>CM061140.1:55080034-55699532 GCA_030789695.1 Scilla litardierei | reverse complement strand
GCGATATTTCCAAGCACCTCGAATTAGAGGAAGAGCGGCTTGCGGCTGCCAAGCCAAGTGCAGAAGTGCACATGGTTGCTAGTTCCTCACACGGGGGAAAGAAACGGAAAGATCGTTCGAAGTTTACTAATGAACGTAATAAGCAACCTGAGTCTACCAAGAAACCCAAACATAAGGGTGGGCACAAGAAATGGCACAAGAAGAAAGACTTGAAGAGGATCAAGTGATTCAAGTGCAACAAGCTCGGTCACTATGCTCGTTCGTGTACGAGTGGAAGCGATTATGTGCCACCGACCACATAGCAAGGGACAGACGGTCCTTCGTGGAGTATCACCGGATACCCCAAGGAATGAAGTAGATCTACGTAGGAAACAACACACGTGTTGAAGTGAAAGGCGTTGGGACTTGCAAGCTAGTCTTGGACAACGGCCGCACTCTCCTACTTCATGATGTTCTCTTCGCTCCAGATATTCGAAGGAATATAATATCTGTGGTCGTGTTAATGGGTCTAGGGTATAACTGGTTTTTTCATGATTGTAAAGTGGACTTATTTTGTAATAATTCCTTAATTGGCACTGGGTATGTATTCAAAGGATTTATTGTATTAAATACAATGTATGACTCTTCATTTTGTAATGAAAATTTCCTTATAACAAATTCTTCGACTTATGAGTCTGATATAATTTGTTGGCATGCAAGGCTTGGTCACATTGGACCAACACGAATGGATAGACTTGCAAAACGTGGCCTTCTATCCAATGTTTCAAAGTTTGAAATGTCGACCTGCGAACATTGCCTTGTAGGGAAATCTTGTCGCAAGCCGTTTGGAACCGGCACAAGGGCCGAGGTTCCATTACAGCTACTCCATTCGGACATATGTGGTCCGATGAATGTCAAGACAAGACGCGGGAAGTCCTATTTCATCACTTTTATTGATGACTTCACCCGATTCGGTCATATCTATTTGATATCCCACAAAAGTGAAGCATTAACCTGCTTTAAAAACTATATGAGTTTAGTGGAGAATCAATTAGATCGCAAGATTAAGGTCTTGCGAACCAATAGGGGCGGTGAATATCAATCAACAAGTTTTAAGGAACTTTGTGATGAAAAGGGCATAGTACATCAGGTAACTATGCCTTATACTCCTCAACAAAATGGTGTTGCAGAAAGGAGAAATAGGACTTTAATGGAAATGGTCCGTTCAATGATGGCGCAAGCTAACTTGCCAATCGCCTTTTGGGGTGATGCATTATTGACGGCCACTTTCATTTTAAACCGCGTACCCTCGAAATCAGTTAGCTCCACTCCTTATGAGTTGTGGAACCAAAGGTCTCCTGACTTAAACATTTTAAAACCTTGGGGATGTGCATCATACGCACATATTTCCTCCCATAAGTATGGCAAACTTGGGCCAAGGGGAAGGAAATGTATCTTTATACGATACGCAGAAAACTCCAAAGGTTATGTTTTCGTTAGTCAGGAAGACAATGGATGACTATTGAGTTTGAGTCGAGGGATGTCACTTTCTTGGAAAACGAGTTTCCAAGACAGGGCGAGATAAGTCAGGACTTATCTCTATTTGAGATTAATGATAAAAAAGGATTACCTCATTCGAGTGGGAGAATTCTTGGTGAAGAAGAAAATACGTTTCAAACTTCACCAATGGATGATACGAATGACACTAATCCTATTCCATACGGGAATAATGATCCAAGTGGGAGCATTTCTAACGACATTCCAAGTGGGAGTGATATTAGAATTGATCTAAATTCGAGTCAACAAGGACTTGAAGAATCTCAAATACGACGTAGTAGTCGTACAAGGTTGGCTCTTCTAAGATTTGAGAATGAATTTCCGCAAACCTTTATGACTTTACTACAAGATGATGACGAGCCTGCTACTTTCAAACAGGCCGTATCATGCCCTGCTAAAGACAAATGGATGGAAGCGATGAAGGAAGAGTTGGAATCCATGAAAGTTAACCAAGTCTGGGACTTAGTTGACTTACCCAGAGGACGTAGAGCTATTGGGAACAAATGGGTTCTCAAGATCAAGCATAAGGCTGATGGCTCTATAGACAGATATAAAGCTCGCCTTGTCGCGAAAGGTTTTACGCAACAGGAAGGGATAGACTACGCAGAGACCTTCTCACCTGTTATTCGTTTTACATCGATTCGCCTGATTCTGGCTATTGTGGCTTGCTTAGACCTCGAATTACATAAGATGGATGTAAAGACTGCCTTTCTCAATGGAGAATTGGACGAGGAGATCTATATGGAATAACCAACAGGGTTTGTAAAAGAAGGAAACGAACATAAGGTTTGTAAACTTCGTAAGTCCATATATGGTCTTAAACAATTCTCGAGGCAATGGTATATACGATTTCAAGAAGTTGTCTTATCAAATGGTTTTTCCATGCTTGATGAAGATAACTGTGTATATATCAAGAGGATTAAGGGCAAGTACGTTATTATGTCTCTATATGTAGATGCCATTTTAATAGCCGGAAATGACAAGGGCTTTGTGATGGATATCAAGGCTTGGCTTTCATCAGTTTTTGAAATGAAAGACATGGGTGAAGCCGCATATATCCTTGGAGTTAAGATTTCAAGGAATCGTTCGAAGAAACTTCTTTCTCTTTTACAAGAGACTTATATAAAGAAGGTTTTAGAACGTTTTAATATGCAGGACTGCAAGTCCATTGATACTCCTATAAGCAAGTGCGACAATTTATGTCTGAAATCATGTCCAAAGAACCAAAAGGAAAAGGAAATTATGGAAAAAGTTCCATATTCCAGTGCAGTTGGTAGTCTTATGTACGCTATGATGTGTACAAGACCGGACATCTGTTTTGCCGTTGGAATGGTAAGTCGTTACCAATCCAATCCAGGGCAAGTACACTGGAAAGCGGTTAAGAGGATATTGCGGTATCTTAAGGGAACTGCGGACTATGCTTTATGCTATCAAGGAGATGCCTTGAGGCTCGAAGGCTACACTGATGCTGATTGGGCGGGTGATCTCGATGAGCGACGATCGACCTCAGGATATGTTTTTCTACTCGGATCTGGTGCAATATCCTGGAGTAGCAAGAAACAATCCTGCATCGCACTTTCAACTATGGAAGCCGAGTTTGTAGCATTTAGCATGGCAGTCCAAGAGGCTGTTTGGCTTAGGAAGTTCTTAGACAGGCTAATTGATGCAAGTGACTCAGGTGATGTACCTATACACAGCGACAGTCAAGCATCTATAGCCTATGTCAAAGATCCTAAATTCCATTGTAAGACCAAACACATAGATATCCGCTACAAATTTGCAAAAGACTATGATAAGACCAAGAAGGTAGACATAAGGTACATATCTACGCATGAGATGATAGCGGATCCGCTTACGAAGGCGATCCCCAGAGATGTGTTTTACAAACACTTATCATCTCAAGGTTTGCGTAAGAGCTGAGTTGTGCCAATGTAAATTCCCATGTCTGTAAATGATCAAATTTATTAAAAGAATAAGTTCTTTTTCAACATTGCATATGAATTCTTTAAAGAATGTTTGTGTACATTTTTTTTGAAATCTCAGCTATACTTTCTAGTATGTCGGACAGATTGAGGTTGGCTCTCTCACATGAGCAACCGCCTTTATTATATCAGACGGATAAAATAAAGATGGGACCTGTTTAAAGTCAAAATTGTCAGACGGATGATTTAGAGTCATGACTTAAACAAAATGGTCGTATGAAAGATCTGCATCATATGGATGCTTACAAAAGATCTAAGAGGATTCTTTAATCCTATCTGTCTTATGCGGGATGTGGGTCCAGAAGATTATTTGAGTAGTAAAAGGGACTCAAAGTCAGACATTGTGGTGTCTGGTTATCATCCTTACAACATCATTAAGACATACGCTCCATGGGAAAGGAGTGATGTTGTAATACGTATTCATACTACGTATGCATTTTTGACCATTGGATTAGAATAGTAATAATGTTTACTATTATGTGAGACCTAAAGACCACATGGGTCTTAACTCGTTACCCTTATGGACTCTAATTGGTTCCTTTAGATTTGACTGGGTGATTGTTATCTTAGCATGTTGCTTATGGACTATGGTTAATTCGGTCCAGCGGGGCATGTTAGAAAAGCGTGTCAAGTCAAGATCAAAAGGATCGCAAGAAGAGGAAGATTAATTTCATATTCACATTTGGACTTTAGAGATTCAAAGCTGGCCAGCCAATTGTAATCCAGATGGGATTCAATTGTTGAATATAAAGTATAAGAAATGTGAAGAAATAATCTAGGGTAAAGCATGCGTTGATCTACTCAACTTTGCACCTCGAGGAGTGTTGTGTATCTCTAACAAGTGCACAACAGCGGACTCTATGCGCATGACGGTCACACGGCCTATTTCTCGGTATGATAAACAGAAGAGTTAAAGGAAAAGATGTTTCCTTACAATCCCCTCAAGTGTGAGTGGGAGATGTTGGATATGGACGACATGAATACACCCATGAGGGGATGTATGAGGGTATACGGACCTCAGATGTCGCGTGCACGAAAGCGTGCCGAAGGGAACCTTTTCTCGTGTGAAAAGGACCACTCGATAAGTGGAAAAAGCCACTCGATAAGTGGAAAAAGTCACTTTATAAGTGCATAAAGGCACTTGATAAGTGAATGAAGAAGAGGATAAATGAATGTGCTAATATAGGCTAATAAGCTTATAATTGGTTATTTCCTGCAATAACCACCCCTAAAGCCTATAAATAGGACCCAAGGGTAAGGCATTCATACTACACTTTCCATGCCATAAGTTTGCATAAGGCATCTTATGTTCTTCTTCTCCCTTCCATTAAAATCCTCTTCTAGTTAGAGATTTAGGCGGTGAAACTCTGCTTCGATCCTCCGTGACGAAGTATCGACCGTTGTGGCGAATCCGAGGGCGAAGTTCCGAGATTACGGTGTCGCGTACGCAAGCGTAAGTCTCGACTTTATTATTCGATCCTAACGTCCTTGTTTTGTCATGATCCAACACGGACACCCGAAAAACTCTATCCAAAGGATGCGGGACTTGCGAACAGTGGGAAAGGAGAGAGAAGAGTGAGTGTGATCGTTTGTATTGTCTGAGATAAAAGAGGAGTTTAAATGGAAAAACTGCAAATATGGGTGGTTAAAGGGGGAAAAGGCTTAATGGCAAAACTGCAATTAAGTGTACTGGGGGTTTTCAGGTGAGGGTTGATGTTCAAAACTGCATAAAATTAGTCTATTTTATGGCTATTCAAAAACATTGATTTCGCAACGACTTGATGTATGGGCAAAACATGTCCAGATCACTTAAAATTTTGTTTGTAGGTAATTTAGACATATTTGATCACATTCAACAGAGCAGATTATCCATTTAGGTTGCCCAATTTTAAATTCCACTTAGATGGATCCACATGTTTGATCCATCCGAATGGATCCTAGTATATATATATGGTAAATCTTCAACTGAGAACATTTCTCACCGTGCGAAATGGTGTTTGAAATTTTTTTCCACCTTCATTTTATGTTATACACCCCTCAAAAAAATAATTGTTGAAAAATAATGTGATTTGGCCGTCTATCAATGCATTTCAACAAATTCGCACGTTCTAAAATCGTTAAATTTGTAACTGGTGGATGTACGCTCAAATCCCCCTAGGGTTCACCCATTATTTTTCTTGGGTTATATAATTGCATGGATTAAACATAAAAAAATTGTTTTTGCACGGTGTGAAAACACTTGTTTTCGCACCCAAAAACTACTATATATACACACTAGTCATAATTCATGCCCGCGGGCACGGTTCATTTAAGATTTTCTCCCGCGAAATCTTTGTTCCCCAAAAAATTATTTGCTCATCCAAAATTTAAAAGAACAACATATTAGCGTAAAAATATTTAGCGGCATGGGCACCTTCGGCGAGGGCGCCTTTGACACAGAACAACAAATTCGACGCGGATGCCTTCATCACAGAACAACAAATTAGTGAAAAAAATTTGTCTCGGGCGCCTTCAAGATATCCACTCAAAATCTTTGTTATCTTCAAGAATTATTTCCCACTCTAAAATTTAAACGAACAAAAATTTAGCTTCGGTGCGGGCGCAGTTCATTTAAGATATCCCATCAAAATCTTTGTTATCCAAAAAATTATTTTTACATCCAAAATTTAAAACAACAAATTAGCGTAAAATATTTAGCGACATGTGCGCCTTTGACGCGGAACAACAAATTAGCGTAAAAATATTTCAGAATTCTACGCTAATGAAAGTGAGAGTGCAGAGACTTTTTTATATGAACTTGTTTGTAACCGAAATTGTCTGAAGTAGACAAATTGTGCAGTGATTTGGGGATTAAATTTGTTTTTGACTGCAGTGGTTGATGCCACTTACTGTTATAAGGGAAATTTTGATGATATTATAATCATTGTGGAAATCTTTGTGCATTAATGTCTCACCATTAAAATTTTGAAAGAGGATGGCATAAGTTTCAAAGGCAAAGCATAACTTTTTATGCATTAAAGTTAAATGAATATCAATAATGTTGTACGAAAAATTTAGTTCCCCTCCAAAAGTTTCTCCCAAAAATTTTCACGTAATATCATCCCAACCAGTCACTCATCAAGATTAAATCTGAGCCGTCTTTCTATTAACATGTGTGTGTCAGCTCTAGAATCCAAAAAAGTTGTGTTTTATATAATAGATATATAACACGTGCACACAGTGCACGGACACCCAAAAAACTCCATCCAAAGGATGTGGGACCTGTGAACAGTGGGAAAGGAGAGAAGAGTGAGTGTGATCGTGTGTATTGCATGAGATAAAAGAGAAGAGTTTAAATGGCAAAACTATAAATATGGGTGGTTAAAAGGGGGAAAAGGCTTAATGGCAAAACTGCAATTAAGTGTGTTGGGTTTTTCGGGTGAGGGTTGATGTGGCACCCCATGTGGGAGGTGATATGTCACCCCTCTTGTTGTCATATGGGACAAAGAGTGCCATATGGGACATCCCCCTCTATATGGGACAACCTCCTCTTTTGTACGTGCACCCAAAAAACACCCATACAATAAGGATGCGGGACTAAACCTGGTTCAAATGGGAAGACTGGGTGTGCGTGTGTATCGTTTTTGGGTTTTAAGGATTTTGATTGTGGGGGTGTGAAGTTGGGTTTGTTTTTGGGTGTTGTTTGAGCATGCAGTGTGTTTTGGGTCTTTTTTGGTTGTTTTGGGTGTTTGGAAGGGTGATGTGGCTTCCCATAGGGCGATGTAACACTGTCAAATGGGACAAACATGCCACATAGGACAAATCCCGCCACATGGGACACAGTCTTCATTTGTATCATAGACTAGAAATAATCCATCCATATAGTACACGTGGGTCCAAGAAAAAATCCACACAGGATGCGGGATCCATGCATGCGGGATCCATGCGTAGCGGTAAAGGAGAGGGAAGTGTGGGTATGTTTGGGTATCGTCTGGGGTAAAAGGGAAAAAAGCACGTGTTAAAGTGCAAAAAACATGAGGGGCAAAGTGAAAAAAATCAATGTTAAACCCTTAAATACGGGAAGATGGAGGGGGTTTTGGGGTGCTCTTTGGGTTCATGAAAGGGCAATGGTAAATATGTAAATAGGTGGCCTTGGGAAGTTTTTTCTTTGGGGGTGAGGTGGTATCCCATGTGGTGATGTGATGTGATGTGACATTTTAGTACATGCAACATGCACGCTGCATGGCACAAAGCTTACCACGTAGGACAAAGTCCTCAAATGTAATATGTATATATATATAGCAAAAAATGTACCTAAGAATGACCTCGGGTAGAGATACCTGAGCACACCCCCGCTGTTCGGGGTTTGTGAGTATTTTTTTTGAAATTTTTTTTGCAGTAGGTAGATATACTTGTTATGTAGCTCCCCACAAAATTTCAGCTCGATCCGACACCGTTTGAGCCTCCGTTCATCGATTTCAAAAACGTTGCGCAAAACTGTCCAAATTCTGGACAGTTTTGCGTAACGTTTTTGAAATCGATGAACGGAGGCTCAAACGGTGTCGGATCGAGCTGAAATTTTGTGGGGAGCTACATAACAAGTATATCTACCTACTGCAAAAAAAATTTCAAAAAAAAATACTCACAAACTCCGAACCGCGGGGGTGTGCTCAGGTATCTCTACCCGAGGTCATTCTTAGGCACATTTCCCTCATATATATGTGTGTGTGTGTGTGTGTGTGTGTGTGTATGCACTATTGGATTATGTAATATTAGCTGGCAGAATATGTTAAGGCTATTGGTTTAACATCCTTATTGATTAAAGAGAATGAGGGAGCATAATATCAAGAGTTGAAAATTTCAAATTACTTGGTAAGAAGGTGAGATAGGAATTAGGGATTTTGTGTGTGTGAGATGTTTATCAACTGATTGGATGATACTGAGACATGTGATGACGAAACATTTCTACATGAATATCCTTACAGCACCTGTTACTGGCGTAACAGTATCATTTGGTACCTACAACTGCAAGTGCAGCAATATCATATAAATCATGTACAAGTATACATGATTATCTACTGATGTCTTAGTGTACAAGTATACATTACTATCTATTGCTGCAATGTTAAGTGGACAAGCATACATGAATTTCTAGTTCATTCTTCGTGAACATATGCCTGGTAATTTTATGGACCAGTCAAATGTCCATGTAAGTTGTGAGTTAATGAATGGTTAGAAGTTATAACCTTATTCCAGAAAAGAAGTTTTGGAAATTCCAAAATGTTTCAGCTGTTTGAAGAGGAGCACACATTATCAAAAGCTGTGAGGAATGTTACATGGACAAGGGCACACCGGCTCGGGGATGACAAGATATGACACATGATCAAATACTAAAAATTATACTCAAAATAGAAGTATTGTGTCCGATACAACACGACTCCATGGTTGCACTGCCCACCCTACATGGGGTTTGCTCCTTAGTTTACACTAGATTGGGGCTATGTGAATGGTAACATTTATAATTAAATGTCCATTGGAAAGCATGAATTTTCTACCTATAAGAATCAGGGAGATTTCATTGTCAGGAACTCTTGAATGTGGGTGGGTGATGGACCTTTATAAACCTCGTGTGATAGTCGAAGAGATTTCCACTAATCTCATCAAGATTGACCACTGCATGATAAGACCATTTCTTTCTTATTTAGTGTAGTCCATTCTTCTTGGATCAACGTGCGGTTAAAATACTTCCATTCATTGGTGGTATTTTTAGTGACTTACACGTACCATATACTGATATCCACCAAATGCATGGAAATAGTAGTCAGAATGACATATATTTGAGTAGCTTGCTTTAGTCCCTTGTTGACATTTGACAAATATGGCAAAGTGAGGAAACAAGAGTGGAATAGTTCCATGTGGATTAATGTGGTCCCCGATACATCGTACAAATGAAGTTTATGTACTTTAAAATAAATCAACTTTAAATATTGTTTTAAATGAAGCACTTGAAGCAGTTTCATTTTTTTAACATCAGAAGAGAATTAAAATACAAAGAACTGAACTTCTGGTCTCTATGCGTGACCTGATGCTGTGCAAAATACAAATGATACAATACATGCAGACTGCTAATACATTCAAATAAGTTATGATACTTTTTCTATTTCGATGGAATGCTAGCCTGATGCCATAATTGCAATATTAGCTGGTCTCTATGCGTGAATGCTGTGCAAAATATCTACAATACATCTGTTATGCAGACTGCTAATACATTCAAATAAGTTATGATACTTTTTCTATTTCGATGGAATGCTAGCCTGATGCCATAATTGCAATATTAGTCAAGGTTTAACTTTTGTAGCATTATCATGTCTTCAAAAGTCTACTATTCAACCTATCATATTGCAATTATCCATTTGTACATGCTTTTGAACAGTCAAGGTAGCAAAAAGGATGTGAAGTCTGCTCCGCCTTTTGCATTCCGTGTGTCCTACAGTACACACACGATTTCAATGAACCTCAAGCAAACGGCATCATTTCAGTTAGGGTCCAATGTTGAGCTCATCCAAAAATTGAACCCTATTTAAGTTTTGTTGGTTTGGGCAATCCTTACAAGGACAGGAAGGCTACGTTAGTTTATGATTAGTTTATGATCGTTGTTTGTTTTTTTGAAGTTTGAAGTTGGGTAATTTAGTTTTCATTTATATCTATAATTATGGTTTATGTTTTTATCTTGCGTAACCACCTTCATGCATACATTTATCCATTTTTTTGGGGTTGCTATATTAAGCTTATCGAATAATTTAACCAAAATTCAGTGAATTGTTTCTGCAAGTGTCTACAAGGACCATAATGCTAAGTCTGTTTTGCTGTGGTAGTAAGTTGGAACTTGGAAGTTCTGAAATTGGGTAAAGTAGTTTTCATTGGTATTGATATTAATATTTGAGAATAATGGGTATCATACGACATATGAGGGGGTGTTTCATATGCTTTCTCACATAAATATGGCAAGTACTAGCCCACATGGGCTTGTACTTGTACCCGCCCCCTTTTATGTGAGAGGGCATATGATGCACCCCCTCATATGGCGTATGATACCCATTATTCTCTTAATATTTAGCCATACTTTTTTAACTTACTGTTTGTGTGCCCTGAGTTTGTTCTCCATAACCATGGGTGGCAAATGTATTGGGTTGGGTCAAATTTGTCATCACCTATTTACACTTAATACTGCCTGTGTATTTAATGGGTCAGAACCTCTCACCCATGCAATGCCCCAACTATAAACAAGTAACATGATATGACCCTTTCAAGAATGGGTCAGGTTGGGTCACTCGGGGTTGGCTTCGTTAAGATATTGAGTCACCCTGTAGTTCTGTTGATGAGCAAACAATCACCTAACAAGATATGAATGCATGCCACATGAAGCAAATCAAAAAAGCACTCATGTAAAGTGAGTTCAATAAGACAATGAATTAAACGAAGCTAGACAAGGAGTTTAAAGTGACAATGATACCCAACGACTTCAATGTAATGTGTATTTGATGTACCATTTATTATTTATTTTCTTTGTCTTAGCATGTTAAAGCCTTGGTTGAAACGCGCACACACACTTAGGAATAGATATAAAGTGTTGTAAAATTGTTTTCAAATATATTCTAAGTGATTATAGGTCAAAACCCACTTTTACAGACCAACTAGTCGACCAATTGTAAGGGACCCTGCGGGGCTACACACACTAGAGTGGGTGAATAGTGTAATGGCAAGCAAAGTGCTTAATTAAAAGTTACTGAAATTTAAGCACAATAAGCAGCAAAAATTAAACAGAGTGCTCAACAACAACAATCGCAAACACAAAGATTTTACCCTGGTTTCCCAAAACTTGGGTACGTCCAACCACACCAGTATTCGCTGTAATTTCCACACAGAGATAGTGAATACAATTTCACACAGAGATAACTCACACAAAGGATTTTGTCCTGCACAAGAACCAAACCAACCCTACACAAGGGTCTAACTCTCACACAGAGTTTTAGGGTTAGTCCTATACTAGGACCCCAAACTCCCACAAAGAGAGTAACTCCCACAAAGAGAGTGACCAACTCCCACAAAGAGAGTATCTAATTTCCACAAAGAGAATTAGAGTTTTCGAACATAAAACGAAACGAAACGACACTTACCTATGCCTTGATATGATCTTACCAATGTGATGAAGAAGGCATGCAAGCGAATGACCAAGTGCTTGAGATGAGGCTTTGATTGCACTTGATGATCTTTCTCTCTTCTAGGAATGAATCCTAACACTTCTCACTTGAGTGTATGAAATGAAGAGATGGAGATGTTCTCCGAGAAAATGGATGAGATTGAAATCCCTTGGAGAAATTCCCTAGAGTTTAGATGCTATAGCATAAGATTGAAGCTCTAACGAGAGAATATGATAGATTAGGAGTGGCTATTGATTCTCAAAGATATTCAATATTAGAGTTCTAAATGAACTAAGCCATCTCATATATATATGAAGCCAAGAAGACTCCATAAAACCAGTCAAAAACCCAAAGGGAAGAAATTTGCAACGGTTAGATTTTGGCAGTTTTGGGCACAGACAGTCGACTGAAGAACAAGTGACAGTCGACTGTTCACCGGCTATAAGAATCCCAACGGCTATAATCTGAGTCAGGACAGTCAACTGTAGAAGACTACACAGGCAACTATAAAACAGACAGTCGACTGTATATCCTTCATCAGGCGATTGCTGCAGGAGATGGAAGTAAAACAGAGATGCAAT
Organism: Scilla litardierei; assembly: GCA_030789695.1. Classification (NCBI taxonomy): domain Eukaryota; kingdom Viridiplantae; phylum Streptophyta; class Magnoliopsida; order Asparagales; family Asparagaceae; genus Scilla; species Scilla litardierei. The sequence goes on along the minus strand of CM061140.1, from coordinate 55,687,253 downwards.
ATTCGCATTTACGCCTGTAACGACTGCTTTTCATGTATCTGAATTTATTATAATATAATATATGTTTTGGTGGATTTTCTCCTCTTATGTGGTTTTCGTCTCCGTAGATTTCATTTTCGATCGATTCGTCGTGTTTTCTCGTTTCTTCCTTAGGATTGTCGATTTCGAAATATGTCACTCGTGACGGACTTCATAACGGTCGTATCTAACTATTAGATCAAGCCTAGGAGTCTTAGGAATCGATCCCGGGGCCCCGCGCTCCGTATCGGAACTTTTGTGCTCATTAGCCGGTATAAGAAGGGGCACCGACCGACTAGATGACGATCCAGTCGGTCGGCAATCCTTCTTGGACCGACTAGTTAGCTTTCTAAATTATTCAGGAGTTACTGTTTATCGTTAGTCGGTCTAAGAACGTTGGTTGACCGACTAGGTTGCAAACTAGTCGGTCGGCAATGCTTCTTTAACCGACTAACACATCATCTTAATTTTAGTTGAGTTACTGTTTACTCTTAGTCGGTCTAAGAACGTTCATCGACCGACTAGATGCCAAATTAGTCGGTCAGTATTTGTTCATGGACCGACTAACTCTAAAATCCTATTTTCGTTCAGGAGTTACTGTTTGCACTTAGTCGGTCTGCGTTGGTCGACCGACCGACTAGTTGCCAAACTAGTCGGTCAGTGGTTGCTCTTTGACCGACTAACCAGTGTTGAAACCCTAATTTCTGGGCAGCCGCCAGCTCAACCTATTTATACACAACCCAAACGATTTCTTCTTCCCCAACACGACCCAAAACCCTAAAATCTTCCCCCTTGAGCCCCCATCTTCCTCCAAGCTTCATTTCTTCATTCCAAGCCCTAGAATCATCATCCAAACCATCCATCCACTCTATCTACCTCTCATCTTCCCCAAAATCTCATCAAATCCATCAAAATCCCCAAATCCCCCAAAACCCTAGTTTCCCCAAACTTCTCCAATCTTTTCCAGATCTGATCCTAGGGTTCCCCGGAGTGTTTCTTCCGCCTCCTCTCGGTAAGAAATCGATCTACCGTTGTTTTCATAACCTATTTATATTTTTATGAAACCCTAATAAAATTTCATGTTGTTTGATGATTGTTCCCCCAAAACAGCGATTTCCCCGTAGATTGGCATCCGTGTGACGAAGCGGTCGTCATCCCCAGTGCTAGGCAAGTGAAACTTGCCACTTAGGGTTTAGGCCATGTTTTAGGCCATTTGCTTGTTGTAGGCGTAAAAGAGGCTAGGCGACGAAATGATACTCGCCTAGGCGCAAATTGGGGAACTAGCTTGACAACGAAGCTAGTTTCGACATTTAGCATGTTGCACAATTTCCATGCCATGTTTACTTTCCATTAACGGTACGCAAATTAATTGTCATGTCATTGCATCCTTTAAGTGTTTCTGTGATTGCGTAGCTTTGCTACAAATGCTTGTGTTCCTGGCTCGTGTTCCAGAAGCGGGCCATGTGTTGGTTGATAGCCAATGCCCGAATTGCGTGTTTCCGGCTAGGTGCACCCATATGCCAAATGTTTAGAATGCGAGCTCATGTGCGGGGCAACCCCAGGCTCACTAGCTGAGCTCATTGTGCGGGGACCCTGGCTCCATTACGTGTGGGTATTGGGGGTAAGAGTTAAGCGACCAATCAACTGGGAGTCTGCCCGATCAGCAACTGCAGTGGTAAGGCGTAAACTCTTGGGTTTGGGGTAGTTGTTAAGCGGCCACTCAGCGGATGTGAAACCATTCAGCTGTAAGGCGTAAACATCTACAAAACGACGTGAATAGTGAATTGATTGAGATTGATAGTAGCGTGGCTACTCTTGTCTTGTCTTGTCTTGTCCCGATGATTGTTCTCTTGTACAAATTGTCTTGCCATGTTTTAGTTGTGCACTCATGTTATAACTGCCATGTCATGCATACTAAACTGCTAGGTTGCTAGTTGCCTTACTTTCAGTTTCCTTGCCCAAGTCTTTTAGACTTGCTGACATGTGCCCCTTTACTCTTTTGGGTGACACATGTTAGATCCTGAGCCTGAGTACCTTGTTGAGGACGAGGTGTTTGCTGACGCCGAGCCCGAGCTTGTGTTTGACGGGGAGTGCGTGGACACTGGGGACCAGTCTTAGTGTCTTCGTTGTGTTTTACTTTTGTTAGACAGTTGTTTGTTATCGGTGCGTAGCACCTATACCTTGTTTTGTCGTTTCTTTTGTTGGCCTTGTTCTGGGCCTTTAGACTCTTTTCTTTTAGCCTGGTGGCTTTTCTGGATGTTGGACTTATTTTCTTGTTGGACAATTTATGAGATGTGAGATTTTATTTCAGTCTCTGCTTGTGTTATTATTGTTATTCCGTTGTGGTTACAGGGACCTGATTATGTATTTTTGACGCTTATCGGGTTTGGGGCTTCACAGCTCCACTCTCGTGCGGACCTTCTCACGTCTCGCCTCCATTTTAGGGAAGTGGGTCGTGACAGGTTTTGTTGGTGGCCCATGCAGGTCCTTCTGTAACTGCGATTTTTGGAATGACGATGATAATATTAGAATGTCCAATAAATTAAGTTCGACGTCCGATGTCATAAACTATGAGTCTAATCTGATTCGTTTTCTGTGTCACTAGATGGCAGGAAGACGTTTCACCCGTGGTGGGGGTAGTGGCGCGGTCCCTCATGATGAGGAGCCTGAGCGTGAACCCACCAGCGGTGAGATGATGCGGATGATGCTCCAGATGATGCAAGTGCAGCAGGGCGTGCTTTTGCAAGTCCAGAATGCTCCACTTGCTCGAGCTGCCCGGGCTCTTCCGGATGCCCCTCGCTCTGAGCCAGGAGCGAAGCAATTTCGGGAGCTGGGTCCCGCATATTTTGATGGTTCTGAGGGTCCTCTGGCTGCCGATGAGTGGATTCGGAACATCGATGACAATCTGAAGATGGCCAAGATCACCCCGGCTAGATGGATTGATTTGGCGAAGAGGCAACTCAAGGATAATGGTCGGAATTGGTGGGATGCGGAAGAGAAGATGTTGGTGGAGCCGATAGCTTGGGCTACCTTCAAGGCCAGATTTGAGGGTGAGTTCTTCCCGAAAGCTGACAGGGAGGAGATGCTGCAGCGTTTTATCGATTTGAAGCAAGGGAACTCGTCGGTGGACATGTATCACCAAGAGTTCATGAGGCTGAGTCGGTTTGCACCAAAGATGGTGCAGGACGCTGAGGAGAAGGCTCAGAGGTTCCTGCAGGGGCTTGATTCGGAGCTCCAGAGTTTTGTGACCTCTTCTGACCGGGAGTCTTATCAGAAGGTTCTAGTAGCAGCCAAGAGGCAGGAGCTGCTCGTGAACCAGAGGAGGGGGTCTGTTGTTGGTGCTGGGAAGAGGCCTGTGGAACAGACGAGAGCTGTGGTTAGACCTGGATTCAGGCCTAATCAGTCCGCTCAGTTTAAGAGGCCAGGAGGGCCTATTCTGAAGTTTTGCCATTTCTGCGGCAAGTCTGGCCACATCAAGGATCAGTGTCGGAAGTTTTTGGGCCAATGTCTGGTTTGTGGTGATGCTTTCCATGTCGCGAAGGATTGTCGGCATGCGAATCAGCTGCGGAGGGCTCCTGTTGCAGCTCAGCCGTTGCAGCAGCGAGCGTCTGTTCCTGCTGGCCGTGGAGCAGCTCTTGTTCCGCAGGGGCAGGCTTTTCGGCAGGCTGTTCCGCCGAGGAGGCAGGCTTTTCTGATGACCGTTGCGGAGAGCGAGGCTGTGGATGAGGTTATCGCAGGTAATCCTCAATCTAGCTGTTACTTTCCTAGTTGGTTTTGATTGTTAGATTGTGTTGTTTGCTTGAGCATGGTTGTTTGTTAGACTAGGGTTTGATTGTTAATTGATTGTTAGGTGTGGTTTTGGTTTGCACATTTCCTGCACGAGTCCTCTTTGACTCCGGTGCATCGATGTGCATTATTTCTCGGAGCTTCGTGGAGAGGCATTCCTTGTCGACGTCCTCTCTCTCCAAGAGTTGGAATATCGTTACAGGGAATGGTGTGGTCTCGGTGCATCGTGGTTGCAATTCTTGCTCGTTGGTGGTCTGTGGACATGAGCTTTTCGCTGATTTCATTGTCCACGACATCATCAACTATGATGCCGTTCTTGGGATGGATTGGCTTGCGAGCTTCTATGCTACGATCGACTGTCGGAGAAAGAAGGTGGTGTTCGAGATTCCCGGACATCCAGTATTTGAGTTCAGTCGTGGTAGCAGTTCGCTTGGTCCTGTCAGATTTCGGGCCAGGCCGGTGGAGGCTGTGGCTATGCAGATGGAGCTGGAGTGGCCAGCTGTGGTGCGTGATTTTGGCGACGTCTTCCCCGAGGAGATGTCTGGTTTGCCGCCTGATCGAGCTCTGGAATTTTCTATTGATCTCGTTCCAGGTGCGCATCCGATTTCGAAGGCGCCGTATCGTATGGCACCCGCTGAGTTGGAAGAGTTGCGGAAGCAGTTGGATGAGCTTTTGCAGAAGGGTTATATTAGTCCTAGCGTGTCTCCGTGGGGAGCACCGGTGTTGCTGGTTAAGAAGAAGGATGGTTCGCGTCGCATGTGCGTGGACTATCGGGAGTTGAATGCGGTGACCATTAAGAATAAATACCCGTTGCCTCGCATCGATGATATTTTTGATCAGCTTGGAGGTTCGAGGGTGTTTTCTAAATTGGATTTGAGGAGTGGTTACCATCAGTTGAAGGTGAAGAAGGGAGATGTTCCGAAGACAGCGTTCAGGACGAAGTATGGACACTATGAGTTCGTGGTTATGCCTTTCGGCGTAACTAATGCGCCCACCATTTTCATGAATCTGATGAACCTGATTTTCTACGACTTTTTGGATAAGTTTGTCGTTATCTTTATTGACGACATTCTGATCTATTCGAAGTCGGAGGAAGAGCATGCCTCGCACTTAAGGACGGTGTTGGAGATTTTGAGGAAGCATCGTTTGTATGCTAAGTTTTCGAAGTGCGAGTTTTGGCTGGATAGAGTTGCTTTTCTCGGGCATGTGGTGACTGGAGATGGTATTTCAGTGGATCCCGAGAAGATTCGGGCCATCAGGGAGTGGCCTGTTCCGTCGTCGGCGTCTGAGATTCGGAGTTTCCTTGGACTTGCTGGTTATTATCGGCGATTCATTAAGGACTTTTCTCGTATTGCTGAGCCGATGACCAGGTTGACGCGGAAGGATGTTGCTTTTGTTTGGTCGGGTGATTGTGAGAGTGCTGTTGGTATTCTGAAGGAGAGGTTGACGACTGCCCCTATTCTTGTTGTGCCTGATCGCAGCGGTGGATTTGAGATCTTTTGCGATGCTTCTGGCAAGGGTCTCGGTTGTGTGTTGCATCAGCATGGGCACGTTGTGGCGTATGCGTCTCGTCAGCTTAAGGTTCATGAGAAGAATTACCCGACGCATGATTTGGAGTTGGCTGCCGTCGTGTTTGCTCTTAAGATTTGGAGGCACTTCCTGCTGAGTGAGAAAGTGAAGATTTTCACCGATCACAAAAGCTTGAAGTACATTTTCACTCAGAAGGAGCTCAACATGCGACAACGTCGATGGTTGGAGCTTATGTCGGATTATGAGATTGATTTGCAGTTTCACCCTGGCAAGGTGAATGTGGTTCCGGATGCTTTGAGTAGGCTTCCGGCGGTGATGATTTTGACCTCGCAGTGGAGATTGCAGCATGATTTTTGTGAGTCTGGCGTGGAGATTGTTCTTCCTGGGGAGGCTTCGTCGTTGATGTACATGCAGGTACAGTCGACGATCGTGGATCGGATTAAGGCTGGCCAGGCTGAGGATCCGAAGCTGGTGAAGATTCGGGAGCAGGTGGAAGCCGGTCTGCGGACTGACTTTTTGATTCATGAGGATGGCTCGCTGAGGTTTGGAGCCAGGTTGTGTGTGCCAGCTGGGGATATCAGAGAGGAGCTGATGGTGGAGGCACACAGTTCGCCGTATTCTGTGCATCCTGGTGGCACCAAGATGTACCAGGATCTTCGTCTGAATTATTGGTGGCATGGTATGAAGAGGAGCGTGGCTCGGAGTGTAGCCAAGTGCTTGGTTTGCCAGCAAGTGAAGGCGGAGCATCAGCGTACGGCCGGGTTGCTACAACCGCTTCCGATTCCGGAGTGGAAATGGCAACACATCACTATGGATTTCGTGACTGGACTACCTCGGAGTCCGAAGCAGAATGACGCGATTTGGGTGATCGTAGATCGATTGACCAAATCTGCGCACTTTATTCCGTTCCGAGTGGGACAGTCCACTGAGGCGCTAGCGAGGAGATATATGGAGGTAAAATTCTTTTACTCTCCGTTTTATTTCCTTTTCCTAGTTTGGATAGTGATGTAACATGAATCGTGCAGGAGGTTGTGCGACTTCATGGAGTCCCCGTGAGTATCGTGTCTGACAGAGACACGAGGTTCACATCTCAGTTTTGGCAGAGTTTGCAGAAGAGCTTGGGTACGCGTCTGAGTTTCAGCACGGCGTACCATCCGCAGACGGATGGCCAGTCCGAGAGGACGATTCAGATTTTGGAAGACATGCTGAGGGCGTGCATGTTGGATTTCAAGGGTTCGTGGGAGGACCATCTACATTTGGTGGAGTTCTCTTACAACAACAGCTTCCAGGCGAGTATTGGCATGTCGCCTTTCGCCGCTCTCTATGGGAGGAAATGTCGATCGCCATTGAGTTGGGATGACGTTGGTGATCGGGAGTTGTTGGGACCTGAGATGATCGTGGAGGCCGTGGATATCGTCAGGAATATTCGGGAGAGGTTGAGAATTGCTCAGGACCGTTTTAAGCATTGGGCGGATGCTAAACGTCGTCCTTTGGAGTTTCAGCCGGGCGACCATGTGTTCTTGAAGATTTCCCCGAATCGCGGTGTGATTCGTTTCGGGAAGCGTGGGAAGTTGAGCCCGCGATACATTGGACCGTTTGACATTTTGGAGAGGGTTGGCGAGGTAGCTTATCGCTTGGCCTTGCCGCCGTCTTTGGAAGGAGTTCACAATGTTTTCCATGTGTCGCAGCTTCGTCGATACATTAGCGATCCGTCTCATGCAGTAGATTTTTCGGAGATTACCGTTCGCCCCCGATATGACGTATGATCAGCATCCAGTGCAGATTCTGGACAGGCGTCAGAAATCGCTTCGGAAAAAGATTGTCAATCTTGTGAGGGTGATATGGCGACACGGCTCACCTGGAGAGTCTACTTGGGAGAATGAGGGTGAGATGCGAGAGCGTTTCCCACTTTTGTTTCCGGACTCGTGAGTATTTGGAAATTTCGAGGACGGAATTTTTCTTAAGTTGGGGAGGATGTAACGACTGCTTTTCATGTATCTGAATTTATTATAATATAATATATGTTTTGGTGGATTTTCTCCTCTTGTGTGGTTTTCGTCTCCGTAGATTTCATTTTCGATCGATTCGTCGTGTTTTCTCGTTTCTTCCTTAGGATTGTCGATTTCGAAGTATGTCACTCGTGACGGACTTCATAACGGTCGTATCTAACTATTAGATCAAGCCTAGGAGTCTTAGGAATCGATCCCGGGGCCCCGCGCTCCATATCGGAACTTTTGTGCTCATTAGCCGGTATAAGAAGGGGCACCGACCGACTAGATGACGATCCAGTCGGTCGGCAATCCTTCTTGGACCGACTAGTTAGCTTTCTAAATTATTCAGGAGTTATTGTTTATCGTTAGTCGGTCTAAGAACGTTGATTGACCGACTAGGTTGCAAACTAGTCGGTCGGCAATGCTTCTTTAACCGACTAACACATCATCTTAATTTTAGTTGAGTTACTGTTTACTCTTAGTCGGTCTAAGAACGTTCATCGACCGACTAGATGCCAAACTAGTCGGTCAGTATTTGTTCATGGACCGACTAACTCTAAAATCCTATTTTCGTTCAGGAGTTACTGTTTGCACTTAGTCGGTCTGCGTTGGTCGACCGACCGACTAGTTGCCAAACTAGTCGGTCAGTGGTTGCTCTTTGACCGACTAACCAGTGTTGAAACCCTAATTTCTGGGCAGCCGCCAGCTCAACCTATTTATACACAACCCAAACGATTTCTTCTTCCCCAACACGACCCAAAACCCTAAAATCTTCCCCCTTGAGCCCCCATCTTCCTCCAAGCTTCATTTCTTCATTCCAAGCCCTAGAATCATCATCCAAACCATCCATCCACTCTATCTACCTCTCATCTTCCCCAAAATCTCATCAAATCCATCAAAATCCCCAAATCCCCCAAAACCCTAGTTTCCCCAAACTTCTCCAATCTTTTCCAGATCTGATCCTAGGGTTCCCCGGAGTGTTTCTTCCGCCTCCTCTCGGTAAGAAATCGATCTACCGTTGTTTTCATAACCTATTTATATTTTTATGAAACCCTAATAAAATTTCATGTTGTTTGATGATTGTTCCCCCAAAACAGCGATTTCCCCGTAGATTGGCATCCGTGTGACGAAGCGGTCGTCATCCCCGGTGCTAGGCAAGTGAAACTTGCCACTTAGGGTTTAGGCCATGTTTTAGGCCATTTGCTTGTTGTAGGCGTAAAAGAGGCTAGGCGACGAAATGATACTCGCCTAGGCGCAAATTGGGGAACTAGCTTGACAACGAAGCTAGTTTCGACATTTAGCATGTTGCACAATTTCCATGCCATGTTTACTTTCCATTAACGGTACGCAAATTAATTGTCATGTCATTGCATCCTTTAAGTGTTTCTGTGATTGCGTAGCTTTGCTACAAATGCTTGTGTTCCTGGCTCGTGTTCCAGAAGCGGGCCATGTGTTGGTTGATAGCCAATGCCCGAATTGCGTGTTTCCGGCTAGGTGCACCCCTATGCCAAATGTTTAGAATGCGAGCTCATGTGCGGGGCAACCCCAGGCTCACTAGCTGAGCTCATTATGCGGGGACCCTGGCTCCATTACGTGTGGGTATTGGGGGTAAGAGTTAAGCGACCAATCAACTGGGAGTCTGCCCGATCAGCAACTGCAGTGGTAAGGCGTAAACTCTTGGGTTTGGGGTAGTTGTTAAGCGGCCACTCAGCGGATGTGAAACCATTCAGCTGTAAGGCGTAAACATCTACAAAACGACGTGAATAGTGAATTGATTGAGATTGATAGTAGCGTGGCTACTCTTGTCTTGTCTTGTCTTGTCCCGATGATTGTTCTCTTGTACAAATTGTCTTGCCATGTTTTAGTTGTGCACTCATGTTATAACTGCCATGTCATGCATACTAAACTGCTAGGTTGCTAGTTGCCTTACTTTCAGTTTCCTTGCCCAAGTCTTTTAGACTTGCTGACATGTGCCCCTTTACTCTTTTGGGTGACACATGTTAGATCCTGAGCCTGAGTACCTTGTTGAGGACGAGGTGTTTGCTGACGCCGAGCCCGAGCTTGTGTTTGACGGGGAGTGCGTGGACACTGGGGACCAGTCCTAGTGTCTTCGTTGTGTTTTACTTTTGTTAGACAGTTGTTTGTTATCGGTGCGTAGCACCTATACCTTGTTTTGTTGTTTCTTTTGTTGGCCTTGTTCTGGGCCTTTAGACTCTTTTCTTTTAGCCTGGTGGCTTTTCTGGATGTTGGACTTATTTTCTTGTTGGACAATTTATGAGATGTGAGATTTTATTTCAGTCTCTGCTTGTGTTATTATTGTTATTCCGTTGTGGTTACAGGGACCTGATTATGTATTTTTGACGCTTATCGGGTTTGGGGCTTCACAGCTCCACTCTCGTGCGGACCTTCTCACGTCTCGCCTCCATTTTAGGGAAGCGGGTCGTGACAACGCCTTTCAGACGACTGATGACCATTTCACATACGACTGTAAATATACAGACGACTGTAAATACTTCATCAGTTGACTGTCTTGCAAATTGGGATGAAGCCCAGAAAATGCAAATTGCGCACAGACGACTGTTGAGCAATTCACAGGCGTCTGTAGAAACACAAGCGACTGTAAATTGAACATCAGTCGACTGAGGCGAAAAGCTCAAGTAGAGTCAATAAAAATGTTGACTTGAGCAGTGTACTACAGTCGACTGTAGAAGGCTCGACAGGTACCTGGAATCACCCAGTCGACTGTAAAACCTTCATCAGGCGACTGTTGGAGAGCCAGCGACTCCAATTGAGTCTTTGGGCAAGATAAACCTATTGGGTTGGATTCTATGATAATCCTAAGGCTCACTAAGATGGTTAAATGCATATGCATTAGAGTATGACCATCTATCAAGGCATTACAAAAATCCTAGACTCAAAAAGAAAAATTCAAGTAATTAAAATTACATGGATTACATATTGCATCTCCTAGATTCTAAGTCTTCAAGCTCATGATACCTTGATGCTCCCAATCATCTCCAAGCTTTGTCATTGCTCATCTAGATGTATATCCATCATCATGCTCCAAACTTTGGCTTCATTAGGTGATCTTCATGACTTCATCCAAGCTTGAGCACACCATCACTTTGGAGGTCTCTAAGATATCCCTTGAATATCCTCTAAGCATTATGCTTTATCTCATCAACATATAATCATTAAGATAAACTGGGACTAAAATATAATATTGATTAGCACACTAACATAATGTATTGATCATCATCAAAACAATGTTAGTCTTGAACTCAAGAACTAACACCAATCTGATACCATAGTCGACTAGATCTGACACTGGGTACTTAGGATAACAAACATGTCAAACAAGTCGACCAATGTAGATGAACTAGTCGACTAGTCAATGCACTGTAGTTGACCAGAAAATACAGAGAGCAAGTCTGCCACGTTACATGTTTGGACAAGTCGACCAGTATACGATTGGTAGTCGACTAGTCTAGTCATGGACTAGTCGACTAGTCAATGTACATTAGTCGACTAAGAACTAGCCATTGGCTTATAATGACCAAATTTTTACTTGTCGTTTTTTGACCTTTTAGGGGTATTTCGATCATCTATTTGGACCCGAATTTTTCATATAAAATGAGGGTTGTTCATATTTTTAATGCATGAATTTAAGATTATTTCAAAAAATAAAAACAAGTTTTTATGCTTTTAAATTAAGAAACATCCACTTTTGGCCAAGTTTTCCAAGTTTTCAATCTTTTGTTTGGCCAACACTATCGTCCAAGAGCTTTATTGCCATAACTTCACAACTACACAAAAACTTCAAGTCAAGGCTATATATAATTATATCAAAAGCTTTGTAAGTGAAAAATTCTCTAGTGTTAGGTGGTGAGTTGGAAATCTTCCTTTGTGAGGTGATTTGTAGAAGTTCTCTTGGAAAGATGTAGTTATATTATTTGTTGAAATAGTGAAACTAGTCAAGTGTGACTTGAGTTCTGGATGTATAGCTCACGAGATGACTGAAACAGGGTAATCATTGTGTTTACGATTGTCTAGTTTTGTGTGTTTTGAATTATCTCTTGCTTACTTTCCGATGCATGCTTTATTGTAAGATATAAGTATTGTTGATTAAGATTAAATTAGGTAACACTAATTGTAATTTTAGGTAGAATTTTCTAGACGACTTTTAATATTTCTTAAGCATTATTCACCCAACCCTCTAGCATCTACTTGCCATATCAGGTGAGCAAACAAGCTTATCATGTGAGAGGAAAAGTAGGAGGTCTACTTTCAAACAAGAAGAAAGATGGTAATATTATAGGAAGAACCAAAGCTATGCCAGAGTCTTCTACATTCGCACCTGCTAACCAATAATGCACATAATTTGTTGTGTTGAACTATATCACAAAGTATTTTACTCTTGGATAAACAGTTTAAATGGGTATTAGCCTAGATAGCCAATATCCATGCATCTTAAATGGGACATTCGGGTTAACCCATTTATGGCCCGTACCTGATTATGCTTGACCTGGACCCAATAACTTTGGGTGAGGTTATTGAGTCGGATAAAATAGTTACCTTTAAAGAATAACAATAAGAGGAATGAAATTTTCCGAGGGCTCTGCACCTGGCAGCATATTCATGATTGAAGCCATGGGCAGTCCGCAGTTTAATCTGGTTTTGATCTAGCATGCTGATTGTGTCTTTCAAGCTTTCTATTAGAAATATAGATCGTTGAAATTCCAAGCTTGCATCATCTTTCTACCATGTTAAGCTATGAGGAGTACAATCATGTTGAAAAGTGAGAAAGAAGAGTATATAGATACTATGGTAAAGCCCATTTTTTGTTTAAACTAATATATTTTCGCAACTGTCCTTTTGTTTGTTTGTTTTTCCTATCGAAAACTTTGCTATATTTGTTTTTTTAAAATAAAAGATGCTGGCGGACAATGTCCTGTCCGATATGTTATCCGCTTTTCAATAATCATATCTGCAATGCTGCAGGTTGATAATGTTCAGAGAACACCCTATGCTTCTGATCTAGTGTGAAGACATGCATTGGAGAGTGTTGGAAGAACTGCAGAGCCGCCTCCATTTCTTTTCCCGGCTTCTTACCATATCAAAATTGGGCATTGTCTCTTTGTACAGAACCGGGCTTTGTACAGCAACCCATTTTTGCCGCAATTTTTTAGCTCCCGATTTTAGAGGGAATTATTAAATGAGAACCATAGCCCTTCCTACATGCCATTTGTGTAAACGATAGGTTGCCTGGGACAAAATTTCATGGGAGCTCTCCAGTATCATAATCTGAGATAACGATCCGACATTCAAGTTTACGATGAAGCCGACATCAGTTTTTGGGATGAAGGCTAAGATGATCCGGATGACTACTCGGCCCTGCGACCTGCGAGTATGTCGTCTCTTGCTCTTCATTTTAGCGGAGATGGGATTTCGGCCACCCCTTGCAGGTGGTCGAGATTTATTTGATCGCATCTGATTTATCAAACCCCATGCATGCTAATCTGGAGCTATTGCTATGAAATTCTAATTTGAATTAATACGCCTCGGTGGCAGCGGCCCTTCTCACACGGGTTCCGATGAAATTCTAAGTTGCACTTGACAGAATAATTTTGATCGCCTCCTGTGTTTGTTTTGCTGGAGTGGATAAACTATAGTAGGGCTCGTGCTTATGGAGAACCCTTTGGTGCTTAATGCAAACATACATCCTTAAGTGCAAAATTAAGCTGTCACAAATGGTATCCAGACATTTTGATGAAATGGATATAGAAATGGACGGGAGAAGAATGTATAGCTACTACGAAAAATTTCTTGGAGAAACCGCAAGTTCAGTATGGGAATCATATAAGTAAAATTTTCCATACGATTTTTAAGTAGACATAAATTAGACATAATAAGTATGGGACCTAATCCTTACAATTTTTCAAACAAAATTCAACTAGGATACCAACCTTAATACTGGATATGACAGTGCACAAATAGAAGCTCTGAGAAGATCTAAGAAAATCAGAACATTTAACGATGAAGAATTGGATCTCGCCTTTTTGTGTCTTGCACTTGATCCATTGGGTCAGGTGTCATCTGCTCTATATTAATCTCATATATAAAACTCTTAATACAAGACTTTTACTATAATAGTACAATTGCAGGCTGTTTTAACGATAAACTTATTTGAGAAAATTTATTTATGAAACTACTTGACCTTTTGGGAGTAGAAATACATAAGAAATATAAAGAACAAGTTGTACCCCCCACAACAAGCAACAACTACCAATATAGTCCCTCTTACTCATCAGTACTTACTTTCCTCTACGACCTAGGTTACTAGTGTTCGTTCATCAACCTTGCATGTACTCTATTTTTTTTTTTTTTTTTTTTTTTTGGGGGGGGGGGGGGGGGGGGGGGGGGGGGGGGGGGGGGAATACAAGGCTTCAAATATCATTTCTCTTATATTGTGAAAGAGATCAATGGTTCACCAACTGGTACTCCTGGTGTCATAATAAATTTCGACTATTGATTCTATTCATAACTTGGCCATTCTTAGGTTATGATGAAGTTGTGAAATCTTGATTCTATTCGTAGCTTGGTTATTGATTCTACTGATGTCATGATTAATTTCGATGATTATTGATTCCATTCATGCCATAATTTTGATTATTAATTATATTATTCGTGCCATAATGATGATGGTTTGTGATACGTCTATTTTACGGAAGCCCAACAGCATGGGCCCAAAGGCGCAGCCCACCAAACGAAGCTCGAAGGAACATGGAGGTAGAAACCCAACTACCGATCAGAAGCCCGTCTGCGAGATCAGGCCCGCCCGACAAAGCCCCTTAGAGGACACCCGAACGGCGATCCAACCCGGCCCCGGAAACACGCAAGTCACTCGCCCGCTCCAGCGATAACCGCTCCCCCGGGCCCGCGACCGCTTAATGGCGGTAATGGGGAGGTGCTAGCATGGCGCAGGGAACGGCGATATGGAGGCGGATTGAGGGGGCACGATCGGGGGCGGACGAGGGGCGTGAGTCGTGGGCAATCACGACGGGAGGCCTATAAAAGGGCTAGAAGGACGACTAGACAAGGGACCGCATCTCAGGTAACTAAAACCTAAGATACTCCATCAACGACCTAGTTCCCCCATTTCATTTCCTTCCTCCCCCGCTCGCGCCGGTAGACGTCGTTCCGATCTCCTCACGAGTCGAACCGTCTCCGCCGAGCTTCCTCTTTCAGATCATCGTCTGACTTAGGCATCGGAGGGGATTTGGCCGGAACCAAGGTCCGGCCCCCCTGACGAGTGTTCTCGTCTGCGCAGGAGGACATCAGATCTACGGGCCGAGGCTTCCCCTCCGCCCCATGCCGGCTACACATCAAGCAAGACGACCGAGGCTACCCCTCGTCGTCCGATCGGCCGAGGCCGAGCACGTCCGCCCGAGGCCGAGCGTCTCACACCGGGTCGAGGCTACCCCTCGCCCCCCTTGCGGCCGAGGATCCCGATTCGGCCCAGCCGATGCGCTCCACGTCATCCGCAACTCCGATCCGCGTCGTGTCTGCACCGACTCGACACACCCGAGGGACCTAAGTCGGCCCCTTGACCACGTTGACCGGTTAGTCCACGGTCAACGCTTTGTAGTGAGAAAACACTCTGAAACATCTGGCGCCGTCTGTGGGAACGAACTGTCACACGAAGAAACAAACCGCACCTGCAATGGCACGAGCCTGCAACAGAAAGAGACACATGCCCCCCATCCCGGAGGAGGGGAATGGCGCACCCAACAACAACCTTGAGGATGCACCTGACGACAATCACCCCGCCCCCTCAACCGAAGAGACTGGCGGGTCGGAGCTAGCCACGCAGGGGCAGCTCCGCGCCCTGGCCCAAGAGACCAACGCGAGCCTCCAGACGTTGGTCGCGACGGTACAGCAGCTCGTCGGCGCTGCGCCAGCTAACGGAGACGTGTTGGGCGACGGCCATCGTTGGACGGGAGGCCCCCCGCTCTTACGGTCCGCTGTGGTCGATGACCACAGGAACCGAAGACCGAACACAGAGCGTCGGTTCACATCGCCCGGCTCCCATCAGGCGAGATCACGCGCCTCCTCCCCTTATCGTGAAAGGAGCCGGAGAGAAACCGAATGCACGGGGGACGAATCGGTGACCGCGTCGTCTCGATGGCCACGATCACCCCACCGCAGAGGAAGCAATCGACACCACTCGAGAGACCGATCACGGCGAAGTGGAAGCTCCCGCCGGAGGAGCCGGGAACGCCGGGTCAGCCCGACCCCCAGTGTGGCGAGGGCCGCGGAGCCGGCCCCGCCGGCGCCTGTCCCCCCTCCACCACCGAACGAGCCGGAGGTGGGCAGGTGTCGGACCCCCGGAGGCATCCACGGAGACCGGTGCCCCCTGTCGCGGAGAATAACCGACGCGCGGGTCCCCTCTCGATTCAAGATCCCGGCGCTGGGGAAGTACGACGGGATAGGAGATCCGGGAAACCACGTGATGGACTACTAGGGGGACATGTCCTTCCAAGGAGCCGACGATGACCTGCTCTGCAGGGGCTTCTATTCGACCCTCAGGGGAGCGACGAGAACCTGGTACCGCAGCCTACCCAGCCGCTCCATCGACAGCTTCGAGGAACTCACCCAGCTGTTCTGCAAATAGTTCATGGCAGGGCGACAGGTAATGCCTGATGCTGAACATTTTTTTAACATAGTGCAGGGCCCGACCGAGCCGCTCCGACAGTTTATGCGCCGCTTCAACGCGGAACGGCTGAACGTAAACAGCCCTCCCGACCTTGTTGTCCAAACGGCCCTAAAGAAAGGGCTACGCCATAGAGGCCTGAAGAAATCTCTGCACAACGATCCCCCGAAGGACCTCCCTGGGATCATGGCGAGGGCCGAGCGCTTCATGTTGACCGAGGAAACCTTGTCCATTGAGGCAGGAAAGGCCAGACGAGGGACCAAACGCGGCGATAGCGAGCGCCGCAGCCCTGAAGGATACCGGACCGAGAAGAGGACGAGAAGCATGCAGCGGGGAGAGGGCACGAGGGACGCCACCCCAGACGCCGTCCTCGCTCAAGTGCAGAAGGAAGAGCGCGCCGATCGCCCCCCACCAAAGACAAAAAGAGGGGGGAAGAATGGGGAAAAGTACTGCAAATACCACAAGGACAATGGCCACGACACTGAAGACTGCTGGCACCTAAAGAAGGACATTGAGAAGCTGATGGGCCGAGGGCACGCAAGGAATTTAGCCGACGAGCCGGCCCACGGAGAAGGAACCTCCATGCAGCCGGACAAGGGGAAGAAGGTCAACACCGTCCAAGGACCCCTCCGCATCATAGAGTGAGCAGGCAAGACCCCTCCCCCCAGTCGCAGCCTAGACCGGAGGGGATTATCTAGGTTTACATCCCTCCGTCTAGCTTTATTTCCTTTCTTTTTCCTCCAAATGTACTAGTCCAATAGGACCCTTAAGAGTACAAATGCATTCCCTTTTATCTTTTCTTTATCTTCGACGGAATCAACATTTCACTAAGGGTGCATAAGAGTGAAGACCGCCGCCTCACCAGATGGGGGGGGGGGACAGACAAAACCAGTCCCAAGACGAGGAGCTTCGCCCCCGCTGACCGACTCCTTCGCTCGTAAGTCTGGGATGCAAACCTCCCAGCCAGCACAGACGCCGACCGGTCCTAAGCTGAGGAGCTTTGCCCTCGCCGACCGTCTCCTGCGCTCGTAAGTCTGGGGGTAATTCCCCCAGCCAGCGCGGACGCCGACCGGTCCTAAGCCGAGGAACTTCACCCTCGCCAACCGACTCCACCGCTCGTAAGTCTGGGGGCAATTCCCCCAGCCAGCGCGGACACCGACCGGTCCTAAGCCGAGGAGCTTTGCCCTCGCCGACCGACTCCTACGCTCGTAAGTCTGGGGGCAATTCCCCCAGCCAGCGCGGACGCCGACTGGTCCTAAGCCGAGGAACTTCGCCCTCGCCGACCGACTCCACCGCTCGTAGGTCTGGGGGCAATTCCCCCAGCCAGTGCAGACGTCGACCGGTCCTAAGCCGAGGAGCTATGCCCTCGTCGACCGTCTCCTTCGCTCATAAATCTGGGGGCAATTCCCCCAGCCAGCTCGGGCGCCGACCGGTCCGGGGCCGAGGTCGCAGCAACAAAGCAAAATGCGTGAGAAGTTCGAGTAAGTCAATTTCATTTCCAACAATTAACCAAGGTACAAAAGTGTGTCTTATTTACAGGAAATCGAAGTGGAGAAACCTCCCTACAAATAATCCGCTCTCGGCGGACAACAAAATTCGTCACCTATTGAAACTAGGGTAACGCCTACAGAGCAAAACTTGTCGACCAAGAACACAAAGTCGCTGGCTTAGGCGATCATCCTTGCAATCAGTAATTGTTCGCTCTGAAGCAAAAGAACCGGTAAAGAGGCCAATGGAGATTGTGGGGCCGGGGGTCAATTTCAAGTAGACCGGCCCAAAGCGAAGCGAATGCTAAAAAATTCGAGGATAAAAACAAGGATGACAGGCCAGGAAGGACGACCTAGGGGGGCCGAGCTCAAGAGGACGCATCCTCGGGCGTCTCGCCCTGCTCGGAGCGAGGGGGATCGACAGGCGGGGGAGCTTGCCGGACACGCTCCGCGCAATCCCGGAAGGAGGACTGGATGACTTCGACGATCCGGGGGGCCGATAAGGCCTTCATATGTACCGAAGGCTTCCCTGAGGACCTCAAAGATCCTCTCCCCCAGAGTCCCGACGACGCCCCTCTCCACCTCCTCCGCAAACCGCGCCACCTGACGACGATCCGAAAGTTCCCTCTGAAGCTCCTCTCTCTCCAAGCGGAACGATTCCACCGCTTCCTCGGCCGACTGCCGAGCATCCTCCAACTTTCCCTCGAGGTCACCCACTCGTCCCTCTAGCTCGGCCACCCGGAGCTTGAGATGCCGAGACTCCATCTGGGCCTCCGTCATAGCTACCTCCGCAGCCCCGGCCCGCTCACGGTCCCTCGCAGAGGACACCTCCAGCTCCCTCAAATGGACGGCTCGACGCTGCGACTCGACAGCGAGTGTTGAACCCTGAAACGACGAGACATGAGCCAAGAAGAGAGCGAAGGAAAGAAAAGGACGGCAAGATAACCAAACCTGTTGAAGGATCCCGACCAAGGAGTCTGACACCTTGTTGGCAGGGATCCTCTCGAGGAGACTGCGGTCCCGGGGGAGGACGGAGCCCTCGGCGAACTGCTGAGCCAGGGCTCGGTCGACAAACACCGAACCCCCGGGGGTGACCTCGAGGGAGGCCGAGCTGCCCGCTAATAGGGCCCCAATTCCCGATATTGGAGACGGAGACGCCACGACGGGGGTGGTTGTCAGGGCCACCGGAAGATCCCCGGCGGACACCGCCGGGGGCACGGAGCACACCGGACTGGAGGGAGCCTCACCTTCCCTCCTCTTCTTCCCCTCGTGAGGCTCGGCAGGCGCCGAAGGAGAGCGTTTCCGCCTCGTGCCACCTCCACCCTCGGGGACAAGAGGGGGCACGCCAAGCGCAAGGGAAGCTGCACCGGACCCGTCGTTGCCCCCCGCCTCTTGGGCTGGCGGGGCGGATCCGGCCCTTGCGACCCCCCGGGGAGGAGATCGCCAGAAGAAGAGGCAGGAGGCGCGGCCACCACCTTGCCCACTGAGGGCTCGGCTCGACGCACCTCCTCCTCAACGGTCCGCCGAGACGCCCTTCCAGAGGTACTGCCCCGGCTCCGAGCGGCTCCACGACGGATCAGCTCATCGACATCGCGGGTGAACTCACGACCAGCCATACCTGCAAGGGAAACCAAAATCAGGGTAAGCCACGGGGCAATCCAGGACTGAAAAAGCGACCTACCCGGAGACCACAAGACGGCCTTCAGGAGTAGGTCATCCAACAAAGACCGGATGGACTTCGCCTCCAAGGGGAGGGTCGACAGCAGCGCGACGGCCGCCTGATCAGCCTCAGAGAGGGCTAGAGTTGGGCAAGGCCGGACCGACCCGCCCCAACCTGTCAAAATCTGGGCATCCTCCAGGAAGACCACGAAGACATAATCCGAGCTCCAATCCCCCGACCAGCGGGGTAGCCCGATCAGGCATTCCCTCCTCGAGCAGGCTCGGAGGTGCAACCACGACCCTGGGCCGACCGTCTGGATCTGATAAAAGTAGAAGAGAAGGGGGAGAGATGGCTCCAGACCACGGGTACAGCAGAGCATCACAAAGCCCGTCAGTACCGCAATCGAACAGGGGGTGAACTGGCAAAGGGGCACCATGAGATACTCCATGACCTGGATGAAGAAGGGATTGAGCGGGAAACGAAGACCCAGGTAGAACATCTCGACATAGACGCCGACTTCATTGCTCCTCGGAAGGCAGATCCGCTCGTTGGTGAAGGGGACTCGAACATCGTACGGGTGGCAGAGATACCTTTCCTGGATCTCCGCGGCCGCTAGAGGAGGAGTCCTCGACGGTGTTCGGAGGATAACTGGAGGTACATTAAGCCGCACGGCAGCCGACGCCACATCATCGTCGGCATAGTTCGGGAAGAGCTTCCCCTTCCCTTTATCTCGGAGGAGACGGCTCCCAGAGGAGGAACCTGATCCCACAAATCGGGGCCCGCCCCGCCTGGACTCAGGAGGATCCCTCGCCCCTTGGCCAGAACCACCTATCCTAAGAGCAGCCATAATATGAAAATAAGAAAGGAGTTACCTTTTTGTTAATTTGGAGAAGACAAGGAAAACGACGGCGGCGGGAGAATCCGAGTTGTGGAAAGCCTAGAACAAAGGGGAGAGCGAGGAAGAAGTTGGGATCAACGCAGCCGGGGATCTTATATACCAGACCCGGGGGCGAATTCGAAACGCCTGACAGGAACGCGTGGCAGGCCTCAAAGAGCCGGCGGCATTTCGAAATCGGCGCCAAGGGAAGTCCAATCGATCCGCCTCATCATAACCTTCATTTATGACCACGCCTCGACTGACGCGCCACTCGGAACCCCAGGAGTCACATCGGTCGAACCGAACCGGCCAAGGCCGATCGGCCCCACCGATGGGGGCAATTGATACGTCTATTTTACGGAAGCCCGACAGCATGGGCCCAAAGGCGCAGCCCACCAAACGAAGCTCGAAGGAACATGGAGGTAGAAACCCAACTACCGATCAGAAGCCCGTCTGCGAGATCAGGCCCGCCCGACAAAGCCCCTTAGAGGACCCCCGAACGGCGATCCAACCCGGCCCCAGAAACACGCAAGTCACTCCCCCGCTCCAGCGATAACCGCTCCCCCGGGCCCGCGACCGCTTAATGGCGGTAATGGGGAGGTGCTGGCATGGCGCAGGGAATGGCGATAGGGAGGCGGATTGAGGGGGCACGATCAGGGGCGGACGAGGGACGTGAGTCGTGGGAAATCACGACGGGAGGCCTATAAAAGGGCTAGAAGGACGACTAGACAAGGGACCGCATCTCAGGTAACTAAAACCTAAGGTACTCCATCAACGACCTAGTTCCCCCATTTCATCTCCTTCCTCCCCCGCTCGCGCTGGTAGACGTCGTTCCGATCTCCTCACGAGTCGAACCGTCTTCGCCGATCTTCCTCTTTCAGATCATCGTCTGACTTAGGCATCGGAGGGGATTTGGCCGGAACCAAGGTTCGGCCCCCCCTGACGAGTGTTCTCGTCTGCGCAGGAGGACATCAGATCCACGGGCCGAGGCTTCCCCTCCGCCCCACACCGGCTACACATCAAGCAAGACGACCGAGGCTACCCCTCGTCGTCCGATCGGCCGAGGCCGAGCACGTCCGCCCGAGGCCGAGCGTCTCACACCGGGTCGAGGCTACCCCTCGTCCCCCTTGCGGCCGAGGATCCCGATTCGGCCCAGCCGACGCGCTCCACGTCATCCGCAACTCCGATCCGCGTCGTGTCTGCACCGACTCGACACACCCGAGGGACCCAAGTCGGCCCCTTGACCACGTTGACCGGGTAGTCCACGGTCAACACTTTGTAGTGAGAAAACACTCTGAAACAGTTTGATTATTAGTTCTACTCATGTCATAATGATGATTAAGCCAAAGAGTGTGATGAAGTCGATATTTAAATTTGAATATAAGCGTCGTGTTGAGAAAATCAGATTTTGAATTTAGCTTTTCATATTGGTGTCTAAGAAATGCGTATTCTGAGAGGTTACTAATTAGAGAACATGATTTTCGATCACGGAAAACCACCCTCACATTATACAACTGGTCTTACCAATTGGCTTGCATAAATTTCCTATTTAATTAAATCTACATGACCTAAGTTGACCTTCAAATGATACGTATTGGACCCATTTGTTTTATAAGATGCACTGAACATTGATATAAGTATATTCATTCACACCTTCCACATACATGGTCACCATTATACATATAATTTGGATACTATTCATTATACGTGTTCACATTGGGCATAGTCATTACTCCGATGTATTACACATGATGAGAATTGCTCCTGATATTGTAAATGACACTGATCTAGATTACTGTTACCGATAATATTTCCAGATATATCGGTTATTTTACCTAGCACTACATCTAGGATATAACATCTAGGGATGGGATAACTCATGCTAGAGAGTGTGCGTGAGCGATTGGAGACTCCTTTCATGTATCTAGTGTTATATCTGACAGGTCTCATTCATGTATCTAGTTGGATCCTTACTATATCGTTGGATGGCTCCCATTCTTGTATCTAATAAGATCCTGGGTCCCCTCCTATATTTAGTTAAACCCGCCCGGGTAAGCGCCCAGTGGCAATGTGGTCTCGTATGTTGCATTTTGTCCCCTGCAGCATGAGTCATAGCATTAGTTCACATGTATAGTCATCATTCCTCAAGTCATCTTGTAGTCATACTACTTGTTTCTTGATGAGATGATGTCACATTATATCTTTATGCTACTTGCTCTTCTATCTTACTATATTACTGCCACTCTATCATGTTTGTCTTAAATTGTAGGTTTTGGAATATACGACTAAACTGGTGGTTGCTAGTTTACCCTTCGCCGGGTTCTGGAGCAGACTACGGAGATAGGTCAGGTTTAAGGAGCCATCTTCTATGAGTACCAATAGTCATAGGTCAGGTTTAAGGAGCCATCTTCTATGAGTACCAATAGTCAGTTTTATTTTACGGTTTGTAGTTTGAATAAAATAATTGTAAGGCCACAGGCCCAAGTATATACTTATAGATATTTTGTATCGGGATATTTTGTTACTTTTGATGGAGTTGTTTTCGAGTTTATCTAAATGTTGGTATATCTTGTGCATATCTATATTCGTCCTCTAGAGACTTACAGAACTTGGCCCTTGTATGATTATTACAGGTTGATCATAAAGTGGGGAAAATGTCAGGTTTTCCTTTGGGGTCAAATGTGTTGCGGCTTGTCTCGTGTCATTTTCCTCATATTTTGGGAAGTTGGGTCGTGACAATTTCAGAGGGAGCATATGAGGCTTAGCCTAATATGTCATATGATTCCTGTTATTATTAACGCGCGTGTGTGTGTACATTTATATAAATGTAAATGTATATGTGTGTATGTATCAAAATAATGTATTTGTGCTGTCGGCGCGAGAAATTTTATCACCTTGATAGCCATATACACCATCTCTTTTTATTTCTTTAAAAAATTTGGATGTGTTCTGCACATCATGTATGATCAATATATCAAAAATCTAGTGAAAACAACATCATTTGATTGGTTATATGATATGTGCAAAAGCATCGATTTTTTAAAAAAAATCACGAAAATGTGGTTTTTTGTGTTGTCAATGCATGAAATTTCCTACACTGACAACATATATTCATTATATGTATGTGTGCGTGTGTGTAATACCCTGTTTCCATATGTACGGGTATTGTACTAGGTATTTCTGGCTGTATTTTATACGTGTATATTTTTCACATTTTTTGGAGATTTTTCCTTGATTTTTAAATTTTTTAATAATATAAAAACTATTTTTAAATACTTTTAAATTATATTGGATAATATAATGAGATTGTATTTAAATGGTATACATGGTAGTATGGTATGACTACTAGTATTGTTAGTGTATTTTCTTTTTCAAAAATTAGAAAACCTAAATTTCACTTGCATGCCACCTCACCATCCATGTGTCTTCTTCCAAATTAATCTCACCTACCTACATCCACATGTCATTACAATGATGCTTAGTGCTTAAGCTTAAGACACATAGCCCCCCTACATGGCAGCATCTCCTTTAATTACATTAAAGGATGAAAATAAAAAAGAGAAAAAAAGAAAGAAAAAGGAGAAGAAAAAAACGAAAAGAAAGGAACCCAAAAATATTTTCATCTCACCCTCTTCCCCACTCTAGGCCGGCCACCCCTCACACCGCCCTCTCCTCCCCTTGCACCATCAAGAACACCACCATATCCCCTTTGGATTAAAGAATGAAGAAGGAATTTTTGGAGAAGGAGCCTTGAATGAAGAGGAGCTCTATGAGGAGTAGTAGCTTTGGAGAATGGAGACTCCATCAAGGTAGGAGCTACAAATTTAGTTAGGATGTTAAGCTTAGAATTGTTCTTAGGGAGTTGCATGCTATGCTAGAATGATTACCATGTTCCATGTTGTGCTAAGTAGGATTACCATGTTAGCCATGTTACATGATCTATTAGTATATTTTGATTAGTTGTTGGAAGAGGTAGTTCCATGCCATAATTGCATATTAGGCTAGTAGTTTACTATGTCACATGATATACTAGTATGTTTATTATGCTCATACTAATGTGAATGAGCCAATGTTCTTGCTAATATTAGCATGCTAATATGCAAATGCTCATATGCTTCTGAGGCCATGCTTATTATGCCATGCTTCATTAGTTATGTTAGTATGCCCATATTTATGTTAGTAAATTTCCATACTCCATTTGGTGTGTAGCATGCTCAACATTCTATGTCTTGCCATATAACATTAGATCCCATATTCTATTTTATGTGTAGCATGCTCAACATTCTATGTCTTGCCATGTTACATTAGGTCCCATACTTTGTTTGATGTGTATCATGTTCAACATTCTATGTCTTGCCTTATTATGCCATGCTTCATTAGTTATGTTAGTATGCCCATAGTTATGTTAGCAAGTTTCCATACTCCATTTGATGTGTAGCGTGCTCAACATTCTATGTCTTGCCATATAACATTAGTTCCCATACTCTATTTTATGTGTAGCATGCTCAACATTCTATGTCTTGCCATGTTACATTAGGTTCCATGTTCACATTATGTTAATTACACTATGGAACTCATGTTGTTGTGTATGTTAGAATCCATGCTTAAGTTTTGGTGTTATACATGCTTAAATTATGTTGTTATCCAAGCACATATTATGTTAATTATACCATGGAACTCATGCTATGCACATTATGCTTTACGTCTTCAAGTCAATGGCTAAATTAGGTTAGTTAGAATATTTGGTGCGATTATGTTAGTAACACCATGCTTAGATGGCTTCATCACCATACTTGGATGTTAAATTATGTCCCATCATCATGTCTATACTATGTTTCATACAATGTTCCCAATTAATGTTCATGCTAAAGTTCCATGCCTCATGATATGCTAATTTCATGTGTTAAACGTGGATAACATGATGGTAGCTTAATTAGAGAATTGATGTACTAGTTGTAGAAATTAAGTATGGTGATGTTCTTCTTTATGAAATTGTAATGTGATGATAGTTGTTAAATCACGACATCGACGAAATGATGATGGAAATGAAATGATATGAATAGCGGTAAATGAGACCACGTAAATGTTGAGAATGATGGACATTGTTACATGTTAAGAGTGAGGAATTATGAGTGTTATAACAACCTGGATGACTCGATCTACCACGAGGTAGGTGAGGATTCCAGATATGGGGTTGGGGGAAAACCGAGTAAACGTACACATAAGGACTGGACTAGTTGATATGTATCTCACTCGCACTCCTGGCAGCCGACAGGGGGAGTTGGCAGAGTTGGAGAGGTCTATGGTGTACTCATGATGCACCATAAGGTAATTGATGTGAATGACATGATATTCTCACTCCCAAAATGGGGGAGTTCCGTTAAAATTGATCGGTGCTCATGTTCCACTGTCAGGGTACAACTTTTCCACCCACCTTGGGTGAGGTCCAGTGCCTTATGTCATCCGTTCTACCCTAGTTTCCAAATCATAACTATAACTGTGGAAAATGTTGTTCTGATAATCCTCTTTAAATTAATTATAGACGTTCATTTATGTTTATGCCTGAATTTCCTTATACGCTCTTGAATTATTATCTCAGTCATTCACTTATTTTCTGCCTAAATTTCCTTATGCACATGACTTTTGCTGTGTTTCCTTTCATAATCATGTCTGTTAATGTTCTTACTTTAAATTATAAAATTAGTTCTTCTCCCATTACATTACTAGCAGCCTGACCCGTAGTTAGGTAAGACAATTTTGAGATTGGCATACCGACCTTGGCTTGTTAGTTCCTACTAGGCACATCTAACCAAGAAGAGTGTTGATTATAATTGGTCAGAAGAATGTCAGCGAGCATTTGATGAACTGAAGCAGAGATTGATCACTGCACCTGTCCTGACGATTCCAGATCGTTCAGGTGGATTTGAAATTTTCTGTGACGTGTCGGGCATGGGAATGAGATGTGTTCTACATCAGCATGGTAGGGTAGTAGCTTATACATCTAAATTGTTGAAGACGCATGAGAGGCACTACATCTTGATTGTTGAAGATGCATGAGAGGAACTATCCTATGCATGATTTAGAGTTAGCTACAGTGATATTTGCATTGAATTTATAGAGACATTTTCTTCTGGGTGAACGTGAAAGATATACATGTAAGGATCGCCTTACCCTTGAAATACTAACAACACACACTAGAGGGGGGGGGGGGGGGGGGTGAATAGTGTAATGGCAATAAAATTGTCCAATTAAAATTTAACTTGCAAATGCGGAATTATAAATGCAAGAGGAATTAAAAGGCACAATCAATCCAAACGAAAACACACAGTTTTACCCTGGTTCCCCAAACTTGGGTACATCCAGCCACACCAATATTCACTATCATCTCACACAGAGAAGTGAATACAAATCTCACAAGGAGATACCCCACAAAGAGGATTTATGCCCTACACAAGGACCCAACCAATCCTACACGAGGATCAAGACTCCCACACAGAGAATCACTAACTCCCACTCAGAGAATTAGGGTTAGCCCTACACTAGGACACTAAACTCCCACAAAGAGAGTTACTCACACAAAGAGAGTTTCCTAAGTCCCACAAAGAGACAACCTCCCACAAAGAGAGAAAGTTCTAATTCCCACAAAGAGAATTAGAGACACAAATTACACCAAGTAAAATAAATACTTTTACATATGCCTTGAGATGCTTACTCATGAATGGATGCAAGGCATGGAAGAGGATCTCCAAGTGTTGAGATATGCTTGAGAGCACTTGGATGATTTCCCTTGAGCTGGACTTCAATGCATGAAGAGGAATGAATGCTCAATGGAGGGAAATGAGGGAGCTTGAGAGCTGCTTATAGATCTCTTGAGATTTTCAAAGGTATCAAGAAGAAGCAAGAAGAAGCAAGAGATGGCAGCACACTCATATATATAGGAACCCCATATCAAGCCCCAAAACCCAAGGAAACAGCCAAAACAACAATTCTGCAACGGCTAGAAACTGGGTGAAAACGACAGGAACAGTCGACTGATGATCAAAAGACAGTCGACTGATCAATGGCTAGAAAATATCCAACGGCTATATTCTGAGCCAAGACAGTCGACTGATGAAGACAATACAGTCGACTGACAAACAGGACAGGCGCCTGTTAATCCTTCAGCAGGCGACTGCTGCAGGGGATGGATCAAAACAGAGAGCTGCACTCTTTCTCCAGTTAAGCACACATGCGACTGATCTGAATAATACAGTCGACTGTCTATTAGCCAGGCGACTGTAAAATCTTAATCAGTCGTCTGCTGTAAAAGATGGAGAAACAACAGAGAGATACAGAGAATGCACTTATGCTATACAGGCGACTGGTGACCAATCTACAGGGGACTGTAAATATACAGGCGATTGTAAACTGACCAGTAGTCGACTGTGCGTAAAGCTCAAGTTTAAGTCAATTGAAATGTTGACTTGAGCTATGCATATCAGGCGACTATAGAAGGATCTACAAGCAACTGGAAATCACCCAGTCGACTGTGTTTCCTTCAGCAGTGACTGATGGAAAGCCAGAGACTCCAAATGAGTCTTTGGACAGAGTGAACCTATTGGGTTGGATTCTATGATAATCCTAAGGCTCACTAAGATGGTTAGATGCATATGCATGAATAAGTAAACCATCTAACAAGGAATTACATTAACCCTGACTCAAAAAAGAGAGAAAGCAATAAAGTAAATTACATGGATTACAATGCTTTCCTTAGAGTCTAAGTCTTCAATCTTGATGCCTTGATTGCTCTCTATCATCTCCAAGCTTTGGCACTCCTTGAGTCCAAGCTTTGGTTCTTCTCCACTTGATGTCTATCCTTGCACCAAGTGATTAGTCTCCAAGAAAGATATTTTTGAGATAAAACTGAGAGACTAAAACACGAGAGTCATTAGCTACAACATAATGTTGTGATCATCATCAAAATAAGATTGGTATGAAACACCAATACTCAACAATACACGGATCACAAGAGTTTGAAGTACGTGTTCACTTAGAAAGAGCAGAATATGAGGTAGTGCAGATGGCTCGAGTTGATGGCTGATTACGATATTGACCTCCAAGATCATCCTGGGAAAGTTTGCGTCATACCTGATGCTCTTAGTCGTATGCCGACAGCGATGATGATGAAAACACAGAGAGAGCTTCGGGGTGACATTCGACAGATGGAGATTGAATTCGTCCTACCTAGAACATTGTTGATGATGATGAATCTGTAAGTTCATTCCGAATTGGTCGAGAGGATTAAGGTGGCTCAGTCTGGAGATGAGAAGTTGAAGAAGATTCGAGAGCAGACAGAGGTCGGACTTTGCAATGATTTCTGTATTCATTAAGATAGGTCTTTGTGTTTTGGAAGCTGAATTTTTGTGACATCTGGTGATCTACGAGATGAACTTTTGAGATAAGCTCATAGTTCGCTGTACTCCATTCATCTTGAAGGCACCAAGATGTATCGTGATTTGGGACAACACTTTTGGTGGTATGGTATGAAGCGTAGCATAGCCAAGAGTGTGGCTTCGTGTTTGACCTGTCAGCAAATGAAGGCTGAGCACCAGAGAATAGTAGGACTGCTGCAACCCCTTCCAATACCAGAGTGGAAGTGGCAGCATGTGATGATGAATTTTGTGACTAGTTCACCTCGTATTCCTCGAGGATATGATGCTATTTCGGTAATCGTTGATCGATTGACCAAATCTTCTCATTTCATACCTTTTCGAATTGGCCAGCCAACCAACCATAAAGAACTTTGTGCCCCCAACACTCAGCTCACCAAGTCTTGTATCTCACTCTCCAAAGTGTTGAACAATACTACTCTAGCAAAAAATTTCCCTTGACTAGCACCAACCTGTCAAGAGCCCAAAATCCCCCAAAAACAAAAAGTGTAAAATAATACAAAGATCTATCATTCGATCACAAATAACAATAAGATGAAGATTTTAGAACACTCAGTTTATGATGATTCTCTGTCGATAAGTTCATCATCAGCTTCGCGCTGGCGCAAACGGTGTGTCAATATGATCTCTATATCAAAAGATACATCCCTCCAAAGTTTGTTGCGCAAATATGGAATCTAGTTTGTGCATAAATCAATTCTCTGTTCTGCATAATTGGCAGCAGTCTATGCGTAAAGTAATCAGATACACCGTCTTCCAGAAAATGCAGTAAATCGTCCCGAGCTCGAAAAAATCCAAATAAATACTCGTTGGAATCTTGAGCTCATCCTCTTTGACTGAAAATAAGAAAGGTCAGATTTGTTGAGGAGATTTGGTTGTACTTGCAGATCTTGAAGGTTGACGCTTGGAACTTGATCTCTTGGACTTTGCTTCTTCAAAGATGGTGGCTTTGGTTGCTTGCTCCTATTGGTTGAAGATAGCTTGTGCTTGGAGATGTATCTTGATGATGGATGGTTTCTTATGCTTACGGTAATGCTTGAAGATGACGGAGAACTTTGGCCTAGGAGATGATGAAGACTATGAAGCTATTCAGAATACAACTCACGCTAAAATAAAAAGCACTGATTTAATACAGAGACTAAGATCAGAACAATATCACCATACATAGAGCATTGAGTTGTGATCGTCCCGGCCCAAAAGGTTCGTCGATCCGAGCTCTGTGGAGAGAGTTATGCACTTTTAAGCATCGTCCATCGAGCTCCTTCCCCTTGCTACAAATTTGATGATCTCTTTGAAGCTTGGAGAAGAGGAATTTGGCCAAGATGAAGAAATTAAAGCCTAGGTCCGACCTTGTTTGCTTTTTCTCTCTCCTTGGGGATTTTCCTTGTAGAAATAGGAGTTATATATATAGGGTATGAATCCAAGAATTGTAGCCCAATTCAAACTCCTTTGAACCACTATTCAAATTGATGATTTGAAATTGATTTGTTCTCATCCTATCTCCTTGGTGCAATGAACTTATCTTATGATAAGTAGAACTCTTTTGTGTCCAAATTAAATCTAATTTGAATCCAAATTTAAACCAAATTTGACCAAGTCAAATTCTCTTAAGCCAAATTGATTTGAACTTGATTATGAGTTGATTCTTTGATTTAAATTTATCTCCTTATCAATCCATGCCATGTTGACTAAGTCAAATTCTTTTAATCACAAGATTGCCATCTCCCATCTCTTACACATAATTTCAACATTGCCATTGTGCACAATTTGCTAGATTGCCATTGATCAATATTCACAAGTTTGCCACAATGTGCTCCATGTATATTTGCACATGAAAAAACTTAACAAATACATCAAAAATATTCATGAATGTTTGTTATTATCAAGAAATCAACGATCGTTGTATCCAACTACACGTTGTATCCAACACCGTCAACTCCCTCTTCTCAGGTACAGTTGGAGATGATAGATGGAGAGTTGGTCCGCCTGGACTTCTCTGGGTTAGACTAGGAAGTGTGTTGTACGTGTGTGGACACATTTTGGGTTTCTTTTGAGGGTGGGATTCCCCTTTAGTTTTACCCCCTTTTTGAACTTTTGTACTTATACAATGCGTAGATGTATGGTGTATCTTGTATAAATGATGTTCAGTACAGCTTTACTTTTCAGCACTTACGGTTTTGAATTTTGTTGGAGCATCGTGTTTCTTACTCTTTCGTACTATTCCAGTGTATCGTAGTGGCCTGCATAAATAATTTTATTTAAATCACAATTAATGTCTAGTAGTATTCGGACGTTAAGGGGTCGAAGCCCAGTGTCAAAATACTATGACGGCCTAGTCCGCTACGTATCTTCCGTATTCGGGAGAGCGACACATGACAATCATCCTAGTAGGGCTCGCCTTAGTTAGGGATAAGTGATCCTAACCAGGCCAAACCTACCTGGCTGTGTTCAACTGGATCAATGTAGAACTCCAATTATCAATAATGCAGACATTGCTTATATTCTAATAAATTACGTCAAAAATCCTTTTCAGGATTATCTGTAGCCATCCTTGCTTTTGTAATTGGCAACCGGCGATTCCTGTTATAATTGTTTGGCTACACCCAAGCTATAGAATGGCTATCTTTTGGAAACCAATTCCATTATACATATAACGTAGTTCAGCTTAACCCAAACCGTCACGTCATGAACATACCTGAGCACTGGTGTAAGTTAGGACTAAACAAGACAGCAAGGGTCTGATTAGGCTAGTCATTATGATTTGTTGGGTTACACTCAAGATCATAAGTGATTAAGGGTAAAACATATAAAGGAATCACATATGATGTGATTGATGAAGAGTCATCTACCGATCGCAGAGTCGAGCAACTTGTTGGACCACACTCAAGGTTGTGAAACTCAATGTAGTTGGGTCCCTTTCCAACTAAATGGCATTATTCGTTCAATCTCTATGGATTGAGATGATCACTAAAATAGTGGGAGAATATAATTAGATACAAACAAATCTATCTATATTTAAAATTAATGAACGCATAATAAAATTTGATGTTCTATTCTTTGCAGTAATGTCATTTGGGTTTAAGCTTATCTTAGAAAAGAATAGGCTCACTAGTAAGAATAGTGAAGACAGGCTGAGAAATATCAAACTCACTCTTTCTTTTGAAAGAATAAACCATGTCCTCAAAGACCCTGTACATAAAGGGGCCAGCGCTGAGATTGTTGAATCTTTTAAGCAATGGCTCCTTGATGACGAAAAGACTTGTTGCCTCACTCTGGCCCCTATGCACAATGAGATCCAAAGATGGCACGAACATTTGGATGTTCATAGCATTTTCCTGAATACAAAACAGTTGTATGTGAAGTCATCTCGAACTACGAGGTTCGAGGAGTTGTCTCCTTAACATGCTTCGACAGTTTGAGGAAGGCTTGAAGGACAAGTCTCCTGCTTTGGTTGTCGGCTCTTCTTTTTCTTCCAAGCCCATGGGCGAAGAAAAGAAAAATAAGGCCCTTCAACCAAAGAAGGGAAAAGAGAAGGATAAAGGAAAGGTGAAGAAGTGGGTGTCAACTGATGTAGAGTGTTATTTCTACCATAAGAAAGGGCACTGGAGGAGGAACTGTAAGATGCTCCTAGAGCAAAAGAAGAAGTGGCATATTGATGCCTCAACTTCAGATATAATGGTTATACAGAGCATAGTCCTTTCCGTTACTTCTAATGCATGGATATTAGATACCGGTGTGGGTTCTCACATCTGTAATAACTTACAATGACTGAGAAGAAATAGAAGGCTAGACAAGGATGAGATCGTTCTTCAGGTCAGCAACAGAGCAAGTGTTGCTGCTGGGGCCATAGGGGACGTCCATCACACCTTGGCAAACGATGCCACATTACTTTTGAAGAAATGTTATTATATTCCAAACTTTCTATGTAAGCTTTTGCTAGAGGCGGATACAATTTTACAATCAATGAAAAGGCTATGAACACTTTCTATGATGGTAAATTGATATGATCTGTAATTTTGAATAACTGTGTGTATACTCTGTGTAATAATGTTGTGTTAAATGAAACCTATCTCTCGCATTGTAGACTAGGCCATATCGGAGAGAAAAGACTTAGCAAGTTACATAAAGAGGGGGTCCTTAGATCTCTCGAATTATGAGTCATTTGACACTTGTGAGTCTTGCCTCAAAGGTAAAATGGAAAACACTCCTTTTGTAGGACAAGGGGAGAGAGTTACTGAACTCGTGGGTCTCGTACATTCGGATGTATGCGTACCCATGTCCATGCAAGCAAGAGAAGGATATTCGTATTTTGTTACATTTACTGATGATCACTCTAGTTATGGACACGTGTTCTTTATGAAACACAAGTCCGATACCTTTGAGCGATTTAAAGAATATCACAACGAAGTAGAAAAACAAACTGGCAAGAGTATTAAAATCCTTCGATCTTAATGAGGAGGTGAATATTTGAGCCAAGAATTCCTTACATACCTACAAGAGAATGTGATTCTCTCACAAGTCACGCCTCCATATACACCACAATATAACGGTGTGTCAGAGAGAATAAATTGCACTTTGTTAGACATGGTGTGATCCATGATGAGTGACTCTGAGTTGCCAACATCCCTCTGGGGATACGCCCTAGAAATCACTGCATATATTCTTAATAAAGTTTCATCCAAAACTGTGCCGATGACTCCATATCAGATATGGAGTGGCAAGGAAGCCAACCTTAAACATATTAAGGTATGTGGTTGTCCTGCATATGTCAAACGTTATACTCCAGAAAAATTGGATGATAGGTCCGTCTTGTGTAAATTCATTGGGTACCCAAAACATTCTATGGGTTACATCTTTTACCACATATAGCAACAAAGAGTTGTTGTTTCCAAACACGCCACCTTTCTAGGAAAAGAGTTCTATTTGAAGGAAGCTATATGCAAAGTGGTAGATATGGAAGAATGTCAAGAAGGAGAATTAACACAAGAACATATGTCCGAACCAGTGGGAGTGTCAAACTCTGATATTTCTCAACCAGTCGTTAGGAATTCTAACATTATTCTTTGAGCCTCTGAGAGGTACTGAATTGTTCTTGAAGACGAAGGGGTCAATGATGGCATCATGTTTATGATGACAGTGTTAACTTTCAGAAATCCATTCAGAGTAGAGATTCTAAGAAGTGATTTGATGCAATATAATCCTAGATGGATTACATGCGCGTTAATAAGGTATGGACCTTAGAAATTGCCCAAGGAAACGTTCCCATTGGATGCAAATGGATCTTCAAGGAGATGGATCGGTACAGATGTAAAAGATAGAAACGTGTAAGGCTAGGCTGTTTGCAAAACTTTCACACCAGTAACCATGCAGAAGTCTATTCGGATTATACTCGCTATCATTTATGACTACGAAATCTAGCAGAAAGGATGTAAATGTTACATGACTCAGCCAAATGGTCTCGAGGTCAGTGGGATTGCATAAGACCAGTGGAAATTCTTTTGTTATCCTCATACTAAATGTGGATGACATTCTTTTAATAGACAACAACATAGAGATGCTGAAATCTTGCAAGAATGGATGTCAAACTAATTCTTCACAAAGGACTTAGGAGAAGCATCATTCAAACTCTGTATGAATATTTACAGAGATAGATTTAAAAGGATACCATGATTCTCCCAGTCCAAGTACATTGACACCGTGCTAAATCGGTTTAGCATGGTAAAGGTGTCACTTCATGGGAGATAGCATAGGTTAACTCTTTTCAATCATGGTTTAACTCTTTACAAAAA
Organism: Scilla litardierei; assembly: GCA_030789695.1. Classification (NCBI taxonomy): domain Eukaryota; kingdom Viridiplantae; phylum Streptophyta; class Magnoliopsida; order Asparagales; family Asparagaceae; genus Scilla; species Scilla litardierei. Next base: position 55,652,973 of record CM061140.1, on the reverse strand, counting down.
GATGTATTCAATGACTTGACTTGAAGAGAGATAGCATGTGAGGATCCTGTAAGCTTCAATGGTTAGATCCATCACGTAAACTGTGATATGTACGAGACCAGATATCGATTTTGCACTCGGTGTAGTAACACGATATCAGTCTAACCCTGGAGAAGGAAACTAGAAAGTGGTCAAGACAATTCTCAAGTACTGTCAAAGGACTATAGATTTGGTCAAGAGACCGAGGCTGCAAAGATATTCTTCGTAGATGTCACTTCATATGTGATATAAAATCGAAGAAGGATATAAAACTCCTAAGTGTTTCTTAGAAGACCAAATTTAGCATATCCATTCATGAAGGCTCTAAAACGTGATAGTCTAAAGAGACTCATGTGTAAAAGTGGTATGTGGTACCAGGATAATTGGGCCTAAGTGCAAGTGGGTGATGTTGGAAAATGTGTGCCCTCAAGGCCAATTATTTATAATTGGGACATCTTGTTTAAAATGATAGTATACTATTTGTTAATGTTTTATCTGAGTATAATTATAAATGTTTGTGTGCATTTTACTTAGATAATTTCTTGAGACTTAATGCGAGGTCAAACATATATCGAGATGAGGATCTCGATCATGGAAAAGCGTTTCGACCACTAAGAGCATAAGTCTAAAAAGTTCATAGTCGTAGATGCATTAAGAAAGAACATCAATGCATCAGATAGACTATTGTGTCGTCTTTCTTCACCAAGTGTTGGTGGCGATGATCTCATGATCGTTCAATTTAGCGAAATTGGAGACAAGACACATGTGCTCATTAGAGAATAAGTTCACTGAACAAATCAAAGAGAACTGCCATATGGATAGCACAAACTGAACTGTCAATGGTATTTCTCAATTGATGATAGGAAAGCTGGTCATTTGACTTGAGGTCATTGTACGAGCATATCCATGAACGGTGTTACTTGAATCTCTGATCTATTTTCGAGACATGTCCTACTGAAAGGTCTTAGGTTAGGTGACACTTGAAGCGTTCGAGGACAGTAGTGCTCAAGAGAGAATTCATCTCGCCCATTATGGGGAGTTTGTGTTACAGACTCAATACAGTTCTTAGTAGAAATCCTTGGCTGAGGTATGTTGGATATGATCCAATAATAGCAGCCTAAGATCGAACGATGCTGATCAACCGCAAATCTAATTGGGGTTGACAGATATTCATCCCTTAGGCTTCACAGCGACATATTGTTGATCACGGGAGTAAAACTATAGAGTTCATCACTGACATATCCAATGGTAGTTCTGAAAATGTTTATGGCAAGGGGAAGACCACATAATGTGGGCCCCATCGACTGCACAGTCGTAGCTGCGTTTTGGGACTGAATTAGGTGATTTTTAAGGCTTCATTTGAGAGGTCAAACGACCTCGGAATTGAGCATCGTTTGTTTCTATGCGATCTCCATTTAACGCTCTTCAAAATGATATATTAATTTGATTCATAGGCTTAATAGAGAGAAAATTAATTTCTCAAAGTTTAGTCCTTGAAAGAGGAAAAACTTGAGTCATTTTGGATTTCAATTTTTAGTACAATATTGGATGTGATACTCCACTGAAGGCTAAGCTCCCCCTGCAAATAAGGAGCACATCTTTCTCCTAAACTTACACCAAGCCTTAATCAAATGAGCTCTTCCTAAATTAGAGCAAAATGTGATTACAAGGCGACCAGATATTTTTCCTCATTTCCCATTTATTCCCTTTCAAGTTCTAGCAAAACTTAAAAGGAGTTCGGATTCGATCCGAAACTTGGGCAAGGATTCAGCTTAGGTGAAACTTTCTGGGGCAAGTGTTCAGCTCAAAGGCGAGATGTTCCAATCGATTCGGGACGTCATCCTAAGGATTTTGTTTTTGCGACGGTAAAAATATAAGGTATGTTATTTATTTTAGCAGTAAATAATTTAGATTTATCTAGGTGAGATTGGTTCTCCCTTCTCACTAAATAGTATAGATCCTATTAGGGTTTTATTTTATTTAGTAGGCTTTTCATAAAAATGTGTTTTATGGTTTTCTTCTTCTACTGCTTTCCCACGTCTGTTAAGCCTAAGGCTAGACGATGGGAAAAAGGCCTATGGATGCCTGCTCAAAACCCTAAAATAACACTAAAGTTAACAAACATCATGTTAAAGAAAAGAAAACCATAAAAATAGGATGCATAAACTAAGTTCATCAAAAATCGTAAATAAATATGTTGAAAACTTTATGCAACCCATTTTCTTCTCAAAAGATTATAAATTTATAAAAAATGAAAAATCAAAGCCTAAATGGGTTTGGTTTCTAAAAAAATCGAAATTTCTTAATTAATCCCAATATATCACAAATCATAATTGAAAATTTAAAGATACCTTATATAAAAGGGTAAACAAACTATAAAACATCTTAAAAGTTGAAATATAATAAGTTAAAAATGATTGGTTAATTAAAACTTAATCATACAAAATGATTCCACTTAAATATCTTTTTAAACATGTTTATATTGTGTTTTGTTGTTAGCTAGTCGACTATGACCGACACTATAGTTAACTAGAAATAGCTGCTGTCATATAACATTTTGTATCTTGCAGGTTAGTCGACCAGAGTAGGCTTACTAGTCGAGAAACTCATTTCTAGTCAACTAATAAGCATACACTAGTCAACTAATTCAGAAATTTTTAGACAGTTTTATAGTTTGATTCCATCATGCTTATATTTTAGGTTTATGATTTTCACTGGGTCTCTCCCATCTCAGTAGACCTGAGGTTTGGAGAATTCTGTGTGTTAATCCCATGGACCCAACTTTTGTGTTTAAGTGATTAAGGTGCCTATGAAAAAGAAGTGGATTTTGTATAGTGGTTGCTTAAAACACATTACAAGCAACCAATAGATGCTTTCCTCCATAGTAAAGAAGAACAGTGGAACTGTCCTCCGTTGAGACAACAAAAGGGGGGTAATCATTGGCATCGGCACTGTCAGTGATGTTGAGTATTGGACTTCTCCATACTTGGTTTTTATGATGAGCAAATATAAATACTTGTGACTAATCTCCTACTTGTAGTTAATCCATTGCCTAAGCATATCATGAAGATCAATTAGCAATGGATATTACTCAAGGATCAATCAAAGCATGTAAAGTGGATTGGATGATCGAAGATGATGATTGAAACTCCAAGAAGACTTCAAGCTCATTCAATAGAAAGAAGAGAGGCAAAACAAGATGTAAACTTTTTATTCTCTTCTAGTATGTAGCTTAAAGTAGAATTTCGTTGGAGCACACACACATATCTTTATTTATGTCCGAGGAAATCATTAGAATTCATTTCCTTGGCCTCTAATTCATTATTCTCTAGCATGTGCAATTTGGACTTTCAACAGGCGACTGCTGAACGTTTTACAGCTGCATGTCTCCAAACAGTCGCCTTTGATTTATTCTACAGTCGTCTGTTTTGCACATAATTTGACACTTGGTTTTGGGCATTCTGCTATAACTTTCATCATGCGACTGTTGTACAATGTACAGTCGCATGTCCAGTTACATGAACTTGTGATTTGTTAGTCAGTTGCATGTCTCTCTTTTGCCCAAGGATCCCTAACTTGTCATCTTTCGGTCAGACGAATGATGTTGCTTTCACAGGCTCATGTCCATGGCACAGGCGCCTGTGAATGCTTCTACAGTCGCATGTCGGTCCTTGTCCTAACACTTTGTGTTTGGCAAGTTACGCAATTTCGGCCAGACAATTGATGTTCGTTTCACAGTCACCTGCCTATGGCACAGGCGCCTGTGGATACCATATCAATCACATGTCTGGTCTTTCCAAACTTCCTGAGTTTTCATAACTTACTCATGTTTTGCTCAGTCGCCTGTAGAAGGTTTCTCAGTCACCTATTGGTTTACAGGCCCCTGTCCGACCTCATCAGTTGACTGTCCGACATGGTAAGTTACCGTTTGAATTCTCACCTACCCTCTGACACAGTGTAGTAGGCGACAGTGAGTTCTTCATCAGTCGACTGTTTGTTGTGTAAATCCTATCCGTTTGCTGTTTCCCCACGGATTTCAAAGGGTTTTTGGGTATTCTGTTTGAGGGTATTGGAGAACCTATAAGAGGGACTTCTACTGTTCCATTGGAGTCACCAGGTCATACTCTTAGCTATTCAAGCATTCATCTATAAGCTCTCATTCTCTTAAAGCCCTAGAATTCCAATCTAATTCTCTCTTGCTCTCCAACCAAAAATCAAAGTGAAATCCTCTAGGCATTTGGTGGTGACAAGAGAAAGGGATTTCTCTCTTCTTGGAAGAGACATCAACACACAACACACTTGCTCCTTCAATTTCTACTTTAAGGCATAGGTGATTGCAAGTGTTGCAATTTCATTTCGAATTTCATAACTTTTGTAATTAGTTTTACTCTCAGTTTGTGAGAGTGGTTTGCTTGATCTCAAGTTGTGGGAGTCAAGGACATCAATTATGTTTCGATTACACTTATAGGGTTGCTACAAGTGGGTTTAAAGGAAACCTCAAGTTAGGTTTCTAACTTGAGTATCCGGAGGTATCCCGGTGGAAGGGACGTAAGATTACCGGGAACAAGTCGGGATTGGACTTGGTTAATCCGAACCCTTGAAACATCCTTTGTGTTACCTTGTTTCATTTTAGGTGAATTTATAATTCTGCATTTATTGTTGGTTAGGAATTTAAATTGGTATAACTATCGTTTAAATTTTATAAACACTATTCATCCTCCCTTCTAGTGTTTTCCTCATATCCAGTGTCCTTACAATTGGTCTCAGAGTGCAAGGTTTATAGCTATGGCAACCAACAACAACAACGTTCCTCCACCTCCTTCGTATAACAATCACAGTCGTGATGGTGCGTCTACCGTTTTCAAAGGACAGTCAACGATTCGTCCTCTGTGTTTCAGTGGCACAAATTTCGGCTATTGGAAGTGCCAGATGGAGACATTTCTAAGGAGTGCTTCTCTTTGGAGAACCCTCCGTAAGTAGTACGTTGAACCAACCGAAGAAGATTTTGACCAATGGACTCCCTTCGAGAAGTCCGTCGAGGTGAATAATGCCAAGGCAATGAACGCTCTTCATTATACATTGGATCCGGATGAGTTCAATAAGATATGCACATGTAAGAGTGCATATCGAATATGGAACCATCTCGTCGTTTCCCATGAGGAAACGAATAAGGTAAAATTGTCAAAATTATATTTTTCTATACAAAATTTCGACATGTTTCATATGCAGGATAATGAGAACATTGCAACGATGTATGTTCGTTTCGTCGACATTACCAATGAGCTTGAAGTTCTCGGTCAAGTATACACTCAACAAGAAAAGGTGAGAAAGATAATCATGGGAAAGTCCTCAAAATGGGAAAGAAGAGTAATTGCCATTGAGGAGGTCAATAACATGAAAAAATATACCGTGGTGAATCTCATCGGTACTCCCATGTCTTACGTAGTAAGAAGAGAGAACCAAATGAAGATTAGAGTTATGATAAACCCAACGGAGCATTAGCCTTCAAGACTACTTCTTCATCCTCCGATAGTGATGAATTCGAGAACGAAATGGATTTGGAAGAAATGTCGCAAATAGCGAAGAAGTTCCAACGCTTCTTTCGCAAATGTAAATTTCCTTCCAAATCTAAATTTGATTCCACTAATAATTCATCGTCTCTTTGTTTTAAGTGTAACAAGCTGGGGCACATCGAGGAGGATTGCCAAATGCTAAGAAATAAAGAAAAGTGTAAAGCACCAAAGTATCACAAGTCTGACAAATTTAAGAATGACAAGAAGAAAGGACTTGTTGGGACTTTCAATGATTCAAGTGGAGATTCCTCGAGTGAATCCGAGGATGAGAAGAGTAAGAGTGCACATATGTGCTTCATGGCCCGAGAAGATGCATTCTCCGATGAGAGTGATAGTGAGAATGATGAACATGAGGTAACCATGGATGAACTTCGTATTGCTAATGAAGACTTATTTTCTAAGTATCAATCACTTATGCTTAGATATACTTTGAAGAAATATAATGTTAGCAAATCATTCATGCCATGCATTATTAACAATGACACCATTGTTGACACACTTACACTTGAGAAAGGCAATTTGGTATCTCAAAATGGCACCTTGAGAAATGAGGTGAATTTCCTCAAATCTCAACTAGATCAAGATTATACTAAAGATAGTATTGATCTAGCTTCACAAAACATACAATTGGGTATTGAGAATGATTCTCTTAAAACCTGAGTGCACGAGCTCAAAACACGTGTGTACACTTTGGACACCAATATTTCTTTCCTTAGGTAGAAATATAAGTTCATGTCCTCCCAAGTTAAGAGATTTAATAAAGGGAAAGGTCAATTGGATGAATTGCTTTCAAACCAATTTCCAGCCGCACATCGTGTTGGACTTGGTTATGTAGAAGTACATGCATCCAAATCTCGCACCTCCTATAGTAGTGTAACTATAGATTTTGTGAGGCCATCCTCTGGTGCATCCACTAGTGGTGTCAAAAACACTAGTGGTAGCAAACCTACCAAGAAGGCCACCACTTCACACTCTCCTTCTTTTGGCAAGAAATCCATTAAGGGCGGAAACCAAAAGAAAGGTTATGCCTATATGTACACAACCACTCATACACGTAGGAAATCTTCTGCTTCACATGTGGACACTTATGACACATTTTATGCTCGACAGTCATGGGCACGTGCAAACTCATACTTGAGAAATACTTATGCACGTGCTCATACTCATTCATATGTTCATACACATAATTATCTCATGTATGCTCATGCACATCCACCACATCACTTGCATGCTCCATATGTTTCATATAATACGCTTGCTCCTAAATTTGCATATAACCCATATATGTCTCATGCTTATCCACCTCCATCTTCATATGCTAGATCTCATGCTCCGAGGAAGCATGCACCACATAGATCTCAACCAAATGTGCATGCAACTAGAAAAAGGGCACCCAAAACATATACAATTTAGGGTTCTACTAGCACAAATGATATGAATGCTTATGTTAATTCTTATTTTAACAATGTGATAAATAGTGGTAACTATGTTGGGAATCCAACGTCCACTTGGACTTGGTTTCCAAAGGGCTAATCCCCTTGGACCCAACAAAGCTTAGGTACCATGAGCTTATGGTATACTATGTAGGTACCCAAGAACAAGAAAGAGAGCAATAATAGACATATTGGCTCTAAAAGGAAAGGATGGATACTCGATAGCAGATGCTCCAAACACATGACAGGAGATCTCACATTGCTCTCCGAAGTGGTTCGCATCAAGGATGGTGCAATGGTCACTTTTGGAGGAAATCAACAGGGAACCATCGTTGGGTAGGCAAAGTCGGTAATCCTTCCAAACCACTTATTACCAATGTTTATTTGGTTAGTGGTTTATGTCATAATCTTATCTCAATCAGTCAACTCTGTGACAACGGTTACAAGGTTAACTTTGGAAAGGGTATTTGTAATATTGTTGATATTGATTTGCATGTTTTATTTACTGGTATTAGACGTAAAAATATTTATTATTTGAGTTTGCCTAAAACCATAGAACATTGCTTAGTAATACCAATGAACAACTATTATGGCATCGTCGTTTTGATCATATGTATTTTAAGTACTTATATAAGTTAGCTAAGCATGATTTTGTTAAAGGTTTTCCGAAAATTGCTTTTAGTAAGAAATTTTTTTGTGATTTATGCCAAAGAGGTAAACTAAGTAAATCATCTTTTAAACTTAAAGATGACATAACTTCTAAGAGGCTCATAGAATTACTTTATTTGAATTTATTTGGGCCAACTAGAACCGCATCTTTAGGTAATGCTCATTATGGATTAGTCATCGTAGATGACTTCTCTAGATTTACTTGGGATTCATTTCTAACCAATAAAAATGAAGCTTTTGAAGAGTTTACTATATTTGTAAAGAAAATTCAAAATTTTTAGGAACCACCATTATCACTATTCGTAGTGATCATGGAGGAGAATTCGAGAATGTATTTTTCACTAAGTTTTGTGATGACAACGTGATTACTCACAACTTTTTTTCCCTCGCGCACCACCATAAAATGGTGTTGTTGAGAGAAAGAATAGGACCCTAATTGAGTGTGATCACACCATGCTCTATGATAATCATCTTGGACTATAATTTTGGGCGGAGGCGGTGCACACGACATGTTATGTGCTAAATAGGATCCTAGTAAGGTCCCGAACAAACAAAAATTGTTTCGAATTATTTTATGATAAAAAGCTTCAAGTTAAATATTTTCGTGTTTTTGGTTCAAATTTTTTTATAAAGAACACTTATGATAACTTAGATAAATTTGAGCCAAGATCCGATGAAGGAATCTTTGTTGGATATTCTACATGTAGCAAAGCCTACTGGATATATAACAAAACCTCTTCAACGATCGAGAATCACTACACGTTTCATTTTATGAAGATTTTGATATTCCTCATGTTGTCGATGATAGTGTAGATATTCTATGTGATTCCATTAGTAATGTTAAAATTAATGATTCTATTGTTGAGACTAACAATGCTAATGAAAATGTTGAGGATGTTCCAAGTGATCCAAGTATTCCCAAAGCTTATTCGACCGTTCGTAATCCCCCATGACCAAATAATTGTAGACATTAGTGTGGGTGTCCGAACAAGGTCAAGGATTGATGAATTCTCTCATTGTACATTTTTCTCTACCATTGAGCCAAAGAACATCCAAGAAGCATGTGAAGATAGCTCTTGGATAGTTGAAATGGAAGAGGAGCTCATGCAATTTGAAAGAAAAGAAATTTGGGAGCTCGTTCCTCTTCCAAATGGTCACCAAATGGATTTTTAAGAACAAGACCGATGAGAATGAGATCATCACAAGGAATGAAGTAAGGTTAGTAGCTCAAGGCTACCGGTAAGAGGAATGTATTGATTTCGAAGAATCCTTTGCCCCCGTAGCTAGATTAGAAACTATTAGATTGCTTTTATCTTCTGCATCTCATAAAAAATTTAAATTATTTCAAATTGATGTTAAAAGAAGAAGTTTATGTTTCTCAACCACCCAGTTTCATATATGAAAAATTTCCAAACCATGTTTCCAAACTTACGAAAGCACTATATGGGTTGAGATAAGCTCCTAGAGCTTGGTATGATCGACTCAAAACCTTTCTTTTGGATTTAGATTTTAAAATGGGTGAAGTTGATCCAACTCTTTTCATTAAAAATTATGAAAATGACATCTTTTTAATTCAAGTTTATGTAGACGATATAATATTTGGTTCTACTAACTTTAATCTTTGCCAAGAATTTTCTAAGTCTATGAAGGATGAATTTGAAATGAGTCATATGGGTGAGCTCAACTACTTCCTTGGACTACAAATTCGTCAAATGAAGGATGATACTTTCATACATCAAACAAAGTACACCGGGGAGCTTATCAAGAGATTCAGGATGGAATCATCTTCAAGCAAACGGACTCCCATGAGTACGCCAACCCATCTACACAAGGATGAGAACAGAAAAGATGTAGACATTCGTCTATATCGAGGTATGATCGGTAGCTTACTTTACTTAACTGCTAGTAGGCCCAATATTATGTTCTCTATATATCTTTGTGCCAGATATCAAGCTAGACCTAAGGAGTCACACTTGATGGCAGTTAAACAAATTTTCGTTATCTCAATCATACACTAGATTATGGGTTACTTTATCTTAAGTCTAGCACATATGAGTTAATCTCATATAATGATGCCGATTTTATCGGATGCAAATCCGATAGGAAGAGTACTAGTAGCACTTGTCATTTTCTAGGAAATTCTCTTGTTTCTTGGTTTTCCTAGAAACAGAACTCGGTATCATTGTCCACTACTGAAGTGAAATATATTGTCGCGGGTCTTGCATGTGCACAAGTTCTTTGGGTGAGACACACGCTCAAAGATTATGGTGTTAATTGTGATACTTTCCATATCATGATTGATAACCAAAGTGTAATTTGTCTTTCCAAATATCCGGTACATCACTCCCGAACCAAACGCATAGATGTGAGACAACATTTCATTAATGATCATGTAGCTATGAAGGACATCATCTTAGAGTACATTGAAACCCAAAAACAAATCGTCGACATCTTCATTAAACCTCTTAAAGAAGATTCATTTGTGAGGTTGCGTGGAGAATTAGGGATTATGGGTGAATCTGATATATAGGAGTTCATATTTATAAGTTAAATCATGCTTTGAACCCATGTTATCATTTCACATCTCATGTTTTTTATATGTCATATTTTTACATATACTTTTTAATGAGATTTATTTGAGATTTTGATGATTTTATATGTTTGGATTAGTATAAGTGATTTGTATGTTAATCTATATTATTTTGTTAGTAATTTCATGTTTGGAGAGTAATTAGAGTATAGGTCTTAGGGTGAGTTATCTCAATTCTCTTGATTTCAGCCTTATCCTACATTTTTGGAGCAGGACAGACGACTGTCAATCCTTCGACAGTCGCATGCCTGACTCTAGATTTTCTGACTGAAATTTGTGTTTTTTGCTCAGGTGACTGATGTATAATTGTCAGGCGCTTGTCTCTCTAATATGCGACTGAAATTTGTTCATAGGCGCCTCCCTTGATCTTGATAATTTTATCTTATATCATCATTATTGTTGACTTTCAGTCAGATGATTGTAGTGTATTTTACAGGCACCTGTCACTTTGCCAGGCGACTGTGACTTACATTACAAGCCCCTGTCTATCTATTTACTCAGTTTTCTATCTTTCCGACCGGCCGACTGATGATTGTACATCAGTCGACTGTCCATGTTTGAGGCGGTTCGTTGCCTTAATCTGAGCCATCCATCTTTCGATCCAATGGCCCAGATCTGTTTCCCCTCCACTTAAGTAATCGAAGGCCCGCTTATTTTCTCTCTCCTCCGATAGAATTTCCCTCCTCTTCCTCTTCGAACGAGAGATATCCATTCGATCTTCTCCGTCGATTCGAAGCTTCTGCTGTCAGTTCTCCTCTCCATTCATTCGATCGTACTTGGATCTCTCCTCCTTCATCCATTGATTGGTTTATCTCTCTATAGCTTTCGATTGTGCACTATTTTTCTTCTTTGTCTGTTGATTTCATGCTATGGCTCCACCCAAGATCAGTTCCTCCTCCAAAGGAAAATCTATTGCTGTTAGGAAGCATATGAACCCTAAACCTAAGGCTGCCCCGGTCAAGAAAGTTCCCTATAAAGCCCGCACCAAATTCGTTGAGCCCATTTCCGATGTTTCGGATGATTCTGATTCGGAACGTTCTTCTTCCGAAGAAGAAGAGTTTGTTGAGCCCCTCCAGAAACGTCAGCATAGACCTATTGGTGTTTAGATTAATGAGCCTCTTACTGTGACTGATTCTACTCATGTGGATGTTGACACCCACACCGAGCCTCTACCCTCTGAACCCCTAGGCCAAAATCAACCTAGGCATCCTCAGCCTCCTCCAGCTGCTCCTCTTGTCCCCATTTGTCGGGATGCCTCTTGCTTGGCAAAATTTCACTCTATGATTGGGATCAAGCTCCTTCGTAAGTGTTTCATCGTTTATTAGGCTTTTACCGCTGAGAGACTTTTTGAGATCCTCACGACGACCAAACTGGTTGATCTGTTTCGCTATTCTCATATCGATTCCCCTCGTGCTTATCCATTTCTTTTAAAGTTATTCTATGCCAACCGCATTCGCGGTGAATATGCTGATACGAGTGTCATTGACACCATGGTACATGGTACTCATATCAGCCTTGATCCTACTCTCTTAGGGAATATTTTTAGGATTCCATCTTCTGGATCCCTGCATGCTGATATCTCCCTCTCTGATATTGCTGATCTTGACCAAGATGTCCTCCAGGACATGTTTTCTGTGATTCTTTCATTCCTCTCCTCTGGCATCAAGGTATCCATGTTCTCTACTCGAGATTGGGCTATTCACCTTGTGGTGAATTCCAATATCTTGCCGAAGTATGGCTCCTCTGATCAGCCATCTCAGGAGATTCTCATGTGCATGTATGTCATCCTCTCTGGCATTTCAGTGAATTGGGCCAGGGTCCTCCTTGATCATAGGACCAAGTAGAGTTCACTTCTTCTTCCTCTCATATTCCTTATGGAGGAATTCTTACTCATATCTTTCGTCACTTCGGTATTGATTTGACCCCCGTATGAGCACATGCCTCTTGGTCCTCTTCTTGATACGGCTGCAAAGTCGAAGTCCTCTTCGGCTCTACTGACGGCATCAAAGAAGAGGCAGTCTACTGCTGGCCCTTCTTCACCCACTACTCCATCTGTTGATTAACCCTCATCATCTGCTGCACCCCCTCTTGTCCAGTTGGATGAGAAACTATCTGGTCTTTATGAGCTGTTCTATCTGTCGTTTCAGCATCAAGGCATACCCTTCCATGCCCACCTCCGGTCGTTTGTTCCATCTGCTCAGCCTACTCAGCCTCTTCCTCTGATCATCTCTGAGATTCTTGATCCTTCAGTTGATGCTGCTTCTAAGCCGGTTGCTTCTCATGCTCCTCGGGATGTTTCCTCTGCTGCTGCTGCTGCTTCTCCTCCCGAGGACGTTTCTGTTGATCCGGAGCCACAGGATTTCCGTATTGAGTTGGCTACTCCTGTGGACTCCTTCGCAGCTGATCTGGATTGATGTGTCGTGGAGACTGTTCACCATTGGTCTTAGATTTTTTTGTTAGGGTTGAGATTGTGAGTTTGATTTTATTTTTATTTTGGTTGTATTGATGTATTGGCACATTACTTTTGGATGGTGTATGATGATGATCATATTTTTGTTTGTATGTGGAGTGGTTTATCTTTATTTTTGCACTTCATGTATTTCTTATATATATGATATCACATTTTGTCGTTTTACTCTCTGATGTGATCCATGTGTATATGTTGTGCAATTTTGTCTCTCTGTATGCTCTATTATATACATGATGTGATGTGATACATTTTCTTGCCTATGTAATGTTGATATTGGATTCTCAATCCTTTGGTCAACTAATTTTTTTTTGTTATGAGTATTTGATATATATCATTGTGATGCACCTTCATTGTTTCTCGATTTTATTTTGGTATCACATTAAATATATATCACATTCTTTAGACTCTCATGATTGTTTTAGTACTTATTTAGCGCTACTGTTGTTGTTTTTCTGCTCCATCTTTTTGGATAATGCCATAGGGGGAGAGAAATAAACAAATCATAATTTTGTGCTAAGTATAATTTAAACTTGAATCTAAGATTGAAGTTGCCTTAGATTTGGGGGAGTAATATATAATGAACTTGGATTCTAAAAATCCTAAATTTCTAGTATTGAAATCATTTCATTCATGCATATCTTACATGTTTGCTTCAATTAATCTATAGATGTCCTTACTTAAATTGACTAACTTGATTGGCATCTCTGTATGGGGAGTAAGTATTCTTTAAGCACAATTATTTATCTTTTTGTTTATGTTTGTTTGTCATCACCAAAAAGGGGGAGAAATTTGAGTATTGGACTTCTCCTTACTTGGTTTTGATTATGAGCAAACATAAATACTTGTGACTAATCTCCTACTTGTAGTTAATCCATTGCCTAAGCATATCATGAAAATCAATTAGCAATGAATGTCACTCAAGGATCGATCAAAGCATGTAAAGTGGATTGGATGATCGAAGATGATGATTGAAGCTCCTGGAAGACTTCAAGCTCATTCAATAGAAAGAAGAGAGGCAAAAACAAGATGTAATCTTTTTATTCTCTTCTAGTATGTAACTTAGAAGTAGAATTCTGTTGGAGCACACACACACACACACACATCTTTCTTTATGTCCTAGGAAATCATTAGAATTCATTTCTTTGGCCTCCAATTCCTTATTCTCTAGCATGCACATTTTGGACTTTCAACAGGTGACTGATGAACGTTTTACAGGCGCTTGTCTCCAAATAGTCGCCTATGATTTGTTCTACAGTCGTCTGTTTTGCACATACTTTGACACTTGGTTTTTAGGCTTTCTGCTATAACTTTCATCAGGTGACTGTTGTACAATGTACAGGCGCCTGTCCAGTTACAGGCACCTGTGACTTGTTAGTTAGTCTCACATGTCTCTCTCTTGCCCAAAGATCCCTAACTTGCTTTCACAGACGCCTGCCTATGGTACATGCGCCTGTGAATGCTTCTACAGTTGCCTGTCGAGCCTTGTCCTAACACTTTGCGTTTGGCAAGTTACACACGTTTCAGCCAGACGACTGATGTTGTTTCACAGTCGCCTGCCCATTGCACATGTGCCTGTAGATATTACATCAATCGCATGTCCTGTCTTCCCAAACTTCCTGAGTTTTCATAACTTACTCATGTTTCGCTCAGTCGCCTGTAGAAGTTTTCACAGTCGCATGTTGGTTTACAGGTGCCTGTCTGACCTTCATCAGTCGACTGTCCTATGTGGTAAGTTACCGTTTGAATTCTCACCTACCCTCTGACACAGTGCATCAAGCGACTGTGAGTTCTTCATCAGTCGACTGTCTGCTGTGTAAATTATATCCGTTGGCTATTTCCACACGGATTTCAAAGGGGTTTTAGGATTCTATTTAAGGGTTTTAGAGAACCTATAAGAGGGACTTCTACTGTTCCATTGGAGTCACTAGGTCATACTCTTAGCTATTCAAGCATTCATCTCTAAGCTCTCATTCTCTTAAAGCCCTAGAATTCCAATCTCATTTTCTCTTGCTCTCCAACCTAGAATCAAAGTGATATCATCTAGAAATTTGGTGGTGACAAGAGAAATGGCTTTCTTTCTTCTTGGAAGAGACATCAACACACAACACACTTGCTCCTTCAAGTTCTACTTTAAGGCTAAGTGATTATAAGTGTTGCAATTTCTTTTCGAATTCCATAACTTTTCTAATTAGTTTTACTCTCGATTTGTGAGAGTGGTTTGCTTGATCCCAAGCTATGGGAGTCAAGGACATCGATTGTGTTTTGATTACACGTGTAGCGTTGCTACAAGTGTGTTTAAAGGAAACCTCACGTTATGGTTCTAACTTGAGTATCCGGAGGTATTCGGTTGGAAGGAACGTAGGATTACCGGGAACAAGTCGATATTGGACTTGGATAATCCAAACCCTTGAAGCATCCTTTGTGTTAGCTTGTTTCATTTTGGGTTAATCTATAATTTCGTATTTATTGTTGGTTTGGAATTTAAATTGGTATAACTATCGTTTAATTTTATTAACACTATTCAACACCCCTTCTAGTGTTTTCCTTGTAGCCATGGTCCTTACAAGTGATGTATCTAATCCTCTTATAGAGAATGTTAATTTAGTAGATGGCTTAAAACGTAACTTGATTAGTATTAGCCAACTTTGTAATTGGGGTTAAAAAGTAGTTTTTGATAGAGAAGCTGATAATTATATGAAAAATGTCTTGCTAAAATGTAAGAGAAAAGATAGTATTTACACTTCATCTATGGATATTCTGGATTCAAATGTTTGTTTAGTAGCTTCTACAAATGACAATCTTCTTTGGCGTAGAAGATTCGATCATGTTAATATTAATAACCAAATAAGATTTTTAAAAATAATTTAGGTAATGGTTTACCCAATTTAAATTTTAAATTAGAAAATTTATTTGATGCTTGTTAACGTGGTAAGATGCATTAAAGCTCCTTAAGAGCATTGATGCAATTAGTACGCAACGGCCAGTAGAACTTCTTCATATGGATCTTTTTGGTCCTTCATATGGATCTTTTTGGTCCTTCTAAGGTAGCATCCCTTAATGGTAGAAAGTATGCTTTTGTTATTGTTGATGATTATTCATATTTTACTTGGGTATTATTTTTAAATAATAAAAATGATGCTCTTGTTGAATTAAAAATATTTTTCAAACGTATTCAAAAATAGCTTTCTTTAGAAATTATCTCCATCAAAACTTAGCATGATAGAGAATTTAAAAATGAATTTTTTTCAAAATTTTGCGATACACACATTATCTCCCACAACATTACATTTTCTAGAGCTGCTCCACAAAATAGAGTAGTTGAGAGGAAAAATACCACTCTCCAAAAATGTGCACGTGTAATGCTTTGCAAGAGCACCCTATCAAAATATTTTTGGGCGGAAACAGTTTTTACAGCGTGCTACATTCAAAATAGAGTTCTTATAAGAGCACATTTAAATAAAACAGCTTATGAAATTGTTTATGAAAGAATTCCAAATGTATCTTATTTTAAAGTCTTTAGCTATAAATGATATATATTGAACACCTAGGATAACATAGACAAATTTGATTCAAAATCAGATGATGGCATATTTGTTGGTTATTCCTTCAGAAGTAAAGCTTATAGAGTTTACTACAAAAGAACATTGAATATTGAAGAAGCTATGCATGTTACATTATATAAAGCCCCGGATAAAGTGTCACATATTATTGAAAAGGAAGAAGATTTAGTTAATGTTAATGATTCTGTAGAAAAACTTAATGTTGATGCTAATGTAGATTCTAGAACTTTACCTAAGGCATACACTGAGATCACCGGTCACACACACACGCGCGCGCGTGCACACACACACATGATTGACTGCGGAAGGACGCGAACGGGGCACACATTCCACTCCCAAGCGTAGGAGTGTCAATGCAATAATAAATAACCGGTGAGTACTGGTGGGCTCCGAAAAGGTGCTCTCTCTCAAGCGCAAGAGTCCGTACAAGTAGTAAAATCTGGGAGTCCAGATGTCGAATCCACGGGAAGAAATCTGTTGCAACCACAATTCAAATCAAATAGAAAGCCAACGAAGAGAAACTAAACACTTTTAATGGTGGTGATGGTGGTGTGAATGGAGATACGTGAATGATACGAACAAGGAAAATACGCGTATGAAAATACTTATAAAGAGTTTGCACGTGGTATGGGTTCGTTAGGGTCAACGATTCGTATTAATTTGGTTGATAGGTATAACACAATGAATTCTCCTTTTGGGAGCAATTCACCGGAAAATACCCAATATAACTCAATGAATTCTCCTTTTGGGAGCAATTCATCGGAAGATGCCCTTTTGGGGGTTCAAACAAAATATTCAAAAAGATCGTCGCTAAAGCTATAATACGATATGAAACTCTCTTTTGGAGAGATCAAAACTACGGTATGAAACTCCCTTTTGGGGAGATCAAAGCTCGCTCTTTTGGGGCGATCATCAACTAAATTAATTCTTTTGGAATCTAAAAAAGTCGATTTACGAACAACGATTACAATTTTAGCGACGTTAAACGATTTAGCACAAGGAATTTCAACCAAATAAACACGAATAATATCCCCTAACTACTCCATACCATGCACAACAGAGATTTAGCTACTCATAATGCAATAATAAACAAGTTTCATAACCAAATACATCAAGATCATAGCAAAATACGGTAGAAAAAGCATTAAATAAGGAGTTTAAGTTAAGAATTCATCACCAAATATCCTTGAAAAGACATCAAAACTCTTTGGAAATAAGAAAATAGCCTCTGGAATTTTACAGAATTTTTGCAGAAGAAAATACGGCTCCTAAGTGCTCCAATACGCCCAAAATACGCCCCAAACTGCTTGAATACGCCCAAAAAACCCTAAATACGCTTAAATATAAATCATTGCGGGTTTACTGTGCTATCGGGTTCAAAACCCGCTTCAATTTTGTGCCCGAAAGCATCTCGGCCGTTCATCTCGAGCGGATCAATCCGCAGCCGTCCGATCAACGTTAAAAAATGCGGGATTTGATGCTGGCTCGCCACGTGTCCCCTAACTTCGGATCCTCTCGCTCGCACCCGCTTAATCTCCGAACCCCGCTCGAAATACATCTCGACCGTAGGATCTCGAGGCAACGGTGGATATGAAGCCACGTAGCCGCTGCATTCGACATCAGGCGGGAGCGCTCTCCGTCGTTCGATTTCGTCGCAACGGTCGGGATGACGCCGCGTGTCCCTCGGAGTCGCGATCGCTTCGCGATTTCGTTCTCGATCTCAGCCGCTGGATCCGGATCGTATGCTTGAAAACCAACCACGTCGCCTTCGCGATTTGGGCCGATGACATCCGTTGGATCAGAATCCAACGGTCCGCTAAGCGCCACGTCGACCGCTTATCTGATCAGCTCCGCTTCGTCGACGTCCATTGGATCTAGGATCGGACGGCTAGGAATGTGCCGCGTCGCCCGCATTGTCAGCCGTCGGATCTCGAGCGGGGGCGCGCGGATGAAGGCCACGTCATGCGCCAAGATTCGTGCACATTTCATTTTTTTGGTATTCTGCATTCAAAAATTCATAGAAATTAGCACAGATCTCAGAAAAATACAAATAAATAGTCGTTGGAATCGTGAGATCGAGACCAAGCTAGGAAAAATATAAAAAGTGCAGAAATACGTCGTTAATTACTGTTTTGTGCTCAAATAGTGTGTTTTCTCTAATAAATAAATGTGTAGAAAATACGTATGAATTAGAGAACAATGTAGCATCACATGAGCACAAAATAGGGCTAAATGGGGGGTTAAATATGTAATATTGAACCCGAATCACACCCCCCAACTAGCGATTTGCTAGTCTCTAGCAAAAATAGCGATAAATACGGACGATCAATAAAACAATAAGTTCTTTCGAATTGCTTATGGCCTGGCTCAGTAATATGCATTCCAACATGGTCTTGGCCATCAATATACACATCCATGAACAAAATCAATCACACGATATTTTCTCTAATTTAATTTGAATAAAAAAAATCATACAAGCATCGTTTTGCGCAAGCGAAAGTATAACACGTCGTTTTATTCTAGTTTTCTTGTTTCCAAGGAATTGGCCTCTCAAAATAATCATTCAAGACATGGGTATTGCAGTTGCTTAGTATATTCACCACTTCTTTTCTTTTATTCGTTCTGCGTAACGCGCATCAAGCAACATTCGCAGAAAAAGGTATAACTTGGATCGCTCCATCAAATGAGTGAGGTTCCGGTCAATGGCTCCCAAATCAGACGATAATAGGGCATTAGGCCAAAAAGGACCCCTCAGACTGTACTACTCGAGCCAACCAAGTTATTTATTAGTGACATACTTATTCGTTTCCTTCATTCATTTTTCATTCATTTTCTTTTCTTTCTTTTCTTTCTTTTCTTTTTTTCTTGCAAGCAACTCAAAACCCATTCTTTCGAACATAAACATTAATAACCATGGCCACATTTCTCATCAACTTGAAGACTATTCTTAAAAATCGTGTATACTTAAGCTTTTTCCATCACATTAGCATGCATGAAATCAATTCAAACTATTTCGAGATATTAATCATGGAGATTGAAAATTTTCATGAATAGCATATTAACGGCAATTCCATGAAGGAAAAATAATTAATCAAGCCATAAACAATTTTTAGAACACAATTAACGTATAACCATCCGCATTTGAGGCATATGAAAGAGTTTTAAAATGATGAGATTTGGCGATTTATTCTTCTCAAAAAAAAATCCTAAGGTCTCATACACACCCCCAACTAAAAATGAACATTGTCCTCAATGTCGGAAGAGGTACGAGTTTATTCAAGCAAGCAACCTAGAAAGCATATAAAACTACACTACTGGAAAGAACACACCGTGATCAAATGGCGGATCCCGAATCTTTGATGGTGGAGGAAGTTGTTCAATTTGCTCCTTGCGCTCCTCGGCGATTATTTTTCCTCCAAAAACTAATTTGGACCCCAGCAACACAACTCCAAGCATCTCTATAAGCTGTTTGCCAATGTCCTGCGAGAGATGAGTTATGTCAGTCCAAATTAATTTAAGATTCTTCGCAATAAAAATATTCCAAATATAGTCATCAAAATAAGTGAAAGAAATTAAAGCAAGTTGACGACTACTCCCTGAAAGATTTGCACTACTCTCTGTACGATGCTCGTTCATTGTGGAGAGGGATAAATGATTTTGGGACAAAACTGGAGGAGGGCGTGGTTCTGACTCCATGGCGATAATCTCAAAACCCTTGTCCCTAGCTGTCTCCTCCTCTCGTTCATCCAAAATTGCTAGTTCGTCCTCTCTTTCGCACACACTTTTTGCCATGTGGATATTTTTATTCGTGTCATCAACGTGACATGGCTCGCTCGATATTCCTGCAATAGAAGATGAACTCGTATTAGTTTCTTTAAATCGAGTTTCAAAAGCATTACCTTCTTCTACGCAAGTGGCAATCAAATTAAGATCTTCAATGGATTTCTGAATTTGCCGACTCCGAGCAAGGAAATTCTCCTGGAATCGATGGGATGTGGCCTCCTGTGTCTGAATAATCTGGTAAGCGTCCTCTTTCAAGGATTGCAAAGGTACGTCTACGCTTTGCTCTTCTTGATCGAGGCACGAAGGCTCCGTTGAATCTCTCTCTGAAGTCTCTTCCACGGTTTCTTCGTTTTCTTGCAGAGACTCCATGTATTCCCACGCCGCTGTCGGCGTCATGCCTCCCAATAATTCCTGCAGCTGCGGTTGTAGTCCATCTAGGAAGAACGCCATAAGCTCTTCATTTGTGTACCCATGCTGCGGATAGCTCGATATAATGTCTGTGAACCTCCTCCAGGCCTGAAAGAAAGTTTCACCGTCAATTTGATTAAAATTAACAATTTTGAGCTTCTCCATTCTTTGTTTGTGTGCATTAGCAAACCGTGCATCATACAGATTGTTCGTGCAATAAAAATTCATATACTCCATTTTTTTAAAAATTAAAATAAAATAATAAAAAAAGTTTATGTACAGTAAAGTGGAAAGGTCTCACCGAAGGTCCTCTAAATGAAATAAACCGTAGTCACAAACCATTCCTCCCCGGCAACGGCGCCAAAAACTTGGT
The DNA here is from genome assembly GCA_030789695.1 of Scilla litardierei. NCBI lineage: Eukaryota > Viridiplantae > Streptophyta > Magnoliopsida > Asparagales > Asparagaceae > Scilla > Scilla litardierei. The sequence continues at coordinate 55,632,096 of CM061140.1, read as the reverse complement.
GGGCTCCGAAAAGGTGCTCTCTCTCAAGCGCAAGAGTCCGTACAAGTAGTAAAATCTGGGAGTCCAGATGTCGAATCCACGGGAAGAAATCTGTTGCAACCACAATTCAAATCAAATAGAAAGCCAACGAAGAGAAACTAAACACTTTTAATGGTGGTGATGGTGGTGTGAATGGAGATACGTGAATGATACGAACAAGGAAAATACGCGTATGAAAATACTTATAAAGAGTTTGCACGTGGTATGGGTTCGTTAGGGTCAACGATTCGTATTAATTTGGTTGATAGGTATAACACAATGAATTCTCCTTTTGGGAGCAATTCACCGGAAAATACCCAATATAACTCAATGAATTCTCCTTTTGGGAGCAATTCATCGGAAGATGCCCTTTTGGGGGTTCAAACAAAATATTCAAAAAGATCGTCGCTAAAGCTATAATACGATATGAAACTCTCTTTTGGAGAGATCAAAACTACGGTATGAAACTCCCTTTTGGGGAGATCAAAGCTCGCTCTTTTGGGGCGATTATCAACTAAATTAATTCTTTTGGAATCTAAAAAGTCGATTTACGAACAACGATTACAATTTTAGCGACGTTAAACGATTTAGCACAAGGAATTTCAACCAAATAAACACGAATAATATCCCCTAACTACTCCATACCATGCACAACAGAGATTTAGCTACTCATAATGCAATAATAAACAAGTTTCATAACCAAATACATCAAGATCATAGCAAAATACGGTAGAAAAAGCACTAAATAAGGAGTTTAAGTTAAGAATTCATCACCAAATATCCTTGAAAAGACATCAAAACTCTCTGGAAATAAGAAAATAGCCTCTGGAATTTTACAGAATTTTTGCAGAAGAAAATACGGCTCCTAAGTGCTCCAATACGCCCAAAATACGCCCCAAACTGCTTGAATACGCCCAAAAACCCTAAATACGCTTAAATATAAATCATTGCGGGTTTACTGTGCTATCGGGTTCAAAACCCGCTTCAATTTTGTGCCCGAAAGCATCTCAGCCGTTCATCTCGAGCGAATCAATCCGCAGCCGTCCGATCAACGTTAAAAAATGCGGGATTTGATGCTGGCTCGCCACATGTCCCCTAACTTCGGATCCTCTCGCTCGCACCCGCTTAATCTCCGAACCCCGCTCGGAATACATCTCGACTGTAGGATCTCGAGGCAACGGTGGATATGAATCCACGTAGCCGCTGCATTCGACATCCGACATCAGGCGGGAGCGCTCTCCGTCGTTCGATTTCGTCGCAACGGTCGGGATGACGCCGCGTGTCCCTCGGAGTCGCGATCGCTTCGCGATTTCGTTCTCGATCTCAGCCACTGGATCCGGATCGTACGCTTGAAAACCAACCACGTCGCCTTCGCGATTTGGGCCGATGACATCCGTTGGATCAGAATCCAACGGTCCGCTAAGCGCCACGTCGACCGCTTATCTGATCAGCTCCGCTTCGTCGACGTCCATTGGATCTAGGATCGAACGGCTAGGAATGTGCCGCGTCGCCCGCATTGTCAGCCATCGGATCTCGAGCGGGGGCGCGCGGATGAAGGCCACGTCATGCGCCAAGATTCGTGCACATTTCATTTTTTTGGTATTCTGCATTCAAAAATTCATAGAAATTAGCACAGATCTCAGAAAAATACAAATAAATAGTCGTTGGAATCGTGAGATCGAGACCAAGCTAGGAAAAATATAAAAAGTGCAGAAATACGTCGTTAATTACTGTTTTGTGCTCAAATAGTGTGTTTTCTCTAATAAATAAATGTGTAGAAAATACGTATGAATTAGAGAACAATGTAGCATCACATGAGCACAAAATAGGGCTAAATGGGGGGGTTAAATATGTAATATTGAACCCGAATCAAGTACCGGGTCGGATCACATGGACAAGTCGTTCTATATTCATAAAATTGATTGATAAAGAAAAATAAAGTGTGAAATCAACCACCTCAACTAACGGTGGATGAGTGGTAAAAAGGTGTGGTGAAATTATAAATCTAACCTAAGTGGGTAGGGTTAGATAGCCAAATGTGGAGTAGGATAGCTAGGAGAGAAAGCATGGGTTGTGGGTTCACTGAGATTGGTGCTAATCAAGCTCTAATTACACGCATATAACTCAATTGATTATCTGGCTAAGGACACTCAATCGGAGAATTTAGCATTCAAAAACACGATAATTAGCAATTGGGATGGATGTATCATCATAGCATTAATCAAATATGAGCATGGTATTTTCTCAAATTGTGCCCTCTCGGTCTTAACCAATCAAATTAACCCTAATGAAACATCCAACATTAACATGATAATTGTGCAAGAGGCAATTAGGGCTAAAATTAGCAACCAAACACAATGAATCACAACCCAAGCACATTAACACTACACAATCATAGCAAACAAGATGGAAATTTCATTCAAAAGATTCATCCAAGTTTCATATAAAAGTGAGATATCAAAATACAATAGAAAAAAGGAGAGATTTCACCCAAGCTTTTATCCTAAATGAAGCCTTCCCTCTTCCTATTTGTTTTCCTCCAAGCTTCTCCAAGCTCCACCAAGATTCCTCAAGCTCCCATGGCCTCCTCCCCCTTCCAAGCCCTAAAAAATCTTCCAAGAGCAGCTCCCGGCCAAAAAAACGCAGCTGAACCGAAGAATGCCCCCCAAATTCGCAACCGACCTATTCTTAAGGCATTGCGGGTCGGATCGGGTCGGATCCGACCCGCCGAACGAGCCCGTCCCGCTCCCTTTTGTGCATGCCTGCTGTAATTGCGAAGAGCGGGCAGGCCCGCTCTGGCCGGCCCGCAAACGGTTTTAATTTTTTTAATAACAACCGGCCCAGCGGCCTGCTCCTTGAGCGGGCCACAATGCTGGGCTTTTTTTACTTTTTTCTTTAGAATATCGCAGCAGAGGCGGAAATGTGGGCCGGCCAGCAGGCCGGCCCGCAAAAAGGGCTTTTGTATTTTTTTGTTTTTCTTATTTCTAAAATCCCAGAATTGCTTTTATACTCCAAAACTCCCAAAAAATAGCCAGAAGCTCCCAAAAATTCTGGAAAAATTCCAGAAAATCCAGAAAAATCCCAGAAGTACCTAAAAATACAGGGAGAAAAAATTAGTTCATGAAAACCACATTTTATGTATAAAAAGAGATTATGCGTTAATAATCCATGATATCACGAAAACACACGTATCAACGCCAAAATAAACATGATATACACATAAAATACCCAGAAATGGGGGGGATAAGCAATTTATATCCCGAATCATACCCCCAACTAGCTTTTTGCTAGTCCATAGCAAAATATGCGATAAATTCGGATAAAATTGAAAACATGCACCAACACTCACATATCCTCTTGGCACATCCCAAATGATATTTCCAAATGATTTCAAAGCCAATATACCAAATGTGTGAAAGTAAACAACAAATGACACTCCCCTCAATCCAATTCAAAGAAAAGTAAGGTAATAAGCACCGTATCACATTCATCGGGATATATCACAATGTCATGGTTTCTAATTTTCATGGAAATGGCCAAAACAAAAGAAATTCCTCTAAGTGGTGGGAGATGAGATTGCATCACTCATGTTGCTTATTTTTTCATTTTTTCATTCATTTTTCTTTTCTTTTCTTTTTCCATCTTTTTTTGTTTTTGATGTTTATGGTTTGCATTCACGCGATAACGCCATAAATGTAAACACGCCCACATTTGCATACACGCGATGACGCTATATATGCAAATGGATGGAATGATATCCAAAATCTCATTTTTGGCGTCCTTCCCAATATTTCGTGGGACACCAGCTACTCAATTTGATTAGAAAGAAACATTCGCTTATACTAACTCTCTTTTTCATTCTCCAACATGAATTATCAACTCATCCACCCACTTCTAAGAAGAAAACAAAGCAAGCAAAATTGGCCAAATCCAATCCAATTAAAAACTACACCATTCATCCCAACTCATGCAATTACTTACACCAAACTTTTCCCAAATTGTTTCAAAGAGAGCATCACGACATATGAAATAGTTTCATATATGCCATTTGACTCCAAATTGGAAAAGAAATGAAAACGTGCCAATCAAACATCGAAGAAGTTGATACCAAAATATAATCCGAAAAAATTGCATGACATGAAAGCAAGTAGGTATTACATAAAGCAAGCGGCATATGAACAAGGAGGCCAAAATATGATATGCAATGAAAATTCATAGGGTGATGGAAAGATGGAGGTATCTCAAAAAAAAAATTTAACACCAAAATCCTAACAATTCTAAAGAGTCTAACACTCTCCCCCCAACTTAAAATAAACATTGTCCGCAATGTTGGGAGAGTATTAGATCTCAGCAAAAGATCCTAGAAAAGAAAAGAAACATACGAAAGCAAACTAACTAACTTTTTATTTATTTACACTACTTAAAGAAAAGAATACACCTTAGCAAAAGGCGGATCTCGAATGTACAACTGCTCGATCATATTTTTTGCTCCTCCGCGAGCGTCTTTGGAGCTAGGCCTCCACCGGCCTCCTTGGATTCCAGCAATGCAACTCCAAGCATCTCCTTTGGATAATATGGATCATGTGGGAGACGAGCTGCATCAATCCAAGTCATGTCCTCATGCCCTGCAAAAGCATTCCAAAACGGGTCGTCAAAACAAATAAAAGAATATAAATGCAACGGACGACAATCTGAATCAAATGTGTATGGAAGTGCAAATTGAGATTCGAAAATGCAAGGCATGATATGGTGGAAACTTTCCTGAAATGTGGTGCTAGGTATGGCACGATACTCTGCCTCAGGAGGAGGTGGAAGTGGCTGCAGAGAGAAAATTGGAGTAGGAGAGAGCTCGGGCTCAATATATACCATGTCGCAATCCCCGTCACTATCCTCTTCCTCGACATCAACATCAACAATCTCTGCGGCACTCCCCACAAGTGGTAACTGCTCCTGACAAATCTCTTTGATGACTGGCAAGTGCGCATCCTGAGGCGAGGGAAGTGACATCTGTGACATGACTGGAGGTAGACTCGTCTCGGACAAATCCAAGCACGCCTCATCCTCGTCATCCCTGAAATAGTTCATCTTAGTCGTCCTCCCTAAGTACTCAACTGCCTCGACCTGTGAAGCTAACTCTGAAGTGGATTGTGGCTCAGGCCCCACGGTGTCCTCAAACTGCTCGTGGCCATCATGCACATCCGCTTCATCCTCAACCTCAAAGTGAAAATACATCATGTCACCGTCATGGTCGACACGCACTCCATCATCCATCTCCTCCGACTCATCCAAATGTATATATTCAAATTCCTCTACTTGGCCCCAATGCACCCTCTTCACTGGTTTCTCTTGGTATTCCGTAGGGTCGCATTGGAATGAGCCCTCAGCTGGCTCCTCGGGCTAGTCCTGGACCTGCTGGAATGTCTCCTGAAGTGGAAACTGGGACTGACCATCATCCTCATATCCAAGTGACGGCTCTCCAGATGGCACAGTCAGCTCCCACTCTACAAGGTCCCTCAGGTATCACCATGAATACTCGGTCAAATAATCAAAGAACTCCCCACCGCAACTCATCTGCACAAAATCCCGCCTAGATGGCGATAATCCTGTGTAGAAGATCTGCAGAAGATGATCCTCGTGAAAGCTCTGGTGTGGGCACGCAAGCACCAAATCAGTGAACCTCTGCCAAGCCTGATGGTAGGCCTCTCCATCAGCCTGGGTAAAGCTCGCTATGTACTGCTCCATGGCCTGCCGCCCCTGTACATGCTCCAAAAAAGTAGGCAAAAACACTCGTAGAAATTCAGCCTGAAATGACAACCAAGTAAAATGTGAGTCGAGAGACAATGAATCAAACAACAATCTAGCATCATCATGTAAAGAAGAGGGAAAAAATCTAAAATTTATGCAACCATCACTGATATTCCCACCAAAACATGAATACATCCACTCTTCAAATTTTTTAATACGTAAATGATGGTTCTCCCACTCCGAGCCATGAAAGTATGGCGGAAGTGGGATATCCTCCAAATCAACGTCGGAAAAATCTGAAGATGATGCCATGTTTAAAAAAAAATTTCACAAAAAATGAAAATAAACAAAAAGACTCAATAAGAGGAAAACAAATAAACTGAAAGACACAACACTAAGAGATGGAAATATCACACTAAAGCTTTCAAAATCAATCAAAAATTTGCTACTAATAGAAACCGGTGTCCCCGGCAACAACACCAATTGATTGACTGCGGAAGGACGCGAACGGGGCACGCCTTCCACTCCCAAGCGTAGGAGTGTCAATGCAATAATAAATAACCGGTGAGTACCGGGTCGGATCACAGGGACAAGTCGTTCTATATTCACAAAATTGATTGATAAAGAAAAATAAAGTGTGAAATCAACCACCTCAACTAATGGTGGATGAGTGGTAAAAAGGTGTGGTGAAATTACAAATCTAACCTAAGTGGGTAGGGTTAGAGGGCCAAATGTGGAGTAGGATAGCTAGGAGAGAAAGCATGGGTTATGGGTTCACTGAGATTGGTGCTAATCAAGCTCTAATTACACCCATATAACTCAATTGATTATCCGGCTAAGGACACTCAATCGGAGAATTTAGCATTCAAAAACACGATAATTAGCAATAAGGATGGATGTATCATCATAGCATTAATAAAATATAAGCATGGTATTTTCTCAAATTGTGCCCTCTCGGGTCTTAACCAATCAAATTAACCCTAATGAAACATCCAACATTAACATGATAATTGTGCAAGAGGCAATTAAGGCAAAATTAGCAATCAAACACAATGAATCACAACCCAAGCACATTAACACTACACAATCATAGCAAACAAGATGGAAATTTCATTCAAAATATTCATCCAAGTTTCATACAAAAGTGAGATATCAAAATACAATAGGAAAAAGGAGAGATTTCACCCAAGCTTTCATCCTAAATGAAGCCTTCCCTCTTCCTATTTGCTTTCCTCCAAGCTTCTCCAAGCTCCACCAAGCTTCCTCAAGCTCCCATGGCCTCCTCCCCCTTCCAAGCCCTAAAAAAAATCTCCCAAGAGCAGCTCCCCGCCAAAAAAACGCAGCTGAACCGAAGAATGCCCCCCAAATTCGCAACCGACCTATTCTTAAGGCATTGCGGGTCGGATCGGGTCGGATCGGGTCGGATCCGACCCGCCGAACGAGCCCGCCCCGCTCCCTTTTGCGCATGCCTGCTGCAATTGCGGAGAGCGGGCCGGCCCGCTCTGGCCGGCCCGCAAACGGTTTTAATTTTTTTTAATAACAACCGGCCCAGCGGCCCACTCCTTGAGCGGGCCGCAATGCTGTGCTTTTTTTTTATTTTTTTAGAATATCGCAGCGGCGGCGAAAACGCGGGCCGGCCCGCAAAAAGGGCTTTTGTATTTTTTTTGTTTTTCTTATTTCTAAAATCCCAGAATTGCTTTTATACTCCAAAACTCCCAAAAAATAGCCGGAAGCTCCCAAAATTCTAGAAAAATTCCAGAAAATCCAGAAAAATCCCAGAATAACCTGACAAATACATGGAGCAAAAATTAGTTCATGAAAACCATATTTTATGTATAAAAAGAGATTATGCGTTAATAATCCATGATATCACGAAAACACGCGTATCAACGCCAAAATAAACATGATATACACATAAAATACCCAGAAATGGGGGGAAAATAAGCAATTTATATCCTGAATCAACACACACAAGTAATTGGAAATATTGATGATGATATTAAGACTAGATCACAAATAGAACATATGATACACCGTGCTTTCATATCTGAAATAAAACTCAAGAAAGTTCAAGATGCTTTTGCAGATAGTGCATGTATCTCAGCTATACAGAAGGAGCTGCTAATATTTGAAAGAAACTAAGTTTGGGAGCTTATTCCAATGCCTGGAGACTACCACGTCATTGGCACCAAATGAATGTACAAGAACAAGTTGGATGAAGTTGGTCAAGTGCTAATGGACAAGGCAATGGTAGTAGCATAAGGAAATTCTCAAGAGGAAAGTATTGGCTTCGATGAAACTTTTGCTCATGTAGCTAAGTTAAAATCAATTAGAATACTTTTAGCTTATGCAAGTTAAATGAATTTCACTTTATTCCAAATGGATGTTACGAGTATTTTCGTAAATGTATATATTAAAGAAGAAGTCTTTGTAGAACAATCTCCGGGAGTTGAACACGAACAAAATCTTGGTCATGTTTTTAAATTGAAAAAGGAATTATATGGATTAAAACAGGCCTCTATAGTCTAGAATAAGAGATTAAAGAAATTTTTAATAGACTCAGGATATAATATTGGTAAGGTAGTTACGACATTGTTTTTTAAACTTGATAATGATATAATTCAAATTCAAATTTATGTTGATGACATTATTTTTTGTTCTACTAATGAAAATATTTGCAAATATTTTTCCAAGTTGATGCATGCTGAATTTGAGATGAGCCTTATGGGTGAGCTCAATTTCTTTCTAGGTTGGTAAATCAAGCAACTTAAAGAATGGACTTTTATCCACCAAAGCAAGTATGCAATGGAGATTTTAAAGCTCTTTGGGATGGAGAATGTAACTGGAGAGGACACACCCATGACTACATCAACTTCATTGGACTTGGATCTGAAAGGTAAAAGTGTAGATCAAAAGATGTATAAATGTATGATTGGATCCTCTCTTTACTTAACTGCTAGTAGGCCAGACATAATGTTTAGTGTTTGTATATATACTTGATTTCAATCTAATCCTAAGGAATCACATTTAAAAGCTATTAAACATATCCTTAGGTAACTTAAATCCATAACTGATTTTGGTTTGTATTATCCAAAAGGTAGCACATTTGATTTAATTTCATATAGTGATGCCGATATTACTGGTTGCAAAACTAGTAGAAAGAGTAGTAGTGGAACTTGTCATTTTCTTGGACATTCCCTAGTCTCTTAGTTTAGCAAGAAGCAAAACTCAGTTTCATTATCTACTATTGTAGCAGAATATCTTGTTGTTAGATTGACACGTGCTCAAGTCCTTTGGATGAGGCAAACTATAACAGATTATGGATATAAGTGACTTACTTCAATAATATAATGTGATGACAAGAGTAACATTAATTTAACAAAGAATCATGTACATCGTCCTAGGACAAAAGCACATAGATATTAGACATCACTTCATTGATGATCATGTAACTAAGAAGGATATTGAATTAAAATACATTCCAACTGAACATCAAGTACCTGGCATACTCACCAAAGCATTAAAACTAGACTCGTTTATTATTTTTGAAAAGACATTTAGGCTTCATTAGTGAAAATGAATTTTAAAATGAGTATTGAGGTTCTTAATATGTTTTAATGAATTGTTTTCTTGTCATATAATTAAATTTATCACACTTTTTGATAATTCAAAGGTGGAGAAAAATGAGGAAGCAGAAAATATGTTGAGAAAAATAAGGAAATATGGTGTGATATATGTGTCATTATAACATTTGGTTATTAATGAGGTATAGATATAACACTTGGTATCATATTACTTGAACTGACTCATTTTAGCATGATACATGTGATACATGCTTGGATATATTTATTTCTTACTTGCATTGATGCCGGTGAGCTTTATAAGTTTATTTCTAACAATATTCATTTTTGTCGGAGGAGTAAATATAAATTTTCATATTTTATGTATCTATGTTTTCATTATCAAAAAGGATGAGAATATTGAGAATTGAGTCACCCCTAGGTATGTTTTAATGATGAGCAAACAATTTTATAGGCTAATGAGTTGTGAATATATGTTAAAGCGGTCAAAGCCAAGAAGAAACTCATTCAAGAATTATGAAGCTATCAAGAGTTAAAGAGTTCAAAGTCAAGAAGAAGAGGCTCAATCATAACCCATGAAGTTCAAGGAATCAAAGACAAGAAGATAGTCATCATGGTCTACATCAAGGTTTAAAGACATGTAATTTTGATGTATATTTTATTGTCTTTAAATTCATGTCATAGTCTGATTGAAGCTCATCACACACTTGGAAAATAGTATATAAATGATTTAAAAATGTTTTGAAATGTTTTCAAAATTATTTCAAAATTATTTAAAGGCTAAAACCATATTTTTTTATGCAGAGTAGTGTAAGGATCGTCTTACCCTTGCAATACTAACAACAACACACAATAGAGGGTGAATAGTATATTGGCACAAATTGCGTATTTAAAAATTAAACGTGCAAATGCGGAATTATAAATGCAAGAGGAATTTAAACACCACAAAAATCCAAACGCAAACACAAGATGTTACCCTAGTTCCCAAAACTTGGGTACGTCCAGCCACACCAATATCCACTATAATTCTCACACGGAGAAGTGAATACTGTTGGTAGCAACGATCTATGAACTTCGTGTTTGATGATAACAAACATGTGTGAACGCCTTTAACGTGTGTTTTAAGTTTTTCAGAAAAGTCAAAGCTTTTAGATACTCAATGTGAGACGTGGCCAATATGGTGGGAGGAATGAGATACTCTACTTGGTTTGGTTGGTTTGGTTCATAGCTACTAGTAACCATTCTAAATCTCAACCAAACCAAGTCCAAACTTAAAACCTTTTGCAAATCCTCCTAGCATTTGAAATTCCTCTAAGCTGCATACATCCTTAGCCTTAGACCTTTCTCCTTACCATATCCTACTCGTTGGATCCACTCTTTGCCGCAAGCCATACCCTAGAACACCCTCATATGAAAGCAAAAATCTGAAGGAAGCAAAAATAAGAAACGACACAATAAACCCCAAGGCAAAAACGCATACCCTCTCTCAGCCGCAATTTCTCCCAATCATTTTTCCCAAGAGCCCACAAGCTGAATAATTTTTTTTTGTTCTTAAAAAATTCCAAAAGGGAGAAACAGCCGTTAATTTTCCCCGAGAGGCAGCCACATCTTTTCCAAGAGGGTCTTCATCAAATTTTTTGATAGCCGCATGTTTCAATCAAAAAACCCTAAGCCTAGAGCTAAGGCTGAGTTGTTTATTCTCTTTAAAAAATTCCAAAAGGCAGCAAAAGCTTCTCTCCCAATCAATCTCCAAGATGCTGCCAAAAAAGGTCTCTCCAAAAACCAAAAGCCCTAAGAAAGCTCACGCAATAAAGATCTCCCCTTGAGCCAAGGCCGAATTTTTTCTTTCCCCTTTGACAGTCTCAAGAGCAGGAGCCTGCTGAATTGTTTCTTTCTCCTTTCAATAAAAACCAACTTCTGCTGAATTGTTTCTTTCTCCTTTCAATAAAAACCAAGCCTGCCGCATTTTTTTGTTTGCCTTCTTGTTGGCAGCCGCAAGATTTAAAGAAATACAAGGCCGAATTTTGTGACCTCTTCCCTCAAGCAAACTGTCGTAACCTGAGGCTGCCGCAACCTGAACCTCTAGCCGCATGGTGTTGTGATTTCCTCTTCAGCCGCAAGTTTAGATCAAGGGACACAACTCAACTTTAAGCCGCAACATTGAACTTGCATGCCGCAACATTGCTGATTGGTTGCTTCAGAATTTGGAGATACCACAACCTATTAACTGTTGGAAGCTTCAGAGGGGACTACTACATGTCAGATTGCTTCTGACCACACGCTGAACGACAAAGACATCGACACCGTCACAACTGAGCAATTCTAAACTCATACTTTATTATATTTTGTGATATTGGTGTTGTAGTCCCTGTATAACAATTTATTATATTTTTGGGGACTTGGCTAGTTGGGACTAGTCAAGAGAGAGCCTTACTAGGATTGTTATTGTTTGGGCACTTTGGTGAGTGCATGTACTGAGAGCCAGGTAAGTGTAGAGTTGGTGCTCTAGCTACAGGTTGTACCAGTTAACTTTAATAATCTAGTATTGCTTTTGGGACTGGACGTAGGTCGTGGGTGCGACCGAACCAGGGTAAATCTGCTGTGCATCTGTGATTGCTTATTATTTACCATGCATGTGATTATAACTGCGTGTGATTTCTCGTGGGTTGCATGAGAATTTTTATAAGCGTATTCACCCTCCTTTAGGCTTAGATCCAGATCCAACCAGTGGTATCAGAGCCTGTTTATAGGATCTGGCCTAGTTGACCATGTCTATGAATATGTCTGATTCTTCTTTTGCTGAGGGTCAGTCTATTTCTCGTCCCCCCTAAGTTTAACGGTGTTGATTTTGCATATTGGAAAACTAGAAGGAGGATATACTTAGCTGCTGTTGATTATGATGCATGAAGCATTGTAGAAAAGGCTATAAACATCTCACTATTAAAGTTGCTGATAATGAAATGCTAAAACCAGAAGATAAGTGGGATGATTTTGATAAGAAGCATTTTTCCTTGAATAATAAAGCTATGAATGCTCTGATTTGTTCTTTAGATAAAGCTGAGTTTAACCGTGTATCTAAATGTCAAACTGTGCAGGAAATTTGGCATACTCTGGATGTGACTCATGAAGGTACATCGCAGGTAAAGGAGTCCAGACTCGCCTTGCTCAGCACTGAATATGAAAGCTTCTGCATACTTCCATCAGAGTCAATTAAGGAGATGTTTGCGCGGTTCACAGATATCATCTATAAATCTACATCTCTTGGTATGCCATACTCGAGTCTAGAGCAAATCAGAAAGATCTTAATAGCACTGCCTAGCACCTTCCGCCCCAAGATTACAGCCATTCAGGAAGCGAAGGATTTATCGCGGATGAAAATGGAAGACCTGATAGGGAACCTGATGTCCCATGAGCTGGAGCTGCAGAGCATTGAACTTGTAATGGACCCTACAGGGCTACACACACACACTAGAGGGGGGATAAATAGTGTAATGGCAAGCAAAGTGCTTAATTAAAAGTTACTAAAATTAAAGCACAATAAGCAGCGGAAATTAAACAAAGAGCTCAATAACAACAATCGCAAACAAAAGGATTTTACCCTGATTCCCCAAAACTTGGGTACGTCCAGCCACACCAGTATTCACTATATTCCCACAAAGATAAGTGAATACAATCTCACACAAAGATACCTCACACAGAGGATTTTGTCCAACACAAGAACCAATCCAACCCTACACAAGGGTCAAACTCCCACACAGAGAATTACTAACTCCCTCACAGAGAATTAGGGTTAGTCTTACACTAGGACACCAAACTCCCACAAAGAGAGTGACTCCCACAAAGAGATTATCTAATTCCCACAAAGAGAATTAGGGTTTCGAACAAAAAACAAAACGAAACAACAATTACCTATGCCTTGATATGATCTTAACAATGTGAAGAAAAAGGCATGCAAGTGAAACTCAAGTGCTTGAGATGAGTCTTTGATTTCACTTGATGATCTTTCTCTCTTCTAGGAATGAATCATAACACTTCTCACTTGAGTGTATGAAATGAAGAGAAGAAAGATGTTCTCCAAGAAAAGGAATGAGATTGAAATCCCTTGGAGAAATTCCCTAATGCTTAGATGCTATAGCATAAGATTGAAGCTCTAATTGAGGGAATGGAAGAGATTAGGAGTGGCTATTGATTCTCAAAGATATTCAATAATAACCAAGTGTTCTAAATGAACTAAACCATATCCTGTATATAGGAAGCCAAGAAGAGCCCATAAAACCAGCCAAGAGCCCAAAGGGAAGAAATCTGCGACTGCTAGATTTTGGCGGTTTACGACACAGACAGTCGACTGAAGAACAAGTGACAGTCGACTGTTCAACGGCTAGAAAAATCCCAACGACTATAATCTGAGCCAGGACAGTTGACTGTAGAAGACTACACAGGTGACTGAAAAACAGACAGTCGATTGTATAACCTTCATCAGGCGACTGCTGCAGGGATGGAAATAAAACAGAGAGAGATGCATATTTCACAGGCTGCTGGACATTTCACTGGCGACTGTAAATATACAGGCGATTGTAAAAACATCATCAGTCGACTGTCTTGCAAATTGGGATGAAGCCCAGAAAATGCAAGATGCGCACAGTCGACTGTCGACCAATTCACAGGCGACTGTAGAAACACAGGCGACTATAAATTGAACATCAGTCGACTGATGCGAAAAGCTCAAGAAGAGTCAATAAAAATGTTGACTTGAGCTGAGCATTCCAGTCGGCTGTAGAAGGCTAACCAGTTGCCTGGATGTCATCCAGTCGACTGTCGTGCCTTCATCAGTCGACTAGGGGAGAGCCAAAAACTCCAGTAAGAGTTTAAGGCATGGTGAACCTAATGGGATGATATCTATGATAATCCTAGGGCTCACTAAGATTGTTAAATGCATATGCATGAGAGTATGACCAACTATCAAGGCATTACAATAATACTAGACTCAAAAAGAGAAATGCAAGTAATAGAAATTACATGGATTATATATTGCATCTCCTAGAGTCTAAGTCTTCAAGCTCATGATACCTTGATGCTCTCTAACATCTCCAAGCTTTGGCACTCCTTGATGAGCTTCCCTTCATCAAGCTCCAAGCTTTGTCACTGCTCCTCTAGATGTCCATCCATCATCATGCTCCAAGCTTTGGCTTAATTAGATGATCTCATGACTTCATCCAAGCTTGAGCACACCATCATTCTTGGAGGTCTTTAAGATATCCCTTGTAATATCCTCTAAGCATTATGCTTTGTCTCATCAACACATAATCATTAAGATAAACTGAGACTAAAACATAAGATTGATTAGCACACTAACATAATGTATTGATCATCATCAAAACAACGTTAGTCTTGAATCCAAGAACTAACAGAACTTAGAGAGAAAGATGAAAACAAGACTTCAAAGGCACTAACCTTTCAGGCTAAGGATGATGAAGATTTAGATGAAGAGGAGGCTTTTTTGGTGAGAAGCTTCAAGAAATATATCAGAACATGCAATGTGAGATCAGAGATGCTAAAAAGGTTTAATCGCTCTAACAAGTTTAATTCTGCAAATAAATTTTCTGAGTAGACTACTACGGATCCTGTTATATGTTTTAAATGTAAAAGGTAGGGACACTTCATGAAGCAATGCCCTCAATCAAAGAACAACGCTGCAGATCAAAAAAGAAAATCTCTAGTGCTAACAAGGGATATAAACAGCGAGGATGAGTCTTAAGAGGAAGTTACGCACTCCTTCGTTTGCCTAATGGGAGAACTCGATGAGGTACAAACTTGCACCAAAGCTGAACTCATGACTATTTGTAAAGAAATGGAAAAGGAAATTCAAAGCTTGGAATCAAATGTAGAGTTACTTAAATCCCATGTAGAAAAGTTTAAGTGTGCTAATTTTGAATTGCAGCAAGACAATTATAATATATCATTAGAAGTTGATGAAATAAAAGAAAAGCTTGTTGCATATAACTCTACTATTAACTCTTTGAAAAAGGGAAAATCTAGTATGCATGCTGAAACTGAATGTCTTAATTGCTCTAATTCGCTTAAAGATATTAGCACGTTTAAATGAAATATGATTAAGCTAGAAGTTGAAAATGAATCGCTAAATGTGAAGATTTGCATGCAATCAATGAAAACAAAGAGCTTGAAAAGAAGATGGTTAATCTGAAAAAGAGTGAGAAAGAGAACAAAAAGGCCTTTATTAGTAAATGTACCATGCTTGTTCATGAGAACATGTTCTTAAAATCTAAAATATCTGATCTTGAATTGTCTATTAAAAAATTTGGTGTTGGAAAGAATTCATTAGACATAATTATAGGAAATCAGATTCATGGAAATAATAGGCGTGGTTTGGGCTATGGAAAAAGAATTGATGAAAGGCCTAGAATTAATAGAAAGTATCAAAAAGAAACTAGTGTTGGAAGAGGTATGTCTGCTAAATGTTATACATATGGTGGTGTTGGTCATGCTTATTATAATTGCAAGTATTGGAATACCAACATTAAATTTAAGCAAGTTTGGGTTCCAAAAAGTAAAATGACTGAAACCAGTGGACCTATTTGGATTCCTAGGTCACACATACACGTTCTTACTACGTGTAGGTATATAGCACGGCTAAGGGACAACAGTATGAGTGGTACTTAGACTCTGGCTGCTCAAGACACATGACAGATGATAACGAAAAGTTCCTTAGTCTTATAAAGCATGAAGGAGGAAGTGTTACTTTAGGGGGGGACAATGGAAAATGTATGGTAATTGGTAAAGGTGTTGTAGGTAACGACACCTTTCAGCTTACAGATGTCCTTTGGATTGAAAAGCTTAAACATAACCTCATTTCTATTAGTCAGCTGTAAGACAAAGGTATGAAAGTAGAATTTGATGCAAATCTTTATAGAATTATTGATGGCTCCACAGGTGACACTATTATTACTGCTAATAGATGAGATAATGTTTATACTCTTATGCTTGAAGAACTGATAGTTTCAAAATGCTTGCTTGTAGGTGAAGAAGAGACCACACTATGGCATAGACGATTAGCACATGCAAGCATGAGATTGCTAAAGAAGCTGGGAAGCAAAAATCTGGTAAGAGGACTACCGCATCAAATATATGTGAATGGTAAGTTATGCGTGGCATGCACAAAAGGTAAGCAAACTGGATCTACTTTTTCTAGTATTAATGAAGTTGCCACTGAAGGGTTTTGGCAGACCGTTAGGGCTCAGATCTGTGCCCGTCCTACGTCGGACGGAGAACAGAGGGATTAAAAATCGCAGCGGAAAAACATATAGCTAAACTTTTTAGCTAAGACCCTAAGGCGAGTCAGAACCTAGACAGGATCTATGCCGACTTGGGATGGATCTGACCACCCCAAGAGGGATCTATACTACTGCAACATTATTAAAATTACTCTAAAAAGCTACTAAATGGCATACCCGAAATCATGGCCTTGGAGCATGCAAGATGTACCGCACCACCTTCTTTTGCCCTTCGAAGCTGAGCCGCCTTGCGCCTTCGATCCGATCTACCCGAAGCGAGCCGATCACTTGCCGAAGAAAGTTTCACTTGAGAAGCTCCATGTCAGAGACTTCTGGATCCGATCCAAACCTCCTCGCCGTCTTGCTAGGACTTGATTTGAGGATAGGAAGAAAGAGGAGGAATAATTTAGTCGGTGATCGAGCGTGCTCAAAAATCAGGAGCTTCTCGAATCGGATACTTGGTACAAAATTTCTCTTAGGTCTCCACCCCTATTTATATAGGGAGCTAGACCCCATGCTCGTCGCACGAGTAATGTGGGACTAAATAATTAAAGAGGAATTTAATTAAGTTAGTAAGCCTGTCTTAAAGGCCTTACTTCAACCAATTAAATCTCCCTCACCATTGAGCTTTAGAGACGATACAAGCTATCATTTTAAAGAGCTTCGAATAGTGAACGTGTAGAAACAAACGGCGACGAATTTCGACTTCGTTTGGCCTCTCAAACAATTGCCTAAAGATGGACAAACCCGCCGTCTTGGGTTTCAAAAAACCCTAGGAAACCAAGCGATGGGGCCCCTAACATGCGGGCGCGCTTGCTAGGCCAGCGAGTGCGCCTGCCTCCTTTGCGGGCAGGGCACCTGCAATCAAGAACAAGCACCCTGGCCCGCTCAACGGGCCGCACCCGCTGGGTCAAGCGGGTGCGCCCGCCCGCTGGGCCGCAGCGGGCGCCAGGCCCGCCAAGTGGGCCTGCCCCACTGGGTTTAGCAGGTCGAGCCCGCTTGACTCAGTGGGCATGCCCTCCCACTTAGCAGTGGGCTCCGCTTGCTTTGCGAGTTGGGCCCTCTTGCCCTAAAATGGGTCTGACCCATTTTTCCCTTTCCACTGTTTTCCGCTTTCTGGGCTCGTTTGAGCTCCGATTCCAAAGCGGTTTCTTCCTGTGGATTCCTCAGGAAGTCCTCTTCAATCCCAAGTCCTATACTCTTTAGCTTTATGCTCACAAACCATTTGTGAGCTGAATTATTTCATTGCATCGAATGCATTCCTCTTATCGTTCTTGCATTCCTCTTATCGTTCTTCCTATTACAAGACGTGAATACTACTCGGTGTGAGACCCTACGTCCTGACCCTACTACATGTTGGGACTCGAAATCCCTAGACGATAGTAACCATGAGTAGCAGGTGTCGTCCATGTTTCAGTATTATACTTACGTGATTGACCCATTGACAAAAAGTGTTGTTGGGATCACTCTGACTGTGTTAGCGATGAATACCACAGTTTTAGTCCATTCATCATAACTGTGTCACTGCATGGCCTAGGGTATGGTTAATCGTCAACCCCATTAGCCAGCAATGGTCGGTATACAGCGGTCTTTGTTATATACACGTTGTACATCATACAACGTACCTCAGCCGAGGATTAACACAAAGATCGTACTGAGCCTGTGACACTAACTCCCCTTAAACAGAAGAGACGAAGCCCATCTTAGTCATTTACTTACCTCGTATGCTTAAGGTGTCACCCAATCTAAGACCTTTCGGCAGGCCTAGCCTCGAAGTCAGGTCATAGATCAAAGTGGCATGATTCACGAACAGGTTCGTACAAACGACTTCAGGTCTTAAGGACCAGCTTGTCTATCATCACTCTAGAGTTATTATTGACAGTTTAGTTAAAGACTAACCATTAAAAACTCTAAGTTGGTCGTTCAATGAACTCATTCTCCAATGAGCACATGTGCCTTGTCTCCAACTTCGCCAGGCCGAATGACTATGCGATCATCATTACCCTTAAGGTAAGACAATGACACAGTGGTCTATCCGATGTGCCGATATCCTATTCTTGACACATCTATGACCACGAACCATTTAAGACTCAAGTTCTTATCAGTCAATTATTTCCCACAATCTAGAACTTCATCTAGATATGTAATGACCTCACGTTAAGTCTAAGGAAATTATCTAAGTATATAATACATGGAATTTATACTAGGACAATTTGTATCGTATCATCATTAGAATAAGATGTTTAACTCAGGATAAATGTCTCAAGGGCATACATCTTCCTACAACAACCACACGTATTTTGGAATTAGTGCACATGGATTTATTTGGTCCCACAGACATTGCTAGCCTAGGAGGTAAAAAGTATTGTTTAGTATTGGTTGATGATTACTCTAGATACACATGGGTTTACTTCCTAGCCAACAAATAAGACTCATTTAATAATTTTCAAAACTTTTACATACAAGTTTCTAATGATAAAAATTCTTCCATTATAAAAATTAGAAGCGATCATGGAGGTGAGTTTGAAAATGCTATGTTTGAAAAATTTTGTCTTGAAAAAGAATCTTATATGAATTCTCTTCTCCTAGAACACCTCAACAAAATAGGGTGGTCGAAAGAAAGAATCGTACATTAAAAGAGATGGCTAGGAGTATGCTAAATGAATATAGTTTGCCTATGTCTTTTTGGGCTGAGGCCATTAATACTGCATGTCATGTATGCAATAGAGTTATGATTTGACCTTTATTAAATAAAACTGCTTATGAACTATGGCATGGCAACACTTCGAATATTTCTTACTTTAGAGTTTTTGGATGCAGGTGCTATATATTAAATACAGGAGACCAACTTGGCACATTTGAATCCAAATCAGATGAAGAAGTGTTTGTGGCTATTCAGCGAGGAGCAGAGCATACAGGATATATAATAAACACACTCTTACTATTATTGAATCTATACATGTTAAATTTGATGAATCTGATATACTTCCTTTGGTTTGCAGGAATAACGAAGAAGAGGAAAATGAAGAACAACAAAGCATTCCAAGGAATAATGAGGAGCAACCTAAAAGACAAGAGGAAGTTGAAACCGACACGATAGAAATACAAGAAGAAGCAGTTAACAGAGGAGAGCTGAGGTTCAATCCAAACCACCCATCAGGCTTGATTATAGGTGAACCAACGGCAGGTATACGAACTCGTTCCTCTTTTAGAAATCTTTGCGCTCTATGTATTTATGATGATTTTATTTCTGAAATAGATCCTAATATTATTGATAAAAACTTAGAACAAGATTTCATGCTTTCTTGTGTGCTTGAACTTTTTCGTGTTTGTATGCTAATAGTTGCATTGGTATGTGTTCATGGTTTTCTTTGTTTTGTGTGATATCATCTCATGTTTGCTTTAATACTTCATGCATAAAAACAAAAAAATAAAACTGAAAAAAAATTTAAAAAATTTGGTGCTTAAATGTGTATCTTTCTCTTTGATTCATTAAAATAATACTTCATGAATGATTTTCATATCTATGTAGAAATTGGTGTATTATTGCTTTTGCTACATACACATGTTCATCTTTCTAAATATTCATGGCATGTTCAATGGCTGAAAATAACTTGATTTCTACACCTACTACTTCACTTCCACATGTGTTATTATTGTTGCACATTTGGAGATATCGTTTATGAAGTATGGAAAGTGAATGTAGGAGGAAAACTTAACTGAAAATCTAAGGGATATGATATACCTTGCCATGGATAAAAATTGAGCAAATAAACATGTTATGATTATAAACAAAAAATTGAAAAAGGAGAATAATTGCTCTGTATGAAAAATGGATACAATCCTTGGCAATGATATTACCCACGAGTATCCAACATAAGCTTATGAATAAACTTTAGCGTTGGTGTATTTACTCGTCAAGCAATGCCACTCCCACATCTAAGAGTCCTTATATGCTATGTTTTGGGGTGTGGTACCTTGAACTCATTTTTAATGAGATGGGGAAAATCAATCCTAGGTGATAGAATGGTATATGGAAAATGTGGATTGGTTTTGGTTGCTTTCTTAATGATTCTCCCTCTGTGCTTCAATTTTAATCATCTCATGTACACGTTGGTGTTGAAGTCTTCGTTGTTTAATTTCATTGGATTTTGACTTGATTATTCTATGAGTATATGCATACAATTGTTGGTAATGGTTAATAATACACTCTTTTTGCATGTTATATGATTTTGACTTCGTGGTATAACTTTTGATGATAAAAAAGAGGGAGAATAATTTGGGAAGATTTAGTATTTGTGGTGTGCTACTTGGTATTGTGGGTATTTGGTATTTGGCATGTGGTACTATCTTTGTAATGCTCGTGAAAATATGATTGTTTCGTTAAGGGGGAGCATTAATGAATATTGGGGAAGCACAAAAATAGGGGGAGCATGCATATTGTTAACTTTACACATCATTGTTTGCACATCATTATATATTATTGCATGCCACCCTCTATCGTAACACTTTCACACACACTATTTGGTAATTTATTGCTCAAATCTTATACTTAGTTTGTCATCATCAAAAGGGGGAGATTGTTGGTAGCAATGATCTATGAACTTCGTGTTTGATGATAACAAACATGTGTGAACGCCTTTAACGTGTGTGTTAAGTGTTTCAGAAAAGTCAAAGCTTTTAGATACTCATTGTGAGACGTGGCCAATATGATGGGAAGAAGGAGATACTCTACTTGGTTTGGTTCATATCTACTAGAGCTCATTCTAAATCTCAACCAAACCAAGTCCAAACTTAAAACCCTTTGCAAATCCTCCTAGCATTTGGAATTCCTTTAAGCCGCACACATCCTTAGCCATAGACCTTTCTTCTTGCCGCATCCTACTCGTTGGATCCTCTCTTTGCTGCAAGCCATACCCTAGACCACCCTCATATAAAAGCAAAAATATGAAGGAAACAAAAATAAGAAACAACACAATAAACCCCAAGGCAAAAACGAATACGCCTCTCTCAGCCGCAATTTCTCCCAATCATTTTTCCCAAGAGCCCACAAGCTGAATTATTTTCTTCGTTCTTAAAAAATCCAAAAGGGAGAAACAGCCGTTAATTTTCCCCAAGAGGCAGCTGCATCTTTTTCAAGAAGGTCTTCATCAAATTTTTTGATAGCAGCACGTTTCAATCAAAAACCCCTAAGCCTAAAGCTATGGCTGAGTTGTTTATTCTCTTTAAAAAAATTCTGAAAGGCAGCAAAAGCTTCTCTCCCAATCAATCTCCACGATGCTGCCAAAAAGTTCTCTCCAAAACCCAAAAGCCCTAAGAAAGCTCACATAATAAAGATCTCCCCTTGAGCCAAGAGCCGAATTTTTTCTTTCCCCTTTGAAAGTCTCAAGAGCAGGAGCCTGCCGAATTGTTTCTTTCTCCTTTCAATAAAAATGAAGCCTGTCACATTTTTTTGTTTGCCTTCTTGTTGGCAGCCATAAGATTCAGAGAAATACAAGGCCGAAATTTGTGACCTCTTCCCTCAAGCAAACTGCCGTAACCTGAGGCTGTCGCAACCTGAACCTAAAGCCGCATGGTGTTGTGATTTCCTCTTCAGCTGCAAGTTTAGATCAAGGGACACAACTTAACTTCAAGCCGCAACATTGAACCAGTATGCCGCAACATTGCTGATTGTTTGCTTCAGAATTTGGAGCATATCGCCACCTGTTGACTGTTGGAAACTTCAGAGGGGACTACTACATGTCAGATTGCTTCTGACCACGTGCTGAATGACAGAGACATCGACACCGTCATAATTGAGCAATTCTAAACTCATACTTTATTATATTTTGTGATATTGGTGTTGTAGTCACTGTAGAACAATTTATTATCTTTTTGGGGACTTGGCTAGTTGGGACTAAACAAGAGAGGCCTTATGTAACGACTGGTTTTCGTATAATTGGATTATCTACATTAAAATATATGCTTGGTGGATTTTCTCCTTGGATGTGTGGTTTTCGTCGCCATAGCTTTCACTTTCGATCGTTTCGTCGTGATTTTCTAGCTTCTTCCTTCGATCGTCGATTTCGGAGTAAGTCATTCGTGACGAGCTTCAAATCGCTCATATCTTAGAGTTAGAGTGATCTTAGAAGCCATAGGAATCTTCCCGAAGCTCTGCGATCCGAATCGGCACTTTTAGTGCATCTTAGTTGGTTCGAGAAGGGGAACCAACCGACTAGATTGAGATCTAGTCGGTCGGCAACTCTACTCAAACCGACTAGTTCCTTGGATTAATTTTACTTAAGTTACTGTTTCCGTTTAGTCGGTCTAAGTTCATCTTTCGACCGACTAGTTGTTAAACTAGTCGGTTAAGTTTTGTACTCAGACCGACTAATTCTTAGTTCTTCTGTGCAGTCGAGTACTGTTCATTCTTAGTCGGTCTAAGAACGTCCGTCGACCGACTAGATGAGAAACTAGTCGGTCAGTAGTTGTTCTTTGACCGACTAAATCTAAATCCTATTTCTGTACAGGAGTTACTGTTTGGACTTAGTCGGTCTGCGTTGGTCAACCGACCGACTAGTTCCCAAACTAGTCGGTCAGTGGTTGTTCTCTGACCAACTAATCAGTGCCAAAACCCTAATTTCTGGGCAGCCGCCAGCCCTTCCTATTTAAACCCCTCCCAAACGTTTTCTTCTCCTTCCTCACGACCCAAAACCCTAGTTTCTCCCCCATTGAGCCCCCTACTACCTCAAACCCTTATTCCTTCATCCCAAGCCCAAAATCCATCATCCAAACTCTCCCTTAACACATTCTACCTCTCATCTTCCTCAAAATCTCATCAAACCCCCAAAATCCCCCAAAACCCTATTTCTCCAAACTTCTCCATCCATTTCCAGATCTTAACCCTAGGTTTCCCCGGATCGTTCTTCCGTTGCCGTGCTTGCTCGGCATCGATCTTCCGCTTCTATACGGTAGGGTTCGATCCTTTGGTTTTCTCATAACTCTCCTTGTGATTTTATTGAAACCCTAATAATAAACTAGGTGGATGTTGTTTGATGATTGTTTCTCCGTGGCAGCGATTTCCTCTCCGTAGATAACTTTTGTGGCGTGCCTTGTTGATCATCTTCCTTGGCGTGAGGCAAGTGAAACTTGCATCTCTTGATTTGGGCCATGTCTTAGACCATTACCTTGCTTTAGCGTAAAAGAGGTTAGACGGTGAAAGGATAGCCGTCTAGACGCCTTTGACCTAGCTTGACAACGAAGCTTGGTCCGTCACCCTCATCATGCTTGTATGTCACGTTTACTTTCCCTTAACGGTACGCGTATTAACTGTTCATGTCATCCATGCATCCTTAACTGCTATTGCATTTTAACTGTCATGTTTAATTTAAATTAACGGTACGCGAATATGTTCATGTCATTGCATTTCGCCTGTTACGTTTAATTTCAATTAACGATACGCGAATATCTGCTCATGTCATTGCATACTTGAATACTCATCGTGATTGCGTAGCATCGCTACATACTAGTGCTACTTGTTCCGGCTAGGTGCACCCCTACGCCATACTTGTTAAATACACTTTCTGGCTCGTGTTCCAGAAGACGAGCTCAACACAGCCTGCGGGCAATAGGGCACTCGTTGAGTGATCCCTTGTACTTGATGCGTGAACACAGCCTGCGGGCAATAGGGCACTCTCTGAGTGATCCCTTGTACATGACTACAGCCTGCGGGCAATAGGGCGTCCATGTGTGGGTGATCCCTTGTACTTGTTACTTGACAATACATGTCACAGCTACCACTTGTTACTTGATGTGTTCATTTGACGTGTTCGTTTGACGTGATTTACTTGACTTGTACTTGTCCGTGTTTAAACTTGAAAAACTTGTTATCCATGCCATACTTTCTACGTGCTACTTGTACTTCCCTTTACTTGTCACTTCCATGCTATATTTGCCATGTCATTCATCATACTATAACTGCTAGGTTGCTAGTTTACCTTTCTTTCCGTTTCCTTGCACAAGTCTTTCCAGACTTGTTGACATGTGCCCCTCTCTCTTTTGGGTGTCACATGTTAGACCCAGAGCCAGAGCTTTGTTGCAGGGGATAAGGTGTTGCTGATGCTGATGTTTGCTGTGGAGGTGAGTGGACACCAGGGGACTGTCTTGAAGACCGCTCGTGTTCACTTCTTTGTTGAGGTTTGCTGGTAGTTGTTGGTGCGCGGCACCTTTGTATGTATGTTATTCCTTGTTGGCCATGTTTGGGCCTTAGACTCTTTTCCTTTTAGCCTGGTGGCTTTTCTGTGATATTGTAATTTAATTAATGGATAATCTGAGATTGAACATTTTATCTGTCTCTCCTTCTTGTTATTATTGTTGTTCCGTATTCCATTGCAAGGACCTGCCATTTATAGTTCTATTTGACGCTTATCGGACTTGCGGCTTTTCAGCCTCAAGTCTGAGCGGACCTTCTCACGTCTCGCCTCCACATTTTTGGGAAGCGGGGCGTGACAGGTTTTAGTGGTGGCCCATGCATGTAACGGTCACTTTCCGATCGTATGAATTTTAGCACGTATCTTGTTTCATACGCGTAATTTTCGTATTTGATTTTATTATTATTCACCGTAACTCGGACACGCGACTGGACCCTGTTTTCATGACCCACTCGAAGGCGCGTTTCCCCTGACACCTTCTTTGTAATTTTTGGACGTCGGAGGACCAATCTGCTTATCTCATTATAAATAAATAAATATATTTTTCTTAAATAAAATTTTTTATAAAATTGTTGTTTTATTGTGGCTGTACGTTTTTTCAAAACAATGTTCATTAGTAATCTTTTTAAAACTTAAAACTTAATTAACTAATTCCTAATAAACCAAATGCCACAGGTTTGTGTAAAAATGGAATCAAATTTTACTAATTAAATCAAATCTTATAATATTCCTTGATATCAGCCTCCACCTGAATTGCTACCACGCAATTCACGTGCTACTCCCTCCCCCATATTATAAATAATGATGTAACCTAGGCTACCCTAGGGTCTCAGCCGTTATATTTTTCCCATCCCCTCTATTATTTTTTTTAAAAACAAAACCCTAGGATTTTAAACTCTCCCAGCAGCCGCCATTCACCGAACCCTAGACTCGCCCTACCTCCCCACGGCACTCCCTTGGTCGCCGGCAACAGCAACCGCCCCGTGCAATCCTCCGCGGCCGCCCTCACTCCGCCAGCAGCCAGTCGGAGCGCCGCCCACCGGCCAGAGCTCTCCCCTCAGCGGCTCACCTGCAGTTGGCGCAACGGCGGTGTCGCTGCCGTTTTCCAGATCGCCACACCGCCGCAGAACCACCCCCGACGCCCTGACACCCCTCCCGCAGCCGCCATCGCCGGCGGAGGACCAACCGGCGGCCTTCCCCCTCGCTGCAGCAACGGAGACGAACCGCGGCCGCACCGCTACGGTTCCCCGACGTCACTCGCCACCGCACAGCAGCCCCCACGGCCCGAGTCACCGACGACCGCCTACGCCTCGCTTACGAGTCTACACGGGTGAGTCTCATTATCCAAGTTTCCTCCATGTGCTAGGTCAGGTTGTAGTTGGTAGATGTATACTGAAAGTATGGGGTTGGGTCCATGAAATAACAGTATTCATGAGTATGTATTTTTATATAACCAAGGTGTTGTAAAGTTGCGTAAATACTCAGTACATGGGTTGAACTCAACTTAATATTTCTTTCTTAGCACCCAACTGAAATTTTGATACCAAGGCCTAGTAAATGTTATTACATCTTTTCCTCATCAATGAATGGATATGTAAGTTATGCTGGTAGCAACTTAGGTTGATATATGTTGTTAATCGTAATTTAGCAGCCCTCAGATCTCATTTAACATCATCTACAATTATTTAGAACCCTGTACCTTAAAGATAAATGGTACATATGTTTATATGTGCCTGTAAGTGTCAAAATGTTAGTGTTAAATTGGTGGAAAGAACTAAAAGTTAATTTCAGTTTTTTTAATGACGTTACATATGTTTATATGTGCCTGTAAGTGTCAAAATGTTAGTGTTAAATTGGTGGAAAGAACTAAAAGTTATTTCAGTTTTTTTTAATGACGTTACTGTAGAAGTCGACCGTTGGACATCTTTTTGGTGCATATAGGGTAGTGGTCGATCTAGGTTGAACGAAACTCCCAACGTGATGTGACGAATAGGATAGCCCCGATAATCTAGAAACAAACCCTAATAGGACTTATTGAAAAAAAAAAGATCGTGACCTGACACCGTCGCCATGATCCCTTTTCAGACGGACTACCGCGGACGCGACGACTGGACGAGACGCCCCGGACAGACGACGCACTCGCCATTCCAGGCAAGTGTATCCACTTGCGCTTTGACTGTGCCTTAGTTCCAGTTTGTAGAACTGTTAGATTGTGTGTGATGAGAACCGGACGTGAAATGATAGCGTCCGGGACGACCCGAGACGGCTCAGACTTGACGACGAAGTCTGAGCCTGACAACAATAAACTGCTGACATCATAGGACTGTCTTGCGTGTGCGTGCATGTGGACACCCTAGAATAACACTCCCTACACTGGTCGTGTCGTGTCTTGTTATACAAAAAGCATACGGGCGTTTCAGATGCTTCCCGAGCGGAAGTGATCTCCGTGATACAAAAAGCCTACGGGCGTTTCAGATGCTTCCCGAGCGGAAGTGATCTCCGTGATACAAAAAGCCTACGGGCGTTTCAGATGCTTCCCGAGCGGAAGTGATCTCCGTGATACAAAAAGCCTACGGGCGTTTCAGATGCTTCCCGAGCGGAAGTGATCTCCGTGATACAAAAAGCCTACGAGCGTTTCAGATGCTTCCCGAGCGGAAGTGATCTCCGTGATACAAAAAGCCTACGGGCGTTTCAGGTGCTTCTCTAGCGGAAGTGATCTCTGTACTTCTTGTCCTGAGTCTCTGGGTTGGGGTAGGGTTGAGCGTGCGCACGGGGAGAGGGTCTGGCCGCTCTCGAACCATAAGGCGTGAACCCTTTCGTGTCTTACTTGTCCTGTCATGTCCTGTCCCGTCATGTCACGTCTTGTCCCGACACCTGTAGGTTAGTCCCGTAGTCGGTAGCACACGCTACGGCTACTGCTTGCTACGTTTACTTTTCCTGCTACGTTACTTTTCGTTACTCAGTTATAACCCCAGCATGCTAAAACAACCAGTAAACCATTGTTAATAGTTGATACACTTGCGGTAGAGTCTGACGTTTTGTGTAGACTTTGCCTGACGTACAGTTTCCTCTTTTGGTGCTGTACGTCAGGTGTGGAGCCAGAGTACGAGTACGAGGCGGACTTGCCAGTTGACTCGGAGCCGGAGAGCGCTGATCCGGAGTACGATCCAGAGGACGATCAGAGTTAGAGGTCTTCTGTTGCTGTTCCAGAGATTATCCATTTCAGTTTGAGTTGGGTGCATTGCACTCTTACTTCCTCGTCTAGGTTGGGTGCTTGCACCATTAGTTTCCCTTTCAGCAGTTGTAGCCGTTTTCGGCTTGTTTAGACTCTCAGTACTTTGATGATAAATTTTGGAATAAAATGAAATGCTTCTTTTCAGTACTTTTGTTATTTCGTACTAACTTGCAGGGACCTGTACTTTCGCTTGGGAAAACTACAGACGCTTATTGGGTCTGGGGTCTTAGCCCCAGCCTAAGCGGGCCTTCGTCACGCTTCGCCTCCGTGTTTTTGGGAAGCGGGGCGTGACAGGTTTTAGTGGTGGCCCATGCAGGTCCCCTCTTCTGCGAGTACGAAATAATTGAAGTATTAAATTTCATTTTATTATCATCCGGAAATTGTACGAGTCTAATCTGTGTCTTTCTGTCAATAGGATGGCAGGACGACGTGTTACCCGATCGGGGAGCTCTGGAGATGGGATTCAGGAAGACCAGAGCGGAGACTTCCGACAGGTTCTGGGCGTTATGAGAGAGATGCTGGAGGTACATCACCAGTTGGTTCTGCAGTCCCAGCGTGTTGCCCAGGCTGCTCCAGTTGCACCACCGCCACCTCCACCTGCCCCTCGAGCTGCTCCAGGAGTGAAGCAGTTCAACGAGCTCCAGCCGAGGACATTTTCGGGGAAGGAGGGACCCCTAGCGGCTGACGAGTGGATCCAGAGCACGGAGGAGAAGTTAGTTGCTGCGAAGATTCCAGACGACACCCGAGTGGAGATAGCGAAGATGCAGCTGACAGAGAATGCGAGGAACTGGTGGCGCCTGGAGGAGAGGCGTCTGGAGAAGCCAGTGGATTGGAAGACCTTCAGGTCTATGTTCAGGACGAAGTACTTCACCAAGACTACCAGGAGGGAGCTGTTGAGCAGATTTATAGATCTGAAACAGGGGAACATGACCGTCGAGGAGTATGAGGCGGAGTTTGAGATGCTGAGTCGCTTTGCTCCGCATATGGTGAAGAAGGAGGAGAAGCGAGCTGATCGTTTCCGGCAGGGACTGCGTCCGAAGATTCAGTCTTCTATGTCTTCGGCGAGTTTCACGACTATGAGGGAGGTGCTGGACGCTGCAAAGAATCATGAGCTTATTTCACTCCTACCTGACCCTCCAGCTGATAAGGGGAAGCGTCCTATGGAGCAGTACCGGCTACCTGCTAGGCCGGCGATGAGGCCAGTTCAGACAGTACCATTTAAGAGGCCTGGAGCTCCCATTCAGAGTCAGAGCAAGGGACCGTGTCATTACTGCGGGAAGCCGGGACACGTCCAGAAGGATTGTAGGAGGAAGCTGGGTTTATGCTTGGTTTGTGGGGATGCGTCGCATGCAGCTAAGGATTGTCCGAGAGCCCGTCATGCTGTAGTTGGAGCGCCAGCCCCGCTGCAGATGAGAGCGCCTGCTCCAGTTCAGAGAGGACCTGCCGTTCGTGGACCACCCTTGGCGCCACAGAAGCAGATGTTTCAGAGAGCAGCGCAGCCCCAGAGGCCGGCTTACACCATGACGGCTTTGGAGACTGAGGAACTGGATGGAGTTATTGCAGGTAACCCTTTGGTTCTAGTCTTTCCTTTCATAGTTTAGCTTTTAATTGTTAGTCTTGCTTGTTTGACTTGTTTGTTAGAATAGCTTGGTTTGACCGTAGTTCTTTTAAAATCTTAGGCACCATTCTAGTGTCTTCTCACCCGGCCTTGGCCTTGTTCGACTCCGGTGCATCCATGTGCATCTTATCCCGGAGATTCGTAACAAGACACTCCATTCCCACCCATACACTTCCCAAGTGTTGGGACATCACCACAGGGAATGGAGTGGTGACAGTGAACTTGGGATGTCGATCGATTCCTTTGGTCGTCAATGGACACGAGCTCTTTGCAGATTTCATTGTCCACGACCTGCCGCATTTTGATGCCGTTCTTGGCATCGATTGGTTGGGAGATTTCCACGCCTCAATCGATTGTCGCAGCAAGAGAGTGGTGTTCCAGATTCCAGGCCATCCAGAGTTCGAGTTCCGTAGCAGAGATGAGTCGCTTGGACCCATCAAGTATCGGGCCACGCCGGTGGTGCCGATTGTTGCAGCTATGCCGATGGAGATGGAGATCGAGCGACCAGCAGTCGTCCGAGACTTCGACAACGTCTTCCCAGAGGATATCTCAGGTTTGCCACCCGACCGAGCCTTAGAGTTTGGTATTGATCTTATGCCGGGAGCGCAACCGATATCGAAGGCGCCGTACCGTATGGCGCCCGCTGAGCTCGGGGAGCTGCGGAAGCAGTTAGATGAGTTGCTGCAGAAGGGTTTCATCCACCCTAGCGTGTCGCCATGGGGCGCACCAGTCTTACTCGTGAAGAAGAAGGATGGGTCCCGCAGGATGTGTGTAGACTATCGAGGACTGAATGCTGTCACCGTGAAGAATAAGTACCCACTGCCGCGCATCGACGATATCTTTGACCAGCTTGGAGGATCGAGAGTCTTCTCGAAGTTGGATTTGAGGAGTGGATACCACCAGTTGAAGGTGAAGAAAGACGATGTTCAGAAGACAGCTTTCCGGACGAAATACGGACATTATGAGTTCGTGGTCATGCCGTTTGGCGTGACCAATGCTCCAGCGGTGTTCATGAATTTGATGAACTTGATATTTTATGATTTCCTGGATAAGTTTGTCGTCATTTTCATTGATGACATCTTGATTTATTCGAAGTCTGAGGAAGAGCACAGCTGTCATCTGAGGACAGTGCTGGAGACGCTGAGGCGACACAAGCTTTATGCCAAGTATATCAAGTGCGAGTTCTGGCTGGATAGAGTCGCATTTCTGGGACACGTGGTGTCCGGTGATGGCATATCTGTAGATCCGGAGAAGGTCAGAGCAGTCAGAGATTGGCCGACTCCGCAGTCAGCGTCAGACATCAGGAGCTTTCTTGGGTTAGCAGGCTATTATCGGCGGTTCATCAAGGATTTTTCGAAGATTGCAGAGCCGATAACGAAGCTGACGAGAAAGGATGTAGAGTTTCTTTAGTCAGATGCTTGTGAGGAGGCCTTCAGTATCTTGAAGGCGAGGTTGACCACAGCACCGGTATTGGCAGTGCCGGATCGAAGCGGAGGCTTCGAAGTTTACTGTGATGCGTCAGGGAAGGGCCTTGGATGCGTCCTGCAGCAGCACGGCCACGTGGTCGCGTATGCTTCTCGTCAGTTGAGGACTCACGAGAAGAATTACCCGACGCACGATATGGAGTTGGCGGCAGTAATCTTTGCACTGAAGATTTGGCGACACTTCTTGCTAGGTGAGAGTGTGAAGATTTTCACTGATCACAAGAGCTTGAAGTACATCTTCACGCAGAAGGAGCTCAACATGCGTCAGAGACGATGGTTGGAGCTCATGGCCGACTACGAGATAGATTTGCAGTATCATCCGGGGAAGGTGAACGTAGTGCCTGATGCCGTGAGTAGACTTCCTACAGCGATGATGCATACTGCCGATTGGAGGATTCAGCAGGAGCTGAGAGAGATGGATTTGGAGGTTGTCCTACCTGGTGTGGTTCATTCCTTCATGAATTTGCAGATTCAGTCCACGATCGTGGGTCGGATCAAGGCAGCACAGGCAGGAGATCCGAAGCTTCAGAGGATCAGAAGGCAGGTTGAAGCTGGACTTCGGACGGAGTGCGTGATTCATGAGGATGGTTCACTGCGGTATGGCAGTAGGCTCTGTGTACCTGCAGGCGACGTCCGTGAGGAGCTGTTGAGCGAGGCTCATAGCTCGCCATATTCCATACATCCTGGAGGCACCAAGATGTATAAGGACCTCCGTCTGAATTATTGGTGGATTGGCATGAAGAGGAGCGTGGCACGGAGCGTTACCAAGTGTCTGATATGCCAACAGGTGAAGGCTGAGCACCATCGTACTGCCGGGTTACTGCAGCCGCTTCCTATTCCGGAGTGGAAGTGGCAGCATATTACGATGGATTTCGTGACTGGTTTACCTCGGACCCCGAGGCAGAATGACGCAGTGTGGGTAATAGTGGATCGATTGACCAAGTCTGCGCACTTTATCCCATTCCGAGTGGGTCAGTCTACGGAAGCCTTGGCGAGGAAATATCTGGAGGTAAAATTCCTTCTCTTACTTCCCTTTTAATTTTCTCTTGAGTTAGTAGTGATGTGGACCGTGTACGTGCAGGAGATTGTACGCTTACATGGAGTCCCCGTGAGCATCGTGTCTGACAGAGATACGAGGTTCACATCTCAGTTCTGGAGAAGTCTGCAGGAGAATTTGGGCACGAGTCTGAGCTTCAGCACGGCGTACCACCCGCAGACCGACGGCCAGTCCGAGAGGACTATTCAGATCCTGGAGGATATGCTGCGAGCTTGTACGCTCGATTTGAAGGGTTCTTGGGAAGACCATCTCCACTTGGTAGAGTTTTCATATAACAACAGCTACCAGGCGAGCATTGGCATGGCGCCGTTTGCTGCTTTGTATGGAAGGAAATGTCGTTCGCCACTGAGCTGGGACGACATCGGAGATCGGGAGCTGTTGGGTCCCGAGATGATAGTGGAAGCTGTGGATGTCGTGAGGGACATCAGGGAGAAGCTTAGAGTTGCACAGGATCGCTTCAAGCATTGGGCGGATGCCAAGAGGAGACCTTTGGAGTTTCAGCCTGGAGACCACGTCTTCCTGAAGATTTCTCCGAATCGCGGAGTTATTCGTTTCGGGAAGAAGGGAAAGCTGAGTCCGAGATATATTGGGCCTTTTGATGTGCTAGAGCGTGTGGGAGCAGTGGCCTACCGCCTTGCTCTGCCACCATCCTTAGAGGGAGTTCACGACGTTTTCCACGTATCTCAGCTACGTCGGTACGTCAGTGATCCATCGCATACGGTTGACTTCTCAGAGATTACAGTTCGCCCGGATCTGACATATGACCAGCAGCCTGTGCAGATCTTGGACCGTCGACAGAAACAGTTGAGGAATAAGGTAGTCGACCTGGTGAGAGTGATGTGGCGTCACGGATCACCTGGAGAGTCCACCTGGGAACGCGAGGAGGAGATGAGGGAGCGTTTCCCATTTTTGTTTGCTGATTAGTGTTGTCGATTCCGAGGACGGAATCTTTATTTTAGTGGGGTAGAATGTAACGGTCACTTTCCGATCGTATGAATTTTAGCACGTATCTTGTTTCATACGCGTAATTTTCGTATTTGATTTTATTATTATTCACCGTAACTCGGACACGCGACTGGACCCTGTTTTTATGACCCACTCGAAGGCGCGTTTCCCCTGACACCTTCTTTGTAATTTTTGGACGTCGGAGGACCAATCTGCTTATCTCATTATAAATAAATAAATATATTTTTTTTAAATAAAATTTTTTATAAAATTGTTGTTTTATTGTGGCTGTACGTTTTTTTAAAACAATGTTCATTAGTAATCTTTTTAAAACTTAAAACTTAATTAACTAATTCCTAATAAACCAAATGCCACAGGTTTGTGTAAAAATGGAATCAAATTTTACTAATTAAATCAAATCTTATAATATTCCTTGATATCAGCCTCCACCTGAATTGCTACCACGCAATTCACGTGCTACTCCCTCCCCTATATTATAAATAATGATGTAACCTAGGCTACCCTAGGGTCTCAGCCGTTATATTTTTCCCATCCCCTCTATTATTTTTTTTAAAAACAAAACCCTAGGATTTTAAACTCTCCCAGCAGCCACCATTCACCGAACCCTAGACTCGCCCTACCTCCCCACGGCACTCCCTTGGTCGCCGGCAACAGCAACCGCCCTGTGCAATCCTCCGCGGCCGCCCTCACTCCGCCAGCAGCCAGTCGGAGCGCCGCCCACCGGCCAGAGCTCTCCCCTCAGCGGCTCACCTGCAGTTGGCGCAACGGCGGTGTCGCTGCCGTTTTCCAGATCGCCACACCGCCGCAGAACCACCCCCGACGCCCTGACACCCCTCCCGCAGCCGCCATCGCCGGCGGAGGACCAACCGGCGGCCTTCCCCCTCGCTGCAGCAACGGAGACGAACCGCGGCCGCACCGCTACGGTTCCCCGACGTCACTCGCCACCGCACAGCAGCCCCCACGGCCCGAGTCACCGACGACCGCCTACGCCTCGCTTACGAGTCTACACGGGTGAGTCTCATTATCCAAGTTTCCTCCATGTGCTAGGTCAGGTTGTAGTTGGTAGATGTATACTGAAAGTATGGGGTTGGGTCCATGAAATAACAGTATTCATGAGTATGTATTTTTATATAACCAAGGTGTTGTAAAGTTGCGTAAATACTCAGTACATGGGTTGAACTCAACTTAATATTTCTTTCTTAGCACCCAACTGAAATTTTGATACCAAGGCCTAGTAAATGTTATTACATCTTTTCCTCATCAATGAATGGATATGTAAGTTATGCTGGTAGCAACTTAGGTTGATATATGTTGTTAATCGTAATTTAGCAGCCCTCAGATCTCATTTAACATCATCTACATTTATTTAGAACCCTGTACCTTAAAGATAAATGGTACATATGTTTATATGTGCCTGTAAGTGTCAAAATGTTAGTGTTAAATTGGTGGAAAGAACTAAAAGTTAATTTCAGTTTTTTTTAATGACGTTACATATGTTTATATGTGCCTGTAAGTGTCAAAATGTTAGTGTTAAATTGGTGGAAAGAACTAAAAGTTATTTCAGTTTTTTTAAATGACGTTACTGTAGAAGTCGACCGTTGGACATCTTTTTGGTGCATATAGGGTAGTGGTCGATCTAGGTTGAACGAAACTCCCAACGTGATGTGACGAATAGGATAGCCCCGATAATCTAGAAACAAACCATAATAGGACTTATTGAAAAAAAAAAGATCGTGACCTGACACCGTCGCCATGATCCCTTTTCAGACGGACTACCGCGGACGCGACGACTGGACGAGACGCCCCGGACAGACGACGCACTCGCCATTCCAGGCAAGTGTATCCACTTGCGCTTTGACTGTGCCTTAGTTCCAGTTTGTAGAACTGTTAGATTGTGTGTGATGAGAACCGGACGTGAAATGATAGCGTCCGGGACGACCCGAGACGGCTCAGACTTGACGACGAAGTCTGAGCCTGACAACAATATACTGCTGACATCATAGGACTGTCTTGCGTGTGCGTGCGTGTGGACACCCTAGAATAACACTCCCTACACTGGTCGTGTCGTGTCTTGTTATACAAAAAGCCTACGGGCGTTTCAGATGCTTCCCGAGCGGAAGTGATCTCCGTGATACAAAAAGCCTACGGGCGTTTCAGATGCTTCCCGAGCGGAAGTGATCTCCGTGATACAAAAAGCCTACGGGCGTTTCAGATGCTTCCCGAGCGGAAGTGATCTCCGTGATACAAAAAGCCTACGGGCGTTTCAGATGCTTCCCGAGCGGAAGTGATCTCCGTGATACAAAAAGCCTACGAGCGTTTCAGATGCTTCCCGAGCGGAAGTGATCTCCGTGATACAAAAAGCCTACGGGCGTTTCAGGTGCTTCTCTAGCGGAAGTGATCTCTGTACTTCTTGTCCTGAGTCTCTGGGTTTGGGTAGGGTTGAGCGTGCGCACGGGGAGAGGGTCTGGCCGCCCTCGAACCGTAAGGCGTGAACCCTTTCGTGTCTTACTTGTCCTGTCCTGTCCTGTCCCGTCATGTCACGTCTTGTCCCGACACCTGTAGGTTAGTCCCGTAGTCGGTAGCACACGCTACGGCTACTGCTTGCTACGTTTACTTTTCCTGCTACGTTACTTTTCGTTACTCAGTTATAACCCCAGCATGCTAAAACAACCAGTAAACCATTGTTAATAGTTGATACACTTGCAGTAGAGTCTGACGTTTTGTGTAGACTTTGCCTGACGTACAGTTTCCTCTTTTGGTGTTGTACGTCAGGTGTGGAGCCAGAGTACGAGTACGAGGCGGACTTGCCAGTTGACTCGGAGCCGGAGAGCGCTGATCCGGAGTACGATCCAGAGGACGATCAGAGTTAGAGGTCTTCTGTTGCTGTTCCAGAGATTATCCATTTCAGTTTGAGTTGGGTGCGTTGCACTCTTACTTCCTCGTCTAGGTTGGGTGCTTGCACCATTAGTTTCCCTTTCAGCAGTTGTAGCCGTTTTCGGCTTGTTTAGACTCTCAGTACTTTGATGATAAATTTTGGAATAAAATGAAATGCTTCTTTTCAGTACTTTTGTTATTTCGTACTAACTTGCAGGGACCTGTACTTTCGCTTGGGAAAACTACAGACGCTTATTGGGTCTGGGGTCTTAGCCCCGGCCTAAGCGGGCCTTCGTCACGCTTCGCCTCCGTGTTTTTGGGAAGCGGGGCGTGACAATGCAGGTCCATTTGAAAATGCGAGCTATCGGAACAACGATAATAATTATAGAATGTCCATTAAATAAATTAGAACATCCAAGTTATAAGCCCGGAGTCTAGGTTTTTAGCGTTCCTATGTCTTAGGTGGCTGGTAGGCGTGTTAGAGCACCTGTCCCAGCTTGGTAGGAAACCCATTAGATCAGGACCCTAGCTAGACTTAGATAGACGTCTGTGCTTGCTAGTTAGGAATCCTTGATTGTTAGCTAGACTCCATGTTAGTGATTTGTCTGATTGTCTTGAGAGTTACCTTAGTGGTTCCCGCCTAGCTTTGACCATGATAGACTCCTAGAATTCTTTGGTTGTTCGCTTGGGTTCATCGATTTCGGGCCCAACAGAACATGATCTTGATTCTCTTAGAACCTTCCTGAGATCTATATATTCTAACCCATTAGAAGCTTTAGTGTTAAGGTTCCCTTGGCCTTTAGTTAACCCGATGATTAGAACCCCCCCCCCCGATTCAATCTTTCCTGGTCACTACACTTTGGTATTACTGACCGTAGATCTTCATCGTGGTTTTCTTGCATCGTGATTTAGGCGCATTCAATTCACATGACCACCTCATTACAATTATCCTTGATCTTTCAAATGTTTTCCGTTGCAAATCTTGATTCTTCCAAAGTTATTTTCGAATGCTTTCCTTATTTGAAGTTTCACTCAATTTAAATTTTGTTCTAAACTTCTTTAAATATGTCTCCCTAAATTTCGATGGAGTTAAAAGTTGTTCTTGAATTTTGAAGACTTTTGGTCGTAATTTTAAAATTACTATCTTGTACTATTTTTCTAACAATGTATCTTTCGCATTTCGATTTTTTAAACTTTATTACTATCCTGATGGTTCGATGTACCGTCCTTTTTCCTAACTACAAAAATTTATTTTAACCACTTATCTTACATACCTTTAGAGGTATTTTTCCAAACTGAATGGACTTCAACTAATTTTTGTATATATCAATTATAGGTTCGTCGTACTCGTACTTCAAAAGTTTTTTATACCAACACGTTCTTTTGGCGAATCCTTATTTCCCTAAAAGTATCTTCGATCTTATCCTTTCGTTAAGTTTAAATTTGTTCGAAACACTTTTGATATATGTGAGGTTTCATGCTCCTTCGCCGACTTAAATTATTTATGTTTTTAAATATCGAAACTTGTGTTGAGATTTTTAGATTAGAAGTTTATAATATTTTCTGCATATACTTTCGTATCGATATAAATGTCTTGTCCCTTTTCATATACCAA
Source organism: Scilla litardierei (assembly GCA_030789695.1). Classification (NCBI taxonomy): domain Eukaryota; kingdom Viridiplantae; phylum Streptophyta; class Magnoliopsida; order Asparagales; family Asparagaceae; genus Scilla; species Scilla litardierei. The sequence goes on along the minus strand of CM061140.1, from coordinate 55,594,425 downwards.
TTTCATTCTGAACCGTATTTCTATTTCCCTAACTCGATTCATAATTTCTTTTCTTACTTGTGCCATTAAAATTTTATTCGAAAACACCTCGTGCTTACTCTTAATAAACTTTTCAAGTCCCTTTGGACTTCGGCTTTTAGCAAGTCGATTTTATGCTCAACATTTTTCATATTTCAGATTTTTGTATTAAAAAAAAATTTTATTACTATTTCGAAATCATTCCTGACTTAGACCCTTCATAAAACGGTTTAAAAGTTTTAATACTAACTTGATGAGTTTAAATATCCTTTTCTCTTTCCATACTACTAAGATATTATCTTTCCATTCACCATACACACTTTAAAGATAATTTCTAAAATATGACTTCAATTATTTTTATATATCGGTACCACGTTCGTTTTGCTCGTACATTAAGATCTTGTATAAATCAATTTTTGTTGGCAAATCCGGATTTCTCTAAAAGTATTTTCGATATGATTTATTTGGGATTTCTCTTCAGTTTTAAGATTCGGAAAACCTTTAGCATGCGCTTAAATTCTCCACACTATACTTGATCTGATTTCAATCTTCAAATCTCAAAACTTTTCCAAAATTTTTAGATTGCTGCCGCATAACATTTCTGACCTATGTTTTAATGTTCGAGTAAATGATTTCCTTTTTCCTCATGATGATTTTATATAAGCCAATAAACCACTTTTCCTCTTATTACGTATATTCGTCTCAAACTCGCTTTCAAACAACTTGTTTATCGACCTCTAAATAATTTTATACAAACGAGGACTCCGACTTTTTGAAGTACAACGGCCTTCGAATTCACGTATTTTAACTTATGTTGTTTACACTACCTTCTTTACGTATTCCTTAAGGGTATCATTGCATCATCTTTCCACCTAAACATTCATAGTCTTACCCTGATTCCCCTAACCAAATTTGGCTCCTTATCTTCGTCCTAGCTGAACCCATATTTCTCGATCTTTCTATTCGTCATGATCTAGGTTCGGTTCTTTCCTATTGTCTAGCACATAGAGCTTGTCGTTGCCCGCGTCAACCTTGTTATAGTTTGGTGGGCCCATTAGTTAAGTGGTTATGTCGTCGTAGTGTTGATTTCGTGGTGTGTATATAGTGGTATGGGTGTTGGCAATTGTATGCTGTGTGTAGGTAATTTTCTGCTTGAGTATGATGTGATATACGTATGATAACAGAATGATAATTTTGATTGGTACTACTTGTTTTATGAGATGTCGTATGAGTGTATATCAGGAGGTATACCCGACTATTACATCTCTTAAACTTGTATGTAGTTGATGTGTTGATATGGTAATTATAAATGGATGGATACGGTGTGAAAATATGTGATACGTGGATGTGTATGCCTTGGAGTGGTATTGGTATGTGTATGGATGCTGTGTTACGCATATAAATGTCCTGCTATGATTTGAGTCTCCCTCAAGCTTGAGTGGGTATACTCTATGTACTTTGGTATAATTGTATGTGGTGGTGAATAGTGATGGATGATGTATGTATGGTGTTTGAGTTGTTTGTGCTTGGTTGTGTTACGCATACGATTGTGGGTGGCTATACCAATATATAGCTATAGGACTATATGTGAGGTGAAAATATGGTGAAATATTTGCATGTATTTGAATGACTAAATAAATGTGAAATTATTTTCAAATAAGAGAGGCTTGGTTATTTTCTTACAGTAAGTAATAAGTGTTTATTGTTGTATAAATATATTGACTATATATATATATGTGTGATTGAAATACGTGTATGAAATTGATTGACTATAATAAGTATGAGTGTACTATGTGCGTGAAAATATGTGTGTAGTGGTAGTAATATTTGATTCCTAGTGCATGTATATATAAGCACTTGAAATGAATGTACTTGGTTGAAATTTTGATGTGATATTGATTGAGGGTAGTCACTAAGGCGACTAGATATGTTAGAAAGTCCGAGGATGGACTTTATTCTAAGGTGGGTAGGATGTAACGACTGGTTTTCGTGTAATTGGATTATCTACATTAAAATATATGCTTGGTGGATTTTCTCATTGGATGTGTGGTTTTCGTCGCCATAGCTTTCACTTTCGATCGTTTCGTCGTGATTTTCTAGCTTCTTCCTTCGATCGTCGATTTCGGAGTAAGTCATTCGTGACGAGCTTCAAATCGCTCATATCTTAAAGTTAGAGTGATCTTAGAAGCCATAGGAATCTTCCCGAAGCTCTGCGATTCGAATCGGCACTTTTAGTGCATCTTAGTTGGTTCGAGAAGGGGAACCAACCGACTAGATTGAGATCTAGTCGGTCGGCAACTCTACTCAAACCGACTAGTTCCTTGGATTAATTTTACTTAAGTTACTGTTTCCGTTTAGTCGGTCTAAGTTCATCTTTCGACCGACTAGTTGTTAAACTAGTCGGTTAAGTTTTGTACTCAGACCGACTAATTCTTAGTTCTTCTGTGCAGTCGAGTACTGTTCATTCTTAGTCGGTCTAAGAACGTCCGTCGACCGACTAGATGAGAAACTAGTCGGTCAGTAGTTGTTCTTTGACCGACTAAATCTAAATCCTATTTCTGTACAGGAGTTACTGTTTGGACTTAGTCGGTCTGCGTTGGTCAACCGACCGACTAGTTCCCAAACTAGTCGGTCAGTGGTTGTTCTCTGACCGACTAATCAGTGCCAAAACCCTAATTTCTGGGCAGCCGCCAGCCCTTCCTATTTAAACCCCTCCCAAACGTTTTCTTCTCCTTCCTCACGACCCAAAACCCTAGTTTCTACCCCATTGAGCCCCCTACTACCTCAAACCCTTATTCCTTCATCCCAAGCCCAAAATCCATCATCCAAACTCTCCCTTAACACATTCTACCTCTCATCTTCCTCAAAATCTCATCAAACCCCCAAAATCCCCCAAAACCCTATTTCTCCAAACTTCTCCATCCATTTCCAGATCTTAACCCTAGGTTTCCCCGGATCGTTCTTCCGTTGCCGTGCTTGCTCGGCATCGATCTTCCGCTTCTATACGGTAGGGTTCGATCCTTTGGTTTTCTCATAACTCTCCTTGTGATTTTATTGAAACCCTAATAATAAACTAGGTGGATGTTGTTTGATGATTGTTTCTCCGTGGCAGCGATTTCCTCTCTGTAGATAACTTTTGTGGCGTGCCTCGTTGATCATCTTCCTTGGCGTGAGACAAGTGAAACTTGCATCTCTTGATTTGGGCCATGTCTTAGACCATTACCTTGCTTTAGCATAAAAGAGGCTAGACGGTGAAAGGATAGCCGTCTAGACGCCTTTGACCTAGCTTGACAACGAAGCTTGGTCCGTCACCCTCATCATGCGTGTATGTCACGTTTACTTTCCCTTAACGGTACGCGTATTAACTGTTCATGTCATCCATGCATCCTTAACTGCTATTGCATTTTAACTGTCATGTTTAATTTAAATTAACGGTACGCGAATATGTTCATGTCATTGCATTTCGCCTGTCACGTTTAATTTCAATTAACGGTACGCGAATATCTGCTCATGTCATTGCATACTTGAATACTCATCGTGATTGCGTAGCATCGCTACATACTAGTGCTACTTGTTCCGGCTAGGTGCACCCCTACGCCATACTTGTTAAATACACTTTCTGGCTCGTGTTCCAGAAGACGAGCTCAACACAGCCTGCGGGCAATAGGGCACTCGTTGAGTGATCCCTTATACTTGATGCGTGAACACAGCCTGCGGGCAATAGGGCACTCTCTGAGTGATCCCTTGTACATGACTACAGCCTGCGGGCAATAGGGCGTCCATGTGTGGGTGATCCCTTGTACTTGTTACTTGACAATACATGTCACAACTACCACTTGTTACTTGATGTGTTCATTTGACGTGTTCGTTTGACGTGATTTACTTGACTTGTACTTGTCTGTGTTTAAACTTGCAAAACTTGTTATCCATGCCATACTTGCTACGTGCTACTTCTACTTCCCTTTACTTGTCACTTCCATGCTATATTTGCCATGTCATGCATCATACTATAACTGCTAGGTTGCTAGTTTACCTTTCTTTCAGTTTCCTTGCACAAGTCTTTCCAGACTTGCTGACATGTGCCCCTCTCTCTTTTGGGTGTCGCATGTTAGACCCAGAGCCAGAGCTTTGTTGCAGGGGATAAGGTGTTGCTGATGCTGATGTTTGATGTGGAGGTGAGTGGACACCAGGGGCCTGTCTTGAAGACCGCGCGTGTTCACTTCTTTGTTTAGGTTTGCTGGTAGTTGTTGGTGCGCGGCACCTTTGTATGTATGTTATACCTTGTTGGCCATGTTTGGGCCTTAGACTCTTTTCCTTTTAGCCTGGTGGATTTTCTGTGATATTGTAATTTAATTAATGGATAATCTGAGATTGAACATTTTATCTGTCTCTCCTTCTTGTTATTATTGTTGTTCCGTATTGCATTGCAAGGACCTGCCATTTGTAGTTCTATTTGACGCTTATCGGACTTGCGGCTTTTCAGCCTCAAGTCTGAGCGGACCTTCTCACGTCTCGCCTCCACATTTTTGGGAAGCGGGGCGTGACACCTTACTAGAATTGTTATTGTTTGAGCACTTTGGTGAGTGCAGGTACTGAGAGCCAGGTGAGTGTAGAGTTGGTGCTCTAGCTACAAGTTGTACTAGTTAACTTTAATAATCTAGTATCGCTTTTGGGGCTGGACGTAAGTCGTGGGTGCGACCGAACCAGGGTAAATCTGCTGTGCATCTGTGGTTGCTTATTGTTTACCCCGCATGTGATTATAACTGCGTGTGATTTCTCGTGCGTTGCGCGAGAATTTTTATAAGCATATTCACCCCCCTCTAGGCTTAGATCCAGATCCAACAAATACAATCTCACATAGAGATTTCTCACACAGAGGATTTGGATTCTCACACATTGAAATATTTGCTTCACACAGAATGACTTTTGCTCTCACATAGAGAGACTCAAACTCTCACACAGAGAGAACTCAACCAACCCTCACACAAAAGGTTATACTCTCACACAGAGAGTCAGTAGCTCTCACACAGAAAGCTAGTGTTACAATGAAATAACAAAGTAAAACAAATACTCTTACATATGCCTTGAGATGAACTTACTCATAAATGAATCAATGCATGGAAGATGATCTCCAAGTGATGAGATTTGCTAGAAATGCACTTGGATGATTTCCCTTGAGCTTGACTTCAATGCATGAAGGAGAGAATGAGCTCTAAGAGGGAAATGAGAGAGTTTGAGAGTGGCTTAATCAATCTTTAATGATTTGCAATAGATCCAAGAAAAAAATCTAATAATCTCAGCCCTCTCATATATATATAGGAAACCTATATGAACTCTCAAAACCCAAGGATAAAGCCAAAAACATAAAGCTGTAATGACTAGAATCTGGGCTGAAACTTCATCGACAGTCGACTGATGATCATTTGACAGTCGACTGATCAACGGCTAAATAAATCCCAACGGATGCATAAAGACGACTGATGGCCAGAGTACAGGCGACTGTAAAATAGACAGGCCACTGTAAACACTGCAACAGTCGTCTAACTTGCAAAATTGGGATGAAGCACGGAAAGTGCAAGTTGCGCATAGACGATTGTAAAGCAATTCACAGGTGACTATTGGAAGACGGGCGACTATAAATTGACCTTTAGTCAACTGTTCTATAGGCTCAAGTAAGAGGCAATAAACGATTGACTTGAGCAGTGCACTACAGTCGACTGTAGAAGGCTCGACAGGCGCCTGGAATCACCCAGTCGACTGTAAAACCTTCATCAGGCAACTGTTGGAGAGCCATAGACTCCAATTGGGTCTTTGGGCAAGATGAACCTATTAGGTTGAATTCTATGATAATCCTAAGGCTCACTAAGATGGTTAAATGCATATGCATGAATGAGTAGACCATCTATCATGGCATTACAATAAACCTAGACACAAGAACAGAAACGCAATAAATGAAATAATACATGGATTACATTGCTTCCCTTAGAGTTTATGGCTTCAACCTTGATACTCTGCATCATCTCCAAGTTTTGGCACCCCTTGAGTCCAAGCTTTGGCACTCCTCTTGATGTCAATCCTTGCACCAAGTGTTTAGTCTCTAAAAATGATATTCTTGAAATGTTAACTATGAGACTAAAACAAGAGAGTCATTAGCAATAACATAATGTTGTGATCATCATCAAAATAACATTGGTACGAAACACCAATACTCAACCATCTCCTCCTTTTTGATGATGACACACATTATGTAAATATAAAGAAATAAAGCATAATGCTAATGAGCTCCCCCTACTTATATGCACTAATTGTAAAATGAGATACACAAATGTAAATACTCAGTATACCAAATGAAATAATGAGAAACAATGGTGACCTATAATAAACATGGATTACATAAACCAATTGCAATAAGTATATAACATGCACACATGAATGGTTTACATAATCCCACATATCTCTCCCCATAGATATATCTCTCTCCTCAAATGCATTTGTATGAAATACAAGATTTACATAATGCATATATCTCTTCCCCTTGTCATTGTCAAAAAGGCGGACATCAAATATATCCTCCTTGTCATCCTAATTAAAGATGTGACAATATGCAAGAGTTAAAGAGATGTATGATACCAAATTGTTAAATTTAGTGGGCATCAATCACTATCCCATACCCCCTAGATCATAGAAATGGTCAAATTTTTGACTTCTAGGATCTAATATCAGTTGTAAAGAAAGAGATAAAATATCTTTTAAAGATAATATTATTTACCAATTGTTAAACATACTTGGAGCCATGGGCCTAAAATGTATCAAAGCAATAGATATGGAAAAATCAAGCTTCATTGATACACAATGACATTGCCAAAGTAAAATATAGTATAAAACATGTTGGCAATATTCAAGGGGTTGAGTTTGAGACCAAAAATAACCAATTGTAAACAATGATCTCAAAAACGCCCCCGAAATGAGAGTCAAAAATATATTTTAAAAATATTTTAAACATACAACATATTAACTCCTCCATTGTCATACATATGAATCAATGAATGCATTCATGACAATGTATTCCCAAAGTTCCACATTTTCATGAAAAATAAATTTGAAAACATTTTCAAAATCATGAAACACAAACATACAATGGGTATGCTAAAAATAAACATTTAAGCACAATACCCAAGCAATATGCATATGTGTGAGAGACCTAAACATTAGGGAACCAAACCCAAGAGGAGTTTGATTTCATAATGTAATAACATGAGGTAATCACATCCCTAACTAGAGAGTTGATGTTGTCAGATCCTGTGGATTGCAAACAACACTAGAAGGGTGGTTGAATAGTGTTGTACAATTAATAAACTTTTTCGATGTTATTTATAACACAATTTTATCCCTTCCAATGTTGCCTAAGAAACCAAGTAGAGTGATCTACGCTTGGTTCTTAATCAACAAGTTAATATAAAAAGATAAGCAAATAAGATTACAAACAAGTAGAACTTTACACAACGGAATTAAAAAGGTGATCTTTGTAATTATATAAATGAAGAATTACAAAGATAATAATATGAACAAATAAATAAAAGAATACTTGTACAGATAATTTAAACAAACACAGAAAAGCAAACGCAGAGACTGGCGATTTTTACCTGGTTCCCCGCAACCTGGGTACGTCCAGTCTCTGACCAATCCGATACGAGATTTCAATCCACTATTGCCTTGGCAATACATTTACCTAACTCCACTCGTTAGGATTTCCAACGACCTAGCCTTAACCAGGATTTCCAACCACCTAGACTTGTCTAGGATTTCCAACCACCTAGACTTGTCTAGGATTTCAATTATTCCCTTATAACACGGGAATTTACAATTCAAAGTCTTCTTCAAAGACTTACAACAAATATGAAATTAATTACAAGATTTCCCAAAGCCAAAATTATATATTTGTGTATATGTGGCTTAAATAAAATCGGAAAACTCTTGATCAAATTAAATGATATAGATGAGCACAAATTTGATCAAAGGAGTTATCCTGTAAACTGATCTTCTAAAAATATGCACTTAGGCTTTTAGAGATCAAAGATCAAGTCTTTTTAATCTTTGAAAGAATATAATTATAAAACACAAAGATTAAAAAGAAAGACTTGTATTTTGAATCTCAATATAAAAAGCTTTTAGCTTTGGAGATCAAAAACAAGTAATTCAAAAAAATTGTCTTGAAAATGATCTTCTAAAATATGCTCTTGGGCTTTAGAGATCAATAATCAAGGTTTTGATCTTTGAGAGAAATATAAAAGTTAAGAACACAAAGATAAAAAAAAGAAAAACTTGATGTTTGAATCTCAAGAAGAAAAGCTATGAGCTTTGGAGATCAAACCAAGTTATAAAGGCTAGAAATGATCAGAGAAAATAATTGTGAAATTAAGCACAAAAGAATTAAAAACTTAGCCTTTAGAAAAACTGAAGAACTTTGAGAGCTTGAGAACTTTTGAGAGAATTATAACTTTGCTCAAGAATGAATTTCTTTGGAAAAATGTTCTCATATGGTTCTCTATTTATATAGTTTAAGAGAGGATTTTGAATTTCAAAAATGGTTTGAATTCAGCCCAAAAAACAAGCAAATAATAAATGGGAGAGGCAATCAAGGAAGTCAAATCGCACAGCTGGTAGTCGACTCCCAGAGGCGGTAGTCGATTCCCAGAGTTTTCAATGAAAACTCTGCTACAGTAGGTAGTTGACTCCCTCCTTTGGTAGTCGACTCCCAGAGCAGTTTTTCTGAGAAACTCTGCTGAAAGATGAGTAATCAACTCCTGGGTGTTTGGAGATTGACTACGAGAATTGAATCAATAGCTACACTCAAAAATATTTAAAACAAGTTTAAAACTATTTTTGAAAATCATTGTGTGTGTGTGTATAGAATATTCATTTGGCTTTTACATTCTAAATACACAACTTACTACTACACACATCTTTAGCTCTCATTCCTTGATCTTTAACTTGAGCCATATTATCTTGATCATAAGCCTCCATATGCTTCATATTGTTGAGTCATCATATGCTTCATTTCTTGGCTCGTAAGTAGACTTTCGATCATGGCTTCTACGTTTGCATTTGAACTTCATGGCTATAGAATAATTGATCAACGCATATACACACTTGAATTAAACATATTAGTACACATATCACTTTGTGCACATCATCAAAATCCACTGGGGTGGGTCTCAATATCCCAACAAATGTAACTGTCCCTCTCTTGCACACTACACCTAGTGGGAATCCATAAACTCAAGGATTTTCTAGGCAAGGGGTTTGCCTTTGCAAGAGGGATGAATGTGGCATGCTTTGGTGTAGAAAATAATTTCTTGGCATGCATAGAATGATGATTTTGCTTCTTAGCAAAAAATGAAGGATTTTCATTTTTCCTCACCACCTTGTACATGCTTCTTGTTGGTGTTATTGTTATACAAGAAAGCATGGTGATTCTTCTTACGTGCTTTTGCAATATTTCTTGTTTTTGCACCAAAAGAAGAATTAGAGGTGGGTTTTGATACCACATTTTGAATATACCCCAAACCTCCTCTATGCTTTACCGGATGTTTTTCAAGCAAACCGTGGAGTGAGTCCCTATTATACACAAAGCTTTTGGGCTTTCGGGATTCCTCTTTGCATTTCAACGTAAGTTGTTGAATGCGAGTTTCTAAGCTAAGGTTTTGAGCTTCTAAAGTATCATTAGACATGCTTAATTCCTTAACTTGAGAGATAAGTGTATCTCTCACACTAATGTCACAAATATGCATGTCATTATTGTTTACACTAGAAGATTCTAGTTCATGCAATCTCTTCTTAACATACTTGTATTTCGCTCTTAATTTATTGTAAGAATTGATGCACTTACTAGCACCTTCGGAGACCACGTCGAAGCGGTATTTGAGCTTCTCGTATGAAATCTTTTGCTCCTCAATTTCCTCATCCTCTTCTTCCTCACTAGAGCTTGACGAACGACTCTTCCCCGTTTTCCATGAAGCACATTTCTTCATTTGGGTTGAGCCACTCCTCTACATCTCTTTCACTTGAGCTAGAGGGGATTGGCAAAAAGATATCAAATGCCGCAAAGAACACGTGAGCTTTCTCCTTGTCATCCACTTCTTCGTCACTTAATGTATCCTCACTTGAGTCATCAAATGTCCCGACAAGCCCCTTCTTTTGGTTCTTGAACTTAGACTTGCCTTTCTAATGCTTCTTCCCTTTACCCTTGTAAGTCTCTTTGTTAGGTTTGGAAGGGCATTCAGTGGAGAGATGACCTTTTCCTCTACAATTGAAACAAACCGGATTGTTTAGAATTAGAGACAAACTTTGAAGAAGATTTCCCTTGCAAGCTTTTGAGGAATGCTCTTAGTTGCTTGGCAAGCTCCCCGATTTCATATCCACTACCCTCATCTTCTTCATCTTCTTCACTAGGAGCTTCTAGATGGAATTTCTTCCTCCATTTGATTTGCTCCTCCTTGGCATAGAATGCAACTCCCTTTTGCTTCTCGGGCTTGGTTGGTAGAATCTCATTCTTGTGTTGAAACTTCACTTCGTATGCCAGGAGATTCCCAATGCACTCCTCAACGGTGTATTTGGACATGTTATTTGACACCAAAATCCCGTTGGCCATTGGCTCCCATTGAGATGTGAGTGAATCAAGGATCTTCTCTACACAATCCTCTTGGAAAATCACCTTCCCAAGTCCTTCCAAAGCGTTCACGATGTCTGTGAACCTTGTGAACATTTTTGAAATGCTTTCTCCTTCCTGCATCTTAAACATTTTATATTTAGATCTAAACACAGTTTATTTAGATTTCTTTACCTTTTAATTCCCTTCATGACATATCTCCAAAGTATGCCAAATTTCGTTGGCCGTTTTGCACATGGAGATGCGGTTGAACTCATTTGCAGTGATGGCGCAATGGAATGCATTCATAGCCCTTGCATTGAATTTGATTGAGTCATTCTCCACCTTTGTCCTTGAAGCTGCGGGTGAAGTAGGCTTCTCAGATGGCAAATTCGTGATGTCCGATAGGTCTTGACCCTCCATGTAGATCATCATCCTGATCTTCCAACTTGGGCAGTTGGTTCCGTTGAAGAGCGTGGGTCTAACAGTAGAGTGACCTTCCTCATGAGGCGTGGATATAGCGTTGAATGTCATAGTTGCAGTATGCTATAACCTCGCTCTAATACCAATTGTAAGGATCGTCTTACCCTTGCAATACTAACAACAACACACTAGAGGGGGTGGGTGGGTGTGTATGAATAGTGTATTGGCACAAATTGCGTATTTAAAAATTAAACTTGCAAATGCAGAATTATAAATGCAAGAGGAATTTAAACACCACAAAAATCCAAACGCAAACACAAGATGTTACCCTGGTTCTCCAAACTTGGGTACGTCCAACCACACCAATATCCACTATAATTCTCACACAGAGAAGTGAATACAATCTCACACATAGATACCTCAAACAGAGGATTTGGATTCTCACACAGAGAAATCCTTGCTTTCACACAGAAAGACTTTTGTTCTCACACAGAGAAATCCTTGCTTTCACACAGAAAGACTTTTGTTCTCACACAGAGAGACTCAAACTCTCACACAGAGAGAACTCAACCAACCCTCACACAGAAGGGTATACTGTCACACAGAGAGTCACTAGCTCTCACACAGAAAGCTAGTGTTACAATGAAATAACAAAGTAAAACAAATACTCTTACATATGACTTGAGATGAACCTATAAATGAATGCAAGGCATAGAAGAGGATCTCCAAGTAATAAGATTTGCTAGAAATGCCCTTGGATGATTTCTCTTGAGCTTGACTTCAATGCATGAAGGAGAGAATGAGCTCTAAGAGGGAAATGAGAAAGTTTGAGAGTGGCTTAATCAATTTCTAATGATTTGCAATAGATCCAAGAAAAAACTCTAATAATCTCAGCCCTCTCATATATATATATATATACTAGTCATTACCCGTGCCCATAGGGCACGGTTTATTTAATGGCTGAGTTTTTCTCCCCCACAAAATTCAAGTTCCCCCAAATTTCAAGTTTTCCCACAAAATTTCAAGTTTCCCCCCAAATTTAAGTTTTCCCCCAAAATTTAAGTCCCCCCAAAATTGTCATTACCACCAAGGACAAACTTGCCACGTAGGACAAAGCTTTGTCCTAGTAGGATAAGATTCAAAATCTTCATAGAACTGGAAAAAAAATGGCCGGAAGGGGTGAGAATAAAAAGTGTGGGTGTGTGTGTGGGGAGGGTCCATAGGCAAAAATACAAAAACCGGTGTTATATGTGCAAAATTCCATACCTCCTCTTTTATCCCTCAAAATCTCATCTCTTATATTTTCTCTTATTCAATTTCCCTGTTTTATATAATAGATATCCAAATTATCTTATCCAATTTCTCATGTCCAAATTCTCTTATCAATTTCTCTTGATAACATCCGTCTTTTATATAATAGATATCCCTTATCCAATTTCTCTTGTCCAATATCTCTTATCCAATTTCTCTTGATAACATCTCTCGTTTGTAATATAGATATCTCTTATCCAATTTCTCTTGATAACATCACTCTTATCCAATTTCTATTGTCCAATATCTCTTATTCAATTTCTCTTGATAACATCCCTCTTTTATAATATAGATATCTCTTATCCAATTTATCTTTTCCAATATCTCTTATCCAATTTCTCTTGATAACATCCCTCTTTTATAATATAGATATCTCTTATCCAATTTCTCATGTCCAATATCTCTAATCCAATTTCTCTTGATAACATCCCTCTTTTATAATATAGATATCTCTTATCCAATTTCTCATGTCCAATATCTCTTATCCAATTTCTCTTGATAACATCCCTCTTTTATAATATAGATATCTCTTATCCAATTTCTCTTGATAACGTCCCTCTTTTATAATATAGATATCTCTTATCCAATTTCTCTTTTCCAATATCTCTTATCCAATTTCTCTTGATAACATCCCTCTTTTATAATATAGATATCTCTTATCCAATTTCTCTTTTCCAATATCGCTTATCCAATTTCTCTTGATAACATCCCTCTTTTATAATATAGATATCTCTTATCCAATTTCTCTTGATAACATCCCTCTCTTATAATATAGATATCTCTTATCCAATTTCTCTTGTCCAATATCTCTGATCCAATTTCTCTTGATAACAACCCTCTTTTATAACATAGATATCTCTTATCCAATTTCTCTTTTCCAATATCTCTTATCCAATTTCTCTTGATAACATCCCTCTTTTATAATATAGATATCTCTTATCCAATTTCTCTTTTCCAATATCTCTTATCCAATTTCTCTTGATAACATCCCTCTTTTATAATATAGATATCTCTTATCCAATTTTTCTTGTCCAATATCTCTTATCCAATTTCTCTTGATAACATCCCTCTTTTATAATATAGATATCTCTTATCCAATTTCTCATGTCCAATATCTCTTATCCAATTTCTCTTCATAACATCCCTCTTTTATAATATAGATGTGTGTGTGTATATATATATATATATACATATATACATACATATACATATATACATACATATACATATATATACATATACATATATATACATATATATACATATATATATATACATATATATAAAAATATAATATATAGGAACCCTATATGAACTCTCAAACCCCAAGGATAAAGCCAAAAACATAAAGCTGTAATGGCTAGAATCTGGACTGAAACGTCATCGACAGTCGACTGATGATCATTTGACAGTCGATTGATCAACGGCTAAATAAATCCCAACGGCTATAATCTGAGACAGGACAATCGACTGTATAATGAACAGGCCACTGTATATCCTTCATCAGGCAAGTGCTGCAGAGGATGGAAATTAACAAAGAGATGCAACTTACGCAAAGTATGCATACAGACGACTGATGGCCAGAGTACAGGCGACTGTAAAATAGATAGACGACTGTAAACACTGCAACAGTCGTCTGACATACAAAATTGGGATGAAGCCCAGAAAGTGCAAGTTGCACATAGACGACTATATGTAAGGACCCTGGCTATGGAGAAAACACTAGAAGGGGGGTTGAATAGTGTTTAAGCAATTTAAAAAAGTAGTTACACCAATTTAAATGCTAACCAACAATATAGTGCGGAATTAAAATTGAACCCAAATAGAAACAAATGCTAACGTAAAGATGTTTCAAGGGATCGGATTCCCAAGTCACTTCCCGACTTTTTCCTGGTAATCCTACGTCCGTTTCACCCAGATACCTCCGGATACTCAAGTTAGAACCCTAAATTGAGGTTTTCTTTAAACCCACTTGTAGCAACCCTAGAAATGAAATCGAAATATAATCGATTGACCTTGACTCCCATAACTTGGGAGCAAGCAAAACACTCTCACAACCCGAGAGCAAATTCAAATAACAAATATTATGAAATATGAAAGCAACACTTACAATCACCTATGCCTTGAAGTAGAACATGAAGGAGAAGTGTGTTGTGTGTTGAAGACTCTCTTGGAAGAGAGAAAAAGCTATTGCTCTTGACTGCACCAAATGCCTAGAAGATAACTCTTTGATTCTAGGTTGGAGAGTAAGAGATCAAAGATTGGAATTCTTAGGGCTTTTGGATTTGAGAGCTTTTGATCTTGAGAATGAAAGCTTGAAATATTTTGCAATGGAATGAGTAACATCTCAATGGTACAGTAGATGCTCCTTATATAGGTTTCTCAAATCCACAAAACAGAATAGGCAAAAACCCTTTTGGAATCCGTGAGAAAAATCTCAACGGATAGAATCTGCGTTCGCGACAGTCAACTTTTGAGGAAACTACAGTCGACTGTTGCACAGTCAGCAAGGGTAGGTGAGAATTCATAACGGTAACTTACCACGTAGACAGTCGACTGATGAAGCATAGACAGTCGACTGTTGAACCAACAGGCGACAGTAAATCCTTCTACAGGCGACTGGCCGAGAACAGGGTAAGTTGAAGAATTCTGGAAATATTCTGAGATAACAGGACAGACGACTGATGAGGATAAAACAGTCGACTGTTAATCAGAACAGGTGACTGTTAATCAGAACAGGCGACTGTAAATCCTTATACAGACGACTGTCAAAACCCTGAGAATTTCCAGAGAGCTGAGTCAACAAATTGGCTCACAGACAGACGACTGATGCAGCATTGACAGTCGACTGATCCAATGGACAGTCGACTGTAAATCCAACATAAGTCAACTGGCCGTAAAATACAGATCAACAGATTTTGGGCAAAAGATAGACATGCGACTGATAAACAAAACACAGTCAACTGTCACTTGGATAGGCGCATGTGAATCGTTCATGAGTCGCCTGTGGGAATAAAAACAGAGAAGCTCAAAACTAGTTTGTAAAAGATTGTGCATAGCAGGCGACTGTAGAACATAATATATTCGATTGTTTTTGAGACAGACGACTGTAAAATGTTCAGCAGTCGACTGTTATAAACAATACATGCACAATCAAACAAGAAATGAATTGGGGTCTAAGGACGAATGATCTAATGATGTCCTAAGACTGAATTGAAGATGTGTGTGAGTGCTCCAGCAAAGTTCTACTTCTAAGCTACATACTAGAAGAGATAAAAGAAATTTACATTGACGAACTCTCTCTTCTATCCAACGTATGAGCTTGAAGTCTTCATGGAGCTTCAATCATCATCAACGATCAACCAATCCATTTCATTTGCCTTCAATGATCTATGAGAGACATCCATTGCTAGTAGATCTTTATAATTAGCTTAGGCAATGGATTAACTGCAAAATAGGGGATTAGTCACAAGTATTTATGTTTGCTCATCATTAACACCAAGTAGGAAGAAGTCCAATACTCAACACTCTCCACCTTTTTGATGATGACAAACAAACATAAACAAAAATATAAATAATTGTGCTTAATGAAAAACTTACTCCCCCTACATAGATGCCAATCAAGTTAGTCAATAAATATTTGGGCATCTATATATCAATTGAAGCAAATGAGTAAGATATGAGTGAATTCAATTCATGAAATCTAGGACATAAAAATCCATATTCATTGTAATCTTACTCCCCCTGAATCTAAGGCAACTTCAATCTTAGATTCAAAGTGTTAGCACATACTTAGCACATTCATTATGAATCTTGTTTGTTTATTTCTCTCTCCCTATGGCCTTATCCAAAAAGGTGGGAGTAAATAACAACAACAATAATCGTGCTAAATAAGAACTAACAACAATCAAGGAGTATAAAGATATATAGAATCAAAACTCATAAAACCATATCATATACTTATGTGAATAGAGGAATGGAAGTCCAATATCAACATTTTAGAAAAAAACAATATATATATAGTCTCAAAAATGCATCATATCACAGATAGCATGAATAATCCAATATCAAGTCCAAATTGTCTCAAAATCACATCAGGATAGAATATATCATTCATGGAGACAATATCACGATCAACACACAGATATGATTAGCAATTATTCATGGTGTGACACAAAAGACGAAACTGCAATATCATATATATATATATAAAGATGACATGAGTACACATCGGATGGACATCACCATGTCCAACAAAAAATACATCATGATCCCAAAAAAATACATCATAATCAGACATCAGCGTACATCATCAGCAACTATCATACATCATAAACTCCAACTAACACACTGATGAACCACTCAACCCAACCAAAAACAGACCAAAAAAAGTCTAGGTCTCCGGGTGAGTGAATAAAAGGCAACAGCTGCAACGTCAGTTAATGAGGATGACAGAGGGGTCCGAAGGACGACCAGAAGAACGGAACATCAGCCTTGTAGAGCGACGAGTAGGAAAAGCTGGAGTCTTCCTCTTGGAAGACGAAGCACGAGCGGCAGAGGATTCCGCATGGGTATGAACGAGAGGCTGGACAATGGAGGTCTGAACCACAAAAGATACAGGCACAAAGCCTGGAGGAGGATGAACACCAACATGTATCCTCAGATTTAGAGAACAGCGCCTTAAGCTCGGCAGGGATGGGAAAACCATGAAGCGTGAGAGATTTGTACTGAAGCTCCAGAAGAAGATTGAGCTTCTCATCCATAGAAGTAGAAAGCTTCTTGAGAGCGGTGCCACGATCACACAGTCTACCGAGAAGAAAATCCTCAAGGGGTACAGACGGAGGAGTACGAGGAAGATGATCAGCCGGCTGAGAAGAGTGTTCAGCAACATTCTCTCGGGGAACAGGGTCACCGACCACGATATTCAGGAATTCCCAAGATGAAGAAGGCGAGGAGGGAACCAGATTAGTGGGTTTAGGGGAAGGAATCGGATCATCGAGGAAATCGAAGGATCCTTTAGGAAACAGATGACCAAAAGGATCCATGAGCTCACTCGACAGAAAGCTAGGTCAAGCAAGCTACAAACAACGAATGGACACGATTCCAGCGAAATGCCGATCTTCAGGCGAGTAACACATGATCGACCAAACGAAGGAGGAAGATCACGTTGTCACAAAGAAATCGGAGGAGAGATCGACAGAGAATTTCGAGCGAGAAAAAGAACAGTTTTCAGTCGGAGGAGAGAGAAAGCCGTGTCGAAAAGATATGTCTCGAAGTATATAAGGAAGGGGAAATGATCTGGACCGTTGGATCAAAGAATCAACGGCTCAGATCGAAGCAGCAAACCGTCACTACAGTAGACAGTCGACTGAAGAATAAAAGTCAGTCGACTGGATGAAGTGATAAGAAATAAGCTCAGGATGTCAGACAGTTGACTGTTGAGTAACCACAGTCGACTGTTGAGTAAACCACAGTCGCCTGTCTGAGGGACAGTCGACTGTACGCTACACATCAGTCGACTGACTGAGAATTAATAAACTTCATCAAAAAGACAGAGAGTACTGGAAAAAATTGACAGAGATGACAGTCGCCTGATGACTAAAATGCAGTCGCTTGTTGAAATAACAGTCGACTGTAAAATTGTCATCAGTCGGCTGTGCGAAATATACAAGTTTCTGACTGAGAAGATAGAGTAGGGCAGTCGACTGTCGAAGAAAAGACAGTCGTCTGTCCTGGTCCAAAAATGCACTGTGAGATAAAAATCCAGAGGATAAGAACACTCACCCTAGGACCTATACTCTAATCACAAACTCATCATAAAAAAATGTAAAACAATAAATCAATTATAACATAAATCTCTAAAATCAATCTCAAAGAATTCATGAAATCACATAAATCTCAATTGCCATTCTTAAACACATATATAAGATATATCAAATGAAGATAGGCAACTTGATGATATGAGCTCAAAAAGGGTTATAACATATATGTTGAGCTCCTAAATTTCAGATTCACCCATAATTCCTAATTCTCCACGCAACCTCACAAATGAATCTTCTTTAAGAGGTTTTGTGAAGTGTCGGCAATTTGTTTTTGGGTTTCAATGTACTCTAAGATGATGTCCTTCTTAGCTACATGATCATTAATGAAATGGTGTCTCACATCTATGTGTTTGGTATAGGAGTGATGTACCGGGTTCTTGGAAAGACATATAGCACTTTGGTTATCAACCATGATAGGGCAAGTATCAAAATTGACACCATAGTCACTAAGAGTGTGTCTCATCCATAGAACTTGTGCACATGCAAGACCCGCGGCAATATATTCCGCTTCAGCCGTGGACAATGACACCAAGTTTTGTTTCTTGGAAAACCAAGAAACTAAGGAATTTCCTAGAAAATGGCATGTGCCACTAGTACTTTTCCTGTCAGACTTGCATCCGGTAAAGTCGGCATCACTATATGAGATTAACTCATATGTGCTAGATTTAAGGTAAAGTAATCCATAATCTAGAGACTGATTGAGATAACGAAAAATACGTTTAACCGCAATCAAGTGTGACTCCTTAGGTCTAGCTTGATATCTAGCACACAAGCATACAGAAAACATGATATCGGGCCTACTAGCGGTTAAGTAAAGTAAGCTACCGATCATACCTCGATATAGACGAACGTCTACATCTTTTCCGTTCTCATCCTTGTGTAGGTGGGTAGTCGTACTCATGGGAGTCCTTTTGCTTGAAGACGATTCCATCCCGAATCGCTTAATAAGCTCCCCTGTGTACTTTGTCTGATGTATGAAAGTCACATCCTTCATTCGTCGAATTTGAAGTCCAAGGAAGTAAGTGAGCTCTTCCATGTGGCTCATCTCAAATTCATCCTTCATAGACTTAGAAAATTCTTGACAAAGATTAAAGTTAGTAGAACCGAATATAATATCGTCTACATAAACTTGAATCAAAAGAATGTCATTTTCATAATCTTTAATGAAAAGTGTAGAATCAACTTCTCCCATTTTAAAACCTAAATCCAAAAGAAAGGTCTTGAGTCGATCATACCAAGCTCTAGGAGCTTGTCTCAACCCATACAATGCTTTCTTAAGTTTGAAAACATGGTTTGGAAATTTTTCATGAATGAAACTGGGAGGTTGAGAAACATATACTTCTTCATTGACAATCCCATTTAAAGATGCACTTTTGACATCCATTTGAAATAGTTTGAAATTCTTATGGGATGCAAAAGATAAAAACAATCTAATAGCTTCTAATCTAGCTACGGGGGCAAACAATTCTTCGAAATCAATACCTTCCTCTTGCCGGTAGCCTTGAGCTAAGAACCTTGCTTTGTTCCTTGTGATTACCTCATTCTCATCAGTCGTGTTCTTGAAGATCCATTTGGTCCCAATGACTTGGTGACCACTTGGAAGAGGAACGAGCTCCCAAACTTCATTTCTCTCAAATTGCATTACTTCTTCTTCAATTGCCACTATCCAAGAGCTATCCTCACTAGCTTCTTGGAAGTTCTTTGGCTCAATGGTAGAGACAAATGCACAATGAGAGAATTCTTCAATTCTTGACCTCGTTCGAACACCCACACCAATATCTCTAATTATTTGATTATGTTGATGGATGCAAACGGTCGGGTAAGCTTTGGGTATTCCTACATCACTTGGAACAACTTCAACAATCTCAATAGTAGTGTTAGTCTCAATAATCGAATCATTAATCTTAACATTACTAAGAGGTTCACAAATAGCATCCACACTATCATCATCAACATGAGGAAAATCAAAATCTTCATAAAATGATACGTGTAGTGATTCCTCGATCGTTGAAGAAGTTTTGTTGTATATCCGACAGGCTTTGCTACGTGTGGAATATCCAACAAAAATTCCTTCATCGGATCTTGGCTCAAATTTATCTAAATTTCCAAAAGTGTTCTTGATAAAATATTTTGAACCAAAAACACGAAAATACTTAACTTGAGGCTTTTTGTCATAAAACAACTCAAAACAAGTTTTGTTCGTTCAGGGTCTTACTGGGATCCTATTGAGCACATAACATGCCGTGTGCACTGCTTCTGCCCAAAATTGTATTCCAAGATTACTATCATGGAGCATAATACGAGCACAATCAATAAAAGTCATATTCTTTCTCTCTACAACACCATTTTGTGATGGTGCCCGATGGAAGGAAAAGTTATGAGTTATCCCGGTGTCATCACAAAACTTTGTAAAAGACGCATTCTCAAATTCTCCTCCATGATCACTACAGATAGTGATAATGGTGGATCCTAAGAGATTCTGAATCTTCTTTACAAATATGGTAAACTCTTCAAAAGCTTCATTCTTATTAGTTAAGAATAAAACCCAAGTAAATCTTGAGAAGTCGTCAACGACATCTAATCCATAATGAGCATTTCCTAAAGAAGCGGTTCTAGTTGGCCCAAATAAATCTATATGAAGAAGTTCTAGGGGCCTCTTAGAAGTAATGCCTTCTTTAAGCTTAAAAGATGATTTACTAAGTTTACCTCTTTGACATGAATCACAAAAGTTTTTCTTACTAAAAGCAATTTTAGGAAAACCTTTGACTAGATCATGCTTAGCTAACGTATATAGGTGCTTGAAGTGAACATGACCAAAACGACGATGCCATAATAGTTGTTCACTTGTATTAGCAACTAAGCAATGTTCTAATAAATGTTTTTACGCCTAATACCGGAAAATAAAACATTTGAATTAGAATCAACAATTGTATACAATCCTTCTCCAAAGTTAACCTTGTAACCTTTGTCACAAAGTTGACTAATGGAAATGAGATTGTGACATAAACCACTAACAAGAAATACATTAGCAATTAAGGGTTTTGAAGGGTTACCGACAATACCTACTCCAATGATGGTTCCCTTTTGATTACCTCCAAAAGTGACCATTGCACCATCCTTGATGCTAATTACTTCGGAGAGCAATGAGGGATCTCCCGTCATATGCTTGGAGCAACCACTATCGAGAATCCATCCTTTTCCTTTAGAGCTAATATGACTTTTATTACTCTTCTTCTTTCTCTTGGGTACCTACATAATATACCATAAGCTCATGGTACCCAATGTTTGTTGGGTCCAAGGGGATTAGCCCTTTGGAAGCCAAGTCCAAGTGGACTTCCGCTTCCCAACATAATTACTATTATTAATAACATCATGAAAATAGGAATCAACATAAGCATTCCTATCATTTAGGTTAGTGTTCTTAGGACCCCAAATGGTGTAAATTTTGGGAGTCCTTTTCCTAGTTTCATGCATACTTGTTAG
Source organism: Scilla litardierei (assembly GCA_030789695.1). NCBI lineage: Eukaryota > Viridiplantae > Streptophyta > Magnoliopsida > Asparagales > Asparagaceae > Scilla > Scilla litardierei. The sequence goes on along the minus strand of CM061140.1, from coordinate 55,572,720 downwards.
ATTTCTAAGTGATGCATGCTTCTTAGGAACATGGTTTCTAGCATAGAAATGAGGTGGTGGATATGCATTGAACATAAGAGGATGATATGTATGCTTGGGAACATGCATGTTGTATGAAGCATATGGGTCATGCATGACATGAGGATGTTGTGCATACATGTAAGAATGATGCGTATGTGCATATCGGTGTATAGGAGCACGTACATGAGAATTTCTCATGTGTGGATTTGTACGTGTCCGTGGGTGTGGAGCATAAAAAGTGTCATGATTATCCACTTGTGAAGTAGGAGGTTTCCTACATGGATGAGTGTTAGTGTACATGTAAGCATGTCTTCTCTTTTGGTTTCCACCATTAGCGGGTTTCTTGCCAAAAGGAAGAGATGGTGAAGTGGTGACTTTCTTGGTAGGTTTGCTACCTATAGTGCCTTTGACACCACTTGTGTATGCACCGGAGGAAGGCCTCACAAAGTCTATAGTGACACCACTATAGGAGGTGCGACCATTGGATTCATTTGCTTTTACAAAACCAAGGCCAATATGATGTGTGGCCGGAAATTGATTTGCAAGCAAATCATCCAATTGTCCTTTTCCCTTATTGAATCTCACAATACGTGAGGACATGAGCTCATATTTCTCCTTAAGAGAAGAAATGTTGGTATACAAGGTGGACACCCGTGTTTTAAGCTCGTGCACTTGAGTTTTAAGAGCATCATTCTCTAAACCCAATTGTGTGTGTCGTGTAACTAGATCACTATTATCCTTAGGATATGTTTGATCTAGTTGAGATTTGAGGGTTTTCACCTCATCTCTCAAAGTGACATTTTGAGAAGCTAAATTCGCTTTCTCAAGAGTTAAAGTATCAACAATGGTGTCATTGTTGACAATGCATGGTATGGATGAATTGCTAACATTTAATTTCTTTAAGCTAGTATATCTAAGAATTAAAGATTGATATTTAGCAAATAATTCTTCATTACCAATACGAAGTTCATCCATTGTCACCTCGGTATCATCCATGTCGGAATCACTCTCATCGGAGAGTGGATCTTCTCGTGCCATGAAACACATGTGGACACTCTCACCCTTCTCATCATCGGAATCACTTGATGAATCTCCACTTGAGTCATCAAATGTACCAACGAGTCCTTTCTTCTTATATTTCTTGTTCTTGTCGGACTTGTGGTACATTGGAGCCTTCCACTTCTCTTTGTTTCTTAGCATTGGGCAATCCCTCTTGATGTGCCCTGGCTTATTACACTTAAAGCAAAGAGAAGAAGTAGTATTAGTAGACTCAAATCTTTTGTTAGAGGGAAATTTACCTTTGCGAAAGAAGCGTTGGAACTTCTTTGCCATTTGGGCCATTTCACCCAAATCCATTTCATCTTCTGAATCTTCACTATCGGAGGATGATGAATTTGCGTTGAATGACACAGCTTTCTTCTTGGCCTTCGAAGGATTCATCATAGCTCGAATCTTTAATTGGTTCTACTGTCTTACCTCATAAGACATGAGAGTCCCGAATAGATTCACAACTGTGTAGTTCTTCAAATCATTGACCTCCTCGATGGCGATAGCTCTTCTTTCCCATTTGGAGGTCAATCCCATTATGATCTTCCTTACCTTTTTTGTTCGGTGTATGTTTGGCCAAGGGCTTCCAATTCATTGGTGATGTCGGTAAAACGTCCGTACATCGATGCAATGCTCTAATTTTCCTGCATATGAAACAAATCGAAGTTTTGCACGGCAACATATAACTTTGAAAGTTTTACCTTGTTTGTTCCCTCATGGGTAACGATGAGATGGTTCCAAATTTGATATGCACTCTTACATGTGCATATCTTATTGAACTCATTCGGATCCAACGCACAATGAAGAGCGTTCATTGCTTTTGCGTTGTTGACTTCGGCGGATTTCTCGGAAGTCGTCCATTTTTCGAAATCATCTTCGGTGGGCTCGACGTATTCCTTGTGCAGGGTTCTCCAAAGTGAAGCACTCCTTAGGAACGTCTCCATCCGGCATTTCCAATAACCGAAGTTCGTGCCATTGAAACGCAGAGGATGCACAGTTGATTGACCTTCGAAAAGTGTGGATGCTCCATCACGGTCGTGATTGTTGTACGAAGGCGGCGGAGGAACGTTGTTGTTGTTGGATGCCATAGGTATAACCTTGCACTCTGATACCAATTGTAAGGACCCTGGCTATGGAGAAAACACTAGAAGGGGTTGAATAGTGTTTAAGCAATTTAAAAAAGTAGTTACACCAATTTAAATGCTAACCAACAATATAATGCGGAATTAAAATTAAACCCAAATAGAAACAAATGCTAACGCAAGGATGTTTCAAGGGTTCGGATTACCCAAGTCACTTCCCGATTTGTTCCCGGTAATCCTAAGTCCCTTCCACCTGGATACCTCGGGATACTCAAGTTAGAATCCTAACTTGAGGTTTCCTTAAAACCCACTTGTAGCAACCCTACAAGTGAAATCGAAATACAATCGATTGACCTTGTGTCCCACAACTTGGGAGCAAACAAACCACTCTCACAACCCGAGAGCAAATTCAAATAATGAATATTATGAAATATGATAGCAACACTTACAATCACCTATGCCTTGAAGTAGAACTTGAAGGAGAAGTATGTTGTGTGTTGAAGACTCTCTTGGAAGAGAGGAAAAGCCCTTTCTCTTGACTGCACCAAATGCCTAGAAGATAACTCTTTGATTCTAGGTTAGAGAGCAAGAGATCAAAGATTGGAATTCTTAGGGCTTTTGGATTTGAGAGCTTTTGATCTTGAGAATGAAAGCTTGAAAGATTTTGCAATGGAATAAGTAACATCTCAATGGAATAGTAGATGCTCCTTATATAGGTTTCTCAAATCCACAAAACAGAATAGGCAAAAACCCTTTTGGAATCCGTGAGAAAAATCTCAACGGATAGAATCTGCGCTTGCGACAGTCGACTGTTGAGGAAACTACAGTCGACTGTTGCACAGTCAGAGAGGGTGGGTGAGAATTCATAACGGTAACTTACCACGTGGACAGTCGACTGATGAAGCATAGACAGTCGACTATTGAACCAACAGGCGACAATAAATCCTTCTACATGCGACTGTCTGAGAACAGGGTAAGTTGAAGAATTCTGGAAATCTTCTAAGATAACAGGACAGACGACAGATGAGGATAAAACTGTCGACTGTTAATCAGACAGTCGACGGTTCAAGCATAGACAGTCGACTGTTGAACCAACAGGCGACAGTAAATCCTTCTATAGGCGACTGTCCGAGAACAGTGTAAGTTGAAGAATTCTGGAAATCTTCTGAGATAACAGGACAGACGGCTGATGAGGATAAAACAGTCGACTGTTAATCAGAACAGGCGACTGTAAATCCTTATACAGACGACTGTCAAAACCTTGAGAATTTCCAGAGAGCTGAGTCAACAAATTGGCTCACAGACAGAAGACTGATGTAGCATTGACAGTCGACTGATCCAATGGACAGTCGACTGTAAATCCAACATAAGCCGACTGGCCGTAAAATACAGATCAACAGATTTTGGGCAAAAGATAGACAGGCGACTGATAAACAAAACACAGTCGACTGTCACATGGACAGGCGCCTGTGAATCGTTCATGAGTCGCTTGTGGGAATAAAAATACAGAAGCCCAAAACTAGTTTGTAAAATATTGTGCATAACAGGCGATTGTAGAACATAATAAAGTCGACTGTTTTTGAGACAGACGACTATAAAACATTCAGCAGTCGACTGTTATAAACAATACAGGCACAATCAAACAAAAAATGAATTGGGGTCTAAGGACGAATGATCTAATGATGTCCTAAGATTGAATTGAAGATGTGTGTGAGTGCTCCAACAAAGTTCTACTTCTAAGCTACATACTAGAAGAGGTAATAGAAATTTACATTGACGAACTCTCTCTTCTATCCAACGTATGAGCTTGAAGTCTTCATTGAGCTTCAATCATCATCAACAATCATCCAATCCATTTCATTCACCTTCAATGGTCTTTGAGAGTCATCTGTTGCTAGTAGATCTTCATAATTAGCTTAGGCAATGGATTAACAACAAAATAGGGGATTAGTCACAAGTATCTATGTTTGCTCATCATTAACACCAAGTATGGAGAAGTCCAATACTCAACATTATAGACCAATTCACAAGCGACTGTTGGAAGATAGGCAACTTTAAATTATCCTTCAGTCGACTATTCCATAAGCTCAAGTAAGAGTCAATAAACGATTGACTTGAGCAGTGCACTACAGTCGACTATAGAAGGCTCGACAGGCACCTGGAATCACCCAGTCGACTGTATAACCTTCATCAGGCGACTGTTGGAGAGCCATAGACTCCAATTGAGTCTTTGGGCAAGATAAATGTCACGCCACGTTCCACAGAATACCCGATATCTAATTTTTTTCCGAGTATCATAAAGAGTGAGGGTGATGAGAGAGGAAAAGAATGAGAAAGGAGAAACTGAACAAGTAGGCCACTGCGCACATGCTACGATAGTACAAGTGAAGCTTCACAGTAACATCAAAACAACCTCATGAATAACTTAGATCTACAACAACATATCATACATATAACAACTTCCAATAATATACATACTCCAAGTACACCACTACATATACATCGTCACTCTCCACCTCCCAAGACAACCATGTCATACCACAACCTACCGCTCACACCAAGTGCTATACCTGAAACCCAACTCGAAGTCACCGATAACCTTGTTGCCACTGCTACCTGCAAAATAGGGAGGAGCACGTCAGTGCGAGCCCCAGTAGGAACCAACTTGGATTTGGAACACCGTTCTAAGGTTATTAATCCACAAGACAAGGCAAAAGAAATAAGGCATGCAAACTAAGTAACGTAATGAAAAGTAAATAGCTAAGTAAAGTGATCATACCTGCGGTCCAATGTCGAGCTGCTGCAAGAAAAGTGTTAGCACGAATAACGATACAAATATTCATGCAACCACAATTCAAAAGGAAAATCACAAGTGTCAGAAGCATAACGCAGTGTCACCGGTGAAGTAAGTAAAGGAAAAAGGGAAGTACTGCCAGCAGAAGGAGTAACATGCCAAATTCTCATTTTATATTTTATAATTGAATTAATTGGAACATGGGTAAACTGTGTGACACCAGGACCTGGACTTCACCCCAAATTTGGGGTGAATATAGCACACGGCGCAGTAGACACGGGCATTGTACTACACCGGGCCTCTCAGCTCCCCCGTCCCTGGCAGGAGTGAGGCTCTCCACATAATAACACAACATCCGTATGTCCCCTCTACTCCCAGTAAAGGCAAGTGGGTATAAATATCATATATCACATAATCATTTCCCCCCAACTTCTCAGTCCAGGCCTCATATCCACAATTTACTCAAATTTCACATAAACCCGGGTTTTGCTAACTCACCCTCCTTAGAGAGGATTGAGACATTCAAGAGTTCATTTTATCATTTTAGTAATGAAGGAATCATGTCGCATGGCGTCACATTCCACACTCCTATCAACATGGGTCATGCACCGAAGTGCCATGCCCTCTAACGTAATCACATATCAACATGGGTCATGCACCAAAGTGCCATGTCCTTCATCATGGCCATTTCAATTCATTACTCATAACATATGAAACCATGCTTTACATGACCCCATCATTACTATTTCACAACATATTTCATAACTCAAATGTTTACAAGCCCATTTCTCATATTTTTCAACTTTCATTTCATTGTGGCATTTTCACAAACACGTGGTGAACGTGACGTGAATGTACATAAGCACATTATCAAATACATTAGAAAAACATATCATTAGTCTACCTTCCATGTAAAAACAATAATCATGCACCATAGCAGGTAGAATAATAACAATACACAAGTTATCACACTGTTTAACTACTTCAGTTTGCAAGAAATGTATCTGCAGTCCTAAAAGATGGATGATATCACCCAATTATAGTCAGACTTTTACAAAACTTTCTAAATGAAAGTTGGAGATATGTTAGTCTTGGATTTACATATAACATTTCAGGTAAAAATACTAAGTATATGATTTATAGTGAATTATTTGGTAAAGTATGTCAAATCTGTTTTTAGACAGATTTCAGGGTCTGTATTGAAAGCCAATTTTGGGCATGTTTCAGCCAGAAATTCAACATATAAGCACTCTGATGAATTTTTAGAAAAACTTGTTGAATTTCCAACAAGACCAAGAACATGAAATTCCATTGTGTGTGCTGGTGTTGAGATCAATTTTACTAAACTGTGTCAAAACTGAAAATCAAACAGACATGTTGTAAAGATGGAATTTGTGCTCCTAATTTCTGAATTGAACATATATCAAAATTTATATGATTTTGGGGTAGAACTTCAAGATCTACAAGCTCATATTTGTTTCGAACCCTAATTCGAGCTACAGTAACAGAAATCAAGGCAAAAACAGACATCTAGATTTCAGAATTTCAAAGGGGTAATTTTGCTAAGAATTTTCAATGGAGATTCATGAAAATTGAATCATGGCATATTAATTTGATTACTCCTAATTCATATTGAGTAAACATGATGTGTAAAACCTGATAGAAATAAACCCTAATTAAAATTCCAAAACCAAGTTGGATTCCTACATCAAGAAACCCCATTTCTTCTTCTCTTCTCTTTCTCCTCTTCTTCTTCTTCCTCCTCCTCCTCCTCCTCCTCTTCTTCTTCTTCTTTTTTGGAATAACATAGAAGGGTAGGCGGGGGAGCACGAAATTGGGGGTGGGAGTTGAGTAGGAGGAGAGGAGATAAGGATAAGGGAAGAAAAGAGAAGAAAAGAAGGAAATGAGAGAAAGAGGGAGAGATTTCTAGAATAGGGTTTTCCATGGCTTATCCCATAAGCCATATTAATTATTAAATGACCAAACTACCCCTCACACATTCAAGTATTTACAAGTATGCCATTAATTTATGCACACACCACTTTAGGATGTACGCACAGCAACTTTAGTCCAAATAACCGTTTTGCCCCCAACCTTTCTAAAATTTACAGGGGTTGCCATTGACCCCTAACCCCTTTCACACTAGCATGGCTCTTCCTACACACATCCACGCACATCCATGCATGCATACATGCTTCACACACATTTGTTTTACACCCACGACGTCATTTGCACTTCTCCCGCATTCACATTTCGCATTCTCTTCCCTTAGCCACGTAGTTCAGCCTAATCCCCCTTGCACTACGTTACATACATCGATATCTATGTTTATTTCATGTCCACGTATGCATCGTAGGTAGAAATATCACGTGTGTTCAGTAGAATACACGTACAGTGCAAAATAGGGCATGGCAATAAACCTATTGGGTTGGATTCTATGATAATCCTAAGGCTCACTAAGATGGTTAAATGCATATGCATGAATGAGTAGACCATCTATCAAGGCATTACAATAAACCTAGACACAAGAAGAGGAACGCAATAAATGAAATAATACATAGATTACGTTGCTTTCCTTAGAGTCTATGGCTTCAACCTTGATACTCTCCATCATCTCCAAGCTTTGGCACCCCTTGAGCCCAAGCTATGACACTCATCTTGATGTCCATCATTGCACCAAGTGTTTAGTCTCCAAAAATGATATTCTTGAAATGTTAACTATGAGACTAAAATAAGAGAGTCATTAGCAACAGTATAATGTGTAATCATCATCAAAATAGCAGTGGTATGAAACACCAATACTCAACAAGTAGTCGACTAGACAAACACCCAGTCGACTAGTTATAACCTGGAAACTGATGGCTAGCAGCATGTTAGATCTAGTCTAGCTACTACAGTACAAGAACTAGTGGACCAACTCATGAGCTAGTCGGCTAGTAATGGTACTATAGTTGACTAGAAAATATAGAGAGCAACAACCATGTTGTCTTGGCTAGTCGACTAGAAGCTTCCACTTTGTCAACTAGTTGAGCAATTAGTCGAGTAGGTGGACTACTTTAGTCGACTAAAAATAGCCGTTATGCCTTTGCTGGAAATCCGCAACTAGTCGTTTGACGTTTTATGGTAGTTTTGGAATATCGTTTGACCGGTTTCTTAGCCGATAAAATAGGGTTTAATTTGAGATTTTAAAAAAAAGATTTATGAAAAATTTCTAAGAAAACTAAGCGTTGATCATTCTAGTGCTCAAAACTCGTCAAGTTAAAAACATCTTTATTTGGCCTTTGTTCTAAAAGTTCTCTTGCAATCTTTGGCCAATCTTCTTTTGATCTCCAAGACTTTCATCCTTACTCTTTTTAGAAATCAAAGAAATCCAACATTAGCCTCACTTTACTCTAAGAGCTTCAATCAAGGCTATAAGGTGCATGTGCTTCATCAAGAAAGGTTTTGTAAGTATTTCTCACGTTGTGGTTGTGAGAAAGTGTTGAAATGCTCAAAGTGTTGAGGTGGAGGGTTTGTGAAAATCCTCAAATGTTGAGGTGGATGTTGTTGGAAATTCTCATTGTATTGAGGTGGTTGTAAAATCCCCATTATGTTAAGGTGGTTATAATTCTCTCGGTTAAGAGGTTGTTAGTGTATTTTCCAAGTGGACTCTGGTGTTGGATGTAGGTCACGGAGTTGACGGAACCAGTGTAAATTTAGTGTGTTTGTGTTGCTTTCTCTCTTGTATTATCTCTTGCAATTGTTATTATTTTGTTGTCAGTATTTATCTCATATTTGCAAGTTTACATTGTTGATTAACACCCAAATAGGGTAACTCTTATAAGAATCTTAGGTAGAAAATCAGAGGAGTTAAATTAAATATTGTGTTTGTTATGAATGAGGGAGGCCTTTGGCCTCCCCTCCTTCATTACCCACTCTCATTAGTCCCCATTACTATGAGTAATGGGGACTCTTGGTCTCCTTGAGGCCTTTCATCTCCCTTCCCTGATTTAATATATAGAGAACCATGGCCTATGGCCATGGTTACTCATTCCATTTCTAAGAACCTAAGTCTCTATTTCTCCTCTAGTTTGATTATCCTATAACACGTTATCAGCACGTGTTCTCCTCTTGAGCACAAATTTTTCAACAAAATTTTCATCCCCTACGCGAAAGGAATCTATAGTTGCTGCAGCGAGGAATCTATTGGTTGCAGCGTTGCGGCATCCTCAAAGCGTTCGGGAGCTCGGATTTTTATCTACGGTTCTAATCTACGGTCGTCTCTAGATCATCGATCTAGAGGTAAAATTCTATTTCCCGTAGATTAAAATACATGAAAATTTTTACATTGTTAAAATACAAGTAAAAATTAAAATAAAATAAAAAAACCCTAGCCTACTCTCCCGCGCCGCCGTCCCCCCCCCCGTCGGGGGGGGTCTTTATCACTGCCCCCCCCGGTCGGGGGGGGCCTCCGTTGCCGCGCCGCCACCCCCCCCATCGGGGGGTTGATCTGCCCCCCCCCGTCGGGGGCCCTCTGTATCGGCGCACCCCCCTGACGGGGGGGCCCGATCCGCCGGGGGGGGCCTCTGTCGCCGATCCGCCGCCCCCCCCAGTCGGGGGGGCCTCTGTCGCCGATCCGCCGCCCCCCCCAGTCGTGGGGGGCCTCTGTCGCCGATCCGCCGCCCCCCCAGTCGGGGGGGCCTCTGTCGCCGATCCGCCGCCCCCCAGCGGGGGAGGCCTCTGTCGCCGCGCCGCCCCCCCTGACAGGGGGGCGTCCGATCAAGCCCACCCACGCCCCCCCCCCCCCCCCCGTCGGGGGGGGGGGTTCTTCCGTAACACTGCCCCCCCTCCCTGACGGAGGGGGCCGGCCTATTATCCCCCCCAACAGGGGGGGGGGGTCTACTGTTGCGAAGCCCCCCTCTGATAGGGGGTCTGATTGGTTGACTGGCGGATACTGGCAGGAAAGGGGGACTTCTGTCCACCGGCGAAACCCGAAAAAAAAATAAAAAATATAAATAAAAATAAAAATAATTAACATATGGGTTAGAATTTGAGGAGCCAGATTTAGGGATTTTCTGGTGTTCCCCAACCTAAAGTAGGCTAAATTTAATTAAAATTGATAGTTGGGCCAGAAGCCCATTTGTGAGTATCAATAACACAAATATTTTAATTGGGCCTGCAGCCTCTATTACCTAACGGTAAAAATTATATTTAGCCTACTAAATAATTGCCTGAAGCCAATTCTTTAACGGGACTCTCCCCTGAGTAAAATCAAAAATAATCTCTATATTCCTTGTTGACCAATTATTTTATACATCCCTCTTGCATATTATAATCTATGTTTTACTAGGACTCTATTTTTCAAAATATAACTATCTCAAAGATCCTGAGACCGCTCTGCCGTTAGTCAACTAACCTAACGGTGTATGACGTTTCCACGTGGTCTACGAGATAATTATATTTTCTAGTTTCCTTTACAAATATGTTTTGCTTGAGATATATGCGTGGTTGTTCATTTTTATGCCAGTAGCATATTTAGAACTGCGTGGATGTTTAAATAAGTAAAAATGTGTTTTTCGGGATCGGCCATTGTATACCTATTTACATTCCTGCACTTTTATTTTTCTTTTGAGAGAATTTGTAAGTGAGGAAATTTGTATTAAAAGCCAAAGCTCGGTGCAACAGCATATGAAGACGGAGATATAGGGACCCGGTTTGGGTTTCCAAAGTTGTATTTTTCTTTTTCTCTTATGGACTGTAAACGAACTTTGGACTGTGTACTATTTTGGGTATCTGGCCGATCCCCGCATTTTTACTTGTTTATTTCTTTGTGCATGAATATTTGAATTTTAATTAATTCATGCTCATTTTAAATTGCATAGATAAATGGCAAAATTGGCAAGCGTCGATTTCGAAGTCCTTGATTCTGCAGTGACAAATTACCTGAGTTGGCGAGTGGACCTGAAGTTCCACTTGCATTCGATGGCCCTCCTTGGGTCCATTTTGGCTCCTTCCTCGGCCCCAGCAGCGGCCGAAGCTTCTGCTACATCTAGCAGCAGCCCTACAACCACTGTATCCGATGTAGATAAGGCGAAAGCCATAATCTACATTAGGAAACATATAGATTGGACCTTGAAGGCCGAATACTTAACGGTTGAGGACCCAAAGGACCTATGGACAGCGCTGGAAGCACGGTATAAACATCAAATTGATGTTATATTACCCCGTGCTAGTTATGAGTGGGAAAACCTCAGACTTCAGAACTATAAGTCCGTCGCTGAGTATAATTCTGCACTTCATAACATCACCTCACACCTGAGGTTATGCGGTGAAGAAGTGACAGAACAACGCATGTTGGAAAAAACATTTACATCGTTTCACGAGAAAGACGCAATCCTCATGCAGCAGTATCGTGAACGCAACTTCACGAAATTCTCTGATCTGATCTCATGCCTACTTAGGGCAGAGCAAAATCGAGATTTACTGCTTGCAACTCATAACTTGCGTCCATCTGGCACTGCCCCAATCCCTGAAGCCCACCATGTTTCTCCCCAGAAGTGGAAAAACAAGAGGAAGCTTAAAAACACTATAGGGAAAGCGGTAATGAAGCAACCAAGAGGTGCAGCTCCCCAGACAAACAAAAATAATAAAGGTAAAAGAAACTTCACTTGGAAGCGAAAGAACACCGAGCACGTTTCACTTCCAAAGAAGATCTGGGAGGACAAATGCCATAGATGCGGCATGACTGGCCATTGGTCCAGAAACTGCCGTACTCCTCGCCACCCACAGGATTTATACCAGGCGAGCCAGAAGTCTCGACCTGAGACAAACTTGGCTGGTGTACTGCCGCCAACTGTCTTTACTGCTAAAGACTTCGAGAACGACGACCTGCTCGATTGAGCACTATCTTTTATACATGCATTTAGAATTCGATGTATCTTCATCTTTATTTTGCTTTAGTACTATCTTTTATTTTCGAATGTTATCTACATTTTCGCTCAAATAAAATTTCGTTTTTGCTTATATAGATGATGTCTGAGTGCCTAGTGGACAGTGCCTCGACGCACACAATCCTTCGCGATCATTGCTATTTTAATAGCGTAAACAAATATGACGGTCCAGTTATCACAATTTCAGGACTGTCCCAAATAATCGAATGAACTGGTGAAGCAATTATATTGCTCCCAAATAACACAAGACTTCAAATAAATAATGCATTATTCTCTCCTAAATCAAATAGGAATCTTGTAAATTTCAAGGATTTCCGTTTAAACGGATATCACTTAGAGACCAGAGATGAAAATAAGGATGAATATCTAATTGTAACTCGCCAAAAAGATGACCAGAAGATCATCTGCGAGCGATTCAAGGGACTCACGTCGGGTCTCTACCAAACATACATTCAACCAGTAGAAGCCAATATGATTGAGCACCAGACGTGCCAATCACTGCCAGAGTTCCAACTCTGGCACAATAGACTTGGTCACCCTGGAACAGCAATGATGCGCCGCATCATCACTGAATCCCGTGGACACAAATTGAAGAACCTAAAGATTCTTCAAATGGGTGAATTTCCATGTCTCCCTTGTTTCAAGGGAAAACTAATAACGAGACCATCCCTCCTGAAAGTGGGATTAGAGTCTCCTGGTTTCCTTGAGAGAATACATGGCGACATTTGCGGGCCTATTCACCCCGCAAGTGGCCCATTTCGGTACTTCATGGTACTGATTGATGCATCAACCAAATGGTCTTAGGTGTGCCTCTTGTCCACCCGCAACCTAGCTTTTCCAAAGCTATTGGCACAAATAATAAGGTTGCGTGCTCATTTCCCCGATAACCATATCAAGAAACTACGTCTTGATAATGCGGGAGAATTTACTTCACAAGTCTTCGAAGACTATTGCCGGGCAACGGGTATTGAAGTTGAACATCCGGTAGCACATGTTCACACCCAAAACGGATTAGCTGAGTCTCTTATAAAGAGACTCCAATGGATTGCACGTCCATTGCTTATGAAATCCCAGTTGCCTGTGGATGCTTGGGGGCATGCTATTTTACATGCCGCATCACTTATTAGGATAAGACCCTCTGGAGGTCACACTTTATCCCCGATGCAACTAGCATACGGCACACCACTGGATATATCTCATTTGAGAGTGTTTGGTTGTGCGGTATATGTCCCAATAGCACCACCTCAGAGGACCAAAATGGGTCCTCAGCGTCGTCTAGGTATATATATTGGGTTTGATTCACCCTCTATTATCAGATACCTTGAACCCCTGACGGGTGACGCATTCAAGGCACGTTTTGCTGACTGTGAATTTAATGAGAAAATTTTTCCAAAACTGGGCACACTGTCTAAGAAGCCAGAAGCTTCTGAGACCATTAGTTGGGACTAGAAGTCTTTGTCCCTTTACGATCTGCGTACTAATATGTGTGAAGATGAGATCCTGAAGATCCTTCACATCCAGAATACAGTACATCTATTACCGGATAAATTCACGGACAACCAGAAGATTGTCCGTTCACACGTCCCTGCTGTCAATACGCTGACATCCCCATAGATGGATGCAACCCACCGGCAGCAGATTTGGCTGTACCTCAAATGAAAAGAGGACGCCCACCAGGTTCAAAAGATAAAGTTCCTCGAAAGAGGAAGACTCCTGGTGATACTAAGAATATCCCTCCACATGATGCTGAGCTCAGACCAGCTACTTCTCCCCTCCTGATTTCCCCAGCAGAGGAAACAATAGGAGAAACATCAGTAAATTTTGTACGTACTTGAGAAGTACTGGACAGAAATAGCATAGTCGTCGACAACGATTTTGCGTTCGATATTGCCGTTCACGTCACTGAATATGACGATGACGTCGAACCACGATCTTTAGCGGAATGTAAACGCAGAGATGATTGGCCAAAGTGGGACGAGGCAATAAGAGTAGAGCTGGACTCACTCTTGAAACGCAAAGTCTTTGGACCAGTAGTCCAAACACCAGTAGGTGTAAAACCTGTGGGATATAAGTGGGTTTTCATAAGAAAAAGAGATGAAAATAATGTGATCGTTCGCTATAAGGCACGCCTTGTAGCCCAGGGATTTTCCCAAAGACCGGGGATTGATTACGAAGATACGTATTCTCCGGTCATGGATTCGATCACTTTCCGATTTTTAATAAGCCTAACTTCTCTGGAAAGCCTAGAAATGCAGCTCATGGATGTTGTGACTGCATATCTATATGGCGATATAGATAAAAATATCTATATGAGACTCCCTGATGGGTTTAATCTACCCCAAGAGATGAAAGAGATACCTCGGGACGTATTCTCTGTAAGGCTACATAGATCATTATATGGTCTAAAACAATCGGGAAAGATGTGGTATAACAGACTTAGTGACTTCCTTGCACAGCAAGGATTCACGAATAACGAAGTCTGCCCTTGTATCTTTATCAAAAGAACGGGAACAGGATTCGTCATCATAGCTGTATATGTAGATGACTTAAATCTCATAGGATCTCCTGTAGAGATCAAAGAGATATCTGAAAGCCTTAAACATACTTTTGAAATGAAAGACCTAGGCAAAACAAAGTATTGTCTTGGCTTACAGATAGAACACCTAAGAGGTGGAATCCTATTACACCAATCTAATTACACAAAGAAACTTCTACACAAGTTTCATATGGATAAATGTCATCCTTTAGGTACTCCTATGGTCGTAAGATCACTAGATGTACAAAAGGACCCCTTCCGGCCACTGGAAGAGGGGGAGGAGATACTGGGTCCTGAAGTACCCTACCTCAGTGCCATTGGAGCACTTCTATATCTGGCTAACTGTATACGTCCCGATATAGCGTTTACAATTAATCTTCTAGCCAGACACAGTGCAGCGCCCACAAAGCGCCACTGGAACGGAGTAAAGCATCTTCTGCGATACCTTCAGGGTTCCATTGATCTTGGACTTTACTACCAGAGAGGTGCCTCCCCCAAATTGTTTGGTTATGCTGATGCAGGTTATCTCTCTGATCCGCACACGGTAAAATCCCAAACCGGTTTTGTTTTTACCTACGGAGGTACTTCTATCTCCTGGAGATCGGTGAAGCAAACCACAACAGCTACATCATCCAACCATTCAGAGCTCATTGCGATCCACGAAGCAAGCAGAGAGTGTTATTGGCTACGATCCGTCGTCCAACACATTCTTCAATCTACTGGCCTGAAGACCGGTGATTTGGAGCCTACCGTTCTGTTTGAAGATAACGTTGCATGCATTGCTCAACTTCAAAAATGCTACATCAAGGGCGACAGAACGAAGCACATATCTCCCAAGTTTTTCTGGACACATGAGCTAAAGGAGGACAAGCAGATCGAAGTTCAGCAGATACAGTCCTGCAATAACTTAGCTGATCTTTTTACTAAGTCTTTGCCCAAATGTATTTTTGTAAAACTTATAAAGAACATTGGCATGCGACAACTGAAAGACCTACAAGCCTGAAGCTTGTACGGATCAGGGGGAGTAACATGTGGGTTGCACTCTTTTCCCTTAAGCTGTTGGGTTTTTCCCACTGGGTTTTCCACAGCTAAGGTTTTAACGAGGCAAACACTCTTACTCTGGATCCAGAAGTATCCACCCCTCTTTGCCTCAAATGCTGAGACCAAAGTGATGAATGGGTAAGGGGGAGTGTTATGAATGAGGGAGGCCTTTGGCCTCCCCTCCTTCATTACCCACTCTCATTAGTCCCCATTACTATGAGTAATGGGGACTCTTGGTCTCCTTGAGGCCTTTCATCTCTCTTCCCTGATTTAATATATAGAGAACCATGGCCTATGGCCATGGTTACTCATTCCATTTCTAAGAACCTAAGTCTCTATTTCTCCTCTAGTTTGATTATCCTATAACAGTGTTTGATATTTTAAACACTAGTTTACCCCCCTCTAATGTTTCTATTTGCCATCACAGGATCCAACAACGTCTACCCATTGGAATGCTACAAAAGAAATGCTTTGATACATATATGATACGTCGAATCGTGGATTGTTTCTTCATAAAGACAATTCATGCCTTCTTTGATGCCGATTGAGCTGGCAACAAAGACGGCTATACCTTTACAAGTGTCTACAAGGTCTATCTTAGTGAACATTCTATTTTGTAGTTATCCAAGAAACAACATACAGTTGCTCGGTCATCCACATCAGCTGTGTATCCATCAATTGTCTCTACTACTTTAGAGATCAATTGGATTTGCTCCCTTCTCACAGAGCTCACTGTCCCCTTTCTACACCACCTGTTATCTATTGTGACAATATTGGTGCCACATATCTCTATTCTAATCCAGTCTCTCATTCACGCATGAAACATGTGGCAATCAACTATAACTTTACTTGGGAACAAGTTAAATCAGATGCTCTTCGTGTTACCTATGTTTACTCAGCAGATCAACTTGCATACACTCTTACGAAACCACTTCCTCAAAGTCAATTCCAAGAATTAAGGGCGAAAATTGGAGTCTCCTATAGAGCTCCATCTTGAGGGGACATACTTGAGAAAATTATTTCGTTATTTAATAATGTATTCCTGCCGTTTTCTTGTTGGTTTAATACTTAGGTGTTGTACATAGTTGATTAGCTAGAAAAACAACACAATCTCATCTTATTGAGATTTGAAAAACAACCCAATCTCGTATTTAGGTGTTAATTGAGCTTTGAAAAACAATACAACCTCATCTTCTACGCGTATATATACCCCACCTTAATTCAATGAAAAGTTAAGCCATTGTTTCTCAATATTTCTTGGTATTAACTAAATTATTCTCTTCCTAACATTTAAAATCAACAAGCTTTTGCTTTTAGCTTTTGAATTCACTACTCTTGTGGTTCCTTTCATGTGGCTACCAGCAAAAAGGTGCACGGACAAGTTCTAGGTTCGGCCGGGGCAGACCCTCTCTAGATTGTTAATTTATTAAACAAACCAAGCTTGACGAAAATCTTAAGCTCGTCAATCAAACATAAATTATTCAAAGCTCATCTCGTTAGGCTCAATTTAATTTAAAACAATCCACCACCACCACCACCACCACATGCTGCAAAGAACTCCATAATTCAATCAAGGCGGTCAATGGAAATGCGCTACTTTGATCAAGCTTCCACCTCAACTCACTATATACAATCTATATATAGTTTAGTGAGCTCAAGCTTCCACCTCAACTCACTACATCTCATCATGGGTTGCTTCAGCATTTTATGCAACATGTCTTCGCGCATTAACGCATACATACCGCGGAGCTACCACAGAAAGAAACCAAGTGCTGCAAGAAAATGATGATTACCGAACAAATTAGCTCATCCACATTGATTCCGGCTACTTCAGAATCATACACCTAAACATTCAAAAGTTCAGATACTACGTAACTATCTGAGAGGCCGGCCTCTGATACCGTTGATTCAGGTATAAAAGACTCCTCGCGGGTTTTATGGCTGTCGAGTTGTTGATTTATTGATTCAGGTACCAGCATCACTGGAAGAAACCAATTAGTATGTTCTCAAGGCTTTGATCCACTCGATGTCCATCCTAAAGTCTCCAGGCCCAGATTTAGCGCCCGGCATGCCCCCCTCAGCATTGACAGAGAGCGACATCCCTACTATGCGAGCAGGGTTCATCTCCAACTTGGCGTCAATGACGTTCCCTCTCCATGTTGGTAAATACCGTTCCAAAGGGATCTGGTGTTTATTCGCATGTTCACGCGTTTAGCTTCAAGGTTTGGGAGAGAAAAGAGGCTGAAACTTGCAAAACTATCGTCACGAAATGTAAGAGATGACACTTGCCTTGGCAACATGCCACTGGCCGTTCGGTGCAAAAACAAAGGCTTGCCATGAATTATCCTCTTGCTGTCCAGGTGAATTTATCCAATTCTCTGTGTATATCTGCACCAAGGAGCATATGCCATTGATTAGATCAAAAAATACAATCTTCAGCTTAGGAAGAGAAGAAGAGATGCAGAAGAATAATCCGTCTGATTTTTGCTATTTTGCTCACGCAGAGCTTACAGTGGATATGTAACATCTCCCATCTCCTCGGAGCCTCAAGGCTAGCGTATCATATGCTTCCAAGTCTATGAAGCCATCAAACTGCAAATCAAGAGTGGGCAACCGATGATGCTCATTGGAGTAAAATTATGAAGAGTTACCATATGACAATAGTGAAAAGCACTGAAACTAGCTCTACTGTTGAAATCCGGAGAAGCAAACTCAATTTGTTACCGAAATTGTCGGTCTCTGATCAAAACGTGTCGGATCATTGTCTTAAAAGAGGAAAAAAAAATGATAATTTCGTCCTTGAATAAAATTTGGACCCAAATTTACATTGAAATAGTTATATGTATATTTATTATTGTAAAATAAAATAAGAAAAATTAGAAACTCCATTTATTTAAAAAACATAATTTTCAATTTTCAATTTCAAACCAGATCTCGTCCAATACACAGTAGAAATCTAAATTTCAAAGTCTCACACAAATAGTTAGCTAATTATTTCTATTTATATGTTAAATAATGATAAACGCAACATATCAATAGAGTCTAGGAGAAGATAGCAAAACACTCCCAGTAAAAACTTTTACATTAGCTTAAAATCATTTATATGAAATAAACTAGTTTATAAATTATTAGCCACTGAATAACACATATTCTCTTTATAATTATTAACTATTTCATGAATGTTATAAACGGTCTTTTGGAGGCCCAACCCGTTAGTGGGTATCCACCCATTATGTAACCCTATTACTATAAATACAGGGCTACGGGGTTCCATAGCCGTCATGGTTTACAACACGTTATCAGCACGCTCGAGGCTGAGCCGAACCCCTGCCGACGGACGAACACGACGCGAACGGGCTTCCTTCACCGACCGTCGCTAGATCCGGCGGGTAGGATCTAGAGGTAATTTTCTCCCTAGATCTAAACTTTTATGCGCATACGATTAGATCTACATGCTTAGATCTATTTTTGATTAATATAGATCGGAGTCTTAACTTAGATCTACATGCAAAATCAATTTTTTCAATGATAACTCGACGTTTTTATCAACAAAAATCAAAATTTTACGATGAAAAACGTTGTTTTGAAGACTAAAAATAGTTCTTTTTAAATAAAAATCCTATTTTTATGATCTTCTTCCCCAAATCTTGAAACCATAGATGGGATTTTTCGTCGCTACGCGGCCAGAAGCCATGAACGCACGAAACCCCCCTCCATTGCGATCTCCACGCCGCCAGAAGCGGCATCGTGCCGCTGCCGCCCCCCGGCGGCAGTCAGCCAGCGCTGCCGCCAGGGGCGGCAGCAGGCGCTGCCGCCCGACGCGGCATACGCCGCCGCTGCCCCTGGCGGCAGCGGCAAAATCACCCTCCCCGCACGCGCGAGACGCAAACGCTAGCCGCCCGAAGCGGTGGCACGCGCGACGAAACCCTAGCCGCCCGAAGCGGCGACGCGCGCGACGAAACCCTAGCCGCCCAAAGCGGCGACGCGCACAGAAAAACTCTAGCCGCTCGAAGCGGCGGTCTCTCCGACGCAAATGCTTTCCGCCCGCACGGGCCCGCACGAACGATCGCATCCAAAAATCATAACTGGGTTTTCTCCCAAAAACTTCGTTTTTACAAGTTCTTTTTTAGACTTTAATTAAGTTTTTCTTCGTTAAAATCTGATTAATGCTTTATAAATCATCGCAATTTTTTCTTGGATTATTTGATTATTACACGTTTAATAATTAGGAAGATCCTGCGACCGCTCTGTCGTTAGTTAACTAACCTAACGGTGTATGACGTTGCCCAGTTGTCCAATAATTATTAAACGAAAAATTTTCATTTCCATTATAAAATTTCTGTGATGATTAAATGCATGTGTAGAAAATTATATGCCTGCCACATATTTAATGATTCTGTGATGTACATTTTTATTTAGCATGCTAAAATCACTATGACATAGTTTAATGCATGTAGCAAAACTGTATGTCTGCGATGAGATTATTTAAATGCCTGCAGCATATAAATAGCATGTGTATACATCATACTTGTTTCAATTTAGGTTAATTGAGCACAACTTTTTAGTTTACAAGATTTACATTATATGTATGATGCGCTCATGATATGACAATATTTTATGTCAACAAACCAATAATGATTTCAAAAAGGTTAACATCATATCCTAGTTGACAAAATGAACCTTGAGTTCAAAACCAAAATGAACCTGAAGTTCAAAATCAAATTAAAAGTCAACACCGCTTCACACTAATAAAAATTAACAAGTACGATGGATTATACGAAAAACATGTATGCGTTTTCTTTTAGAAATACGCATTTCGCGGTAAATAGATCTCTCAGATCTATGGTTTGTATAAACCAATATTGACACCAGCAGTTGTCATAACACCGCCAAACTCTTTTGAGTAATCTCACTTTACAAGGTATGATTTTTGAATATAACCTTATTTTTTAAGCGTACGCCCGAAGTCGTTGTTTAATAGATAAGTGAGAAATTTTAAACTTCGTACCCACGTAATTGTTTCCTCTAGAGCATGATTCTATATCCACATAATACTTGAATGACTCAATCAAAATGGCCTGAAGACCATACTTGAGTTTTCAAATAGACTTTTAAAAGTCTCTCATAAACTGGAAAAGTGGAAATATAGAAACTAACTCATTTCCCTTGTATATATCTACTTCGTAAGACCAATAATTATTCTTCCTTATAAACGACAATAAGGATGACTGAAAATAGGGGAAGTCTTGAATAAAAATGAGAAAGAGAAGATATGATGTACCTCGATATGAAGTATGCAATAGCTACCCAATATCAGACCAGAAGTTCTGACAAGACCCATAATGCTTTTTGCAAAATGAATGGGCATTAACCTATGCCATATAAAAATATATACATATCTAGTCTAAACGACGAAAGTCAAATTGACTGTATGTATATTTCGCTACTCCCCGAGGACAAATAAATTTTGAAAATAAATTTGATCTGTTGTCATAATATGAGTCTAAAATGAGCACAATTGTGGACGTATATTTTTATAGAACACACATCATACTATGATGTTGGATATTGGACTCCCCGGATTTGGTTTTGGATGATGAACAAACATAAATATATCGTGAACTAACAATTTGTGGGCGCAGTTATGAAGATCGTCGCCAAATTCATATGAACATCCAAAGCGACGTCTCGAGACTTCTCAAAGCGCGTGATCGTATGCCTAAAACTTCGTTGAAGCTTTTGGACCATTTTAGAAGTCATGAAGATTCGGATCGAAGCTTTCGAAGACGGTTCGTCAAGTTTTATTTATAGTCTTTTAACTTCGTTCCGTAGAATGTTAAGCCTTGAGTAGGTCTTACGTTTTAATCTTCATAACGCTCCTATCTTAGATATAGGATCTTAGTAGAAGTCCATACGAACTTTCCCGAAGCTTCGCGCTTCGATTCGCGACTTCTTGTGCATGTTAGTTGGTTCAAGAAGAAGAACCAACCGACTAGATGGTGATCTAGTCGGTCGACAATGCTTCTTGGACCGACTAGTTTGTCTTCTCAATTCTAAGCTCTTTACTGTTTACCGTTAGTCGGTGTACGTTGACTCACCGACCGACTAGTTTGTGAACTAGTCGGTCAGTGATGCTTCTTAGACCGACTAGTTGAGCTTTCCCTGTACATGCCTAGTTACTGTTTATCGTTAGTCGGTCTATGCACATTTGGCGACCGACTAGTTGATGAACTAGTCGGTCAACTTTTGTTCTTGGACCGACTAAATCAATTTGTACTCAAACTATTTGTTTTATCTCTTAGTCGGTCTAAGTTCACTCACCGACCGACTAGTTGTGAAACTAGTCGGTTGGCAAGTGTTCTTTGACCGACTAGTTCTGTTGGTCTGAACTTTGACCTATTCCCTGTTCACCAGTTAGTCGGTTCATGTTGATTGACCGACCGACTAGTTGATGAACTAATCGGTCAGTGGTTGTTCTTTGACCGACTAGTTTGGTTCAGAATAGAACCGTTGGAGCATTAATTGAAACGTTTTTCTCTCTCTTTCCTCTAACATATATATACTTGGTGTGCTGCATTCATTGCACTCAAGGCTGATATTAAGAGAAGTTTAGAGATCAAATAGAAAGCATTCATTCCTCATTCAAAGCTCTTTCTTTCCAATCTTGAATCTCTTCTCACTCTTATTTCAAAAGAGAGATTCATTGATTGTGAGCCTTCCAAGCCAAGTGCTTGATCCTAGGTCACCAACAACCTCATAGCTCTCCATAGCTGATCTACATCTTGGAGCTAGGGTTTGGTGCCTCTTCATCTTTCCCAAAATCCGTTTTGCCCTAAATCGTAAGTTATACTCAAGGCATAGGTATTTTGTGGTAAGAACTTTCATTTCATTTACTTCATTATTGTAAGTGGTTTACTCTCGGTTGTGAAAGTTTGTTTGTGATCCCGGATTGTGGGAGTCACAATTTTCATTTGTGTATGATTTGACTTGTGAAGGTTTTTCACTAGTATTTCATAGTGGAAATCTTGAGTTAGGGTTTCTAACTCAAGTATCCGGAAGTGATCCGGGTGGTTGGGACGTAGGATCACCGGGAACAAGTCGGGGAGACTTGGGTGGATCCGAACCCATTAATATCGTTTGTTTGCGATTGTTTCTTTGTTGTCTAACATTTACATTTCCGCATTTCCGCATTGTTTGGTAGAGTTTGCAAGGTAATTAGGAATTAGCCTCTTAATTATTTTAAAGTACTATGCACCCCCCCTCTAGTACTTGTGCAGTAGCTTAGCAGGGTATTACATTTGGTATCAGAGCCAAGTCTATAGCTATGTCTGCCAACGACAACAAGACCGTTCGTCCACCTTCCGACTATAGCACCTTCAAGAATCGTGAAGGAGCTTCTTCAGTAATGGAAGGACACTCCTCAACGAGGCCTCCCTTCTTCAACGGTACCAACTACGGGTACTGGAAATGCCGGATGGAAACTTTCCTCCGGAGTGCTTCATTATGGAGGGCCACAATGAAGGAGTATGTCGAGCCCGCCGAAGAAGATTTCGAGAAGTGGACTACCGCGGAGGTCGCCGCGGAGGTAAGCAATGCCAAGGCAATGAACGCCTTGCAATGCGCTTTGGAGCCCGAGGATTTCAACAAGATATGCACATGTAAGAGTGCATATCAAATATGGAACTCCCTCCTCATCTTGCATGAATGAACAAGTAGGGTAAGACTCTAAACTCGTTGTAGTTAATAAGGATTACGAGTTATTTCATATGCTACAGGGTGAGAAGATGAAGGAGTACTATGCTCGCTTCGTCGATATCACAAACGAGTTGGAGGCTCTCGGTAAGACCTACACCCAAAAGGAGAAAGTCTCGAAGATCATCGATGGACTTCCTTCTAGTTGGGAGAAACGTACCTTCGCCATCGAGGAAGGTAATGATATGAAAACATATACCGTTGTTCAACTAATGGGTACCTTGATGTCTTATGAGGTATGCAAGGATAGCAAGTTGAAGTTGCAGGAAAAGATGAAGTCCTACCTAAAGCAAGACGAGCCAAAGAAGAAGGCTATTGCTTTCAAGGCCGCTCCATCAACTTCTACATCGACCGATGATGAAAACTCGGAAGACGAGTTGGACTTGGAGTCCATGGCTCTCATGGCCAAGAAGTTCAACCGGTTCTTCCGGAAAGATAACTTCAAAAACAAGTCGAAGTTTAATTCTTCTAACGCCTCCTCTTCTTTGTGCTTTAAATGCAACAAGCCAGGACACATGAAAGCGGATTGTCCTCAAAACAAGCACAAGGAGAAGTGGACGGCGCCAAAGTTCGACAAGTCCAAGAAGTACAAGAAAGGGTACAAAAAGGGGCTTGTCGGGACATTCACCGACTCTGAGGATTCCTCTAGCGGAGAGTCGGATGATGAGCAAGTGGAGCAAGCACACATGTGCTTCATGGCTAGAGAGGAGCAAGATAAAGATTCCTCTTCCGATGATAGCGACAAGGAAGGCGATGAGGTAACAATGGATGACCTTAGGAATGCTAATTCTCAATTGTGGTCTAAATACACTAAATTAGTAAATAGATATACTAAAGTAAAAGATGACTTAGCTAGCATCCAAACCTCGCCTAAAACTATCATCACCAACAACGACACCGTTGTTGAAGAGTTGAAGAATGAGATTGTTAATCTCAAGACTCAACTTGAACATGTTAGCATTGAGGATCCGGAGGAACACAAGATAGCGGATTTGACTTCTCATAACTCGACTGAGTATTGAGAATGAAAATCTCAAATCTCGTGTTTATGTGCTCACATCGCAAGTATCCACTTTGGATGCTTCTATGCGTTCTCTCACTAAGAAATATGAGAACACATTAGGCCGAATTAATAAATTCAATAAGGGTAAGGACCATTTGGATAAAATCCTAAATGACTTACTCCCTGCCAATCACCACATTGGCTTGGGGTATACGATGGGAAATTCATCCAAAGCGGCCACTACCTTTGTTAGGCCAACTTCTGATGCCTCAACGAGTGGGAGCAAACACTCTATTGGTAGTTCATCTACCAATGGTGCTTCCACCTCGTACACACCTCCATTTGGAAAGAAACCCACTTTGGGTGGACCTCCAAAGAAGGGCCATGCTTACATGTACATGAATACCATGCCACGTAGGAACACACGTCCTACTCCACCGGCTCACACATATGATGATTTCTATGCTACACATCCACGGACACGTGCACACCATGTGAGACACCCTCACGCACGTGTTCCTCTACATGCATATGTACACCCACATCATCATATGAATAATTATCCACATGCACCATTTCATCATGTTCCTTATGCCTATCCACGATATGCATCACGTAGAAATCAACAACGCATGCATGCTCCCAATAGGATTAGGGCTCTCAAAATCTTCACTATTTAGAGCCCAAAGGACACAAGCATGGATGAAAAACAAGTTTACATGAATGCTTATTTTTCGAATGTCGTGCATAGTGATAATTATGTGGGGAAGTCTAAGTCCAATTGGACTTGGCTTCCAAAGGTCTAATCTTTTGGACCCAATGACCTTGGGTACCATGATACAATATTTTCTATCTTTAGGTACTCAAGAAAAAGAAACGGAGCAACAAATTTAAATTTAGCTTTAAGAGGAATTGGATACTCGATAGCGGGTGTTCAAAACACATGACGGGTGACGCTCAATTGCTCTCCGGAGTGGTGCCCATTGCAAATGGAAACCGCGTCGTCTTTGGAGGCAACGAGAGCGGAACCATCATAGGTGTTGGTAAAGTGGGTAATCCTTCTAAACCTCTTATAAATGATGTTTACCTTGTTAAAGGATTAAACCACAATCTCATTTCAATAAGCCAACTTTGTGACAAAGGTTACAAAGTTAGCTTTGCGAAAGGAATGTGACATATTTTAAGAAAAGATAATAATGAATTATTGTTTTCCGGCACACGCCATAAGGATATATACATCCTAGATCTTTCAAGATCACATGAACATCCTAGATCTTTCAAGATCACATGAACAATGTCTCATTGCCAACACAAGTGAACAACACTTATGGCATCGACGTTTTGGTCATGTGAACTTTGGAACACTATTTAAGCTTTCCAAGTTAAATTCTATTAGAGGCTTCCCTAAGCTAGTCTTTCAAAAGAAAAGCTTTTGTGACTCGTGTCAACGAGGCAAGCTTCCAAAATCGTCTTTTAAACCTAAGAAAAGCATTTCTTCTAAGCGGCCACTAGAGCTATTACATCTAGATTTATTTGGGCCAACTAGAGTTGCTTCATTAGGAAATGCACGATATGGACTTGTCATCGTTGATGACTTTTCTAGGTTTACTTGGGTACTTTCATTATGTAATAAAAATGATGCTTTTGAAAACTTCACAATTTTTGTTAAGAAAGTACAAAATCTCATTGGAACCACCATTGTCACTATTCGTAGTGATCATGGAGGGGAATTTGAGAATGAGTCCTTTGAGACATTTTGTGATGAAGTTGGTATTACACACCTTCTCTTTCCCTCGTGCACCTCCTCAAAATGGTGTAGTTGAGAGAAAGAATAGGACGTTAGTGGAGTGTGCTCGCACTATGCTTGATGATAGCCAACTTGGCCATCAATTTTGGGTCGAAGTGGTACACACCGCTTGCTATGTGTTTAATAGAATTCTTTTGAGGCCCGGCACTAAACAAACTTGTTATGAATTGTTGTTTGGTAGGTTGCCTCAAGTTAAACATTTTCGTGTTTCTGGTTCAAAATGTTTTATTAAAAACACGTATGGTAGTTTGGACAAATTCGATCCAAGATCCGATGATGGGATTTTTGTTGGATATTCCTCACGTAGCAAAGCCTACCGGATATACAACAAACGAACCTCAACGATCGAGGAATCGCTTCATGTTTCATTTAATGAAGGATTTGTTCCAACTAGAATTACTAATGATGATGACTCCATGGATGTTTTATGTGATTCAATTGGTAATTCTAACTCTATTGAATCTATTGATACTAACCCGACAAATGAAGTTGTTGAGAATGTTCCTAGTGATCAAGAAATTCCCAAACGACTTCATACCGTTTGTGACCATCCTCATGAGCAAGTCATTGGCAATATCCTTGATAGTGTCAAGACGAGATCTCAAGTCAACCACTTCGCTCATTGTGCATTTGCCTCCTCGATAGAGCCAAAGAATGTTAATGAAGCGTGCGAAGATGGTGCTTGGATCCTAGCCATGGAGGCGGAACTCATTCAATTCGAGAGGAATGAAGTTTGGGAGCTTGTTCCATTGCCTTCGAAGAACCACACCGTCATATGGACAAAGTGGATCTTCAAGAACAAGACCGACGAAAACCAAATCGTCGTCCGGAACAAAGCTCGGTTAGTAGCTCAAGGCTATCGGCAAGAGGAATGTATCGATTTCGAAGAATCCTTTGCTCCGGTAGCTAGATTAGAATCAATTAGATTATTGTTATCTTTTGCATGCCATAAGGATTTTAAATTATTTCAAATGGATATTAAAAGTGCGTTTTTAAACGGAGATGTTGTTGAGGAAGTTTATGTTTCTCAACCTCCGGTTTTATAAATGAAAAATTTCCAAATCATGTTTTTAAACTTAAGAAAGCACTTTACGGTTTGAGACAAGCTCTTCGAGCTTGGTATGACCGTTTAAAGAATTTTCTTTTGGATTTAGGTTTTAAAATGGGAGAAGTTGATTCCACATTATTTGTTAAGTATTCGAATAATGATATAATATTAGTTCAAATTTATGTTGATGATATCATTTTCGGTGCTACTAACTTTGCTCTTTGCGAAGAGTTTTCTAATGTGATGAAGGATCAATTTGAGATGAGCCACATGGGTGAGCTCAAATATTTCTTAGGTCTCCAAATTCGCCAAATGAACGATGCAATCTTCATCCACCAAACGAAGTACACGGTGGAGTTGCTAAAGCGATTTGGAATGGAGAATGCCTCGGGGAAAAGACTCCAATGAGCACGACTACACATCTTGATAAAGATGCGGGCCGAAAAGATGTAAACATTCGTCTATATCGAGGTATGATAGGTAGTTTACTATATCTTACCGCAAGTAGGCCCGATATAATGTTTGACGTATGTGTATGTGCTCGTTATCAGTCTCAACCTAAGGAGTCTCACATAGTAGCGGTAAAACGTATTTTCCGTTATTTAAGTTACACACTTGATTTTGGATTACTTTATCCAAAATCTAGCACGTATGAGTTAATCTCATATAGTGACGCAGATTATGCGGGATGCAAATCCGACAGGAAAAGTACTAGTGGCACTTGCCATTTTATAGGAAATTCTCTTGTCTCTTGGTTTTCCAAGAAGCAGAATTCCGTATCACTTTTAACCACCGAGGCGGAATATATTGCCGCCGGTGCCGCGTGTGCTCAAGTTCTTTGGATGAGACACACACTTAAAGACTTTGGTATAAACTGTGATACTTGCCCTATCATGGTGGACAACCAAAGTGCAATTTGTCTCTCCAAGAACCCGGTACACCATTCTCATTCTAAACACATAAATGTCCGACACCATTTCTTAGATGATCATGTTGCTAAAAAGGACATCATTTTAGTGTACGTTGAAACTCAGAAGCAAATCGCCGATATTTTCACGAAACCCCTAAAGGAAGACTCCTTTGTGCGGTTGCGTCGAGAATTGGGGATTATGGGTGAATCCGAGATTTAGGATTCATTTTTTATTCAATAATCTTGCATGCTATTCAATTTCATTATATTTGCACATGCTTGATGTATTGGAATTTTCTGGATTTTTGTTAAATTTTCGGAATTTTCGCTCGATTTGTTCGTAAACGTCAAATTTCAGATTTTCGATGTTTAATGGGGTAGTATAATGATTAATGAGAGTTATTTCGATGTTTCGTCCAAGTGCGATTAGGAGAGAACTCAAATTTTCTAATTCTAAAATTTTTGGACTCTCTTAGTCGGTCCAAGTTCATTGACCGACCGACTAGATTCAGTTCTAGTCGGTCAGTGAATGAGCTTAGACCGACTAATTCTTGTCAGGATTTTTGGCTTCAGTTACTGTTTACAATTAGTCGGTTCAAGCTCATTGACCGACCGACTAGATCGTGATCTAGTCGGTCAGTGCTTGAACTGTGACCGACTAATTGTGACGGGGACTTCTTGTATTTTCGACTTCCAATCGATTAAAAGACTCATTCGACCGACTTCTTTCATTTCAAATCGGTTCTCTATCACTCTCTCAGCCAAAACCCCCGAGCCTCTTGGTCTTCCTCCTCCCTCCTCCGTCGTGTCCGCCGTTTTCCGACCAAATCTCCGGCCGTTTTCCGTCGATCTCCCCTAGGGTTTCCTCACATCTTCTCTCCTAGCTCTCTAGGGTTCATTTTCTAGCTCTTAGGGTTAGAATCTCTTGCTAGGGTTTCGGCTAGGGTTTATCTAGGGTTCCGTTCTGTCGATCTCGTACGTGTCTTGTCGCGCTTATGGCACGCACACGTATCCCGATCCGTCCTACGAGCCCTTCGCCTATGGCCGTTGAACCATCTTCTACGGATCCCAATCAACCTACGCGATCCCCACCCAAACGCCGACCGAAGACTACCCAACCTTCGTCGTCTTTGCCTCCTCTCAAGAAGAAGAGGACGACGACCGCCTAGCCTAGAGCCCAATCTCAGTCTAAACCCAAGCCTACAAAGCTAACTGTGTCTCCCTCCTCTTTCCGTACACCTTTGGATTCCGACACCGAGTACATTCCCGAGACCGAGACCCATAGGGATCACTCACCCCCTCCTAGGGAACCTGCGTCTAGCTCTCGACCCCGTACTTCCACACGTCAACCTAAGGGAAAGGGTCCGATGCCGGTTGGTGGTGTCGATATCTCGTTGTGTCGTGATGACCCTATGTGTCTCACGGCTTACAACCGTATCAAACACTGCCCGCTGCTTCTGGAGCATTTCGTACAGTTTTCAGACTTCCCAGGCCTTACCGATCTTCTGTCGTCTTCCGGTCTTATCGATTATCTTCGATATGACCCTAAGGCGAATCCTCACCCTTATCCTCGCCTAGTCAAACTCTTCTACGTGTCCGGGGTCAGTACGACGAGACCCACTCGATTGAGACGACTGTCTTGGGGACACCGATTGTCCTCACAGCAGAAATCTTAGGAGAGTTGATAGGTTGCTCGTCGTCTGGCCTCCTCCCTTCCGATATCTCCGTCGATGACATATCTCCTTGACCAGGTTATCCTTTCTGAGATCTTCCACGAGATTCCTCCCGCCATGATTGGCGTGCCATCGAAGTCTTTCAAGCCCAATGGCTGGGTCCTTAACTTGATTCTGAAGTCGTGCTTACTTCCTAAGTACGGCTCCTCCTCTTTGCCTTCCCAGCCATTCCTGAAGTTGATCTATGCCATCTTCATGAGGAGCGAGATTAACTGGACTCGGATCATACTCGATAAGATGGATTCTTTCGAGTGTATCCGCAAGTCCACGAAGTCTGCTCATATCCCATATCCGTGCCTTCTGACACTTGTTTTTCGCCACTTCCGTGTCACACTTCCACCGGATGATGAGCGTCCTCTCGGTCCCCCTCTGAATGCGACGGCCGTCAAGAAGTCTCTTGCGGCGCTCCGTCACGTTCAGAGGACGACCCCCTCTGCTTCAGCGTCTGCCTCTGCCTCAGCTGCTCCCTCTACCACTCTTGACGAGCTCGCACGTTCAGTGAGACGTATGGAGGCTCGTACTGCGGAGATACTTGCTCGTATCGCCTCACGTTTGGGCATTGAGATCCATCCGTCAGTCTCTGACGAGGAGGAGTTGGATGAGGAGGAGATTGAGGAGCTTGTTCGTGTTTCTACTCGTGCCCCTGAGGGCACTTCTGGTGCTGATGTTGCCTCTTCTGCCGGTGACCCCGAGAGTACTCCTGTTGCCACCGTTCCTGCGGTGGATACTACTACTGGTGCTCCCGAGGCCACTACCGTCGCTCCCGTGGACACTTCAGCTGATCCGGTGACCATTACTCCTGCTGCTGCTGCAGATCCTGCCGCTGCCTCCTGAGCTTCTCTGAGGACTCTCCCGATGCACTTTGGATGATAGATCTTATTGTGAGAGAGTTTGGGTAGGATAGAGTGTGGTTATGTATTTTGGATATCTTTTGATGTATCTCTGATGATATTTTGATAGTGGTGTATGTATGTGATACTCTGGTGTCCGTGGTGACATATGTTATATGTTGTGATATTTTTGATGTATTTTGTGCCCTGATCGTTGGATCGCTCATATGTATGTCGTTGATGTATATTTTTGATGTACTCATGGTTCATATCTTTATATATATATACATCGATGTTAACTTTTACATTATGTTGTGCACATTTTATATTTTATATGTCTCTGATGTTTGATTTCATCGCTCGACGATAATAACTTGGTTAAATAGAGATTATTTCTATGGAAACATAGAATTGTTTTCCATGCACTAAATTAACCAAGAATGTTGATATTGGAGCGTATATTCCATAACTCAATTCGTAAAATTAATTTGAGTTTTGATGATTTTATTTATCGATTTTCGACTTTGGTCTCATTGACACGCTTTGATTTAATTCGAATTTTCCTTTGGTGTCATTTGGATCGTGGTCGTATTCTACGACTCCCGTGCTTTTTATTTGAAGCCATTGTTGTTGTCGTTGATCTCCTCCCACACTTTTTGCTAATGCCAAAGGGGGAGATATATAATAATGACATGGCTAAATGATAATTTAAAGCATTACTCCAAGAATCTAATTTAATATGTTAGATTCAGGGGGAGTTAAGATATATAAATGGATTTTCAAATCCGATATTTCAATAATCGATTCTCATTTTGTATGCTTTACTCGTCTGCTTGATGCATATTATTATTATTCATTTTGGAATTAACGTGTCATCAATGCAGAGGGAGTAAGTAAATTACATTTGAATCATTATTTTTGATTATTATTTATGTTGGTTTGTCATCACCAAAAAGGTGGAGAATGTTGGATATTGGACTCCCCGGATTTGGTTTTGGATGATGAACAAACATAAATATATCGTGAACTAACAATTTGTGAGCGCAGTTATGGAGATCGTCGCCAAATTCATATGAACATCCAAAGCGACGTCTCGAGACTTCTCAAAGCGCGTGATCGTATGCCTAAAGCTTCGTTGAAGCTTTTGGACCATTTTAGAAGTCATGAAGATTCGGATCGAAGTTTTCGAAGACGGTTCGTCAAGTTTTATTTATAGCCTTTTAGCTTCGTTCCGTAGAATGTTAAGCCTTGAGTAGGTCTTACGTTTTAATCTTCATAACGCTCCTATCTTAGATATAGGATCTTAGTAGAAGTCCATACGAACTTTCCCGAAGCTTCGCGCTTCGATTCGCGACTTCTTGTGCATGTTAGTTGGTTCAAGAAGAAGAACCAACCGACTAGATGGTGATCTAGTCGGTCGACAATGCTTCTTGGACCGACTAGTTTGTCTTCTCAATTCTAAGCTCTTTACTGTTTACAGTTAGTCGGTGTACGTTGACTCACCGACCGACTAGTTTGTGAACTAGTCGGTCAGTGATGCTTCTTAGACCGACTAGTTGAGCTTTCCCTGTACATGCCTAGTTACTGTTTATCGTTAGTCGGTCTATGCACATTTGGCGACCGACTAGTTGATGAACTAGTCGGTCAACTTTTGTTCTTGGACCGACTAAATCAATTTGTACTCAAACTATTTGTTTTATCTCTTAGTCGGTCTAAGTTCACTCACCGACCGACTAGTTGTGAAACTAGTCGGTTGGCAAGTGTTCTTTGACCGACTAGTTCTGTTGGTCTGAACTTTGACCTATTCCCTGTTCACCAGTTAGTCGGTTCATGTTGATTGACCGACCGACTAGTTGATGAACTAATCGGTCAGTGGTTGTTCTTTGACCGACTAGTTTGGTTCAGAATAGAACCGTTGGAGCATTAATTGAAACGTTTTTCTCTCTCTTTCCTCTAACATATATATACTTGGTGTGCTGCATTCATTGCACTCAAGGCTGATATTAAGAGAAGTTTAGAGATCAAATAGAAAGCATTCATTCCTCATTCAAAGCTCTTTCTTTCCAATCTTGAATCTCTTCTCACTCTTATTTCAAAAGAGAGATTCATTGATTGTGAGCCTTCCAAGCCAAGTGCTTGATCCTAGGTCACCAACAACCTCATAGCTCTCCATAGCTGATCTACATCTTGGAGCAAGGGTTTTGTGCCTCTTCATCTTCCCCAAAATCCGTTTTGCCCTAAATCGTAAGTTATACTCAAGGCATAGGTATTTTGTGGTAAGAACTTTCATTTCATTTACTTCATTATTGTAAGTGGTTTACTCTCGGTTGTGAGAGTTTGTTTGTGATCCCGGGTTGTGGGAGTCACAATTTTCATTTGTGTATGATTTGACTTGTGAAGGTTTTTCACTAGTATTTCATAGTGGAAATCTTGAGTTAGGGTTTCTAACTCAAGTATCCGGAAGTGATCCGGGTGGTTGGGACGTAGGATCACCGGGAACAAGTCGGGGAGACTTGGGTGGATCCGAACCCATTAATATCGTTTGTTTGCGATTGTTTCTTTGTTGTCTAACATTTACATTTCCGCATTTCCGCATTGTTTGGTAGAGTTTGCAAGGTAATTAGGAATTAGCCTCTTAATTATTTTAAAGTACTATGCACCCCCCCCTCTAGTACTTGTGCAGTAGCTTAGCAGGGCATTACATATGAAACTTGTTGCTCTAACATAATTATTAGTAGTATTCTCTTGCAGTATATATGTGTTTTTACGCATTTTTACTGTAAATGATTTGTCATCCTGAATACTCCTAAAATGAGGATGTCATGTACTCTCTGAAACTTATAAAGTTTCAAAGGATATTCGTCAAAATGAAATCCCTAATGACTCAAGAAACCAATAAAGCCTGAAGCTTTATCCAACTATGATCCGCATAATAGTCATTGTGAAGATGTAATTCTTCATAGTTTGAACAGTGTCACGACCCGCTTCCCTAAAATGGAGGCGAGACGTGAAAAGGTCCGCACGAGAGTGGAGCCGTGAAGCCCCAAACCCGATAAGCGTCAATAAAACATAAGCAGGTCCCTGTAACCACAATGGAACAACAATAATAACACAAGGAGAGACTGAAATAAAATCTCATATCTCAAGAATTGTCCAACTTGAAAATAAGTCCAACATCCAGAAAAGCCACCAGGCTAAAAGAAAAGAGTCTAAGGCCCAGAACAAGGTCAACAAAAGCAACGACATAACAAGTATAGGTGCTACGCACCGATAACAAAACAGCAGTCTAAAAACAAAAGGGAAACACAACGAAAACACTAGGACTGGTCCCCAGTGTCCACGTACTCCCCGTCAAACACAAGCTCGGGCTCGGCGTCAGCAAACACCTCGTCCTCAACAAGGTACTCATGCTCGGGATCTAACATGTGTCACCCAAAAGAGTAAAGGGGCACATGTCAGCAAGTCTAAAAGACTTGGGCAAGGAAACTGAAAGTAAGGTAAACTAGCAACCTAGCAATTATAGTATGCATGACATGGCAATTATAACATGAGTGTACAAACAAGACATGGCAAGACAATTTGTACAAGAGAACAATTATCGGGACAAGACAAGACAAGACAAGAGTAGCCAAGCTACTAACAATCTCAATCAATTCACTATTCACGTTGTTTTGTAGATGTTTACGCCTTACAGCTGAACGGTTTCACATTCACGCTGAGTGGCCGCTTAACTACCCCAAACCCAGAGTTTACGCCTTACCACTGCAGTTGCTGATCGGGCAGACTCCCAGTTGAATGGCCGCTTAACTCTTACCCCCAATACCCACACGTAATCGAGCCAGGGTCCCCGCACATGAGCTCAGCAAGTGAGCCGGGGTTGCCCCGCACATGAGCTCGCATTCTAGTTCACGATTCATAAACATTTGGCACACGTAATGGAGCCAGGGTCCCCGCACATGAGCTCAGCAAGTGAGCCGGGGTTGCCCCGCACATGAGCTCGCATCCTAAACATTTGGCGTAGGGGTGCACCTAGCCGGAAACAAGCAATTCGGGCATTTGGCTATCAACCAACACATGGCCCGCTTCTGGAACACGAGCCAGGAACACAAGCATTGTAGCGAAGCTACGCAATCACAGAAACACTTAAAGAATGCAATGACATGACAATTAATTTGCGTACCGTTAATGGAAAGTAAACATGACATGGTAATTGTGCAACATGATATATGTCGGAACTAGCTTCGTTGTCAAGCTAGTTCCCCAATTTGCGCCTAGGCGAGTATCATTTCGTCGTCTAGCCTCTTTTATGCCTATAACAAGCAAAATGGCCTAAAACATGGCCTAAACCCTAAGTGGCAAGTTTCACTTGCCTAGCACCGGGGATGACGATCACGAAGGTTCGTCCCGCGGATGCTAATCTACGGGGGAAATCGCTGTTATGGGGAAACAATCATCAAACAACATGAAATTTCATTAGGGTTTCATAAAAATACAAATAGGTTATGTAAACATCGGGAGATCGATTTCTTACCGAGAGGAGGCGGAAGAAACACTCCGGAGAACCCTAGGACCAGATCTGGGAACGAATGGAGAAGTTTGGAGAATTAAGGTTTTTGGGGGATTTTGGGGATTTGATGAGATTTTGGGGAAGATGAGAGGTAGAATGAGTTGATGGAAGGTTTAGATGATGAATCTAGGGCTTGGGATGAAGGAATAGGGCCTGGAGGAAGATGGGGGCTCAATGGGGGAGAAACTAGGGTTTTGGGTCGAGTGGAGGAGGAAGAAAACGTTTGGGAGGGGTATAAATAGGATGGGCTGGCGGCTGCCCAGAAATTAGGGGTTTTACACAGATTAGTCGGTCAAAGAGCAACCACTGACCGACTAGTTTGACAACTAGTCGGTCGGTCGACCAACGCAGACCGACTAAGTGTAAACAGTAACTTCTGAACGAAAATAGGATTTAGAGTTAGTCGGTCGAAGAGCAAATACTGACCGACTAGTTTAACATCTAGTCGGTCGATGAACGTTCTTAGACCGACTAAGAGTGAACAGTATTGATACTAAAATTAAGTTGAAGAGTTAGTCGGTTAAAGAAGCATTGCTGACCGACTAGTTTGCAAACTAGTCGGTCAACCAACGTTCTTAGACCGACTAACGATAAACAGTAACTCCTGAATAATTTAGAAAGCCAACTAGTCGGTCCAAGAACGATTGCCGACCGACTGGATCGTCATCTAATCGGTCGGTGCCCCTTCTTACACCGGCTAATAAGCACCAAAAGTTCCGATACGGAGCGCGGAGCTCCGGGATTGATTCCTAAGACTCCTAGGCTTGATCTAATAGTAAGATACGACTGTTATGAAGTCCGTCACGAATGACATACTTCGAAATCGACAATCCTAAGGAAGAAACGAGAAAATACGACGAATCGATCGAAAATGAAAGCTACGGAGACGAAAACCACACATGAGGAGAAAATCCACCAAAACATATAGTATATTATAATAAATCCAGATACAAGGAAACCAGTCGTTACATCCTCCCCAACTTAAGAAAAATTCCGTCCTCGGAATTTCCAAACACTCACGTGTCCGGAAACAAAAGTGGGAAACGCTCTCGCATCTCATCCTCATTCTCCCAAGTAGACTCTCCAGGTGAGCCGTGTCGCCACATCACCCTCACAAGATTGACAATCTTGTTCCGAAGCGATTTCTGACGCCTGTCCAGAATCTGCACTGGATGCTGGTCATACGTCATATCGGGGCGAACGGTAATCTCCGAAAAATCCACCGCATGAGACGGATCGCTAATGTATCGACGAAGCTGCGACACATGGAAAACATTATGAACTCCTTCCAAAGATGGCGGCAAGGCTAAGCGATAAGCTACCTCGCCAACCCTCTCCAAAATGTCAAACGGTCCAATGTATCGCGGGCTCAACTTCCCTCGCTTCCCGAAACGAATCACACCACGATTCGGGGAAATCTTCAAGAACACATGGTCGCCCGGCTGAAACTCCAAAGGACGACGTTTAGCATCTGCCCAATGCTTAAAACGGTCCTGAGCAATCCTCAACCTCTCCCGAATATTCCTGACGATATCCACGGCCTCCACGATCATCTCAGGTCCCAACAACTCCCGATCACCAACGTCATCCCAACTCAATGGCGATCGACATTTCCTCTCATAAAGAGCGGCGAAAGGCGCCATGCCAATACTCGCCTGGAAGCTGTTGTTGTAAGAGAACTCCACCAAGTGTAGATGGTCCTCCCACGAACCCTTGAAATCCAACATGCACGCCCTCAGCATGTCTTCCAAAATCTGAATTGTCCTCTCGGACTGGCCATCCGTCTGCGGATTGTACGCCGTGCTGAAACTCAAACTGAAACACGATGCTCACGGGGACTCCGTGAAGTCGCACGACCTCCTGCACGATTCACGTTACATCACTATCCAACTAGGAAAAGGACATAAAACGGAGAGTAAAATAATTTTACCTCCATATATCTCCTTGCTAGCGCCTCAGTGGACTGTCCCACTCGGAACGGAATAAAGTGCGCAAATTTGGTCAATCGATCTACGATCACCCAAATCGCGTCATTCTGCTTCGGACTCTGAGGTAGTCCAGTCACGAAATCCATAGTGATGTGTTGCCATTTCCACTCCGGAATCGGAAGCGGTTGTAGCAACCCGGCCGTACGCTGATGCTCCGCCTTCACTTGCTGGCAAACCAAGCACTTGGCTACACTCCGAGCCACACTCCTCTTCATACCATGCCACCAATAAATCAGACAAAGATCCTGGTACATCTTGGTGCCACCAGGATGCACAGAATACGGCGAACTGTGTGCCTCCACCATCAACTCCTCTCTAATATCCCCAGCTGGCACACACAACCTGGCTCCAAACCTCAGCGAGCCATCCTCATGAATCAAAAAGTCAGTCCGCAGACCGGCCTCCACCTGCTCCCGAATCTTCATCAGCCTCGGATCCTTAGCCTGGCCAGCCTTAATCCGATCCACGATCGTCGACTGTACCTGCATGTACATCAACGACGAAGCCTCCCCAGAAAGAACAATCTCCACGCCAGACTCGCAAAAATCCTGCTGCAATCTCCACTGCGAGGTCAACATCATCACCGCGGGAAGCCTACTCAAAGCATCTGGAACCACATTCACCTTGCCAGGGTGATACTGCAAAACAATCTCATAATCCGCCATAAGCTCCAACCATCGACGCTGTCGCATGTTGAGCTCCTTCTGAGTGAAAATATACTTCAAGCTTTTGTGATCGGTGAAAATCTTCACTTTCTCACTCAGCAAGAAGTGCCTCCAAATCTTAAGAGCAAACATAACGGCAGCCAACTCCAAATCATGCGTCGGGTAATTCTTCTCATGAACCTTAAGCTGACGAGACGCATACGCCACAACATGTCCGTGCTGATGCAACACACAACCGAGACCCTTGCCAGAAGCATCGCAAAAGATCTCAAATCCACCGCTGCGATCAGGCACAACAAGAATAGGGGCAGTCGTCAACCTCTCCTTCAGAATACCCAATGCACTCTCACAATCACCTGACCAAACAAAAGCAACATCCTTCCGCGTCAACCTGGTCATCGGCTCAGCAATACGGGAAAAGTCCTTAATGAATCGCCGATAGTAACCAGCAAGTCCAAGGAAACTCCGAATCTCAGACGCAGACGACGGAACAGGCCACTCTCTGATGGCCCTAATCTTCTCGGGATCCACTGAAATGCCATCTCCAGTCACCACATGACCGAGAAAAGCAACTCTATCCAGCCAAAACTCGCACTTCGAAAACTTAGCATACAAACGATGCTTCCTCAAAATCTCCAACACCGTCCTTAAGTGCGAGGCATGCTCTTCCTCCGACTTCGAATAGATCAGAATGACGTCAATAAAGATAACGACAAACTTATCCAAAAATTCGTAGAAAATCAGGTTCATCAGATTCATGAAAACTGCGGGCGCGTTAGTTACGCCGAAAGGCATAACCACAAACTCATAGTGTCCATACTTCGTCCTGAACGCTGTCTTCGGAACATCATCCTTCTTCACCTTCAACTGATGGTAACCACTCCTCAAATCCAATTTAGAAAACACCCTCGAACCTCCAAGCTGATCAAAAATATCATCGATGCGAGGCAACGGGTATTTATTCTTAATGGTCACCGCATTCAACTCCCGATAGTCCACGCACATGCGACGCGAACCATCCTTCTTCTTCACCAACAACACCGGTGCATCTTGAGAGTATTTGAGGGATAAAAGTGGACTCACACACTCCCTACATATGGCCGATGATGTAC
Organism: Scilla litardierei; assembly: GCA_030789695.1. Taxonomy (NCBI): domain Eukaryota; kingdom Viridiplantae; phylum Streptophyta; class Magnoliopsida; order Asparagales; family Asparagaceae; genus Scilla; species Scilla litardierei. The sequence continues at coordinate 55,533,855 of CM061140.1, read as the reverse complement.
CTTAGAGTACTCATCTATATATCCTCTTAAAATGGTCATAATCAAAACCTTATTATCCAACTGCAGTCCAGATTATTATTAATCACAACGGACATACTACCTTACTGGGATATTGGTTGGGCTTTTACTTACTCTCATACCACCCTCAAAAATACCGCAGCGGAACTTATTCATTGGGACTAACCATCCTAGATGAATATATTCCGAGATCCCCAAACAGGGGAGGCATTAGAGCATATTTTATAGATGGAGCCTTGACGGGTTCATATCCCTAGTTCTATGCCCAACTTCATTGAAGTCGAGCTTATTGCGGATTTTTAGGATAACACTGGGAAATCAATTATATTTAACAACTGGAAGAAAATTGAACACCATGAAGCTTTGTGTTCACACCCAGAAATGGGTTATATGTAAATCATTAAAATGATTTAAACGGATTACTTGTCCACTAGAAATCCAGTTGTAGGTGACCATGTGGGAACATGCAAACCATCAGAACGCCTCCTTAGAAACTATTTATATGACCCTGATCACCTCATATAAACAGTTTCCGAGAACCCCTAACGGGGGAAGCGTTTAGTGCACATCTTATCGATGGAGCCATGATGAGTATACATCCCCATATCACCACTATGGACCATTTAAAACATTAATACATATGATCTGATTATCATGAATAGTGATGAGATCCTGAAGATCCACACTTATGAAACTGTTAAACAGTTATCAAACATAGCTACTGACAATATAAATATTGTCAAATTCACACATCCCTGCTACTAAAAATCCAGCTAGGATTGACATACCAACTATAATGGATGCAATCTACCAGTAGCAGAAGTGGATATCCTCAATGGATGAGCGGACATACCACGAGATCCTAAAACAATACCACCACAGGAAAGTGAGCTCATCTACATATCCTCTCCCTTTCCAGAACCTCCGGAAGAGATAAATCTGAAATAAATTGAATAATGTACGTACACGGAGAGGTATTTGGATAAAACACACTTGTCGACGATTACTCACATTCCATTTTGCCATTGATATCGTTCCCAATCTCCGTTTCCTGAAGCAAACGCAGAAATTTGGCCAGATTATGTGGAACGAGGCAATAATAAGTTGAGCTGGACTCACTTATGAAATGTGAAGTGTTTGGACCTGAAGTCCTGATATCAAAAGATATCAAACATGTGGGTTACCGAGTATTGTATAAATAAATAAAATTGTATGCTATAAGCAAAAAGCTATAGCTTAGAGGTTTATTTCGCAGAAACAAGGAAGAAACCATGTAAGATGAGATTAACTCATTTACAAAATTAATTAAACTGATGCATCAGGCTCACTGGTCGTGATTGCAAAACCCATGCGATTAGCAAAGATAATTTTAGGCTATGTTGCTATGGATGATGTGACAACATACCCTTATGAATAATCATCCTGAAGATGAAACCATCATCCCGAAGATGAAACCATCATCCTGAAGATGAATAATCATCCTGAAGATGAATTATCATACCGAAGATGAAACCATCATCCTGAAGATGAAACCATCATCCTGAAACCATCCTCCGGAAGATGAATAATCATCCTGAAGATGAATTATCATCCCGAAGATGAAACCATCATCCCGAAGATGAAACCATCCTCCGGAAGATGAATAATCATCCTGAAGATGAATTATCATCCTGAAGATGAATTATCATCCCGAAGATGAAACCATCATCCTGAAGATGAACAATCATCCCGAAGATGAAACCATCATCCAGAAGATGAATAATCATCCAGCAGATGAATAATCATCCAGTTGATGAAGAAACATGGATAATTGCAATCCAATAATACACCAACTGGTTGTATGGATGCACATTAAGACCCCTTCCGTTCGCTGGAAGAGGGGAAGGATATTCTAGGTCCTGAAGTGCCTTACTCAAATGTCTTTTGTACACTCCTTTATCTGGCAGTAAACCTTTTAACCAGATACAGTGCAGCGCCTGCAGCGCACCACTGGACCAGAGATATGTAGCTTCTGCGCTATCTCCAAGGGTCAAGGATCATCCAACATGTTAAATGTATTTGTAGATACAGGTTACAGATCATCGCGATGACTGCAACAAAGAAGCGACCAACTCCTGGAGACCAGCAAAGCATGCTTCCAAGGCAACATCAATCCTACCATCCCGAGAGGCTCAACAATCCAAAAAGCAAATCATAAGTACGCACAGCCAGGTCCTGCAGTACCTCGCAAACACAGTGACGATTGGGTCAGAGACATGGTGCTACCTACCAAGTATGCAGACCACTCCTCTTCAGAAGAGATCCCTCAGATTCAGTAGCTGCCATAGATGAGTGATACTTGTATAGATGAGCGATGTCTTGTATAGGTGAGCGATGCCTTGTACTTTGTACTTATTATCGGAACACTGTAAGAGATTAATGTATAGTTGCCTAGGAGATCTGCAAGCCTGCAGCTTGTACAGATCAGGAGGAGTCAAATGTAGTGTTGTACTCTTTTCCCTTGGCTATTGGTTTTTCCCACTGGGTTTTCCATAGCTAAAGGTTTTAACGATGCAACCTCATTGACTCTGGATCCAGAAGTATCCACCCCCTAAATACTTCCACTAATCAGGGGAAGTTACAGAAACTGTACTCTTTTTCCTTGGCTATTGGTTTTTCCCACTGGGTTTTCCATAGCTAAAGGTTTTAACGAGGCAGTTATCCCGAACTTAGGATCCAGAAGTATCCACATCTAGTGATATCCATCGATCATGGGAAGTTACAGAGACTTGTACTCTTTTTCCCTAGCCATTGGTTTTTCCCACTAGGTTTTCCTTGGCAAAGGTTTTAACGAGGCAAGTACTCTTAAAACTTGGGATCCAGAAGTATCCATAGACCTATGATCAGATAAGCTCTATGAACCCTGAAGCGTTCATCACGGCTTACAACAATGGATGGATAAGGGGAAGTGTTATAAACGGGCTTTTGGAGGCCCAACCCGTTAGTGGGTATCCACCCATTATGTAACCCTATTACTATAAACACAGGGCTACGGGGTTCCGTAGCCGCCATGGTTTACAACAATGAATTAATTAAAAGCATTTGCTATTTTTAATGGATTAATTAAGTAAACCACTTAATTTTAGTTGTGTATATATATGTTGACTAAGATCTATTCGGATGAACCAAACACGTAGATCCATCCAAATCAAATTTAAAATTAAGCAATTTAAATGAAAAATCAATTCCGTTGGGATGTGATCTACCATGATTAAACTACCATCAAATAAAATTTTAAATGATTTAACCATCTTTTATCCATGCACCATGTGATGACAAATTAGTCGATTTTATGATTCTAAAATGTTGATTTCGCCACCATATTTTGCATGTGTAAAACATATACAAATCATTTAAAATTTTGTTTGTAAGTAGCTTAGTCATGATAGATCACATCCAATGAAACGGGTTTTCCATTCAGGTTGCATGATTTTAGATTCAACTAGGTTGGATCCACATATCTGGTCCATCCGAATGGATCGAAGTCAATATGTGTGTGTACATACCATTAATACATATGCCTCCTATAATGGACATTCAATATAAGGATTTAACTATTTAATTATTTCATTTTAATTTAGTGAAGAACTTTAACATCAGAGTAAAACTCAATTAATAAGTTTTCATATCTATAATAAAAATGAAGGCTCAATAAGACCATTGAAAGATTATGGGCGATCCTAGATGAAGTCTATAATCTTTGTTGAGAGATGAAAAGAAAATAATGAATGAACCCTTAATAGTTGTTAAATAAATCAATACCTAAGTAGCCAAATATTAATCTTTCCAAATTTCAGAATCCTTCTTATAACCAATGTTGTAAAAAGCCACTATGGAAAAAAGCGAGGAGCTGCGGCTTTGTTTAAACTTTAAACAGTGCTTAAGTGGGAAAAATTTGCAAAAGCACCAACCAAAAAAGCGAAAAAAATTATAAATATAACAATTTATATATAATCATGAAAGAATAGAAAAAAAGAATAAATTAGAGAAAAATAATACAGACATAGATATGCAATTTAAATTCATCAACGTTAACAATTTGTAAGTATAATAATTCAATTACTGATAATGAAGAAAGAGACGAAATAGAAGACTAAAAGAGGAAGAAGAGAAGTAAAAGCGCAGCAGCAGGGGCAGAAGTAAAATAAGAGGAGGAAGAAGTTAAAAGAAGATAAAAAGAATAAGACTGGAAGAGTAGAATGACTAGAATCAATAAAAATAGAAAAAAAAAACAAGAAAAGGAAGATTAAGAAGAAAACCTAGCAGCAGCAACAGCAGAATCAATAATAGTAGTAGTAATAGAAAGAGAAGAAGACTAGTAGAGGAAGAAGAAAGAGCAATATCAGCAAAATAGCTAGATCGGATTATATCTTGTAAATAAAACTGTAAATAATTAATTAATTATATTCTCCCATCAAAAAAGTTTGTTGGATCACAGGATCATCGTATCGCCTCATCTGATCGTCAGATTGATGTCACATGATTGAGGTTTGGTGCAGCTAGCGGCTCTGGAGTTTTTAAAGCAAGGATGAAAGATACATTTGGGGATTTTTTGTTTATGAACTACTTGTCCCAATCGGGCCTGAAGCCGGTTTCAAATCCGTTTAAAGGCCTCTTCGAAAAGCGGTCCATTTTGGGCAGCTTCACTGCAAGTGCAAGGATTTTGCAAACCAAGAGCAGCATGCCAGCTTTTTGAATTCACATCCGCAGCAAAGCGGGGCTTTGCCACACGCGGAAAGCAGGGCAAAAGCATCGCAGTTGTCCGCTTTTTACAACCTTCATTATAACTTACTCATCAAATCGTATTTTTACACTCAAATTATTTGAAGTTTTTTAAACCACAAAAAGACCATGCAATGTTAACTTGCCATGATAAGATTAAAGATCATACACGTTCAAGCTATCTAACATCCAATAATATTAACTTTGTTATCTATACTCTGTAATTTATTCATAAGATGTACCTAAAGAAAAGGAAACCAATTCAAATGACCTGCGAAAGCGAATTTGAGAAAGGAGAAGTGGAAAGGGGAAAGGCACATGGAGAGAGAAATGCATGTGACATTTGTAAAGATTTGACTACTTTAGTTAGATTGGTCGGATCCAAATCCACAACCAACCTTCGAAAACCATTGAGCAAATGAGTGAATACAGCAAGGGATGGTGAAGCAAAACCAAAACGAATGTGACATCAGTAACAAGGAAATTTAAGGGACTAAATAATTTTTATGACTTACATAAACCTTAATTAAAATTGAGTGTTAGATGATATGTTTGTTTATGAATAAATTTAGCAAGGTCTGAAATCTTGATATTCATATAGTATCTGCTACTTCATAGAAAATAATAATAACTAAAAGTTATTTTAAAAAATAATAATAACTAAAAGTTATTTTAAAAAATAATAATAACTATAAGTTATTATAAAAAATAATATAATTAGAAATATTTTAACATGGTTTTTAAATAAGTAGTAGAACTTGGATTGTATTTCAACAAATTATGCAACATAGAAGTTGAATTTTGATTGTATTTCGACTAGAATTATTGTATAACATAATAGTTAATGTGGTAGCAATTTACATGTAGATATGATATTTCAATTTTGGAGTTAATTCGTAGCAAGAAAAGTGTAGAATTCCCCACGAACTCACAGTAATTTATGGTTGATGAGAGAAGATTAATGGTTAAATATCTAACACTAAAACAACGATTTGACATTCACAATTTCAAATCACAATTTCTCTGTGTACAATTTATTAGGACTGTTAAGGGTCTTAACACAATGGGAATATGATGCAGATCTACCTCTTATTCTTTTAGAAATTTGGGGAAGACATTCAACTGAAAACAAGATTGTGCACATGATGCCTGTATTCGTTGGCATCAGTCATATCGTCATATGGGCCAGTATAATCTTGAGTACCTCAAATCGATATGATATTTCCCAGTAGATATCACAATTGACCAATATTTGAAACATTGATATTTTGTTAGGTTTCTTAAGGTTTGAATATAAGAAATTTGCCAATGAGCAATTGCTCAGATGTCATTCTCTCCCACCTCACTCCTGGGTGGCGCGGGATCAAGACCCGGCCAGCGCACGCTTTACTACTTTCAGATGTATAAAAAATATATGACGTTTTAGATAGGTCAACAGATAAATGATGGATAGATTTTAATACAAAACAGCTCAACATATAGATTTTGGATAGATTTTAATACAAAACATAGAGACATTAAAAGAATATTTTGCTAGGCAGAATATACCCAGCTGGGAGAAAAGGATATGACACTTTTTATCTTTAAGAATACTTAAAGATTATATGAAAGAAATTTAATATACACTAGTGAAGAAACCATCAATTTTTTGTAAACTAAACTAAATGATGTAGAACACGAACAATTTTAGGATTTTGGGGAAGAAAATAACTTGGTTTCACACTAAGTATCCAATGCTTCACACCAAGGAGAGAACCTTTCACGGGTTTGAGGGAAAATTTGATCTCAAGCTTTTCATTGATTAAAAACATCCTAATACATAGCTTTAAATAGCTTTACAATCTCTCAACCCTCACATTTTACCCAATGTGGGACTAAACTGAAGAAACAAATAAAGACACCAAATTCAGATATCTAAGTGGGTTTGGGCCCATCCATAGCAAACTAGGCTGGGGATCACGATGTCTTCTGCGGGTGTAAACCCTGATGTCCCCATCAAATCTCCCCGGGTGGGAAGAACTCGGCTCTGACGAGTGTAGTGCATGTTGGCTGTCATAGTACTCAAGCAAATCTGGGTCTAACCTCTGTAGTTTTGTTCTAGTAATCCAAGTACAATCTGATCTGGCCGACCTTTCGACTCACCAAGTAACGCTGATAATCACCCTGCCTGGTTAATACAACCTGATCCTCTAATATGCGATCAATCTGCTCTCTATGTGGATGCATGGGTGGTAAAGGAATATATGGAGGAATAGCAGGGACACTCAATTCATCTTGGGAAGGCTCGAAAAATGGGTTTGTGCTGTGGGTATTATTGTTGGACCCTTATAAGCCACTAGATTTTCAATATTAAAAGTTGAGCTAATCCCATAATCTGCAGGGAGATCTACTACATATGCATTAGAACCAATTTTCTTTAAGATTTTGAATGGGCCATCACTATAAGCTTACAGTTTCTTCAAGATTCCAGGAGGAAACCTCTCAGAATTGATTCGCATCATAACATAATCATCTTCATTAAACTCTTTGAAGCGCTTGTGAGTATCTACAATAGCCTTATATTTTGCATTGCTAGAATGAATTCTCCACTGATCTCTTTATGCAAGTTATGAATGTGTTGTGCAGATGACTCAGTTGACTCACACTCTATGATGATGCAACATGGGAATAAGGTCTATAGGCTTTTTAGGTTTGTAATCATGAACTATCTCAAATGGGCGGATGCCAATGGACCTATTTATTAACCCATTATATGCAAACTCGACAGTAGACAATATCAGATCCCAATTCCTAGAATTTTCACACAAAGCATTTGAGAAGATTCCCTAAACTACAGTTCACTACCTCAGTTTGGCTATCAGTCTGGGGGTGGTAAGCAGTGGAGAACTTGAGCTTTGTGCCCATCATATGCCATAGGGTTTTCCAGAAGGTGCATGAACTTTACATACCTATCAAACACTATACTCTTGGGCAGACTATGGAGACGAACAACCCTATCAAAATAAAGCTTGCCACTGTGTGATGCATCTAAGGGTTTGGAACAAGGGCTGAAGTGCGCCATCTTAGAGAATCAATTGACAATGACAAAAACTGAATCGTTCTTCTTAGGTGTACATGGATGTCTTAGCACGAAATCCATACTAACGTCTTGCCAGGGACAATCTGGCATAGGTAATGGTGTGTAGAGGCCAATATTCTTCTTTCTATGTTTAGCCATCTGACAGACTCGACATTGACCCACCAGTGTGACAACATCTCTCTTTAGTCTCGACCAATAAAAATGACTCTCTACAGACTCAATCGGCTTATCTCTCCCAAAGTGTCCTGATAAATCTCCAGCATGTATCACCCAGACAATAAAATCTCTCACAGAAGTACGTGGAATACATAGCTGGGTGGCCCTAAAAAGATACTCATCATGCAGGAAATAACTATCTCGCTATCGTACTTACTCATCCTGAAGGATAGCAAAAATCTCACCAAAGTCTAGGTGGTAGAATGTGGCTAACCCATGAAAACCCATAACCTCGTATAGATTGCAGTGTTCGGACCAATCTACTATCGCTGGGATCTTTTGGGATCCACACACTCCCTATGTGGAAACAACAAAACCTAAGAAGATGACGATATCAGTCAAGAAGGAACACTTCTTAAGGTTTGCATAAAAGCTCTCTCTCCTCAGGGTAATACATACCTGCTGCAGGTGGTCTATGTGTTACTCCCTATTTAGCTATATACAAGGATATCATCAAAGTATACGACTAAAAATTTCCCCATGAATGGTCGTAGTACCTGAGTCATCACTCTCATGAATGTGCTATAGGTATTGGATATGCCAAAAGGCATGCCTATCCACTCGTATAAACTATCCTTCATTTTGAAGGTCATTTTCCATTCGTCCCCTGGGCAGACTCTAATCTGATGATAGCCTCTTAAGATCAATCTTTGAAAAAAATTGTGGCACCAGTCATCATATCAAGCATGTCATCGAGCCTAGGGATAAGGAAAACGATACTTGACAGTGATCTTGTTAATGGCACGACTATTCACACACATTTTTCATGATCCATCCCTTTTAGGCGTGAGGAGAGCTGGCACTGCACATGGGCTCAAACTTTCTCTGATAAAACCTTTGGCTAACAATTCGTCAACTTATCTTTTCAACTCAGCATGCTCAGTAGGGTTCATCCGATAATGAGGCAAGTTGGGAAGTGTAGCACCCGGGACTAAGTCTATGGGTGCTGAATATCACACATAGGTGGAAGACAATCTGGAAGGTTTTCAGGGAAAATGTCACGGAATTCCTTCATATTGGTGTTATCTCTTCTAGGATCTCCTCCCGACTAATCTCACAAATCTCCCTCGCTACTAAGGCATACATAACTGAGTCCTTTCTTACTTCTATCTTCAGCTCCTTAGGACTAATAATATGTAAGCTCTTGCCTTTAGTTGCCTCCTTTTCAAGAGCAGTCATCTTGGGTTGTAAGTGATTCAGCTTGACTTTCTTGCCTTCCTGTGTGAATGCACACGAGTTCGATCGATCGAAAATCGTGACATCCATATCAAAAAGTCAAGGCCTCCCCAAGATGATATGACCAACATCCATAGACAACACATCGCACCAAATGTTGTCCTTATATGATCCAAACTGAATAGGAACAAGACATCTCTTTGATGCCAATGGATGATGCATCCATCCATGATACCTTACAAGGACTAAGGTGGGGAACTGACTGTAGACCTATGAGGATAACGAGCTTAGATGACACAGCATTTATGCAGCTCCCGCTATCAATGATCACCTTACTATGCTTGTTACCATGCGTCACAAAGGTGTGAAAGATCGCAGTCCAACGCCAGTCATCGCTCTCTTTGGCTTGAGCCAGGGCACAACGTACAACACCAAGTCTAGGGTTTTCATAGCATGTATCGATAAGCTCTACTCGCGTGGGTATGCTCTGAATACAACTTAGTCTAACTAATTCTTCATCAGTCTCATAACATGCCTCACCTGGCTCATAAACTTCTTCTTCCTCATCTATTTAGTTATATCCCTCAAGATCGTGTACTAATAGAGATTTGGAGGGGGGTTCCTGCGAAGTGCCTAAAACCTTGACACTTGTAGCATTGGGTTCGTAGACCGGCTCTAGAAGACTCACCCATAATTCCTTTTCCTTTGTCACTCATATGGGTGGTGGGTTTCGGATCTGATCTAGAATGGGATTGAACATGGGGTGGTCTGCTACCAGCTAATGCTGGCCAACGTGACAACTCTCGTGGATGGTAGAGCCTATCAACTGGGGCTTGATGAACGCTATCAATATCCAGTACGATCTGATAAATCTGCTCAAGAGTGTGGACCTCACAAAGAATGAGCTCCTTTCGTAGGTCAGGTCTAAGGCCAACCCTAAACCTAGACAAGGTCACACTCACATCTTCCCTCACGCTGCATCTCATCATGTACTCGTCAAACTTCTTAACGTACAAACGAACCGACACACTAAACTGGGTAAGGTTTTGCCACTGGTCAAGGAGTCGGTGATATGATGTGAGTAAATACTTCTCCCTCAGCTTCTCTTTCATCTCATCCCACATGCCTATGAGCTCTTGCCTATCTTGGGCTAACATGCGCTCGACATTCTGCCAATACAACTTGGCATGTCCAATAAGCTTCATCTCGCAAACCTCACTTTTCTCTCCCCAGACATATCATACCACCCAAAGTAATGGTCCATATCGGCCATCCAATCAATAAAAGTTTGGGGATTCAGGCGGCTATCAAAAGTGGGTGTCTACCTTAATGCCCTTGATCACAATCTCGTCTCGTTCACGTCGGTCGTGATGGGATCTCTCTCTAGATCTCCTAGGTGGGCTAGGCGTATCTCTGTCACGGTGGGTCTCTCTCTAGATCGCCTAGGTGGGCTAGGCGTCCGTCTGTCATGACGGGGTCTCTCTAATTCGCCTAGGTAGGCTTGGCGTACTATGTGCATGTGAACCCTCATCTGACGCTCTCTGCCTGGTGTTCTCCAGGCGTAGTACTCGGTCTAGACACTCACGAGACTCAGATCTACCTTCTCGGACTTGTATTTCTAAAGCAGCTAACCAGTTAATGACATCTCTCAGTGTAAGTTGGTCAGCATACATGGTATTTGAAATCTGATAAATTTTGCCGCTACATGTGGTCATGCAATGTAACTACTTCTAAATGTTAATGTAACTACTTCTAAATGTTGAACGCCTAAGTAATGCTCTTTTTTAAATGAATATAGATGAGATGTTAATGTAACTAATGCAACTTTCTATATGATGCAGGTGAATGATATGGAGATCAACTAGAAGAAGTCAATGCGTAATTCAAATTCAAGTCATATGTAGTTCTCACAGCAACTTCAAATATTTTAGTTTATAGAATGTAATGACGATTAGTGCATTGTAATGTGACTATTCAATTTTCTTAATGAAAATAACTCTTGTATCACTGTGGTAACAAATTGAAGCTCTCATATTAATATCAAAATTTTATGGCACTAGGCAAAAATGTGGTCCTATTGTTATTTTGTTTGCAAAGAGGGCTAGCAACAATGTAGCAACAAGGGGCTAATGAAACTCACAGCAAGATCGTCCCGTAAAAAAGATGAACAGCTCCAAATAGGATGGCAACGCGTCCGTGGTTGAGTTCTCTAAGCACCAGCGCGAACCGTTCGAAATTTGGACTCCGAACGAACCTGAAATCACCAAAATACGAAGACGGCATAGAAAATACTCTGAAAATAGCAGAAAAGTAAGCTGAAAATAGGAACTACTCAATGTTGAGCCGTTGACCAGTCAACGGCTTGCCGCTCGGCTCGGCTCAGTGGCTCAGCTCAGCTCGGGATCGGCTTGGCGGCTCGTCTTCGGCTTGACTCCTTGTCGTAAACGGCTCGAACGAGCCGCACTGTAGCACGATGCCGCCGCGGCGGTTTTTCGACGACTCCAACGTCGGATCGTCGCGGGACTTGTCGCGTTAAAGTCGCCCGAGAGAGAGGATAACGATGGGAGGGCTGTCGGTGTCGGTGGTGTCTGGAGGTGGCGCCAGCGTTCAGAGGAAGGGGAACCAGCATTCTTGTGCTAGTCTGCCGGGCGCTATCGAATCAATGGCGTCTTCAGATGGGGCCGTCGTGACTACTGGAGTGTCGTAAAAGCGGCGGCGTTGGTCGGTGTGGGATCTGCAGACACGGGGCTTCGACGGAGGCGTGAAGAGATCGGATCTGGTGGATTTCGTCACAGGAGAGGCCGGATCTGGCCTCCGATGGGAACGTCGGTGTGAGATCTGCGGACGCATGGCTTCATCGGAGGCGTGAAGAGGTGACGGCGATGACCTTGGGGGCCGCGGGAGGTGGCGGGGTGGAGCGGTGGTTGCGGAAGATGAGGCTAGGGTTAGGGTTTTGCCGGCGGAAGATAATGGCGGATGGAACTAGATTATGGTTTTTTGGCTGGAAAATAGCGGATGTGGAGTAGAGTTATGGTTTGGAAAAAGTTGGAAGAATAGAATTGTTTGGCTCTGATACCAATTTGATGTAGAACACGAACGATTTTAGGGGGGTTGGAAAAGAAAATAACTTGGTTTCATACCAAGGATCCAAGACTTTACACCAAGAAGAGAACCTTTTACAGGTTTGAGGGAAAATTTAATCTCAAACTTTTTATTACTTAAAAACATCCCAATACATGGCTTTAAATAGCTTTACAATCCATCAACCCTCACATTTTGCCCAATATGGGACTAAACTGAAGAAACAAATAAGACACAAAATTCAGATATCAAGTGGGCTTGGGCCTATCCATAGTGAACTAGGCTGGGAATCACGATGTCGTCTGCGCGTGTAAACACTGATGTCCCCATCACTAAAACTTAAGCATGCATAGCAAACACATTTACTCTTGCATAGAAAAATAACGCATAGAGGTATGAGTCGAAAAATCAAATGCAAATGCAAACAGGCATGTATGTGGTATCTGAGCAGATGGACGCCCTACATTCTAGGAGCAAAATGCGACAAACAAACCACCATGTCTTTGCCCCATTTTCCTTGGAGGTTTCCAACTCCAATCTATCCATTTTTCTAGGTAATCATTTACAACTCCAATCTATCCCTTTTCCTAGGTAATCATTTATGTCATGGTTTTAGGTCTCGGTTTCAGTCTCGGTATCGGTCTATCGAAAATTTGGGTTTCGGTATCGGTATCGCCCGTTTCGGTGGTTTTTGGAAGTTTCGTTTCGCCCATATCGGTAGTTTTAAATGCGTAAATACCTATCAAATACCATCTACTACTATCTACTACTAAAATATTAAATACTATCAAATACTATCTTACTACTAAAATATTAAATACTATTTAAAAAGTTCCGAAAAGCATTTCGCTAAACATATTGCATTTATTTACAAGTTTGCCAATTAGTGGCTTAGTGCTGCTAGTCACACACACATTTTGCTGAACATAATACATTTAGCTTTTGTTGCTGCTAGTCACACACACATTTTGCTAAACATATTGCCTTTATTTACAAATTTGCCAATTAGTGGCTTGTGTTGCTGCTAGTCTTGCTAAACATATTGCATTGATTTACAAATTTCCCGATTAGTGAACATATTGCCTTTATTTACAAGTTTGCCAAGTGGCTTGTGCTGCTGCTAGTCACGTACACATTTTGCCAAACATATTGCATTTATTTACAAGTTTGCCCACAAGTTTATATAAGTTTTAGGGCATTCTATCACTCCAGTTGGCTTGCCCCGTCGACTCGATGGAAAAAACGAAGGCGGCATGGGATGATGACGAGAGGCGGTGCCCATGCAGGTAAGTCTCTTCATATTCCTCTTCCTCTTCCTCCTCTTCCTCCTCTTCCTCTTCCTCCTCTTCTTTATTTTTAGATTTTCTTTAAATATTTTCTGTTGTTGCTGCTTCTTGTTCCTCCTCTATCTTTAACTTTTTTCCTTAGGTTTCGGCCGGAACGCCACGTTCCAGCCGAAATCGAAACGTTTCGGGCGTTTTCGTCTCGGTTATAGTCGAAACCGGGCCAAAACGCCCGATACCGACAGTATCGGGCGAAACCTTATACCTTGATTTATGTACGAGCACAGGTGGGAAAGGTGGCAGTGGCCTCTCCTCCCTATGACGTTTCCATCATCCTTCTTTCAATACATACACCAAATAATGTCTAATTTATACATCAAACTAGAATACACTTATTGTTAGGAACACTTGATTGCTCTGATTTCAAGTGTTGGGATCCAGTGAATGACATATAGAAAAAACTAAAGACTGGTGAATAGTATTTAAAATCCTTTATAAAAATTCTAAGTATTTTCTACTTGAGAGAAATTTGTGTTACTAAATAAATTCTAAATCAACAACTAGTTCTTGCAAATATAAGAGTAAGTTAAGTAGTGAAATATAAATCAACACTTGCAAGAACAAAGTCAAACACAAATAAGCAATCACAAACACAAACGTTTATCCTGTTCCAAGTCCCCAGGACAATCCCATCTGAGATTTCCACGATAACTTCCCAACCGGACAAATAGTAAACCTTACAATACACCACAACCCGGTGCAAGGAATAACCCATTCAAACAATCCTCGAGTGTAAACCCTCTTAACAACTTGAGTAAACTCTTCCCTCTTACAACCAAAGGGAGAAGAAGTATACTTACAACCTTTTGTCGGAGTACAATTTACCTATAGTCTTGTAATGAAGCACAAGTGTAGATGTAAGGCTATTAGGAATTGGATCTCTATAAAAATGTGAAAATATGATAGCAAGAGATTTAGAAATTGGCTAAGAAAACAAGTAGGAAACTTTTAATATGAAGGCTAAGAAGAGTTTTCTTTTGAAAGCTCTTTAGCACAAACCAAATTTTTCATTTGAAAATATCGATCTATCTTGTTGTAAAAACTCTGGGAATTCTCCTCTATTTATATATCAAAATACGTAAGAAACATATTTCCCAAAACACCCTCAAAACGATTAGAAATGGATAGTTGAAGATTTTTCGTTATAACCAACGGTCATATTACTAGTCGACTAGTAAATAATGATTAGTCGACTAAAGACTTGTTAGTCGACTAGTCATTTGACTCTAGTCGACTAGTTTGTCAAGTCAGAAAGATGCAAAACTCCATATTTTAATTAGTCGACTAGTGAACAACTGTTAGTCGATTAAACAAGTTATTAGTCGACTATCAGTTGAACATATATCGACTAATCTAACATGCCGACAATCATCAATTTTCAGATTTGATCAGTCGACTAGAGAAGAGTTGTTGGTTGACTAATAACATAAAAATGCATTGTTTTAGCCATAAAAACTTAGAAAAACAATTTGAAATATTTCAAAATATTTTAAAACATTTTCTATGGTTTCCTTAGTATGTGAAGTGCTTCGTCAAAAGCTTTAATATTCTAATAAAAGACAAAAATTAAATACATCAAAATATACAATATTACTTTGAAATATTGTTGATGTAGTCTTTGAACTCCAAGCTCTTGTCCTTGATTTCAAGAGCTTCATTCCTTAACCATGATTGACTTCACTTAACCGTGTCCTTGTCCTTCTTAAATCTGCATTCATAACTTATTAGCTGCATTCATAACTAATTAACACACAAAAATGTTTGATCATTATCAAAATATATATTGAGGGACTTAATATCCAACATTTTCTTCCTTTTTGCTGATGACAAATATATAATACATAAAATATAAATTTATATGTAATACCCTGCAAAGATGAATATAGGTTTAAATAATCATGTTAAAGCCCTCATGTATCATTGCAAGTTAGTTACAAGCATATTTATCTATGTATCAGATGTGTCAAAAGTTGTGCTATATGAAAGTCATGAATGAAATATCATCATTTTAAACAAGTTATCCAAAAATATAAATATTTTCATTATCCAATTTTCTCTCCCCTTTGTCATATTATTATATCTCAAATTATCTCTCTCCTTTGAATCCATCCCCCCATTAGTCATATTTTTACATATTTTATGACATCTTATTTCTCTCCCTTTGTCATTAATAAAAAAGAGAGGAGTAATTCAATACAGCTCTTCCTATGTCATTATCACAAGTGGGGGAATGATGCAAAAAACTTCCATATTCAAAAAAAATTGTATTATCAAAATTTTAAAGGAAACTTCTTACTTAATGAATTTAGATAAGGATACTTGTAAGTAGTCATCGAGTATGGAGACATGTCATAATGTTGAAAAACATCGAGGTGGCTCAATTTACAATCATATCCATCAAGTGACATATATATCACCATCATCAATGTGTATCAAAGTGTCACTTGTAGTATATATCAACAATTGAGCCAATTTTGACAAAAATTATCATATGCAACAATTCTCACGAAATATGTTATGCAAGCAAACAAAACTCTAAAATGCATCATATACATGTATAAATTATGTTCAAATATGTGATTCTTGAATTTCAAAAGACATGTCATTTAAATTCAGATTTGGAACAAATCCAATGTATCAATATCCATCATATATATCAACATGTGTTCATAAATCATATCTCTAGTGTAATTTTATCAACTTATCTTTGATGATCTATATTTAACACAGGATAAGTAAAAATCCACATAAGAGGGTATGTTTCAACAAAAAAACTATGCACATGTTGAGTTCCAAAGTTAAGTGACAATATATAGCAAATGTTGTGTCACTATAATAAATATCATTTCACATTATTATCACAGAATGCAAGCATGTGAAATCAAGTGTTATGACACTCATTATTAAACCATACTGATCAAAGATGACATTAAGTCCAACTAATCTCAATTTAATAGTGACTCAATATCAAGATACATCGGTACTATATCATGCAAGTCAAGCGTATCCACAATGTGTGGATGAAAATAATTGTGTCCAAAAGTGTAAATTCACAAGTGAATCTAATGACAATATTGTAAGTGTGAGTCCAATGAGTCGCATCAATGTGTCACAATCAATGTTCTACATATCAGTCCGCAATCCGAGATATCATCCGAGATATCGGAATTTACACTAGACCGATACAATATCATTAATGTAATTGCGTTTTCCGATTTTTTGAAGAATATCGGCGCAATATCGGGCGCATGCCACAATATCGGCCGATATCGGGCTTTGCTAAGCGAATGTTTAAATGTGGGCTAACGGGTCTGTCTACTGAATAGTGGATCCAACCTAACCCAAACCCAAATTCATAAAGGCCTCAGGCTGCTGCGTTTTAGTGTGAAATTCACAAAAACCCCTAATTCCCTCGCGTTCAATTTCTCCGTTGGATTTCGCTTGGCTCTCGCGTTCACCGATCTTTCACCGCCGATTGGAGTCCAAATCGCCGGTGTTCATCAAAAGGTAATTTTTTTTCATTTTTTCCATTGTCTTCAATTTTCAATTTTTTCTTTCAGTTTTTGGTGCTCACGAGTAACTGTGGTAACCGATCTTAGCCATTGCTTCGCTCATGTCATCTCCTTGCTCGGAGATTCTTCGCCTCTTACGCTAATCTTTTTTTCATTTTTTTTTAGTTTTTCCCATTTTTAAATTTCTTTTCCAGTTTTTGACACTCAAGGTGATAGCCGATCTCTTCCACCTGGCTTGGCTGCTCGCCAATCACGGTAATTTTTTTTCAGTTTTGATGCATGTGTTGTATGCTGTCTAACCATCTTGGGACCTCCTTCGACTCTCACTCGTGTTTTCAGTTTTCAATATTTTTCAGTTTGTATGTTCTGCAATTTGTTGCATTTTTGCTATTTTCAACTTGCTATTTTCACCTCGAGTTCAATTTGTTGTTTTTAGTATGCATTATACAACCAAAAAACAATAGTGTTCAATATTCTTATGCATATTCTTTAGCAGTTTTTCATATTATTTAGTTTTTCAGTTTTTCAGTTTTCCATTGAGCACCATGCATCATCAGTCCTTTTACAGTATCTTTAGCAGCCTCCCTATATGGTGGTCATTCGGCATCATGCATCATTAGTTCTTTTACTGCATAGATGCTTGCTGATTTTATTATCATATTTTGTAGGTACTTAACTCGCTTGGTTCGTGATCACTTAAAGAAATATTCCATCAAGTGGGTGGCCGGTATTCACGCTTAATGATATAAGTATACCTAAAACATACTTTTATTTGATTTTCTATAGTTTATATTTTGTTAGACACATATACGCTTTTATTTGACAACATTTTTAGCCTCTGATATGACACTCTTATATTTAGTCAATATCATCGATATTCATGTTTAACGAGAGAAGTATAACCCAAATATACTTTTATTTGAGTTAGTATAGTTTATATCTTCTTACATACATCTATACTGCATATGTCGTCATTTTAAGCCTCCGATATGACACTCCGATATTTAGTTAATACCCCCGGTATCCGCAATCCGATATCAAATTTCCTAGGCCGATACGCGACCAATATCCGATATTTAGAACACTGATCACAATGAATCATATATGTATTATGCAAGTTATATCATGTGAAAACTAATATCACATGACTACAAAATGATCTCACTAAATCCAAGCAAACTGTTGTCATAAAACTCCAGGAGTTATGTTTTCACACCATGTGTCATCTCAATATGTTTCTCATTAAGCTAAATGACTCAAAGTATCATATAGCCATATGCATCATAAACAAATCATATTATGTATGCATGCACTGTATACAAATAACTCAAGAGGAATGTGAAACAAATGCGAGTTATTCACATAAGAATTCACATAACAAGTTTCCTAAATATCATTGAATTCAAAAAATTTCAATATGACATGAATATATTAATGAGGCAAAACATATCCAAAACAATTTTCAATTTGATTAAAAATTAAATGTATCATATAACAATGTATCAATTTATAAACTTAATTTTTTAACACAAATTCAATCAAAAGATTTTTAAATTGTGATCTTTTATATAAGGTACCAATGAGTATATCATTATATTAGTGCACCTTATTTAGGTTTCTTTGACAATTTCATTCAATTGGAAACCAAATCTATTTAAGTTTAGATTTCTCATCTTTTATATATTTATAATTTTCTGAAAGGTATATTCTCCGTAAAATTATTTATATATGTATCCACATTTGTAATCCTTGATTTTTATTTTCTTGTGAGTTGTGATCTATTTGGCTTAGGTTTGTTCATGCTTTGCAAGTTAGGATTTTTTTATTTTGATTTCTCTTGCAAATTTAGTGTACATAAAAGAATAATTTTGTTTAGTCTTCTTTTGGTTAAACTTGTTGTAGCCTTTCGACATTTGTTATTAGCTAATTTTTGTGAAGCTAATAAGTTGTTTAGGTTTTTTTTCCCTTCGTTGAACTTATCTAAATTTTCTTCATATTTTAGTTTTATTGTAGATATGTTCTTTTCAAGGTCACTTAACCTATTGCTTAGGTTGCTACATTCTTTTGTAAGTAAGTTATTTTCATCTTTTAAATTAAGGTTCTTAATTTTTAATTTCAAATTTGCATCTTCTAATTCTTTATTCATTAGAGCTGTCTTCCGAAATAGTTTCATTCTTGAGCTTAATAATTTCTTCTTTTAATTCAAGATTTTTTTCTAGCATCTTGTTAGCTTGTATAATTTCATCATTCTTAAAGCACTTTTCATGAACCTTCTTTAAGTATTCATTTAAAAATTTCTTACGTTGGTTATAAAGTTCATGGAAAACTTCTTCCCATTTAGGTTCACAGTCTGAGCTTACCTCTTTGTTCGTATATGTCATGAAGCACATATTTGCTCTTTCCTCATCTATTTCATCATCTTCTTCGGATGATGAATCCGAATTGTTATCACATGTCGCAAGAGCATTCTTTTTTGTTCTCCATGACTTTTCAACGATTGGGGATTTGTTGTTTGTCGAAGGACAATCTTTCTTGTAGTGCCATGGCATGTTACATTTATAACACGAAATAGTGTCATTAGATAATCTATACTTATTAGGCTTGAATTTACCTTTCATTATAGGCCCTCCGAACTCTCTCGTTATTAGCATAATTTATTCTTCATTTTCTCTTTCCGAGTCCATCTCCGAGGTGGCCTTGAAGGCTAGTGCTTTCTTCTTAAATTGCTCTTGTTCATTCCTCTCTTTAAGTTGTAGCTCGTATGCCATGAGGTTGCCAATGAGATCCTTTATGGTAAGCTTGGAGCAATCATTTGCTTTCCCTATTGTTGTCTTTTTCTCCTACTCGGGTGTGAGCGATCAGATGGTCTTTCGTATCACCTCCGCTTGTGTAACTCTTGCCTAGCTTGCGGAGGGTCTTTTGTACCAACTCCGCTTGTGTGCAGTTCTTGCCTAGCCTGACAAGGGTGTTGGTGATCTCTGTCAGACGGGTGTACATCTCCGTAATAAATTCTCCTTCGTTCTTTTTAAAGAGCTCTAACATATGGGCATACAAAGAAATTTTTCTTTCTTTTACTTTATTAGTTCCCTCAAGTAACATGTGTTACCTGAAGGATATACCAAATTTGGTGTGCCATTGTAAACGTACAAATACAGTTATACTCAATGTTGTCAAGAGCACAAAACATCGCTGTCATTTCTTTGGTGTTCAAATTGTCTTTGGCATTGTTTCATCACTCCACGAGGTGATTGGAGTTATTGGTCTACCGTGGGCGATCTCCATTATGCTCCGTAGATCCATGCTAATTAATTGGAGGAAAGTCATCATACTCGTCTTCCACGAGCCATATTTAGATTCGATGAGCATATGTGGTTGAGTGACCGATTGGTCCACTGAAAATTGTGATACATAGCTTGTTGATGACATCCTTTTGATCTTAATCTGATACCAAGTGTTAAGAACACTTGATTGCTCTGATGTCAAGTGTTAAGAACACTTGATTGCTCTGATGTCAATTGTTTGGAATCATGTGGATGACAAATAAAAAACATTAAAGTGTGGTGATTAGTGTTTAACATCCTTTATATATATTCGAAACATTTTCTGCCTAAGAGATAAATTTGTGTTACTAAATAAACTCTTAAGCAATAACTAGTTCTTACAAATATCAAAGTTAAGCCACAGAATATAAATCAATGCTTGCAAGAATAGGGTCAAATGCAAATAAGCAATCGCAAACACAAACTTTCATCCTGATTTGGTCAACCCTGACCTACTCCAGTCCCCAAGTCAATGACACCTAATATTTCCACTATGACTTCCTAACCGGAAGAATAGAACATGTCTCTACACCATAACCCGGTGCAAGGAAAAACCTACTCGAACAATCCTTAAGTGTAAGCCCTCTCAACAACTTAAGAGTAAATCATTCCCTCTTACAACCCAAGTGAGAAGAATTATACATACAACATTTTGTAAGAATACCTATAGCCTTGCAAGGAAGCACAAGTGTTAGATGTGGGCTATTAGGAATTGGATCTCTATAAAGATGTGAAAATTTGCGAGCAATAGATCTAGAAATTAGCCAATAAAACAAGTAGGAAACTTTTAGTATGAAGACGAATAAGAGGGATTTTCTTTGATCTTTCTTGTTGTAAAAACTCCAGAAATTCTCCTCGATTTATATAGATCAAAAAATGTAATAAACGGATCTCTCAAAACACCCTCGAAATGGTTAGAAACAGCTAGTTGCAGATTTTCTGTTCTGGCCAACTGTCATATTATTAGTTGAGTAGTGAACAATGATTAGTCGCCTAATGGCTTATTAGTTGACTAGTCAGGTCAGGTCAGAAGGCTGGAAAACTCTCTGTTTTGAATTAGTTGACTAGTGAACAATTGTTAGTCAAATAATCAAAATATTAGTCGACTATCAGTTGAACATTGATCGACTAATCTGACATGCTGACAGCCATCAATTTTCAGGTTTGATTACTCGACTAGAGAAGAGTTGTTGGTCGACTAATAACCTAAAAAAGCATTGTTTTGGCTATAAAAACTTATGAAAACGATTTGAAATATTTTCAAAACATTTTAAAGCTTTTTCTATGGTTTCTTAATGTGTAAAGTGCTTCATCAAGACTTTAATATTCTAATCAAAGACAAATTAGATACATCAAAATATGCAATATTACTTCGAAATATTCTTGATGTAATCTTTGAATTCCAAACTCTAATCCTTGATTCTTCAAGTGCTTTATTCCTTAACCATGATTGACTTCACTTAGCCTTGTTTTTTTCCTTCTTAAATCTGCATTCATAACTTATTAGCACACAAATATATTAGCTCATCAACAAAACATATATTGGGGTACCTCAATATTTAACATTTATTTGGTTCGACCTCTTCCTATTTTCAAGTTACAGACATATTGACGCATGACAGAAGCAAAAATGGATGTGGTGGGAATTAGGGGAAGAAGTAGATTAGGGATTTAATAACTTTTCAGATCTCGCACCCAGAAAATCATTCGATCACCGACTCGCATGTCTCGTACGTGGAGATTCTTCGGACCTCTCGCCCAGCCAACTAAGCGCACTCTCGCACACCAATGTAAAAGATTTAATTTGTGGAGAAACTAAAAGTTTACACCAGGAACTAATTTTCATTAAATTCTTTTTTAAAACTAAGAAGTTTATTGCCCTTATTATGCGTATAACTTGAATCTCTGAAACGGATTAGGACTAGAAATTCTAGATCAACTAAAACAATCAAATAAAAAAGACTCAAATAAGAAAAAAGGCTTAGTAACTAAAACTTTCGAAAAACAAAAGGACTCAACTAATTAGAATTCTTTAAGGACTCAAACTCTATCAAATTAAAAAAACTCTTCGAATTCGATATCTATCAATCTTTCTCGACTTAAGAACTTCACCACCTGATGAACGACGATAGGAATGGTATAGCCGATAGAAATCAGTATTCCCTTATAGCTAAAGAAGATGCATCCATGAACTTTGAAATACAATAATATGTATCTTTGGAAAAACTCTCACAAATAGCAAAAGAGATGAAGGCATATAAAATCTTCTTATTAGAAGGATGTGGAGAATCTGATATGATAAACTCGATATGCTCAATCTCCTCGAGCTTATGTAAAAGACTCGACTTAATCTCATCAAGTTTGTCACTGAATAAAGCTCGTCGAGAACATATATGATACATGCAAAGCTTCTTCGCTACTTCTAGAATGAACCTCTCCGAGCAAACTATAATCATCTCGTCATCTATAACTGTAAATTCCTATAAAATTTTATTTGATTCTGCAACAGACTTATGATTATCATTGTTAATTGCAAGAGTTTCATCAGTCTTGATATGCAAAGCATTCAAATCAGATGCAACATGCTCATGAAATGCACGATGAACCAAGTAACAGCACAGCTCTTAAAAATGGGATTCACTTAAGGAGGTATTAGTGGCAGCGGTGGTTCTTCAACCATAGCATGTTCTTTTCTCTTTAACAGTATTAGTTTCAGATTTAATCATATTATCCCTTGACCACTTAAGTGCTTCTTGCCTTTAAAAGTATGCTTCTTGTCTATGGGCTTTCATGGAATCTAAATTCAAGGCTAGGTTAAATGCTTGTTGCATATTGTCCACAATTGTAATAGCACATTTTTCTCTTTCTCTCTCTCTTCTTTTTCTTTTTCTTTTCTATTTTATTTACTCGACCCGCTCAGGCCCAATCCCACTGGGCTTCCCTTTTTATCCCCCCTCTCTCATTTCCCGCAACGCCCCCGAGCCTCGTGGGCTTCTTTGACTCGCATCCCTCTCTCTCGACTCGTAGCAGCAGAGCCCTTAGGGCTTCGACGCGACCCTTCCCCTCTCTCTCTCTCTCTCTCTCTCTCTCTCTCTCTCTCTCTCTCTCTCTCTCTCTCTCTCTCTCAGCGACACGAGTCGAAAGGGCTTCGACGCATCACCCCTCACGTCCTCTCTTCCTATGACGCAACAGCGCCCCCCTCTCTTCTCTCGTCCTCTCTTGCGACACGCCATGCCCCCGGTTCTCCTCTGGGGTTGCTCCGGTTGCTATTTAACCTCTTCTCCTTGATTACATGGCATTGTAAGTATTTCTCCATATTTCGAAGCTTTATCGACGGATTTCTTCGGCTTCTCTAGATTGATCCTCACGAGATCTTGTCGTGGGATCCTAACGGGATCTTGTCGTGGCTTTTGGCTCTTAATTTTCTTGGTTCTTCGGCGATAATTTCAGTAGACTTTATCCCATATACTTCAGTTTTTAATTTTGATTTTGCACGGGAGAGGATGATTTGGGAGTATCGTTAGGGTTTGATTTCCTTATGTTTATCCAGTGGGGTTAGATTCCATCGCCTGCTTGTTGTGGGGTCCCTGGGTTCTTGCATGAGGGCTGTGTTGGGGTTTTGGTCTTCCCTTGCTTGCGGTTTGGGCTTTCTTGTTGTTGTTAGGTTGCGGTTGGCTTTCTGCTTGCTGTTTTGGGGTTCAGTGGCCTTCTTGGCTTGCTGCATTAGGGATTGACCCGTCCCTTGCTTGCTGACTTGGGTTGGTGGGTTGTTGATGGTTTCGGCTGGCTTTTATGTTGCTATCTTGGGTTCATGGGTTGTTATTAGGGCTCGGCTGGCTTTTTCAGCTTATGGTTTAGGTTCAGATGGGTCACTTGCTCGTTGTTTTGGGTTTCGGTATGGATTACTTCGGATCTGGGCCCCTTTACCCCGGTGATTTGGTCGTTAGCCCCTGGTTCCTTACTAGAAACACGTGGACTTTGCCGTAGGCTTGGGTTCCCCCACCACGTGCTGAAAAGACCCAAAATTTGATCCCTCTGACCTAGAACCTCTAGAGCCATTATGAGTTTGACTTTCGGGTTTCCTTTATATAAGCAATTATTATGTTTCTTTCGTTTCTTGTTTCATTGCATGGAGCAGTTGTGTGATTTTAATATTAGTTCAGCTCTGGAATATCTTGAAATGGAAATATCTTTGCTTCACTTTATCTCAATGCCAGCTTTATTGTTATGCCATTTAATAATCTATCTAAGCATGCTAGTACATGAAGTTTAATATTGTGTTAAATTGTGTAATCCACGGGATGTTACTTGTGATGGCACTTATACTGAATAACTGGTGGATTTGAGATTGGCTCTGACATGTCTGGTTGCTTCATTCAACTATTGACTATGGATCCCCCTTGACTATGTAGTTTACATAATATTGAACTTAGACCACATCGTGACACTAGCTTAACTCGCCGGGTTTTGGGAAAACTTATGATTGCGAAAGTGCGGGAGCAATTGGAGCCTATTTTTTGGCACATATCTGGAAGGATTTCCATTTTACGATCTATCACTTATTCCATGTACTAACATCTGAATGGATTCTGAGTAATCTGTTACTCGGCCCAGGGTAGTACCGTTGCTGCCCAAGGTCTTCGGGTTGCACATCGCACTCTCCATCATAAGTCACAACCTAATATTGGTTCACTTTAGTAAATACCACCTTACGGTAGGTTATGGACATTTAGTAATCATAACATGTTTCATATTTGTACCGTACTGTTGTGATTATTGATGTCATATCTCCTTTTTGTGCACCGTTACTTTCCTGTTGTATGTTTAGATAATGTAACTCTATTGAGTTATGGTGCGACTTCTGTTGCCCCACTAGGTGATGCACAGAATCATATGGAGGCGCCTGAGCACGAAGAGTCAGTGCTTCTTATGCATGACTCTGAGCCTCGAGGGCTGCAGGTGAGTTTATATTTATGTTTTAGTTGTAGAATAGATTATATTGTCTTTTTCTGTTCAAAACTATGTTAGTATGATATGTTATGAGTATTTCATTTCTTTCTACTCTGCTCCACATTGACTTCACTGGCACCTACAGGACATGTATATAAGTGTTTTAAATTGTGTCGGCACCCAGAAAATGGAGCGTTACAAAGTGGTGACCCATGCAGGTCCGCACAATCGCCTTGTGAACAGTGCAGAGCAGGCAGGAAGTACGATACTCGACTGACTCAATATACCTTATGGATACATGTGTGTAAGAAAGTTTTCATACGCAAGAGACGTAGACCGTCTAGGAGAGCGATTATGGCTGCAAATGCTTCCGGGTCAAGATCTGGGTCAGGCAACGCGGGATCGAACACGATGCATCAGACTTCGGACCAGGCTTTGCGCGAGATTATCCATGCTATACGAGAAGAACCCAGGCACGATGGAAGAGCACAACAGTTCCGATCGCAACGCCTGTCGATTTTTATTGGACGAGGGGATGTTCTGGATGCAGAGGAGTGGATGCGCTCGATCACCGACATGTTGAAGACATCAGAGACACCTACAGTTTTGTGTGTTAGCATGGCAACACTGCAGCTGACTAGAGAGGCCAGGAACTGGTGGAATGCGGAAGAGGACGGACTACCTAAGCCGATCTCTTGGGCTACATTTAAGGAGTTCAATGCCCAGTACTTCTCCCCAGAGGCGCAGATGGAGTTGGAGGCACAGTTTATGGGCCTGAAGCAAGGTTCCATGACTGTATAGGAGTACAACGCTGAGTTTTCTAAGCTCAGTAGGTGTGTAACTTGATACGGGGCCGCTAAACCATATTTTGCATTTGTATTTGCTAACAATTGGTGTTTCAAGTTCGCTAAGTACATGGTGTCCACCCCTCAGGCTCGGGCCAAGAGATTTCAGCATGGCCTAGACATCGATATTCGTGATAAGCTGGTCGAGTTCAAGTTGAAGACCCATGCTGACGTACTCTCCACTGCTCGAGAGTATGAGTACGTGCAGAGGGAGCAGTAACAAGAGCGACGGGCAGAAGTCCCTCCGAATCGACCACCACCGACCGTTGCTGCAGAGCAGAGCCGATGACCTTCAGGGCCACCAATAAATGCTAGCATCGGAGAACGGGATAAGTCAACCATATAGACAGAGCATATCACGCCATTCAAGAAGACCGGAGTAGAGACCAACACTCGACGCCCTGTGACATGCGACTATTGTCACCGATTAGGACACATGAAGAGAGATTACCGCTGCAGGAACAAGCTGTGTATGATATGATGTGCATCAGAGCACTCCATTAGTAGTTGTCCAAGACGAGTTGAGCAGACGACGACTGCCAGTGCCAGTCAGCAAGGGCGACAGCCACCAGCCTTGCCTCAGAGGCGCCAGACTTGTACCATGTCAGCGGTGGAGACGGACACCCCCAGCTCTTAGCTTGTATTATCAGTTGGTTGAACCAATCTTCATTCTGTTGTTGCTAGTTTGTTGGATTTCTTTTGTGGTTTGTATATAGTATCTCGTTCTAGAATTATGAGGACAGAATTTTTGTAAGGTGTGTAGAATATAATGGCCCATTTTCTCTCTTCTTTTTCTTTTTCTTTTCTATTTTATTTACCCGGCCCGCTCAGGCCCAAGCCCACTGGGTTTCCCCTTTTCTCCCCTTCTCTCTCTCATTTCATGCAACGCCCCCGAGCCTCGTGGGCTTCTTCGACTCGCATCCCTCTTTCTCTCGACTCGCAACGACAGAGCCCTTAGGGCTTCGATGCGACCCTCCCCCCTCTCTCTTGGCAACACGAGTCGAAGGAGCTTCGACGCAGCACCCCTCACGTCCTCACTTCTGTACAACGCAGCATCGCCCCCACCTCTTCCCATGTCCTCTACTGCGACGTGCCATGCCCCTCGTCCTCCTCGTGGGTTGCTCCAGTTGCTATTTAACCTTTTCTCCCCACTCCTTATTGATTACATGGCACTGCAAGTATTTATCCATATTTCGAAGCGTTATCGACTGATTTCTTCGGCTTCTCTGGATTGATCCTCGCGGGATCTTGCTGTGGCTTTTGGCTCTTAATTTTCTTGGTTCTTTGGCGATAATTTCGATAGACTCTATCCCCTATACTTTAGTTTTTAATTTCAATTTTGCACAGGAGAGGATGATTTGAGAGTATCGTTAGGGTTTGATTTTCCTACGTTTATTGTCTGCTCTCGCGGAGCTAATAAATTTATACTGCAAGCGCACGGTGTCGATTGTAGTGCTAACGGATCGAACACAGGGAGGCGTTTGTTGAGTACCGATTTTTGGATCCTTACTCGAAAGCTACGCTATCGGATGGTGGTCGAAGAGAGAATAAAAGTGTGGAATCAAGGGATAAAAGCTCTAGGACTTAGGGTATCCCCACCATTGAACTAGGGTTAGGGTTGGACTAATAGATGACCGATTGTTGGGTTCATTGGTACTCGGAAGAGGTCATCTAACCTAAGGACATTCATCTATCCTCCACTCTCGTGGTGCATGATAGAGTATTTCCTTTATGTTAACTCTTACCCCCCTTTTCGCAATGCAATGATAGGCATATCCTAACATATAACG
Organism: Scilla litardierei; assembly: GCA_030789695.1. NCBI lineage: Eukaryota > Viridiplantae > Streptophyta > Magnoliopsida > Asparagales > Asparagaceae > Scilla > Scilla litardierei. The sequence goes on along the minus strand of CM061140.1, from coordinate 55,505,764 downwards.
ATGCCAACTCTCGCCGATATATCGGTATACGTCAGGCGCATTACGCTCGACGAATGTCCTCAATCTTCCTCCCGACCATAATGGCATTCGGGAATTGGACCTATATTAGGAGGGCTCTAATCGGTGCACGACTCTCATCGGTCACACCGATAGTATGGATCCTCATAAGGATCAAAACACCGGATCGGTCCAGACTCTCGCCGGCTGCCAATCCGATCGTCCAAAAGGGAGGGGTCGAATCTACGACGATAATTGACATCCCAATATACCACAACTCCTCAATTAACCCAGCAAATAATCAAAAGTTCATCCAACCCATAGCCTTAATCCAATGGGGTTCAACCCATTGCCCTAAATAAAATCTACTCATTACCCATTGCAATAGCGATGATTTCTAACATTGGGTAAGCGATGAAAGCCATGGATTCAAGAAATAAACACAAAAGATAGCAAAACACACAATAGCAATAGCAACGGAAAAGTTTCTATTAAGGAAATCTAATCTATTACAAAACAACTAAGATTGCAGTATAAATGAGTTAGAAAACCCTTACAAAACTCCAAAAATCCCAAAAAGGCTAAAACAGAAGATGGGTTCGCTAAGGGAAGATGTAAGCTTTTATACAACTTCACAAAAGACCAAAAAGACCTTAACTGCTCCCTGGCGGCGCTCAGATTTCGCGCAGAAACCCTATTTGACGCGACTGCGTCGAAAATGACATGGTCGCGTCGTCCCAATGCGTAAATTGGGATCGTGAAGGCTACAGCGACGCGGTCGCGTCTCTAAGGACGCAACCGCGTAGAATCCAGCTTCGACGTCCGCGTCAGCATCAAAACGGTCGCGTGGAGCGCCCGGTTGGTCTTCAGTTCTTCAGATCACGCAACTGCATCGTCTGTAGTCACGCGGGCCGCGTCGATTGCATATCTTCAAATCAAGTCCTCAGCGACGAGGTCGTTTGGAGATCCTGTACGCGGCCGCAGAGAGTTGGGTTCTGGAGCTTAGTGACATGGCCATTTGGTGCATGTCTGCGCAGCCGCATGGAATTGTGGCATGCTTAACTGTGTTGTGATCACACGACTGTGTCGAAATCGACGCGACCATGTGTATCACAGCTCTTCTCTTTTCTCCCCTATTTGCACACGTGGAGCTCTCGGCTCCGCTCCTTTCGCCCTTTTGCGCCATAATCACACTATATGGTCCCTAATCAGCATATATATCCTGCAAATCACAGAAGGGACCATAAAAGCAAAAGAAAAAACGAAAACGGGGAAAACGGTAAAAACGGAGAAATAAACGATGAAAACTGTGTATGAAAAGGGGAAAAACTATATACAATAAACATTCATCAAAATCACCCAAGCAAAACTTTTCTCTTCCTTGTCCTCAAGGAAGACAAGGTCGAGCATAATTTGGAGGAATGCAATCAAACATGCAAATGATGACATGAACTTCGAGAATTTTCAAAAATCGAGTTTATATACGTGGGGTGAATAGAAAATTCAAATTCATGGAACTTAGACACTCAAATCTCTTTCTATCGACGAGAGTATACTCTTAGGACGTCGTCTCTAACCCAAATCACCAAGTAATATACTAAACAATGGCCACACTCAAATACTAAGACATTTCCTCTAACCCGTCCTTAGATCGAAGGAATAGGAAGCGAAGTTATGCGATGGTCGAAGAGAAAGCTAAGCTATGCGATGGTCGTATTTTCCTTAAAATTCTCCTCCTTCCTCAGCTCGTCATCTGGGGGTTCTTCATCATTGATCACATTCCCTCCAATGTGGTCTCCTTGATTGCATCTTCAATGAGATCGACATGGTTCATTTGGTTGTCTTCCATGAAGTTCTTCATCGATTGTTTGAGGTCGAACCGACCTTCTCTTGTCCCACGTTGAGGGAGAGCTTTCCTTCCTTCACGTCTATAAGAACACCCATCGTGGCTAAGAAAGATTGGCCAAGGATAATCGAGATGCGAGCGTCCTTGAGCATTTCCATTATGACGAAATCGTACGGGACCAAGATTTTCCATATGCGTACCGGTACATCCGTTACCACTCCTAGGGGATACTTCACCGAACGATCCGTCAATTGGAGCAACATATTGGTTGGTTGGAGTTCTCCCAATTTCGGCTTCTCACATATCCCTATGGACATCAAACTGATGCTCGCCCCTATGTCGCAGAGTGTGCTCTTGATCTCGATATCTCCAATTGTGCATGGAATGGAGAAGTTCACTGGGTCCTCAAGCTTTTCTACAGCCTTCCTTTGAATGATGGCGCTGCACTCTGCGGATAGTACAACTTTATCCCGCCTACCCCCGTTGTGATAATCTCCTTTAGGAATTGGCATAGCTGGGGATCTCCGATATTGCGTCGAGGAATGGTATCGAGATGTTCAGCTGCTTGAGAAGATCGAAAAATTTGACGTATTTCTCGTCTAGTTTGGCCTTCACCAATCTTGATGGGAAAGGGACCTTTGGTGTATATGTTCTGGGAGGCTCTTCAGCGGGCTTTCCTAACTCATTCTCTACGGGCCTCTCTCTTGATGGCTCAGACGATGGAGGTTCCATCTCACGTTCTGCATCCTTATTAACTCCGGATTCAAGCTCTTCATGAGTTTCTCCTTCATTTCCAGCTTCATTCTCCACAATAGCATGGCGGAGCCCTTAAATTGCTTCCCGCTTCTTAATGTAATCGCATTCACATGCCCTCCGGGGTTCTTTTCAGTTTGCTCCCTGGCGGCGCCCAGATTTTGCGCAAAACCCCTATTCGACGCGACCGCGTCGAAAACGACGCGATCGCGTCATCCCAGTGCGTAAATTGGGGGCGCGGATGCTACAGCGACACGGTCGCATCGCTGGGACGTGGCCGCGTCAAATCCGGCTTCGACGTTCGCGTCAGCATCTAAACGGTCGCGTGGAGCGCCCGTTTCGTCTTCAGTTCTTCTAGATTACGCAGCCGCATCGTCTGTAGCCACGCAGGCGGCGTCGATTGCATATCTTCAAATTAACTCCTCAACGATGCGGCCGTTTGGAGATCCTTTACGCGGCCGCGTGGAGTTGGGTTCTGGAGCTTAATGGCGCGGTCGTTTGGTGCATATTGGTGCGATCCACACCTACCAGCGACGTCGGACCCGCAAGCAGCTCGCGCGCGCAAGCCCAGCCGCACCTTAGGGGCATTTTCGACCCTTTTCCCTTTATTATTATTTTAATGGCAAACTTGTAATTGTTTAAAGGGGTGTTTATTCTTAAGCTAGGGCTAGCCGTCTTTAACCTCTTATGCTTATTATTTTGATATTTGTGAGAGTTCTTCGAGAGTTCTTCGAGAGTTCTTCGAGGGATCTTAGGAGAGTGCAGACGTCCTCGCTTATCGGCGTCTTGGGAGGGTGGTTACCCCTATAATAGTAGCCAATTATTTTTTTATTCGCTGTTTTTATTAATCTAATTTCAGTTTTGCTTTGGATCCTATCAATTTGGTATCAGAGCTCGTAACGATCCACGGCGGCTTCGACAAGATCACAAGACAAAATTGAGGCTTTGGAGGCGAAATTTACAAGCGAGATCGACGGGATCAAGAAATCGTTGGCGGGAAACGATGAATCCATGGTAAAGTTGACGGCTTCCATCGAAAAATTGACGGCGAGGCAAAAGAAACATGATGAACAATTCGCGCAATTAACTTTTCAATTGACGGCAAACGCGGGAAAGGATGGAAGGGAGAGGGAAACCCTAAATCAGTGGGAAAGGCGCCACCTTTGGTCAAATGGAAGGAAAAAGATGAGCTTTTGATGCGGATCTCGCCCCCGAGGAGGAGGAAGTCGACGAGAAAGATGCAACGCTGTGGATGGTGGATTATCGAGAGGCAATACAACGGAAAGCGGAGGAAGCAGCGAGGGGGGCGGCGGACCTAGCCGCCTCTCCCAAGACGCGCGCTAAACAACAGGGGGCGCGGGAGCGGTTTCTGGCTCCCGCGGGCCCCAGGAGGGTAGACGGGGGGCGGCGCACCCCCGAGAGCCGCCAGGGCCCGGCGAAAGGGGGCCGGCCTCCGACGAACCTGGTGGGCCCCCTGCAGAGCCGTGGTGGCCCCGAAATCCACCAGCAGGGCCGCTGGGGCCCGAGGCGCCTCGACAGGGCCGCGGGGACCCCAGCGACAGCAGACGAGCCCTCGCGGGGGTGGGCAACGGCGCACGATCACCTGCAGGGTTCTGGGGATTTTCCGCCTTTTTGAGAGGCCTCGGCTTGTGGTTTTGACGGTGGATTTGATCCTGGTGAGGGGCATGAGTATTATGGTGATGGCAGAGGTTTCTGGGACACTCCCGAACCTCGATACGGCGACAAGGAGGGCGTCCTACCTACACCTATGAGGGGCACCCCAGGGACCACGGAGGACACAGAGGTTATTAGGAGGAGCATGGAGGTCAGACTGGAGGATACGGTGGGCGAGGAGAGGGGCCCCGAGAGGTCAGGGAGATCAGGGGAGGGGACCGCAGTGAGGATACGAGACGCACCAGGAGAGATGGCAGCACTACCATCAGCCCAGATATGGCGGTGGACGAGGGGATCAGGGATTCAGTATGGACAGGCTGCGGAAGTTGAAGATGCCTGTATTCGATGGGGTGGACCCAGTTTTGTGGATCTACAAAGCAGAGCGATTCTTCAGAGTCTCACGCATGACGGAGGAGCAGAAACTGGAGGCAGCAGGTATCTGTCTAGAGAAGAAGGCCCTCGCCTGGTTTCAGTGGAAGGACGTGATGCGTCCTTTCCAATCGTGGGATCAGCTGGTAGAGAGGTTCAGGGACCCCCACTTGAAGAACGTGCGGGAGCAGCTGCTATCACTCAGACAGGAGGGCACGGTGAGAGACTGCCTAGAGAGGTTTGAGGCCCTATCAGGACATGTGCACGGGATGACAGATGAGACGATGGAGAGCACCTTCATGAATGGGTTGAAGGCCACTATACGAGCAGTCGTGCGCATGCAGAAGCCCTAGAGTCTGATGGCGACCATGGAGTACGCTCAGATGGCAGAGGACTGTCGGTTGGAGAAGAGGAAAGCCAAGAGTGGACTAGAGGCCCGTAGCCAGCCAGCGACGGGTGAACTGCAGAGAGATACTACGGGAGCAGATCCAGCCGCCAAGGAGAAGACTGGGGAGAGGAGCAGTGCACCACAGGCTGGGGGTAATTCAGGCAGATGACGGACGCGGAGATGAGGGAGAAGCGGCAGAAGGCCTTGTATTTCAGATGTGATGAGCGATTCACACCAGGTCACCGATGTGCGGGACGCAAGCTCTAGTTGCTGCTACTCAAGAACAATGATGACGAGGCTGACGTCGAGGACGAGACCGCTGAGGTAGAGGAGGATGAGCCTGAGGGCCAGCAGTTAGACGTGACGGAGGTGTCCATTAACTCTGTGGTAGGGTTCACACCGAACCATACCATGAAGTTGAGGTGGGCGATCGGCGACCAGGAGGTGACCATGCGTATCGACAGTGGGACGACCCAAAACTTCATGTCCAGGAGAGTGGCACTTCTAGTGTGAGCCCCTTTATCAGTTCAGTGCTGTTAGTGAAGAAGGATGGAAGCTGGCACTTCTACGTAGACTACATGGTTTGGAACAAGGAGACAGTGCCAGATAAGTTCCCTATACCAGTTATTGATGAGATCCTGGATGAGTTACATGGGGCATCCCTATTCAGCAAGATAGACCTCAAGTCGGGCTACTATCAAATCAGGACGCAGCGGAAGGATGTACCCAAAATGGCGTTCAGGACGCATGAGGGCCACTACGAGTTTCTAGTTATGCCTTTCGGCTTGACTAACGCACCAGCTACCTTTCAGGCCCTGATAAATAAGGTATTATGTCCTTACTTGAGGCGATTCGTACTCGTTTTCTTCGATAACATATTGGTGTACAGTCGTACCTTGGAGGAGCACTTGGACCACCTGCAGGTCGTGTTTCAGGAGCTGCAGTACCACCAGCTGTTTGCGAACATGAAGTGTTTATTTGGACAGCCATAGGTGGAGTATCTGGGGCATGTGGTGTCAGTAGACGGGGTGGCAGCAGACAGAGCAAAGATAGCGGTGATGCTAGACTAGCCGCGCCCTACCACACTTAGGGGGCTGCGTGGTTTCGTGGGCTTGACGGGTTACTATCGCAGATTTGTGAAGGGGAATGGGACGATCGCCTGGCCACTGACCGAGCTAATAAAGGACCAGTTCCATTGAGGGAGGAGACGACAACAGCATTTGAGGCCCTGGAGATGGCCATAACCACCGTGCCATTTTTGGTGTTACCCGATTTTTCCAGGCCCTTCGTGGTAGAGGCAGACGCATCGGGACATAAGCTGGGAGCAGTATTGATGCAGGAGCAGCGACCCATTGCGTACTTTAGTCAGGTATTGACCGCTAGAGCCAGACTGCGGTCTGTCTACGAGAGGGAGTTGATGTCCATAGTCCTGTCTATTCAGAAGTGGAGGCCGTGCTTGTTGGGGAGGAGTTTTCTGGTGCGCACATATCAGCGGAGCCTCAAATACTTATTAGAGCAGCGGATGGTAGCAGAGGAGCATTAGAAGTGGCTGTGGAAGCTGATGGGGTACAGGTTTGAGATTGAGTATCTCCCCGGGATGGAGAATAAGGCAGCCGACGCACTTTCACGGCGAGAGGATGCAGAGTTGGCGGCGTTGGTAGTTTCCATGCTCCAGGACTGGGAGCCACTACAGCAGGAGGTAGAGCAGGATCAGGAGTTGGCAGGCATGCGGGCGACACTAGGGCAGGGATCTACCGAGGACCCGGGGTATATTCTATTCAGGATGGGCAGCTGCTACATTGGGGGAGATTGGTTCTACCAAGGACTTCGACATATATACCAACCATACTCCAGGAGTTCCACAACAGCGCGTAGGACATTCTAGGGTCCTCAAGTCCTACCAGAGACTGGCGAGTGAGGTATAATGGAAAGGGATGAAGAAGGATGTGGCGAAGATGGTTGCAAAGTGTGACGTTTGCCAGCGTCACAAGTACCAGGTGATTCCCGGTGAGATTACTACAGCCGATGTCCTTGCCCGATCGGGTGTGGGAGGACCTCTCCATGGATTTCATTGATGGACTGCCGAAGTCGGGAGTATATATAGTCATATTTGTTGTGGTCGACCGCCTCAGCAAGTATGCGCACTTTGTACCACTTCGGCATCCATACAACGTAGTATCAGTAGCGGATGTATTTTTGAGGGATGTCAATCGCTTGCATGGCCCCTCGAAGTCCATCGTCTCTGACAGAGACAATGTGTTCTTGAGTATGTTCTGGCAGAAGCTTTTTAGGCTGCAGGGGATAGTGTTTAGACGTAGCACAGCCTCCCACCCGCAAACAGATGGACAGACGAAGGTGGTCAACAGGAGTGTGGAGACTTATTTGTGGTGCTTTATTTCAGAAAATCCCAAGAAGTGTGATCGTTGGCTGGCATGGGCAGAATATTGGTATAACATATCTTATCACACTGCAGCTCAAACGACACCGTTCAGGATTCTGTATGGCAGAGACCCTCCACATTTACTGCATTATGCGCAAGAGTCGACACCAGTATCAGATGTGGAGCGATATTTGGAAGAGAGAGATCAGATTTTGGAGGAGCTAAAGCTCCATCTGGCTAGGGCTCAGCAGGTTATGAAGACAAGGACAGACCTACACTGCAGAGATGTGTAGTTTGCAATAGGAGATATGGTGTACCTGAAGCTGAAACCCTAAAGGCAGAGATCTTGGCCCACAGGAGAAATGAGAAGTTAGCGCTGCGCTATTTTGGACCTTTCGATGTCGAGACGAGAGTGGGGCCAGTTGCTTACATGCTGAGATTACCCCCAGAATCTGTTATTCACCCGGTGCTCCATGTGTCACAGCTTCGCCAGGCGATCGGAGATCACACCCCTTCACCCACTTTTCCGTAGACATTGACAGCTGATATGGAGGTAAGGTTGGAGCCAGCGGACCTGAAGGGGGTCCGTAGAGGGAGCACGGGAGAGCGTGAGGTTCTGCTACAGTGGAAGGATTTTCCAGAGCACGAGAGCACGTGGGAGTACATGGACGTGATGGCGCAGTAGTTTTCAGACTTCCACCTTAAGAACAAGGTGGCTTATTAGGGGGGAGTAGTGGTGCGATCCAAACCAACCAGCGACGCTGGACCCGCAAGCAGGCCACGCGCGCAAGCCCAGTCGTGCCTTGGTGCGTTTTCGACCCTTTTCCCTTTATTATTATTTTAATGGCAAACTTGTAATTTTTTAGAGGGGTTTATTCTTAAGCTAGGACTAACCGTCATTAATCTCTTGTGCTTATTATTTTGATATTTATGAGAGTTCTTCGAGAGTCTTCGAGGGATCTTAGGAGAGTGCGGACGTCCTCGCTTATCGGCATCTTGGGAGAGTGGTTGCTTCTATAATTGTAGCCAATTATCTTTTTACTCGCTGTTTTTATTAATATAATTTCAGTTTTGTTTTGGATCCTATCACATAACTGCGCGGCCGCGTGGAATTGTGTCCTGCTCAACTATGTTGTGATCACGCGGCCGCGTCGAAATCGACGCGACTGTGTGTATCACAGCTCCTCTTTTCTCCCTAATTTGCACATGTTGAGCTCCCGGCTCCGCTCCTTTCGCCCTTTAGCGCCATAATCATGCCATATGGTCCCTAATCAGCAATATATATCCTGCAAATCACAGAAGGTACCATAAAAGAAAAAGAGGAAACGAAAACGGAGAAAACAGGGAAACCCGGAGAAATAAACGATGAAAAATGTGTATGAAAAAGGTGTAATGCCATGTGAAGCTACTGCACATGTACTAGATGTGGGGTGAATAGTACTTTAAAATAATCAAGAGAGTTATTCATAATTATTGTGCAAACATACAAACAACAATGCGGAATAGACTACAAACAACAATAATAGACAAACGCAAACAAAGCATGTAACGGGTTCGGATCCACCCAAGTCTCCCCGACTTGTTCCCGGTGATTCTACGTCCCAACCACCCGGATCCCCTCCAGATACTTGAGTTAAAAACCACTAACCCAAGATTTTGCACTATGAAATTCTTGTGAAAAACCTTCACAAGACCAAATCATACACAATATAAATGTGACTCCCACAACCCGGGATCACACTCTCTCACAACCGAGAGACAATCTTAAATATCAAATACGATGAAATAAAGAAACACTTACCACAAAATCATATGCCTTGAGTATACTTACCAAATTAGGGCAAAGATGGATTTTGGGGAAGAAGATGTCACCAAACCCTAGCTTCAAGAAGTTGACCAGCAATGGAAGCCTATGGTGGAGTTGATGACCTTGATTCAAGCTCCTTGGCTTGGAAGGCTCACAATCAATGAATCTCTCTTTGGAAATAAGAGTGAGAGAGAGATTCTAGTGAGAAGAGATAGCTTTAGAATGGAGTTGATTTGCTTCTCTTTGATTTCTCTAAATCCCAAAATATGCAGCCTTGGATCCTATGAAAGAACCCCTCTAAGTATATATAGGATAGAGGAAAGAGAGGAGAGAAATTCGTGCAATAAATGCTCCAACGACTATATTCTGAAGCAGACTAGTCGGTCAAAGAAGGATCACTGACCGACTAGTTTCTCAACTAGTCGGTCGGTGATTCAACATGAACCGACTAACAGCTCGACAGCCAAAAGGAAAAGTTCAGACAATAAGGAACTAGTCGGTCTAAGAAGACTTGCCAACCGACTAGTTTCACAACTAGTCGGTCGGTAAATGTTCTTTGACCGACTAAGAGTCGAAATCGAATAGGCTGAAATCAAGTACAGCTAGTCGGTTTAAGAACAACTTCCAACCGACTAGTTTCTCAACTAGTCGGTCGGTCGATGTGCTTTGACCGACTAAATGTAAACAGTAACTTAGGCTGTACATAGGCAATGATAACTAGTCGGTCTGAGAAGGATTCCTAACCGACTAGATCGTCATCTAGTCGATCGGTGAACCTTCTTAGACCGACTAATTGATTAACATGGAAAGAGCTAAAATGAGCAAGGACATCTAGTCGATTCAAGTAGAATTGCCGACCGACTAAATCATCATCTAGTCGGTTGGTTCTTCTACTTGAACCAACTAACATGCACAAGAAGCCGAGGGAAGAATCGATAGGCTTCGGGAAAGTTACTAATGGCTTCTATGATAATCCTAGCTATAAGATATGAGCGAAATGAAGATTATAATGTAAGTTCTACTCAAGACTTAACATTCTATTCTATGAAGCTAGAAGACATTAAATAATACATGACGAACCGTCTTCAAAGCTTCAATCTTCATTCTTCTTGACTTCAATATTGCTCCTTGAGCTTCAACGAAGCTTCAGGCACACGATCACGCGTATTGAGAAGTCTTGAGACGTCGTTTTTGATGTACGTATTCTTTTGGCGACGATCTCCATAACTGTGCTTACAAACAGTTAGTTCACAATATTTATGTTTGCTCATCATCAAAACCAAATCCGTGGAATCAATACTCAACAAAAGGGGATAAACTATATACAATAAACACTCATCATTTATCTAGTAGGGTTGGATTCCCTCTGCTTCTTGTGTGGTCCCTGGGTTCTTGCATGAGGGCTGTGATAGGGTTTTGGTCTTCCCTTGCTTGCAGTTTAAGCTTCCTTGCTGATGTTGGGTTACGGTTGGCTTTCTTCTTGCTGTTTTGGGGTTCGGTGGCCTTCTTGGCTTACTGCATTGGGGTTTGGCCCGTCCCTTACTTGTTGACTTGGGTTGGTGGTTTGTTGATGGTTGCGGCTGGCTTCTATGTTGCTGTGATGGGTTCCTGGGTTGTTGGGGCTCGGCTTGCTTTTTCAGCTTGTGTTTTGGGTTCGGTTGGGTCCCTTACTCGACTTTTTCGGTTTCGGCATGGATTACTTGGGATCTGGACCCCTTTACCCCGCTGATTTGGTCGTTAGCCCCTGGTTTCTTACTAGAAACCCCGTGGACTTTGTCGTAGGCTCGTGTTTCCCCACCACGTGATGAAAAAACCCCAAATCTGATCTTGCTGGCCTAGAACCTCTAGAGCCATTATGAGTTTGACTTTCGGGTTTCCTTTACCAAAGCAATTATTATGTTTCCTTCGTTTCTTGTTTCATTGCATGGAGCAGTTGTGTGATTTTAATATTAGTTCAGCTCTGGAATATCTTGAAATGGAAATATCTTTGCTTCACTTTATCTCAATGCCAGCTTTATTGTTATGTCATTTAATAATCTCTCTGAGCATGCTAGTATAGGAAGTTTAATATTGTGTTAAATTGCGTAATCCAAGGGATGTTACTTGTAATGGCACTTATACAGAATAACTGATGGATTTGAGATTGGCTCTGACATGTCTGGTTACTTCATTCAATTATTCACTACGGATCCCCTTGACTATATAGTCTACATAATATTAAACTTAGACCACATCACGACACTAAAAATGATAATTAATTAATTTAGCTTAACTCGCCGGGTTTTGGGAAAACTTATGATTGCGAAACTGCGGGAGCAATTGGAGCCTATCTTTTGGCCTATTTCACAATCTATCACTTATTCCATGTACTAACATTTGAATGGATTCGGAGTACTCGGCCCGGGTTAGCACCCTTGCGGCCCAAGGTCCTCGGGTTGCACATCGCACTCTCCATCATAAGTCACAACTTAGAATTGGTTCACTTTAGTGAGTACCAGCTTACAGTAGTTTATGGAAATTTAGTAATCATAACATGTTTCATATTTGTATCGTATTGTTGTAACTGTTGATGTCATATCTCCTTTTTGTGCACCGTTACTTTCTTGTTGTATGGTTCGATATTGTATACTCTATTGAGCTATGGTGCGCTTTTGTTGCCCCACTAGGTGACGCACATGATCATATGGAGCCGCCTGAGCACGAGGAGTCAGAGCTTCCGGTACAGGACTCTAAGCCTAGAGGGCTGGTGGATTTGAGATTGGCTCTAACATGTCTGGTTGCTTCATTCAATTATTGACTATGGATCCTCCTTGACTATGTAGTTTACTTGATATTAAACTTAGACCACATCACGACACTAAAAATGTTAATTAATTAATTTAGCTTGACTCGTCGGGTTTTGGGGAAACTTATGATTGTGAGAGTGCGAGGCAATTGGAGCCTTTCTTTTGGCCCCTATCTAGGAGGATTTCGATTCTATGATCTATCACGTATTCCATGTACTAACATTTGAATAGATCCTGAGTAGTCTGTTACTCGACCTATGGTAGCACCCTAACGGTCCAAGGTCTTCGGGTTGCATATTGCACTCTCCATCATAAGTCACAACCTATGATTGGTTCACTTTAGTATGTATCACCTAACAGCAGTTTATGGACATTTAGTAATCATAAAATGTTACATATTTGTACCATACCATTGTAACTGTTGTTGTCATATCTCCTTTTTGTGTACCGTTAATTTCCTGTTGTGTGTTTAGATATTGTCAACTCTATTGAGCTATGGTGCGACTTCTGTTGCCCCACTAGGTAACGCACATGATCATATGGAGGCGCCTGAGCAAGAGGAGTCAGAGCTTCCGATGCAGGACTCTGAGCCTCGAGGGCTGCAGGTAAGTGTTATATTTACGTTTCAGTTGTAGTATAGATTATATTGTCTTTTCCTGTTCAGAACTGTGTTAGAGCATGCTATGTTATGAGTATTTCATTTCTTTCTGCTCTGCTCCACATTGACTTCAATGGCACCTGCAGGACCTGCATATAACTGTTTTAAATTGTGACGGCACCCAGGAAACGTGGCGTTACAACAATGTAGGGTAGCATCTAACGCCTACTGTCTGCTTTCAATCCAGAATGAAACCTAACAATGGTATATAGAGGATCTTCTTGTATTTCACACCTAACAAATAAGTCGTTCAACTTAGTCATATACTCCTCAATGGTCATGCTTCCTTGACGTAGTGTCGTTTGGTTTTTCTAGTAGTCGTTTTATATAGGTATGTGGTAAATATTTTTTTCTTTAAACTTCATGTCAAATTTTTGTTTTTTAGTCAATTTAGTTTTATAGGGCTTCTAGGCAATCTTCTGTTCGATATATGTTTTCTTTTAGTTCTAGGTACATCTTTTGAAATTGATTTTCTAGCCTTTTAATTGCATTATCATACATGTTTGATCCTAGACTTTAAATCTATATGATAAAATGCAATCATAAATATGCTAATGTTGCGCACAGATCGAGGTTAGAAAAATATGTAATACAATGATATCGACTAATCTAAACAAAATTAAATAAATGAATTTTTAGGAATTAAATAATTAAGGATTTGATCAGATTAGATGTCACATGGAGTGCAAATCAGTTTTGTAGTATCATGTAAGGCCTCTAGAACTTGTAGAGCTTTAATCCAGACGATCAGTGCCGAAAACTTTGCACGAACAACTTCGCCAAAATATGCTGAAAATACGACTGAAATACGCTGAAATATGGTCGAAATATGCTGGACATCGTCAGAAAATCACAAGTCGTACTATTGAGCCACGGCTTCAATCAGCAGGTCAACGGCTCGGCTCAATCGGGAACGGCACGATCGACTTAGTACTTTAGCTCGTCGGCGTCGATCGCACCGACGACTATTTCTCCAGCGAATCGGGTGACAAATCACCTCCTTCACGCTATGGGTTCGCCTTGACTTGGAGGAGATCTTGGGGTTTGTGACCTCAGTTGGCGCCGACAGTGACGTCGGAGAACTTCAAAAAACTTTGTGGCGACAAAGCGATGAGTCTCAAGGGATGGCGGTGACGATATTGGGTACTGCTGAGATCGACGAGGTCGTGGTAACTCCTTGAAGGATTTTGGGTCGAGGCGACAACGCGGTGGAGTTTTGGTCAATGGCGGCAGCTTTAATGATTGCGGTAAATGTTGTTGAGGTTGCGAGGTGACGGTGATGGTGGTTGTGACGTCGTCTATGCTGGAGGGGCTTGTGAGTTACGAACGTGGCGAGGAATGTCAGGTTAGGGTTTTATTATTTTTTGGCTATTTTATCTCTTTTCTTTTTTTTCGGAAATTTGTTTTTTTCTTTCTGAATCTCTCATATTTTTTTGAAAACTTCTTTTTTGACCTTGTTCTTTTTTCCTCTTTCGTATTTTCAGAATTTTTTCATTTCTTTTTTTGTTTTACTCCTTTTACTCTCTTTTTTGAATCTAACTTTTAAAAAGGATAAACTAACTAGATTTAGCTCTGATACCAATTTGATGCAGGACAGAATCAGGAAGGGATGTGGAGGAAGGGCTGTGGTTTGAATCTGAGAAAGAATTAGATTAGGGATTTGATAACTTTTTGCATCTTGCATCCCGAAAATCTTTCGATCACCGACTCACACATCTCGCACATGGAAATCGCTCAAGCAACCAAGTCCACTCTCTCACACCAATACAAACTATTTAATTTGTGGAGAAACTAAAAGTTTACACCAGAAACTAATTTTCATTAAATTTTTTTAAAACTAAAATTTTTTTGGCATTTATATATGCTTACAACTTGACTTTGTGAAACTGATTAGTAATAGAAATTCTAGATCAACTACGACACTCAAATAAAAAAAGACTCAAATAATAAAAAAGACTCAAGTAATTAAAACTCTCAAAATAAGAAAAAGACTCACCTAATTAGAATTCTCCAAGGACTCAAACTCTATCAAATAAAAAAAATCCGCGAATTCGATCTCTATCACAAATAGCATCCAACCTCTTCTTGCCACCGATTTGAAATTTACAAAAATATCAACTTTGGAATGCACATTTCTACTCAGCATTTGGCAAACAGATATAGTATGGAATTACAATATCCCGCACCACCCACTTTGTTTTGCATAGATAATAATAATTTCAAGTTCTAAAATCAAATGGTACAAGTCAGAACATTTAACCAAGACATATTTAGAAACATTTTATGTTGCATATAAATAATCGACATGAATTAAAAAGAAAAAAGATGGTAGCTTTTTCCCACGTGTAACTGTAAAATAATTTAAAATAGGATAAATTTCACTCAGACCCCTATTATATGGGGTACCAATAACTAAACACCAACTATATTTAATACTAACACGGGACCCCCCTAAATTACTCTGAAAATCCTAGTTTCAAGGGAAATAAGTGCAACTTACCCTTTATTTATCAGTCAATCTAGGGGGTTCAATGTAATTCCTCTAGGTCACAATATTAGTATCAAAGATTGATGGCGCTTAGTTACATGTATCCCATAAAACATGTGGTCTGAGTGTAATTTACACTTTAAAATAAGTTTGCAAAATATTGAAGGCACAGTTACCTTCTTACTCCGCATTCCACAGAAACCACTTCGTTTTATTCTCCAAATGGAACCTTCAGTTACATCCAAGGAAAGATTGCCAGAAAAGATTCCTTCATTGATAAAAGCATGTTCGTCAAAATCAAGCATTAAAAGATCTCTGGCATCTAGTGTGCTTAAACCATGAATCATTTATGGATGCAGTATAGTATGCCAGAGAATAGGAACTGCTATATATGTGGGGCTTTTGAGAATGCAATGTAACATCAATCAGAAGGACCCATGTATAACGTAATAAAGTTACTGGCAATATTTTTGATATGTATAACTGTGCAGGGAATGCAAAATAGTTATGCCTATTGGAGGTAAAATAATGATTAAGTGTGACTAAACATACCAATAGAAGACTGTGTGGAACAAGCTGTGTTCATGAAGAATACACATAGGATTTGTTAAGGCAAATGATCTAAGGCAACAGTTGATAAGAATATGCAATGTAAAATAAGTTTTTTTGTTTTTACTATTACACAACGTCACAACATAGGGAGAGCTAATCTGCTACCTAGCAAAGCTTCAGACACTTGATTCTCATTACATTCCCTACTTAAAAATAAAAATGTGAATTTTAGTCCTTTTCCCCCATTTTTCCTTTTTTCAGGGGTGTGTTTAGTTTTTGGGTGTGTGATCGCTGATGGTTCATGGAGGAGACGGCTCCCTTTAGTTCATGTGAAACTCCAGTGTCAATTCCAAGTCTAGGTTTCAAAGAATCAACCTACAAGCATGCTTTAGTGCTGGAAAACATGATTATTTTATTAACTTGGAGGTTTAGGGATGAAGATAGAATGCATGCTTAGAGGTGTATTCTAACAATTTAAGATTTTAACAGCTTCCCTAGAGGTTACTGATTTACATGGTTTTAGATCCTTTAACTATTGTTCTGTTTAAATTTAAGAGCGAAATTTTGAGGTTTTGTTACAAGTAAGCTGCTCAATTAAGCGTTTAAAGCACGCTATTGTAGTTCGTAGAATTCACGACGAGGACATTTAAAATCCTTGTGAAAGTTCTCACCGAAAAGGAAATAAACAGTAAGCACATCATGATTTTCTTATCACTGATAACATGAACCTACGCTTAGAAGTAGACGGCAACCAGGAACCTATTCCCAATGCCACTAAACATTTTCCCATTTAGGAAATGGATCAAAACTTGTATAAGTAGCCAATGGATCCAGTACTTCGTTTATAAGTCATATAGAGACACCAGATTCACAGAAAATGAGGAAATATTTCTAATGAACATAAGCTACTTTTGGCTTTTCAGCTCAACATCTCAAAAACATTTTCTTTCTTAATTAAGTGGATGATACAGTACACAACCAGCATCTGTTATTGGATGACTAAGTTCACCAGTCTATACACTCAATGCAATGGGGTTTCTTGTTGATTGGCAACTGCTCATTGGTATTACAGTCTACCCGGGTGATTTGACATTGCATGTCTACTCAACACAAACTTGTTGTCCACTACAAGCATTCATTTGCAAACAGATCTATTATTGAGTTGGTAGCTCTTGATCATCATTGATGCTTCATGGTTATAGTCATCCCGAGCTTTCATTGTCCATCACCATTTATTGGGAAGATTTTATTATACAATGGATATGTTCTATATATTGCAACCAAGGAGAAATTATTAATTTAAGGATGTATGATCTTCATGCGCTGATTTCCAACACATGCAGCCTTTAGATGATGCAGTAGAAAAGCTATGAGATGACTAAAATCTTATCCCTGGTTAGTTTTTCCATGTGATATGATTCTTGATTTTCTTATTTTTGGAAATTAACCTGGTCTTTGAACCTGTGCCCTCCCATTTCCCAACCGAACCCTTTTTTCCATCAAGGCCTCAGTGTCATTAGCTTTCTGTATAACTATTACGGTTTATATGTTACCTTATTCTTATCTTGTATTAAAACAAATGCCTTCATTCCTCAATGTTCTTGAAACTTTCATTGAATTAATGCTACAAGGATTATCATTTTATTGTCAGCATACTACTCCTACAGTCTCCAGATTGTTAATGTTTGCACATCCCCTTCGAGAGGGATGACAAACTTGCTTTAATTTTCAATGCAATCAGAAACAAGAATGTCTGTTTTTCTCAACCAGAAAAGTTAGCAGGTTCAATCAACTAATCAGAATGAAATTCACACGGACAGCAATACAGTGATGATCAGCATATTGACCCAACCCCGGATAAAGTGATGCCTAAACACGCAGAACGATGACTTATTGTGTTGGAGTTTGTTAATCTCTTCCAGCTACAAGTTTATCTGTCTTTAAACCCTGAAAACTGTCACAACACGTCAAACAATTGTTCATGTTGCCAACCCCTTTTGGCAAGTAACAAATGGCAGCTCAATGGTAAAGCAGAGATTCATGCATTCCGGAAGACAATTCAAACAAAAAACTCCAACACCAGTATTAACATAAAATGGCTCAGCTGAACTGGTCATAGGCCCTGGGATTAAGACTTGATGGTTGCTTAAAGATGGGTTGATGGGTTTTCGTAGTTTCCAACAGAAGATGCCTTCAAATTCTAGAACTATTAGGCAGATAAGCTGCTAGATCTTGTGGATTTACAGAAGTGGTCAACAGACATTGCAAAGCTTACTGACTTATGAAGGGATGGATGGTGCTAGTGGATCATACATTCAGATTAGACTATCGGAGTTTTGTGCATAGGTATTCTGTAAACAAGCAAGCAGATATTGGAGAAGCATACTTGACATACTTGACATAGAACCAAAGCAGGAAAGATTGTGGTGAGGATGTGGGGAAGAAGAAATTAGGGATTTGATAACTTTTCGATCATTGCATCCTAGAGAACTAACAATCACCGACTCACACGCTTTGCAAACGGGGATTTTTTTCTGACCTCTCACCTAAGCAACCAAGCTCCCTCTCACCTTCATAATCAAAAAATTTAATTTTTCAACAAAAACTAGAAGCTTGCATCAAAATTTCTATTCACATCTTCATTGAAAACATAATTAAGTTTGTAATCTTTATATAGGATTACAAGTTGACTTTCAAAAATCATATCCAAAATAAGATTAAAACTCTAAAATAACTAAAAGATCTAAAATAACTAAAAGACTCAAAAAGACTCAAACTCTTTCCTAAATAAAATAACCAAAGACTCAAAATAACTAGAAGACTAAGGGACTCGAACTTTATCTTAAATACAACATCTAAAAAAGACTATCTAAAATTCAAGTTGGATGAATCGTCACCATTCTTCCCGGCTTAAGGATTTCACCACCTGATGAATACCAACAAGAATAGCATAATCGTGTAGAAATCATGATGAGCTCCATAGTAGTACCAATGAAGGGTGAATGGCGAATAATGAAGACTAATAATGACATGGTGTCCTCAAACTCCTATGAAATACTCGACTCAGTCGCAATAGGATCGTCACTCGGTAGAGCTCGTCAAGATCATGTATTATGCATGCAAAATCTTCTCAGTGATTCTCAAATGAACCTCTTCGAGAAAAATCTAATCATCTCATCATTCATAAGTATAAATTTCTACAAATTTCTATTTGATTATGCAACAGACTTATGTGTGTTATTGTTAATTATAAGAATTTCATAAGCCTCGAGATGCAAACCACTCATATATGCAAAATGCTTAGGGAATACACTCGAGATAAGATCAAAGCCTAACTATAAAGAATTCGGATTCACATGCTGAGATTTTTAAGTTAATATCTTATTACAGATTAAACCATTCTTTTGATTTTTAACTATACTCTCGTGTCTCCAAAGGGTCAATATAGTTTTCTTTTTAAATATAAATATGTATGTGATGGCTCTCTCAAAATACGTAACATAAAAGTCATAAAGCGAAGATTTTCTTAACAAAATATGTGTAGCATTTATTGGTACAACATCACACCAGATGTTATCCTAATAGTTCAAAAAAACCAGATAAGGCTTAGACAGCATTGGGTAACAGAATGTGGGTTATCATCAACCCATGTAACGATGTAAGGTTGTGGATGAGATTCATCTTCTAGTTTCGTCTTTTCTATAGCTGATTTGGCGACTAAATTTGTACAATTACCTCTGTCAATCATCACTTTAAAATATCTATCTTTAATTTTAGCATAGGTATAGAAAACAGTTATCATTCACCAATCTTCCTCTTTCCTAGGTATAGTAACTACATATCTAATGATATACAAGCAGACGCTAGACTCATCTAGATTATTATCTTCAACAATATCCTCAGGTGGAATGTATTCGTTTTTCAATTAATCAATCCACGTTATTAACCTCTCTCACAAGTAAGCTCATATTAGGGCACTAACTAGCAAAATGGTTAAAACCGTAGCATTTTAAACGTTGCATTCCTTTATGTTTTTGTTGTAAAACTTCTCCAATCTTTGGTCTCTCCATTCATCCTTTACTGATAATATGTTTAGTCATTTATTATTTGGCTACTTAGGTTGCTCTCCTAATTTAAACGTACGATGTATATTTATGGAGGTTATCATTAATTCCAAATTTAAGGTTAGATTAAATTTTTATTTCCCATTATCTGCAATGTAGGAAAGCATCTCACGTCTAATGTCTGTTCTTAATTTAGAACGATAACTAGTAAGGGTATATCGAGAATCTTCTTGTAGCACACTCCTAAATAGGTCATTGAATTTAATCAGATATTCTTCAAAAGTCACGCTTCCTTGACGTATATCGTTTAGTTTTTTAGGAGACGATCTTTATAGATATGAGGCAATTATTTCTCTTTGAGTCTGAGTTATGTTTCATTCAATGTCTGCATAGATCTTAGATGCTCTCTCGGTGTCTCTATAGATTCAGAAAATATTGACAGATCATATCAATTTTATCTTCGCAAATTGAACTTTTTGTTCGTTCGATAACCGGTATCATTTGACCAAATATTCCATTGTTACTAGTCAATCTGAGAAGGTTCGAGTATTATATATTCCTTTAAAGTTGGAAGCATATATCCTAATCCAGTATGTGACGCTATCTCGCTTGAAGTTATACTTAAAATTATCTTGTATCCTATTATTTTGATTTTTATTAATCCTATTTATAATCAATCTATTATCAGCTTCAGTGTCAAATGTGCTTTATGCTTCATCAAAATTTTGTTAAGGTTTCTAGACAATCCCATGTTCGATTTCTATCCGCTTTAAGTTCTAATTATATCATTTGAAGTTAATTTTCTAGCATTTAAATTGCATTATCCTCCATATTTGATCTTAAAATATTGTCACTATGTAACAACATGCAATATCAATGAATCACACGAATACAAATGCAAGATCCCAAATACAAACTAGATAGGTGCACTAATTATACAAATAAATAAAATAAAATCATAAGGTCCAAATATAATAAAAAACATTCCTATGATGATGTAACACACAAATCAAGTTTTAAAAATGGTATAATTATCAGTGATATCAACTAATCCAAACAAAATTATATAGAGAATTTTCAAAATTTAACAATTAAAATTTTAATCAGATTAGAGCTTATGTGGAGTGAAGATCAACTTTATAGCACCATGTAAGGCCTATAGAGCTTATAGAGATTTAATTCAGATGATCTAAGCCAAAATTTTCATGCAAAAGCTCAAAAATGGCTGAAACATTACCATAATATGTATGAAATATTTTGAAATACCACTGAAATACTAAAGTTCAAAGAAAATATGTATGAAATATTTTGAAATACTAAAGTTCAAAGAAAATCCAGGAAAATGTGAAGTCGCATTGTAGCATTAGCTCGACTCAGCTAGTCAACGGCTAGTCTAAGTTGTTGACTTGTCAACGATTCAGTCGGCTACGATCGACTCCGGTTGGCTCGAGCAGTTCAGCTTTGGCTCGATAGGCTTGACTAAACCGATTAATAGTACCAACTCAGCTGAGCTGATGAACAGTTGGTGGGCTTGGCTCAGCTTGTCAGCCCAGCTCAATGAACCACTACTGAAGCACATCTGTGCCATTGGCTTTTCCAAACAAATTCGCTAATGTTATTCGTCGATTCAAGGTGATGTGTGCTCGCCTTGAGGCCGTACACCATATGGTGGGGTCAACGGGACTAGCGGCATCGGAAATGATGGGATTATCAAAGGACGATGAAGTTGACAGTGGCATCGTTTAGACGTTGTGATGATTGTGTCTACCTGCTAAGATGGGACAATTGCTCCTATAAGGGATGACGGTGAGGGTAGCATCGATCGAGGGCAGTAAAGGCAAATCGAGGGCAGTAAAGGCAAGGACGACGTTAGTGAATGCATTATGGTTAGGGTTTCGGTATGGGGCATCAACACTACGGGGATAACAGTTGAAGTTTGTCCTTTTCTTTCTTTTTTATTTCTATTTTTTCTTCTATTTCTATTTTTGAAAGTTTTTTCTCTTTTTTTCAAAAGTTTTTCGCATTTATTTGTTCCTTTGTTTCTTTGTTTTCGTTTTCTTTGTTTCTTTTTTCCCTCCCTTTTTTGATTTGATGTGTTTTTTGTTTTTTAAATCTAAAACCTTAAAAAAGAATATGAAAAAGAAGAAAAGTTGGGCTTTTTTATAATTGATAAAAACCTAATTAAAAGATTAAAAAGGAATTTTTTTTATGCTGATGAAGAAAACGAAACTACACTAATACCTAGTTTGACGTAGAATGAAGTAGGAAAGATTGTGGTGTGGAGTTGTGGATGTAAAAATTAGGGATTTGATATCTTTTCAAGCCTGTCATACATGAGATTTATCTATATCACCGACTTACATACCTTGCAAGCAAAAAAATTTCGAACCTCCCGCACAAAAGCCCACTCTCGCACTCCAATGCAAAAAATTTAATTTTTCTGAAAAAACTGAAAGTTTACACCAAAATTTCTATTCAACTCTTCATTTAAAAAATAAACAAGTTTGTAATATTTATATAGGCAAACAACTTGGCTTTAAAAATCACATTCAATGTGGGACTAAAACTTTAAAATAAATAAAAGACCATAAGTAAATAAAAGACTTAAAGGCCTCAAACTCTATTGTAAATAAAATAACCAAAATAAAATAACTAAAAGACTGAAGTGACTCTAACTCTATTTTAAGTACCAAATCCTAAAAGAAAATCTTAAAAACTCCATCTAAAATTCAAACGGGATGAATCCTCATCAATACTTAATTGCTTGGCAACCTTATGGTGTCATAAGAGAAAGGAAAATGAGTAGAATGTGGAAGACTCTTCGAAAGACTATGCTGCATGGACAGACATGCCAATACAAAGATGATACAACACGACATGGAGACCTTTAAGAAAATTCTAAAAAGTTCCAAATATAGAAGTATTGTCTCCAATGCCAATGTTTAACACGTGTTCGTCACGGTATGACCTCATAGTTGAAGTGTGCATGCTACCTAGTCAGAAGAAAAGGGGTCAAATGATCAATGGAGGAAAAGCCCTTAAGTTATTACTATAATCCTAATTAATTATGAGATAAATGGATAAAACAACATGGAACATTCTCTCAGTGTCTCACAAAACCAATACACCTTTTGAGACATCCAATCATAAAAGGTAATCCCCATGACCGAAGAGTCTTGCATGGCTCATGTCAATAAAACTTACAACAAAGTTAAATGAATAAAATTGCAACAACAGTTCCAAAAAGGAACCAATATCTAAATCTAAGAAACATGATATGGGCATTTCTGATTCACATTCTAGATGACACAACATACTGAAACAACGAATGTCAAATAATTACATAAAAAATTGAGACTTTGTTGCTGAGCATGAAACAAATGTGGGTCCATCACAGCAAAATATCTTGTGTCACTCCGTGTCCAAGACAATGCTTCTTGTTCTGGGACATGCATATGTGCTCATATATCTAAAGTACTAGTCCTGAATCTTCAACTAACGTCAAATTGCTAAAATTCTTCATGGATCCAACTGTAAATAATCAGGCAATCAGAAGGCTATCCATGTTGTTGTATCATATATAAACTGATGTGTCCCCAGGGAACTGAGCATTTCAGGGCGGCATATGCCATATCAAACACATTCAAAATTCAATCTAATTGACCAATCTAGGTAACATGTTTTTCTTGAAGGCAATCAACATATTGTGAACTAATAACTCAAACCATTCCAGCTATATAATATAAGAACCATCCTGAAGGTAGTAGCAGTTATCAGAATGCTTTCATGCTTACCCCAAAATAGAGAATGCTAGGGATTGAGAATTTTATTTTTAATTTTTAATTTTATATTGAGTTTTAGAATTTTATTTATTTTAGAGTCGTTTATTTATTTTAAGATTTAGTATTTTGGGTGAGTTTAGTACCACATCGAATGGAATATGAAAAGTCCGAGTTTGTAAGCATATACTCGTAATTTTCTTCCACAAAATCATCCCCAAATTTTTCCCTCAAATTTCTAAATCCCACCACGTCCTGCATCAATTTGATATCAAAGCCGAACGGTACTTTTTTCCCTCTCCTCCAATTTTCCTTCCAAATTTTTTATAAAAAAAGATAAAAACGCTTATATGCCACCTTCCAAAACCCTAAACCATATTCCCGCACCGCCACCTCCGTGGTCCAACCCTAGCTTTAGATCTAAGCGATGCCACCCTTCCGAAGCCCCACCATCGCCGTCCGAAAGCGTCGCTGCCAGCAACCCTCAGATCTGGTGTCTTCGTCCTGAGCGTTCGCTGCAACTGCTCTATCCATCGAAGTCTTCAACAACACACATTGCCGCCTTCAACGGCCTCCCGGATCAATACATCAGCCACCACTACCTCCTCGCATCGTCGACAACCCTGCCAGAGCCACAAACTTTGCCACTGTCGAGCATAAGCATCATAACTTACCGTCGTCAAAGTCACGATTGTCGCCAACGCCACCTCCAATAACGACGGGGTTTGCCAACCCCCTAATCTGTTGCGCCGCTCCCCAGCGAGGCTATAGTAACTAGAAGGCGGTCAAATGGCCCAAAACGCTATGGGAACTACTAGATTCACCGTCATCAACCTTTCGAAAGATCGACGCCACCGCCGACGCCAAACGGCACCGTCGAACCCTAGTCCGAAAGTGCCGCTGCCAGCAACCCTCAGATCCATCGTCATTGTCCCCAGCGTTCGCCGCACTGCTCTGTCCATCAGAGTCTTCAACAACACACGCTGCCGCCTTCAAGGGCCTCCCGGATCAATGCCTCAGCCGCCACTACCTCCCCACATCGTCGACGACTCTGCCGGAGCCACAAACCTCGCCACTGTCGAGCAGAAGCATCAAAACTTACCGTCGTAGATGTCGCGATTGTCGCCAATGCCACCTCCAATAACGGATGGGTTTGTCGAACCCATAATCTATTTCGCCACTCCCCAGCGAGGCTATAGTAACTAGAAGGCAACCAAATGTCCCAAAACACCGTGGGAACTACTAGATTCACCGTCATCAACCTTTTGAAAGATCTCAGAGCCACCGTCGGTGCCAAACGGCACCGTCGACCCCTAGAAATACTCCCCAACACCCGACAAAGCTACATCAATAAAAACCCATATAAACCACCGCCGGAGGCGCCGGAATTTGACATCGGCGTCGACCAAGCCAACGTCACTATAGTGTTGGCTCGATCCAGCCGACTCCGACCTAACGCCAAGCCGTTGGCCCTTGCTGGCTCGAGCCAGCTTAAGCCAGGCCGTTGACTAGTCAATGGCTACACAGCACGCCATCCCATTTTTCTGCGATTTTTCGGGCTATTTTCTAGGAATTCGCACCCTTAATATTTTGATGATTCGGGTTCCGTTTGAAGCCTAAATTCGACGTAGATAGCCGACTTAACCAACTATGCAAAGGTATCCTCCATACAAGAAAATATGTTCTAAATTATAGGATAATGCAATAAATACTATAATGAATAATCTCTCATTACATCTGCTAATCTTGAGGCGTCTGAACGAGAACCAACCTTTTATGGCTCCAATGATAGACATGGGTATGATAATTAAGATTATCGTCTAGAATTTAAATGAAGCAAAATATAAATATGCATATATCAAAGTTAAGTGGAGAAGCATGATCTTTGCGTTTGGAACTTCTATTTCATTATCATCAATTGTCTGTGGTCAGATACGCTCTACGATATCGGTATTCTTCCGGCATCAATATACTTCACAGGCACCCTAACAAATCTCGAGTACAAAGATTGAGAATGATCCACCACCATGGGCGAAAGATCTCCTTAAGCGGCTCACTTCCTTAACAGCTGTTGTTCGTGATGGTGCGACGAGACTCATCAGATTATAGAACATTCGGAACGCCTAGACAACATTATACGGAGGAAACAAAAGAGCAACCTCAAACCATAGCCTAAAAGGATTGACCTAACATCTGAGGCAAAGTGTGAGCTTGAACATGAGCTGAAGCCAGATATGGACCAAGAAATTGAGGCAAAGTTTGCACCTGAGCCTGAATTGGAGCCTGAGTCTGACCCAAAGCCAGAGCCAATATTGGTGAAACAGCAAGAAGCCAAGCCAGAACTTGGGTCAGAACCTAAACCAGAGAATGATCCAGTACCGCAGCAAGGAGCCTGAAACAGAGTTTGCTCCACTGCCGCATTATAAGCCAGAGACAACTTGACAACTTAATTGAGCACTGCAACATGAGCCAGACCATTATCTAGAGTCATCTGTGGAGCGTGTGCTAGAATTACCAATAAAAACAGTGCTAATTCAAATTGAGCACATTAAGTTCGTTATTCCAGATCCTCCTTTCCTAAACAACAAACAAGTGGTACATGCTTTTCTATCTTTAATAAATTGGGAGAAATTATTGGAGAATGTTGGCATGCCCTTCCACAACCTCATTACACTTCAAGGTTCGTGGACACATCTTCTCCAACTGCAAAGGACTACTTCTGTCCAGTTGTGCTACTTTTGCCATTCTTCACCAGGGTGAAGTTCTCAAGCCGGAGAGAAAGATATGGATCGAGAATTTTTAATTTTAATTTTAATTTTAATTTTATTTTGAGTTTTAGAATTTTAGTTATTTTAGATCCTTTTATTTATTTTAAGAGTTTTTGGGTGAGTTTAGTATCATATCGGGTGGATTAGGAAAAGTAAGAGTTTGTAAGCCTATATAAAGGCTTGACTTGTTTTATTTTAAATCAATGAATGAATAAATCAATGAAAAGAGAAATTTTCTCAAAACCTATGAAAGGCTCGCCATTCTTGATGAGAGCATCGGAAACCCTTGGTGAGAAGCCAAAAACCTAATTTATCTTTTCTTCCACAAAATCATCCCCAAATTTCCTTCAAATCCCTAAATCACACCACGTCCTGCATCATAGGAGCTAGGTGATCACCTATGCTCCTCACCCAATACCTTTATACATGAAAGACTAACAAAAATTGT
Organism: Scilla litardierei; assembly: GCA_030789695.1. NCBI lineage: Eukaryota > Viridiplantae > Streptophyta > Magnoliopsida > Asparagales > Asparagaceae > Scilla > Scilla litardierei. The sequence goes on along the minus strand of CM061140.1, from coordinate 55,479,007 downwards.
GACCCACAGCATCATGGATAGCCAATTATTAAGCAGACCTAGGACAACTAAATTGCAACACGACACCGAAAGCACATCCGTCAACTAATTATCGATGCTGCAATCACTGCCAGATAAGTCCCAAGAGATGCTTCCAAAAATTCTAATTTTAGTTACTAACCACGACCTAAGAGCCGCCACAGCAAACCGTCCTAGTATTTTCAAATTTGGCGTAAGTATTCTTTTCACCTATGGCTGAGTGCTTCAAGTTTATCAAGGAATTAAGATAATATTCCTAAGAGAATGCATGCGCAGAGGGTAATAATAACATGTTTCAAAGCCTCTGGTCCACAGGGTTTACCTTGTTTTCAAAGGATCAAAAATAAAGTCACCTGAATGTTAAATGCATATCCAAGATGTTCTGGAGACTATTAACTTGATTTTCTAATATGATACCCAATGCAAAGTATACCCAAAACTCCCCAGAAGTTTCATTCCGTCATGCAAGATGTTTACAAGAAATGGACTTCTCAAGCTGAATAATGCTTGGACTTCTCAAGCTGAGTTTTATAAGAATTGTGATATTCAACCACTATAATTCTACCCATTCTAGAATGGAGAAGTTTGTTGCAATAGATAAGGATATTGAAGTATAATATGATTCCATTAAAATAATAGCATAGTTGAAACAATGTAGCAAGATGAAAGGGAACGTGTAGGAAATTAGATCAATCATACCATTGAGTCCCGCACCACTGTCAGCAATCTCCAAGGAAGCTGAGGATAAACCTGGACATGAAATCTGTAAGTTTCAGGTTGATGTTCCTACAAATAGAAAAATCAACAGTTGATATCTGAGAGAACATTACAAATATCTAAACCAACAATATGCAGCAGAAAAAAGATTAATATATGTTCATGACGCTTACATATAAAATGTTATTCCGAATAAGATAAATTAAAAACAGAATGATACTTCAGCATCTGCACAAAGGTTAAGAGATCAAAAATGCAAGCACTATTACATCTAAAACTTGCTCATTTGAGCATAGTGCTTGTAAATGGATGGCACTATTCAGAATAGCACACAACGGACCAGGGTTTTGATTTTTTTTCCCTTGTAAAGGCAAAACCATATATTTAATGGCAAAATTTCTAAGTCAAGTGGGGTACACTACTCGATGCTTACTCATACTTGCCTACCTTTCTGGTGATAGCACTCTGCTCATCAATCTGTGGGGCCTTTCAACCGAAGTAATAGTGCCATCCATTTACACCAAATAACTTGCTCATCAACCTGGTTTGTTATGTGCTATTGTAGTTACCTTCTACCCATACAGATAGCTGTACGCAATATGCCCCGAAGCTTCAGTTCCTTGTATATATCACAACAGTGGAATCAGCCTTTTAAATTTTCTAGTAACTTGGCCTAACTAACCATCTTATTGATATAGTCTTAAATTACAAATTGTGTTCTCATCTAGCATCAACCTAAGTAATAGTGCCATCCATTTACACCAAATAACTTGCTCATCAACCTGGTCTGTTATGTGCTATTAGTTACCTTCTACCCATTCAGATAGCTCACCCAAGCATCAGTTCCTTGCATATATCACAACAGAGTAACAGCCGTTTAAATTTTCTAGTAACTTGGCCTAACTAACCATCTTATTGATATAGTATAAAATTACAAATTGTGTTCTCATCTAGCATCAACATAAGTAATATTGTCATCCATTTACACCATATAACTTGCTCATCAACCTGGTCTGTTGTGTGCTATTAGTTACCTTCTACCCATACATATAGCTCTATGCAATATGCACCCAAGCATCAGTTCCTTGTATGTATCACATGGTTCAAAATTTATAGCAACTTCGCCTAACTAACCATCTTATTGATATAATAGTAAATTACAAATTGCCTTCTCGTCTAGCATGTTAAAAAGTGGCTGCATGGGCACTTAAACAATTTTAGGGTTCTCTTAGGGCCGGCTAACTCATCCTTACTTTTTGTACTTCAATGTCTTCTCTCTTAGATTGTGTGTTGGTTTCTAGAAAAGTGAACGAAAGAAAAATAATATGAAAAGGAAATAGAAAGAAGGAAAGAGAAATGAAATTCTTTTTAATTTAAAAATAAAATGGTGAAGAAAACAATTTCTTTTGCTTCGTTGCTTAATAAAAATGAAAAAGATAATTAGAAAGAAATACAATCTTTGTTAGACGATATCAAAATAATACAATTCATACATTTTCTTTTCAAATTTGAATAATTTAGTATACAATTAAATGGCATTTCCAAGTTCCCCATAACTAATAATTGCATATTTATAGAAATATTTTCATTTCAGCCAATTACAGCTGCCATTAACAACAATATTTGAAGGCATCTATTGCAATCCACAAATTTGAGTACCACTGAAATTTCATCAATTAAAATATACCCATAAATCCAATACAAAATTACTTGCTAGTACAAAGTCACTTTAGTTTACAATTCTAACTACCAAAAAAGGAAGAAAGTAAAAGCCGAAACATGATGAAATGCCATTATCAGCAAATTCAAGCATATAGACATGCTGAAAATCCATTATCTTTGACTGGATTCAAATCCAAGCAGCAACATTAGATCATCCCTTGCTTGAAATTCATCAAATAAATAAACATACATTTTACATGTAAACCTTAAACAAGGAAGCCACCCTAGCCAAACAGTGAAGAATTTAGTTCTTTGTACATGGTTGATAGTTCGATTTTTAACCAAAGCAATTTGTGGGGTATTTTTTTCCTAAATTGTCAATTTCTAAGACTTCTAGGATAGTTAATTCGCAATATTAAAAATGCATGAATAATTTGCAAATTATTCTGAAAAATGCAGAATAATTCGTGTATTGCTCAAAATGCGAACAGTTTGCTCGGTCTAAAGGAAAACATAAATATTTTTTTACATGAGTCATTTAAAATGCACAAATAATGTGCAATTATGTTTGTAGTTGTGACAGTGAGAGGAATAGACTTCCCTCACTTTTCCTTTTCTCTCATTTTATGTGGCTCCAAGGAGAGAAAAATCGAAAGGAAGCTCATAAACTTTATTTATTTTGGTTTCACAATTTACATTTTCTTTGAACTTTTTCCCTGCTTACTTTCTTTTCTTTTCTTTGACTTTCCCTCAAACTAAACATAACCTTAAAGACTTGTATATTCAAAGTATAACATCGATATATTATTAAATTTAAGTCTTGCTTTATCTCATGATTGTACAAAACAAGGGTTTAAATATCTGTTAGACCCACGGACCAGCCCGCAAGCCACGCGCGCAATGGGCCGGCTCAACCTAGGGGCGTTTTCGACTTTCTTTGTTTTTATTAATTTTAATGGCAAACTTGTAATTGTTTAGGAGAGAGGTTTATTCTTAAACTAGGGCTAGCCGTTGTTTTTATGCTTATTTTGATTTATTGAGAGTTCTTCGAGAGTTCTTCGGGGAATATTAGGAGAGTGTGGACGTCCTCGCGTACCAGCGTCTTGGGAGGGTGGTTGCCCCTTTATTGTAGCCATTTATCTTCTTTATTCGCTGTTTGTATTCAATTTAAGTTCAGATTTGGGGTGATTTCAATCAATTTGGTATCAGAGCCCGGTTACGATCCATGGCTTCGACAAGATCGCGAGACAAAATTGAGCCTTTGGAGGCGAAATTTAAAAGCTAGATCGACGAGATCTAGAAATCGTTGGCGGCAAACGATGAATCCATGGCAAAGTTGACGGCTTCCATCGAAAAATTAACGGCAAATTAAGCAAAGCACGACGAACAATTTGTGCAAATTCTCTTCCAATTGACGGCGAACAACAAAGGCGATGGAAACCCTAAATCGACGGGAAAGGCGCCACCTTTGGTCAAAGGGAAGGAAAAAGTTAAGAATTTTGATGCGGAAAACGTCCTTGTGGAGGAGGAATTCGTCGAGGATGCGGAAGAGGAGCCGTGGAAGGTCGATTACCGCGAGGAGGTGCAACGGAAGGCGGTGGAAGCGCAAAGGGGGGCCGGCGGCCACAACCAGCCCCCCATGGGGTGCAGACACACGCTGGAGGGCCGCGGGGCACCCTCCAGGGCCCCGCCGCCTCCCAGGACCACTGCATGGGAGGCGGCGGCCTCCCCTGGGTTCGCCCAGGGGCAGCGAAGCCCCCAGGAGGGCCGGTGACCCCCCCCGACCCAAGGGGGCCGCTGGGGCCCCTGAGAACATCAGGCGGGGCCGGCAGCTCTGCCCAAGGCAGGCCGCAGCCCACAGGATAGAGAGGAGATGGGCGGCGTTTTTTCGAGGCGGGGAGCGGTGATTTCCAGCAATTACACGACGACCAGCCCCATTGGGAGGTGCCAATGTGTGATTTCGAGGAGGAATTGGGTTCCGGGGGATTTCAGGAATGCAGAGACTACGGCGAAGGGTATCGGGACCCTCCCGACCCTCAATTCGACGACGGTAGGTGGCAGCCTCCACCACACCACCAGGAGGGACACACAGTATGCAGGGGAGGTGGTTACAGAGACTTCCAAGAGAGACCAGAGGGCAGGTTTGCAGGCGACGAAGGGGGTGGATACGGGGACCGAGGAGAAGGACCCCATGGGGGTCACGAGCGACACCATGAGCAATATCAGCACTACCACCAGCCTAAACATGGAGGAGGCCGCGGGGACCATGGGGATTCAATATGAACCGACTGAGAAAGCTGAAGATGCCTATATTCGATGGAGCGGACCCGGTCTCGTGGATCTATCGGGCGGAGAGATTCTTTAGAGTCTCTCGCATGACTGAGGAGCAGAAGTTGGAGGCTGCTGGCGTATGTCTGGATGGGAAGGCCCTTGCGTGGTTTCAGTGAAAGGACGCGAGGCGTCCTTTTCGCTCATAGGAGGAGATCAGGGACCAGATGGTAAAGAGGTTCAGAGACCCCCATCTGGGGAACGTACGGGAGCAGCTTCTATCACTCAGGCAGGAGAGCACCGTGAGGGATTACCTAGAGAGGTTTGAGGCACTATCAGGACAGGTGCACGGGGTATCAGACGAGACGATGGAGAGCACCTTCATGAAGGGGCTGAAGGCTACGGTTCGAGCAGCGGTTCGCATGCAGAAGCCTCAGAGCCTGTGGACGCCATGGAGTACGCTCAGATGGCGGAGGACTGGCAGATGGAGGAGAGAAAGGCAAGAGGTGGTTGGAGTAGACCGGTTTTGTGGAGTGTCCCGACCGCGACAGGAGAACAGAAGGCAGCTACAGGGGCAGATCAAGTAAGTATTGAGAAGACTGGAGAGCAGAGCAGCACACCACCAGCGGGGGGTCAGTTTAGGAAGTTGACTGACGCCGAGATAAGGGAGAAGAGGCAGAAGGGGCTCTGTTTCATATGCGATGAGAGGTTCACCCCAGGACACCACTGTGGGGGTCGCAAGCTGCAAGTGCTGATAGTTAGGACAGACGAGGAGGATGACATAGAGGATGAAGGGATCGGAGTGGAAGACAACTCCCACCTGGAGTAGCACCGCCAGGAGTCTCATGCACCACCTTGAGGACAATGTTGATTTTCGAGGGCGGAGTAATGTTAGACCCACGGACCAGCCCGCAAGCCGCGCGCGCGCAAGGGGCCGGCTCAACCTAGGGGCGTTTTCGACTTTCCTTATTTTAATTAATTTTAATGGCAAACTTGTAATTGTTTAGGAGATGGGTTTATTCTTAAACTAGGGATAGCCGTCATTTTAGCTTTTATGCTTATTTTGATATATTGAGCGAGTTCTTCGAGAGTTCTTCGGGGAATACTAGGAGAGTGCGGACGTCCTCGCGTACCTACATATTGGGAGGGTGGTTGCCTCTTTATTGTAGGTATTTATCTTCTTTATTCGCTGTTTTTATACAATTTAAGTTCAAATTTGGGGTGATTTCTATCAATATCATATACGGTATCGTATATGATTGTTAATTGTCATATCGGATATCGAATATCGAGGGATATATCGGGGATACGCGTTAAAAATGGGTTGCTCATATCGAACACTATAAATATAATTATAATATCATAAATATCCATGTTTGTTTATATAACCAAAATATCAACAATAGGATCACATAAAGTTATGATAATCCATTAAGTAACCGCTATCACTAACATCTATGAACTACTTCAAAACTACAAATTAACATAATATTAAAATTTAAAATACGGCATGAATAGAAAATGAATTAAAAGATTACCAAAAAGAGTGACTTACCCTGACATTCTTTAACAAGCTCATTCTTCACAAGTTTCTTGGACAAATGTTTCAACATCTTCCGCATCCAATGAAAAACTATCACCTGAAAAAGATGAATCTGAGATCCATGAATCAGAACCTAAAGCTTCTTCCTTAGCATTTGCTTCTTCCCGTTTCCCTTTCTTTTGATGATGATGTGGTGCCTTTTTCTTTCTTTGAAGTCTTTAACATTTTGCTAGCTCTTGGCATTGGATCAGCCCTCATCATGTCAACTTGCCATCATGTCAACCTTTCTCCAAGGACAGCTTCATCATCATCTCAAGCAACAGAAGTATCAACTGATTTTTAATGAGCCATCTACTCGGCCACCCTTGTCTCCGTTATAGAAACGAGCAGATAGGATATTAGAGTGTTTTTGCCTGTACAATTTTACATAAACTAAGTCTTTCAATTTATCAATACTTAATCTATTCCTTTTTTTCGTGTAAATCTATTAATAAAAATACAATAGCCAATTAGCCATAATAAGAAATGAGTATAAGCTGAATAAGCACTATAAAAATTTATTTAAATTCTTATGATCTCAAAAACACTTCAATTTTTTTCACAACCACTCGAGCTAATGGTTAATCCCAAAACCATCATTGCCATTTTCTTCAAACCAGTCACCGTGCCACAATGCAAAATCCACTAATTAACTAAAAATAAAAAACCAAATTCAAATTCCTTTTAGTCATTTTAAATTTTCAAATATTAAAAACTACTATAATAGAAAATTGATCTTAGTTTCTTTGCTATGCATGGATCAAGTGAAGGATTTTTAGCTTGCCTTTACCCTACATCCACTCCAAAAATCCGCTTCGATTTTGATACAAAGACAGCTCGAATCTAATTTTGTTTTGCATCTCAAAATCATGGGCATACATCCTGAACATGCACTCTGTGATTCCATCTACAAAAGCACAATCTCCATAAACAACCTCCCGTCTTTGAAAATATAGGTTCAACAAATGACTTACCATGCGCAAATAAGTCTTCGGCTTAACATTGTATCTTTTATCAATAAGCATTGAGATCTCAGTCTGAATTTTTCTAATTATGCTTCAAATTTATCGTGATCTCCTTTTTGCACATAACCAAGTCTCCATAGAACCACCCTATTGATAGAGTGTCGCTATCTGTCCTTCGAAGAATATTGACAATTGGCTCAAAAATGCTCAACGCCAGTGTAATATTCTTCCAAAATGAACGTCTATTGATGATGGTATATACCTACAAAATACAAAGTAAATAAAAAAATCAATTAGTTAGTTAATTGTGATTCGCCTCCAATTTTCGAAGCAGATACCATTCGCCTCCAATTTTTGCCTCTGCCAGGCATGTCACTGCAAAGAATCTCTCGGCTCGATAAATCCAACCGTAAGGATCACCCCCTCGAACAGTGGCATCTTCAGCTTCATTACTATGTCATCAATCTCAAGTCTCTCTGGGCCCGCTCGCCCTCCTGCATATACATAGCAATGGGATGATAATTGTCAGTCATACCTCCATGTGTCACCCATAGCCCCTCAAATGGGCTGTCACATCTGTCTCCATTGTCGCCCCAATCATCCTCATTCCAAACGTAGTCGTCGACATTCTCCTCAAAGACTGGGTCCTCGCCATAATCATCCTCAAATTCCTCCTTGTATGCCAGAAGTACTCAGTGTTTTCGCCACTCTGACACAAACCAAGGTCCACGAAGCCCGTGGATCTCTTCCAAGCCTTCCTCGAAGTTCTGAAACAGCCAAATATCATCATCGGGGTCTCGACGGGCCACCAGGAAGTCGCGAGGGCCCTGGCGGGTCATCTGAAGCTCAGTGGGCCTCTGGCGGGCCGCCAGAGTGTCACGAGGGCCTTGGCAGCCCTGCAAAGGTCCGGCAAGGCCCTGGCTGCCAGTGATCGACAGTGACTGGTGGGCCCATCGGGGCGCGCCAGCCCTGACAGGGCTTCCCCGAGGTTGGCGAGCCCCTAGGGTATGTGGGATTGCTCGACGCCTCCTTCCTTTTCTTCCTTTACGTCCTCGAAGCTCTGGTCTGCTTTTGAGAGCAAGCCTTCGATGAATTCCTCCCCTTTTTCCTTTTCTTTATTTGAAGTTTTTGCCTTTGGATCTGGAAATCAATTCATTAGGGTTTGCATGAGTGCGAATTGATTTTGTATGAAGGACTCCATCTTTGCTTCAGACGCCGTCAATCGGGCTTCGATCCCCTTAATTGACGCCGTTATCATAGATTCAACTGACGTAAACCATTCCTCCATAGATTTCTTCAATTTCTCAATTTCGACATCAAATGTTTCCTCCAAAAGTTCTACCATTTTCGATGTCGCCGCCGCCATGGATCGTAGTGCTCTGATACCACTTGATAGGATTTTTCTAGGTTTTTTTATAGATAAAAATAGAATTTTTGATATAAATATGATATCTTTAGTAGAAAGATGGGATTTTTAGTGCTAGAAAGTGGATTTGGGAAAGAAAGATTTGAGTTTATTAATAATAAACCGAAATAGAAAGGGAATACAAGATAAATTGATTTCTTTCAAGAGGAACTCGCTCTCTCAAGCTGCCTATTCGAGAGAGTAGTCGTGCTCTTCAACAAAAAGAGAAATCTCACCATCACAAGTTCTCTTATGATTCGACATACCCTCTCTAATCTACAAGACCCATATAAATACTAATCAGAAAATAACAAAATTACATAAATATATCTAAACCTGAAAATTACAAAAATACCTCTGAAAACTGATAACTACGAAAATGTCCTTACGACTGAAAATTCCAGTTCTCTGTAGTCCCATCATTAATCTACACTTGAAGAACCATCTTGTCCTCAAAGTGGTACATGAAATGTGTGTGTCACTCCTCTTCGACTAATGGTGCTCGTCCCTTCCTGGATCAAAGCTCGAAATGACTCTGTCACCATCATCGTTGCTCTCGAACGGGCCGTCTCCTTCCTGTGGTCCTCCCGTTGTCCCCGTCGAATCCTTGCGTGTCTTCCCGCTGTCAAAGGGCCACCCAAGGTCTCTATCATCTTTCGCGAGAAACCACGGGAGTTGTCAAGCTCATTGAAAGGTCCTCCACGTCCAAAATACAAATGTCGATGCTCGGGAGGTCATTCATCTGAAAACCAGCACCATGGCGAGCCCAACAGGAACATCGGTAGGCCCTGGCAGCCTGCAAGACTTCGGAAAAACCTAGGCGGCCCCATCGAGCAGGCGGGCAGTTCTTGGCAGCCCTGCAGGCCTATGGGCAAGCCCGGGCAATCTCCCCGAGGGCCGATGAGTCCATGTGGCTGGTAGACGGGCATGCCGCATTCCTCCTTATCGTCCGATGTATTCTCGGGTACGTGGTCCACATCGGATAGCAATCCTTTGACGAATCCTTCAACTCTCTTTCCATCTCTCTAAAGATTTTACCATTCGTCATAGATCTATGTTGTCGTCTAGATCTGACTTCTTCGCTAGCTTTGGCCACAGAACTGAGTTGTTATCGCCGGCGTGCCTAGATCTGAAATCTTCGTCCCTTTTGAATCAAAGATTAGTTGATGGAATTGTTGAGATAGTAGTTGCATTAGGTTTTGCAAGAAAGCATCCAACTTCGCCTCCTTGCCTCCAACGCACTAACCTCCGATCTAAATGACTTTAAAGTTTCTTCCATCGATGGCAAAATCATTGCTCCGATACTACTCGATATGATTTTTCTAGTGTTTTAATAGATAAAAAATAGGATTTTGGTAAAAAAATGAGATTTTTAATGGAAGATTGGATTTTTAGGACTAGAAAGTGAATTTAGGGAAGAAAGATTTGATTTAATTAATAATAAACTGAAATAGAATGGGAATACAAGATATATTGAGTTCTTTCGAGAGGAATTCGCTCTCCCAAGCCGCCTATTCGAGAGAGTAGTCGCGCTCTCTAATAAAGAGGGAGATCTCAACCTCACAAGTTCTCAAGATTCGACATACCCTCTCTAATCTACCTAGCCCCATATAAATACTAATCAGAAAATAACAAAATTACATAAATACCCCTAAACCTGAAATTTACAAAAATGCCCCTTGAAAACTAAAAATTACAAAAATGTCCCTATAACTGAAAATTCCAAATCTTTGCATCCTCATCATCTTGCCGCTTGGCTTTTTCCATGAATCTATAACAGTGTTCTCTTCGGAACCATGTTCTCTTCGAAACCCTAATCATACAACTTTCATTACAAGCTAATCGCAAAACAATAAAAGATTTCAAAAGAGGACACAAGCAGTCCACTTTTGTTAAAAATAAGAGGGTGTGGTTGGTTCGGCACATATGGGAGCCCTTAAGACATGTCTCCCTAAGACAAATTCCACGACAAATTCTCGGGACATATATCCAACAGAATTCTAGGAAATTCTGGGACTAGATTGGGACCTTGTTACAAGACATTTTGATGATGTGACTGAATTATATTATATTATGTTACAAATACACGAGAAATTCTGAAATTAATTTATTATAACTAATTAGGAGTAAGTAAATAGTTAAGTAAAGATGCAAAATTAACTATATTATTAAATCATATTATATAAATGATTATTTAAAATTAAAAAATAGTGTGTTAAAAAATTCAAACATACATAACACAGAAGTGTTGGAATGGTCTAATTCAAGGTTTTAGGTATCGGTTTCGGAGAGGGTATCGCTCTCTCGAAAATTTAAGTTTCGGTATCGGTATCGTCCGTTTCGGCGGTATCGGACGTGGGTTTCGGTTGGTCAGTATCGGTAGTTTTAAATACATAAAATCTATCAGATATGTAAAAAACTAAAGTAGCTAGAATTTTACCTTGCACACCCACCGTTTTACTTTGCGCACGTATCACTTATTTGCAAGTTTGCCTTGGAGTTGCTTTGCGTACCTACCATTTTGCTTTGTGCACATATCACTTATTTACAAAGTTGCCATAAAATATCTTCCTATACACATTTAACTTATTTACAAGTTTACCATTCACAATATCCCCCCTCTCTCACGCATTATCCCCCCTCTCTCTCTCGGTCCCCCCCTCTCTCGCGGTCCCCCCCTCCTCCCTCTCTCGCGGTCCCCCTCTCTCTCGTTCTCTCCCGGAAGCGGCAGCAACGGCGGCAGGCGGCAGGCGGCGGCGAGGCGAGGCGAGGCGAGGCGGCGGCGGCGGCGCGGCGGCGGCCGGTAAGTTTGATTTTTTTTTCAGTTTCTTCTTCTTCCTCCTCTTTTTTTTTTGATTTTGTCCAGTTTCTTACCCATTTGCTGGCCGAAACCCTAGGGTTTCGGCCAGTTTCGTCCGATACTGGGCGAAACCGGCCGAAACCCTAGGGTTTCGGCCGATACCGATTTTTTGATGCCGTTTCGGACCGGTACTGGGCGGTACCGGTCCGATACGCCCGATACCAAGAGGTATCGGGCGATACCTCAAACCTTGGTCTAATTCATGCAACTAACGCGAATTTTATTAGTTCATCAACATATTCAACAATTCCACTAAACATTAAATTTTAGCTCCCCTCAAAATTTAGTTCTTCAGATTTAGTTCCTCCTAGAATTTAAAATTTTAATTCCCCAAAATTTTAGGGTTTTCCCCAAAAATTTCACCCCAAAATTTTAGGATTTTCCGCTCAAAATTTTCACAAACTATCATCAGATCGATTGATTCCTCAAGATTTAATCTCAGCCATCTTTGAACCCACCCTTCTTTCCTAGTTAGCAACTACATTCAGAAACATGCATCAGTTGTATAATAGAGTAGGCATAACTCGTGACTATAGATCTTGGGCATTCAAAATATTCCTACAAAAAATTTCAATCCATTCAAAATCTCCAACTAAATAATTTGCAACAGCATTCAAAATATCCCACCTCTAAATTTTAGTTCCCACAAAATTTAGTTTTCTCCAAGATTTAGTTCTACCCAAAATTTAAAATTTTAAATCTCCAAAATTTATTTCCCTCCAGATTTAGTTTCCTAAAAATTTTAAATTAAAAGTTAGTTCCTCCTGAAGAATTCCTCAAAAATTTTAGTTCCCTTCAGAATTAGTTTCTTTCAAAATTTAAAATGTTGGTTCCCCCAAAATTTAGTTCCTTCCTAATTTAGTCCCCATCAAAAATTTAAGATTTTCTCCCTAAAATTTTTACAAACAATCATCCTACCCATTGATTCATCAAGATTCAATCCTAATCATCTTTCTACCCATCATTTTGTCCTAGTCAATAACACATTCAAAAACATCCATTAATTGTATAATAGATTTATGTATATCTATTATACAAACGAGGGGGGACCCCACGGCTTCGTCTGACTAAGCAGCCAAAGAGAAATCCCCCTCCCCCAAAGAGGCCCCCCTGGTCGCCAATTTACGGGGTTGCCCTTGCCCCTTCAGCAGCCATCCCACAAAATAAACCTTCCTGGCTCTTATTTACGGGCATGTCATTGGAATTTTCAACTTCCAAGAAAACCACACATCCCCAAATTATTTATGTGTTTGCCATTGGGACTTTTTCCACGTTAACCCCTCATTTTTTTTGCACTTACCCCAGATTTTTCTCATTTTACCCCTTGACGATACACACCCCCACTCTTCCCTCTCCTTTACCACTTTGACCATGCCTCGCATCCTACGCGTGGGTTTTTGTTGGGTCCCCGTGGACTATGTGCACTTGTTATTTCTAGTGTGTGTATGATTATGAAACAAAAGTGCAACCATCATGCAGTGCATGCTTTCCACAAACCAACCCAAAAAGGTATCAGCTTTAAGGCCCTTCCTAAACGATTGTATTGACTCATTAAGCACTTTTACAACCAAAATCATACTGATGTATTGGCTAGGAGAGAGAAGACGATGAAAAAAGCAAGAAAAGTGGCCATGACTATAGGGATGAAGCAATAAGAAACTTATTTATCCAAGAAAGATGTTATAGTGGGGCCAGAAAAAGAGAGACCACTCATGTAAGGATTTAATGGCTATTTGATTTTCACTTTTAGAACTTGACAAAAGGCAATGTGCAGAATCAATAATTTGGTTGGTTTCAAATCAAATGGCCATGAAACTGATATGAAAAAAATGAACATGTACTGGGATAGTGAAACTGCAGACCATGCATCTAAGTAATAGACAATGCAATGCAATCATTTTTCTAGTCTTATTAACAATTTATATAGGCATTGAACAAAAGCAATTACCGGGTGAACTTACTACTCACCTGTCTCTGTCCACTGGTAAATGAGAACCCCCCCCCCCCCAAAAACACACGCGCGCGCGCGCCACAAAACAGTGGAAAAAGGCGGAAAGAGAAGGAAAGGTATACAAGCAAGTAAGATTTAGGATTTAGTGGTTCTTCACATATACAATTTTCTAAATATTGGGCACAGCTGATGTTTTGGTCTAATTTCATACCAATCCCCGCAGATGGAAAACAAGACAACCCATCTGTATCAATGGCTGAAACAAAATGAAACCATTCATTTAAGTTGTTAGAGAATGTAGCCAGTAATTCTACGATATCCTTGTAACTAGGCTGCATCAGTCAGCATTCAACATTTATGGTGTAGTCGGATAAGTTTTACCAGTACACTTTAACCAATGCAACATCCCAATGAAAAAGGTTGAACCGGCGGCTCAAAATGCAACTAGCAGAAAGCTGATAATATTTATATCAATTTCCACTGATCACCATTGACAGGAATGCATTGTCCATTGTCGTATCCAGCATCAAGCTTTAGGAAATAAGAAACAACTTTTGATGCAGCATGATGTAACAGTCAGATATAATAATGTAGCTAATTTCGGTAAGTGTATGATCCAACTTTACAATTATGAAGTATCACCTCCATATTCAGAGTCAGAGTACAAATGCCACCTTTTAAGCTCCTCCTTCGAATTGAAATTGAAGACATATCTTTCACTTGGTGGCATCAGATCTTCTACATTCCATGCCAGAGCTGCAAGTTATCATTAAAACATAAGCATAAGGACTCTGTGTACAATAGTAATTTAAAGGCCACTCATGAAGCATCTGAGAATCAGATTTAAAAACAGGACAGTTTCAATGTGATGTTATAAACAACGCAAGAAAGATGTACAGAAGCAGTATCATGTCATTAGTACTCAATGGCGGTCAATATTTTCATGTCCAAGTTTACAAGTAAAGTTGAAAGTAAAAGTCGGAACACATTCTCAACATTTACAGGTATCATGAAATTTTACCAGAAAATGTAATAAAGTTAACATGGTAAAGGGAACAGTAAGAGAGAGAAAGAGAGAGGTATTTGTGCTTCTATTTTGTGAAAGGACACAGAACAGACCGACGTTAAAACATATATTGAACCATCTCACTCCTTCGAATCATCTAATTTGGCGTAGTCCTGCAGAAGTTATCATGATGGTTGCAGAATCAAAAGGGAAGATTATTGTTTCTGTATTGGGAGAATGACAGGTTAGAAAACTGAAAATATATATAACAAAACTAGTTCTCACCTGAAGAAACAGATGAAAATGTAGAAGTATATGTGTTATGGAAAGGTGCTGAAAAGAAAAGCCTCACTAACCTTAACAAGGAAAACTTACTAGTCATATCTGGTAATAAAAGAATGTCAACAAGTCAAAGAAATACAAAAGGCAGAAGAAAGCAGCGAGAAGGAACTAGATAAAAAATTATACAAAAAGACGATCCATCACTCTTAATAGCTTATAACTATGTTGTGCAAGGAAATCAGCACAACCAGTAAGCGGGATGTGCGCTCCAGGATAAAGTGGAAGCCAACAAATAATCTTCAACTCTGCCTCATCTATTTAGGCGTGAGTATGCAAATTATCTCTCTTTTGATATAAGAATATATCTAATTGAAATAAAGAATGTGTGATATCCCATCAATTGCACGCTATGGGATTTTTTTTTTTGTGGATTCATGGCTTCCCATAGACTAAGAGTCTATTGTTAACTACTCTCTTTTAGATGAGAAATGTTAAATATTCTCTTTTGGATGAGAAACTTATTTCCTTTCATTTTGAATGCTTTTGAGAATATGGCTTAACGATTAGCATACACTCAGTGTACAAAATAAAAGAAAATAAAAGGACATGGAGATAGGATTTGATGTCGAGTCTGAGTTCATTCCCGTTTAACGACGTGGATGTCGATGCTAAAATTTGCTTCCTCTTAATGATGTGGGGGTGATTTGAACTTGTTTCCTTTTAATGGTTGGAGCTTGTATTTTGTTTTTGATTCCTTTTAGCGGCATGGAGTCCATGATTGGATTATAGTTTTGTGTTCCCTTTTAACAACATGAAGTTTGATAGTTTTCTTTCGATCCTTCTTGCATTGTGGAGGTCGATGTTTGGATTTTTTTTTGTCCCATTTTAACAATGTGAATACCATTTTTTTTATTTTTTTGTGTCAATGCTTGGATATTTTTTTTGTTTTCGTTCTATTTTAATGATGTAGATGTCAACATTTTAATATTCATCCCTTTTAACGGTTAGCAACATGGAGGATGGTTGACTTGTTCCCTTTTTAGGAATGTGGGGTCGATGTTCAGGTATTTGGATATTTGTCCCTTTTTGCGACATGGAGGACCTGGAGGTAGCATTTGATATTGGCAACAAATTATGTAAATATCCATAGAGAAAGACTAGGTTTTGTAGAATTATCAGTAAAAACACATTGGTCCCAAAGAGAAAGACCAAGTGTTATGAAATACAGGGAAAATGTTTCTAACCTCTGAGGTATAAATTTTGTATATTTCCTTCATCCAAACTAATCTTAACCTCCGAAACTAAGACTGTAAAAGAAAGAGTATGGGTTAAAGTGTGCATAAGGCTCCACCTGTCCTTCCTTGTACGGACGCATCATCTTTTCCTTTAACCATAGACCTTGGCCTCCAGTCTCCTCCAACACTTCCACCTTCTCCTTTGTTCATCAGTATTAGTCCTTGTGTTGTTCAAGGACTGTGGCTTTCTTAAAAAAAGAAGTGAAAAAGCTCATACTATCAGCCCTGCACAAGTTTAAATCGAAGTTTTTTCCCTTCTCGCCTAAGATAAATTTCTAAACTCGGTTTCGCTAGCACATAAGCATAGATGTCGATTTATTGGCCCTTCATTAGCCACCATCTTTATCTTAGTTTCCATATCAGTCTATACCACACCCTATAGCTTACAAAAGATATAAAAACAAGTCCACTCTTTAGTTTTTAATGAACATATACAATCGATAAATTCTCTCTTTAAAGTTCCCCATCTCCCTTCACTTATGTGATCACTTACCAACATCTATTTCTCCAATATTCTTATTTCTTCCTCTCTTTTCTTTCCGCTTGATATTAACCCTGAATATGGTATGACCAATGTAATCTGATACGAACATTCTGGCATGGGCCAAGATAGAACAGCCCTAGGCCCACGTCTCAAGGAGGCGGCCCTAAAGGAGAGCGGGCCGGGCAACGAGGCCCCCACGAAGACCGGGAGTCAGGTCGGCCTCGACCGACGCGGACGCCCCCATCAGCCCACGTCAGCAGGAGCTAACCGCTCCCCTTAGAGTGCGCGCCCTTAATCACCATTAAGGGGCCCCATTACCCCACCTTCATGACCCCCGAAGACGCCGTCAAGGGGGCGGATCATGGGGGCGGAAGTGGGGGACGTTGAGGAGGCGCGGACGTGGAAAGACTCCTATAAAGGGACTCGAGGTACAACGTATAGAGGGATCTCTTCCTGGATATCGAAACACGGATGTATTCTACTCACACGACCTTGTCTTCCACTTTACATTTCCTCTCCACAGCTCGGCTCGAGGACTCGCGTATCGGCCTCCCCGTGAGCCATACTGATCCCACCGAGCATCCTTCGGATCCGTTCTGACTTGGGCATCGGAGGGGACTTGTCGGAACCAAGGTCCGACCCCCTGACGAGCTTACTCGTCTATTCAGATCGAGCAGATCCAGAGACGCTGAGGCTGCCCCTCAGTGCCTTTCCAACCGAAGCCGAGCGTCCTCAATCACAAGCCCGCTCGCCCCCCACCACAAAGAGGTCGTAGCTTTGTCGAGGCTACCCTGCGGCAAGCTGACGCGAGGATCCGCGTGTCCCTCACCGATGAACGCGCCTTCAACCGATCCCGGAGGTCCCACGTGTCCCCTTTGACCACATTGACCTACAGCCCTCTGGTCAACAATTCAGCGGTGAGAAAACACACCGAAACATCTGGCGCCGTCTGTGGGAACAGAGCAAACACCAACGTCAAAACCACCACATCGCTGAAATGGAACCAGCTTGCAACGGAACGGGACACATGTCCCCATCCACGAAGAAGGCGACTACGTCCCGTCCGAGAACCAGCATAGCCACACAACTGGGGGCACCAGTGACTCGCACTCGATGACTCAGGAGCAGCTCCGCCTCTTCGTCCAGGAGACAAACAGCCACATCCGGACGCTGGCCGCGGCAATTCAACAACTCACGGGCTCCCGTCTCACCAAAGGAGGAGCTGCTGCCATTCCCGATCGGCAGGGGCTCCACCACCCTCTGCGCTCGGTCGTGGTCACCGACCACGACGGCGAAGGCACTAACTCAGAGCGACGGTTCACTATGCCGAACTTCATCCCGGAGCGGTCCCTCACGCCCACCTCACTCCAGAGTGAGACGGACGGCAGGCTCGAGCGGACTAACGACGAGTCAACCACGGCCTCATCCCAACGACCACGCTCGGCACACCGACATTCGCCCAACCGTCGAACCATCGAGGATCGGCCGGGTCAGAGCAGGAGCCCCCGTCGGAAGGGGCATAGGGGCCGGGGGGACCACCACGAGAGAAGGAGCGCACAGTGACCAACGCGTACCCCCAGTTCGGGTGGGCACCGAGCGGGCTCCCCTCGGACCCCCGTCAGCCCGTCACGGCATCTTGGCCCTCACACCGAAGCACCGACAGGCCCTGGGGCCCCAGGGACGACCGATGCACGTTAGCAAGAAGCATCACCGACGGCCGAGTACCATCCAGATTCAAGGTCCCAAGTTTAGAGAAGTACGATGGCACGGGAGACCCAGAAGATCACGTGGACTACAAAGGGGTCATGGCATTCCAGAGAGCCGACGACGCCCTGCTCTGCCGAGGCTTCTACTCCACCCTCCGGAAATCCACCCGGAGATGGTACCACAGCCTCCCCAATCGCTCCGTCAACAACTTCAAAGACCTCTCCCCGAAATTCTGCAAGCAGTTTATGGCCGGTCGACAGATAAAGCCGGATTCGGAGCTTCTGTTTAACGTGATACAGAGGCCCGATGAATCCCTGAGAAGCTACATGTGACGCTTTAACGCCGAGAGGCTGAATGTGGAAAGTTGCCCCGAAATGGTCGTGAAAACAGCCTTGAAAAAAGGGCTCTGACACAGGGGCCTGAAGAAGTCGATGCACAACGAGCCCACAAGAAACCTCGCCGAGGTGATAGCCCGAGCAGAGCGTTACATGCTGACTGAGGATGTATTGGAAGCGGAAGAAGGAAGTCCCCCCCACGGGGGCCAAGCGGGGCTCCAAACGAGGTGAAAGCAAGCGCCACGAGCCGGACGACCCCAGGCGGGAGAAGAAGGCAAGGGGAAAGCAGCACAAGGAGGAAGCGCGACCCCCCAGGCTGAACGCCACCCCGGACGTCGTCCTAACGCAAGCTCAGAAAGAGGGTCACATCGACAAGCCACCCCAAAAATGAAGAGTGGAAGAAGAGATGAGGAGAAATACGGCAGGTACCACAAAGACAACGGACATGACACCGACGACTGCTAGCACCTGAAGAAAGACATAGACAAGCTGATCAGCCGCGGACACCTGAAAAACTTTGTCGATGACCCAAAGACAATCTCGGGGAAGGGACGTCCTGCCCCAGGCGAGACTAGTTTGCCATTATCTTCCATGCTTTATTTCTTTTCAAAGTGTATTCCCGGTCCAAAGAAAGAAATGCTAGTTCACACTGAAGCAATTGTATCTCCTCCCTTCATAAGACCAAGGACAACTCCCCAGGTGGGTTGAACGTAACGATCGTCCATAAGGCCAAGGGCAACTCCTCCAACGGGCCGACCGCTCCATCGACCATAGGGGGCCACTTCCCCAGCGGGCCGATCACAAGAATCGTCCATAAGGCTGGGGGCAGCTCCCCCAGCAAGCCAATCGCTCGACCATAAGGCTGGGGGCCACTCCCCCAGCAGGCTGATCGCAAGAATCGTCCATAAGGCTGGTAACAACTCCCCCAGCAGGCCGATCACAAAGATCGTCCATAAGGCTAGGAACAACTCCCCCAGCAGGCCGATCGCAAGGATGTGGGCCACTCCCCCAGCAGGCTGATCACAATCATCGACCATAAGGCTGGGGGCAGCTCCCCCAGCAGGCCGATCGCTCTAATCGACCATTAGGCTGGGGGCCACTCCCCGGCAGGCCGATCGCAAGGATCGTACATAAGGCTGGGGGCCACTCCCCCAGCAGGCCGATCACAAGGATCGACCATAAGGCTGGGGGACACTCCCCCAGCAGGCCGATCGCTCCGATTGTCCGTAAGGCTGTGGGTAGCTCCCCCAGCAGGCCGATCGCAAGGATCGTCCGTAAGGCTGGGGCAACTCTCCCAGCGGGCAGACCGCAAGGATCGACCGTAAGGCTGGGGGGCAACTCCCCCAGCGGGCCGACTACACGTATCATCCGTAAGGCTGGGACAACTCCCCCAGTGGGCCGACCACAAGGATCGTCCGTAATGCTTGGGGCAACTCCTCCAGCAGGTCGATCACAAGGATCGTCCGTAATACTTGGGGCAACTCCCCTAGCAGGCCGGTCCCTCGCTCTTCCGTAAGCATGCAGATAGCTCCCACAGCTGGCTGACCGATCCGACTGACCGTAAGGCTGGGGCAGCTCCCCCAGCAGGCCAGTCCGTCGATCGACCGTAAGCCCGAGGGTAGCTCCCTCGGTTGGCTGAACGACCCGATCGTCCGTAAGGCTAGAGGCAAGTCCCCAAGCTGGACGATCACTCCGATCGACCGTAAGACTGGGGGGCAACTCCCCCAGCAGGCCAATCTCAACGATCGACCGTAAGACTGGGGGCAACTCCCCCAGCAAGCCGATCACCCAGATCGACCATAAGGCTGGGGGCAACTCTCCCAGCAGGCCAATCATTCTGATAAGTCGTAAGACCGAGGACGGCTTCCCCGACGAGTCGACCCCCGACCCAGCCGCCCGATTAGTGCCCGACCTAGAGACTGAAGGCGACCCCTCGGCAGGTCGAACATCTGTTCGGCCAAAACGACGATTCAGCCAACAATGATAAACCCTCCCGCAACTCAATCCAGCGGACCGTTCCGGCATGAGCAGCGAGAAGGGGGAAACTAAGCGTCAGAAGCACAACCCAGAGAACGCTTGACAAAAACACGGCAGTACATGAAAGGATGAAGGTTTCAAAGAGTCATATTTGAAACTCTAAAATATTGTTCTTTACAAGGAAGGGTGCACAAAAAAGGAGGGACACCGCCTACGATGCTGGAGCCCGAGAAGAGGCATCCCCAGGGGGCCTCCCCTGCCCCGATTGGACAGGCCCCTCGGGGCTAACCGGGGGGACGAGGAAGCGTCTACCGAACCTGCTCCTCGAGTCTCCAAAACCCGTCCCGGAAGGCCTCCACAATCCTCGAAGCTAGGTCTTCATAGGCCTGAAACACCTCCCGGAGAGATGCCGCGATCCTCAACGCCAGGACCTCCTCATAGCCCCTCTCCACCTCCTCAAGAAGTCTGGTGGGATGCGCTTGTCGCAGGGCCCCCAACTCGGACCAGAGCTTACCTCTCTCCCGGCGGAACGTCTCCACCGCCTCTTGGGCGGACCTCCCGGCGGTCGCCAGAGCCTCCCTCAGGTCTCTCATCTCTGACGTGAGCTCGTCCACCCGACGCCGCGAACGACGAGCTTCTTGACTGGCCTCTTCAGCCGCCACCTCAGCTGCCCCGGCCCTCAGGCGCTCCTGCGCCAAAACCGCCTCAAGGCCGACCATCCGCTCCCCGCGACGCTGCGTCTCGACGGCCATCGTGTAAGCCTGCAAAGCAGAAGAAATGAGTAAAGAACACCGGGGATCGCAGGTGAAGGTAAGAAGGACACCAACCTGCTGAAGTTGCCAGACCAGCGAGTCCCCCAATAGATCGTGGCGAACTCTCTCCAACCAGAAGCGGTACCTCGGGAGGACAGAGCCATGTGCCTGCCGGAGGGCCACGCTTCGATCGAGGAAGACCGAATCTTCGGATGGAAGATCCGGGCCAGCCTCAAGTACCGACAGGGTGCCCTCCCATGTCAACGGGCAACTGCTCGGCCAGGTCAACAGGAGCGGCCGCTTATACCAGCGAGAGGGTTGACCCCCCGAAAGGATCGGCGCCTCGGGCACCGTCGAGGGCATGCCCTCCCCCGCCTTCCTCTTCTTCCTCTCTTCGGGAGCCAGAAGAGGGGCGCTTCCGTCCCCTTCCCCCGTGGTTTCCTACCGGATTCTGGGGGCCCTGACAGGGGGCTCGATCTACCCCCTCGGTGCAGGCAAGATCGGGGTTGTCACCAGTCAAATTCCCCGCCACGGGGGAATCGACAACGACTTCAGGCGGAGGAGAGGTCAGGACCGCCGGCTCTACCGTCCCCACCGCGACGTCGGTCGCGCGGATCTCCT
Source organism: Scilla litardierei (assembly GCA_030789695.1). Classification (NCBI taxonomy): domain Eukaryota; kingdom Viridiplantae; phylum Streptophyta; class Magnoliopsida; order Asparagales; family Asparagaceae; genus Scilla; species Scilla litardierei. The sequence continues at coordinate 55,457,120 of CM061140.1, read as the reverse complement.
CCACCGTCCGTCGAGGTGCGTGGCCGGAGGGGTTCCCGCGCCTGCTGTGAGCGCCCGGCGAATGAGCTCGTGGACGTCGCGACTGAATTCACGATCCTTCATCCCTGCAGAAGGAGAGAAAATCAGGGTAAGCGCCGGCGAAGAGCAGCAAGAAGAAAGCACCTACCGGGGGACCGTAGGACATTCTTGAGGAGGAGGTCGTCCAGTAGGGGCCAAACCGACCTCTCCACTGGCGACAGCAATGGCAAACGTGTGACCGCGTCCTGGTCGGCCTCGGAAAGGGACAACATCAGGTCGTATTGACACAAGCTCCTCTAATCGGTCATGATCACGACGTCTTCTGGGAAAGTGACAAAAACATAATCACTGCTCCAGTCACCAACCCAGCGGGACAGTCCCGTCAGGCACTCCCTCCCCACCCAGGCGCGGAAATGCTGCTATGATTCCTGACAGCCTGTTAATGAAAGAAGAGGGGCAGGGTCGGCTCCAATCCCTTCCCATGGCAGATCATAATAAATCCCACCACGGCCACGATTGAGTACGGAGTCAGCTGGCACAGGGCCACCACCAAGAAATCCAGGACCTGGATGATGAACGGGTTGAGAGAAACAAAGCCTCATGCAGAACATCTCGACGTAGACATCGACCTCACATCTCCCTTGGTAGCAAATCCTTTTGTCGGCAAAGGGAATCCGAATGCCGTATGGGTGGCAGAGATACTTCGCTGGAATTTCCTTTACCATGGCATAAGGAACAGACGACGACGAGTTAAGGATCACCAAAGGAATATCGAACTCCGCCGCCGCACGGGCGGCATCTCGACGGGCCGGATCTTCAAACATCAAGCCCTTTCCTTTGTCAGGAGCCGGACGGAGCTCCGGGATTACCGGGTTCTAAGGCCGAAGGGTCGCCAGACCCTGGAACATAGGGGACTCCTGACCCGGGAGCGGGACCTCCTATCCTAAGGGCAACCATAGGACGGACAGAGTAAAACAGAGGAAGGAAAAGGGGATTATCTTGAAAGAAGACCGGAAAATGGAAGACGAAGAAGAATTCACTAGCACTCGCAGGAACAGGATCAGATCAGAAAGCGCGAAGATCAAACCCGTAAGGGCGGCGATTTTATACGAAAGACAATCTCCGAATCCGGGCCGTCCGAAGGAGGACACGTGGCGACATCTAGCGACCGGGGACACTTCGAATTACGTTCCCAAGGGCAGGAGAAGTCCAACCGGGCAGCGTCATGATGACTTCCATTTAATTACGCTGCCTCGACTGATGCACCCGTCAAAATCCACACAAGTCACATCGCCCGAACCGAACCGGCAGAATCCAAACGGTCCAAGCGATGGGGGCAGTTGATACGACCATTCTAGCATGGGCCAAGATCAAACGGCCCTAGTCCCACTTCTCAAGGAGACGGCCCTAAAGGAGAGCGGGCCGGGTAACGAGGCTCCCACGAAGACCGGGAGTCGGGTCGGCCTCGACCGACGTGGACGTCCCCATCAGTAGGAGCTAACTGTTCCCCTTAGAGTCACCCCCTTAATCACCATTAAGGGGCCCATTACACCCACCTTCATGACCCCCGAAGACGCCGTCAAGGGAACGAATCATGGGGGCCGAAGTGAGGAACGTTAAGGAGGCGTGGACATGGGAAGACTCCTATAAAGGGACTCGAGGTACAACATATAGAGGGATCTCTTCCTAGATACTGAAACACAGATGTATTCTACTCACACGACCTTGTCTTCCACTTTACATTTCCTCTCCACGGCTCGGCCCGAGGACTTGCGTATCGGCCTCCCCATGAGCCATACCGGTTCTACCAAGCATTCTTCGGATCCGTTCTGACTTTAGGCATCAGAGGGGACTTGGTCGGAACCAATGTCCGACCCCACTGATGAGCTTACTCGTCTATTTAGGTCGAGCAGATCCAGAGACGTCGAGGCTGCCCCTCAGCGCCTTCCCAGCCGAAGCCGAGCATACTCAATCACGAGCCCACTCGCCCACCACCACAAAAAGGTCGCAGCTTTGCCAAGGCTACCCTGCGGCAAGCCGACGCGAGGATCCGCGCGTCCCTCACAGAGTGAACGCGCCGTCAACCAATCACGGAGGTCTCATGTGTCCCCTTTGACCACGTTGACCTCCAGCCCTCTGGTCAACAATTCAGCGGTGAGAAAACACCCCGAAACATAATTAAACCCTAAATACAGTGCAAATGTATAAATTTTGGAGTGCCAATAAAACCGTTGGGTCAAATACCACCATGAAAACAATAACCAGACTGCTAAAGCACTAAACTTTTTGTTAAACATTCATCAAATTGAGCTCCAGAGACCCAATAAAAAACTGAGAAGCTGCCACTGTCCTGCATGAAAATATAGTAAATACATAGGAGTAAAGGGGACGCTACAAAATCACTAGATGATGGACGAAAAGCTAATCAAATTTCCAGAAAGAGAGTCGGAAAATTTTTGTAAAAATATGAAGAAAATGCAGATGGAAAATTTTTGTGGTATAAATTACCTCTCTTGGTGGCATTGAGAGAAGCTTGCCACAGCGATCGAAACCGTGACATGCGGCTGCTGCTGATCTTAATCCTACAACTCCAGAAAGAGAGAGTCGGGGCGAAAGGGGAGATAGTAGAGAGGGTGTATGTAGGGTAAGAGGGGGAATATGTGTCTAATAACCTGATAACCCGTTAACCCGACCGATGGCCTTTACTGGGTAGGGTTTGAATTCTACGAGGTGGATCCGAAAACCCAAATCAATAATTTATATTTTTATTAATTCGCTAAACGAAATTTATATTAGATTTTCTGGCACCCAAAAAAAACCCCTAACACAACCAGGCCGTGGGGCCAACATGAGTGTTTTTTTGGTGCAAAAGCGTATGAAATTGGGAATAATGGGTGTCACACTGCAGTGTCTTAGGGATTTGGGGTTTTTTTAATTGGGGTGTGTGAAGTTGGGTTTTTGTTTGTATGTTGTTTGAGTGGTGGTGATGTGACACTGTCACATAGGACATACCCCCTCAAATATATAATAGACTAAAAATAACTCGTGCACACAGTGCACGGGGACCCAAGGAAAAACCCACACACAAGATCGTGTGTGTTTTTAACAATGTAGTGTCAAACAGAGAGAAGTGTGAGTGTATGTGGGTATTGTTGGGGGTAAAAAGGAGAAAAGCAGTGGCTAAAATGCAAAAAACACCGGGGGCAAAGTGAAAAATGTCCAATATCAAGCATGTAAAATATGCGCGTGTGTTTTTTTAACAATGTCAAGCATGCAAATAAGGGGAACGCGTGGGGCGTTTCTTTGGGGGTTCCACGACACCACCAAAAATCTCACACACACTCACACCCACCCCAAGATGGCCCCACCAAGATGAGGTGGCCAAACCATGGCCAATACTATATCCACTCTTTTGTCTTAGAAGGATAAACATCACGTCATCATTCCCCATTTGTATAAAGGACGGGAAATAACACGTGCACATAGTATATGGAGTAAAAACCCCTCCACTGAAAGGATGTGGTGCACACTTGAAATCGAAAAGGCGTGAGAAGTGTGTGGGGGGACTGTCGGGGGCGGGGGGGTTAAGGGGGAAAATCAGGTGTTTAATTGTAAAAAACTTTTGGGGGGCAAAGCTCGAAATCCCCAATGGTAAACTTGTAATTCACGGGAATGGTGGGTAAAAGGTGGAAAATCATGGAATAAATTGCATAAAAACCTTGGGGGAGAAAGTGCAACAATCCCAATGGTAAGCTTGCAATTCAAGGGAATGTGGTGGGCATTTAACCCAACACCCCAAAACCACACCCCAAAGCAAACCCAAACCCCCACCCACCCCCAAGTGGCCCCCACCATAATGAGGTGGCAAAGCCTAGGCCAAATCCTTTGTCCTATTGGGTTTGTCCTAGTAAGACAAAAGCCCTCATTTCTAATATATAGAAATAACCGCGCAGATAGTGCACGGCGCGAAAAAAACCACATGTAATGACCCCAATGTCAATATACATGTATTAGTATGTATTTTTGGGACGTACGTGTACGTATAATTTTTTCTTAAAATTCCATAATTTTTTCTAAATTGTTTGGTAAAGAAATTATTTTTAAATAATTACTAACCATCATTAAGATTTATTAAATGGGGTATTTGAAGAGAAATACTTGTATATTGGAAGAATATTAGGTATTGCAACATGTATTTTGATTTAGTTAAAAACAAAATTCTCAAAATCCTTAATTAAGACATTTCATGCTCCACCATGCTAAATCCCACCTACTTTTTGACATGTGGCATCTTAGGAGGATTATATGGAGGTGATGAGGATGAGAATGGGATTAAAAAGGAGAAAAAAGAGAGAAAATCAGGAAGAAAAAAGAAAAGAAAATAGAAGGAGCTCTCATACTCATCCCCTCCGTTCACGCATCCCACCTCAAACCCCATTGCTGTCATTCCTCAACCAAATTCCACACAAACCCATTTTCAAAACCCTAGTTCTTGCATCCTTGGAGGAATAAGGAGCTAGCTTTCAGAGGGTAATTAAGGAGAAGAAGGGCCCCAGACTTGTTCGAAGGAGACTTGTTCGAAGGACATCAACAGGCCGGAGCCTTAACTGAGCTAGCTAGGAGCTAGATTAGAATCGCGTAAGTTTTAGATTTTCATTGATGTTGAATTGACAGTAGAATGAACCCACACTGCAGAGTCACGACCGTGTGGGGGTTGTGTTCTTACCACACGATCGAGTCACAACCGTGTGGAGGTCGTTCGACCCTCAAAAGGGTCACACTGTCGCAATATGACTATGTCGTTGTTTGTGACCCCACACGGCTGTGTCGAACCTCGACACAGTTGTGTCGTTCTTCAAATCACTGAACTGCGTCGACTAAGACACTGAACGAGCGACTCAAGCTCTCTTCCTCCTCACACGGTCATGTAGACTTTCCCACACGACCGTGTGCATTTACCTTTGAACCACGTCTGCCCTACTTCACACGACCGTGTGAGATTATCAAACGCCGTGCGCAACTGCTGTCAGCATGTGAACTACCTTACACCACACGGCCGTATGGACGAAACCACACGATCGTGTGGGTTTTTCTTCTTGAGTCCACACGGCCGTGTGGAGAGGCCAAACGGCCATGTGGCCAAGCCATTCCCCAGTTTTGACAGAACTTCACCTTTATCACTTCTGCTGCTTTATATGTTTTCTAAATGTTAAACTATGGATGTTATTCATGTAACAACTATACTTCAGTTCGTATGCTAAGAAATTCCTATTGAATTTGTGAAATTCACGTGGTCATCATGATGCAAATACAAGGAAGTAAAGCATGTTAATTCTTATGAATTTTTCATGTGAAATTGGAAAAGAAAAGAAGTATATAATGATAATAGATATGATGAAGATATATATATAATGTGATAGTGGTGAAAGTGGAATTGAGACCACGAAAACAAAAGTAACATGAAACATTACGATTAAGAGTGAGTTAAGAGCAAGAGTTTAAAGTTCTCGATCCATTCAGAAATGGGTGAGAATTTAGATCTGGGTTTTAGTGGAATTAAATGTAAAAAAGTAGGCTTTAAGGAGTGGACATAGATATTGATTCTTACCCACGCTCCCGGCATCAAGCAGGGGGAGTAGACAATGTTAGAGAGGTCGGTGATGTACTCGTGATGCATCATTGCAGTAATTGATGGTTTGCTCCGTTGACCCCAAAAAACTGAGAATTCTCACTTGATAGAAGGAGTTACGAGAGTCCCTACAGTGCTCGTGTCGTTGTTTGGAGTACCATTTTTCACCCACCCTGGGTGAAGTCCAGCTCCTTAAGTGTTCTACGATTTACACAGTTTCTCAAACATGTGAACTGATAACTTTTTGTAATTGTCATTAATGCATAAATGCTGCTCTTTCATATTGACATGTTCCTCAGTTTACTTTCAGCACTTGCATGTTATGATGTGGTTACTTATGTTCCGTGGACCTTTTTTATTTTCTAGACCACCCCCTTTAGATAGGTAGTCCGGTTCTAAAACTGGGTCCTACTTAGTTTAGTTAGGTATCCTGCTAGGTCACTCATTGACGTGTCCCATTTATGTTTTTCTGGTCCAGAGTTAGAGGCGCCAGGGCAGACTCGTAATCAGCAGATCACTCCATTTACTGAGGTACATATGGAGACTGGCGAAGATCTTGTCCACTTAGACTTCACTGGGGTAGACTTGGGAGTATGTTGTACGGGTGTGGACACTTTTTGGTTCTTTTGAGGGTTGGGGTTCCCTTTTGGTTTGACCCCCTTCTGTACGTTTGTACCCTTGTACAGTTCTGAGATATATGATGTACTCTTATATATAATGTCATGTTTAGTTCAGTGTTTCTTTAAGTACTAGTGGATTTTAAATTTTGTTGGATCTTTGTGTTTTATTCTGTACTTTCCAGTGTAGTGTAATGGCCTGTATGTATGATATTATTTAAATCACAATTAATGCCTAGTAGTATTTGGACATTAGGGGCTCGAAGCCTACGGCGGCTGATTGACCCCGAGACGTGCACAATCCAAGTAGGATGCACACGCTCACCTCCCAAGGGTAGGAGTGTTATGTTGGGAGCAACGATCTAGGATCTTGGTTTGATGATGACAAACGTGTCGTTATATCTGACGTGTGTGCTTAGTGTATTTCAGGACTGGCGAAATGATTATTGCTATTCATATAGCTATTTGGGTAAGATAGAGAGCTTCAGTTAAAGCAAAGTTGGACTTGGTCAATGGAGGAGAGATTTGGCCAAATAATTTAGAAAGATTGATTTTTATCCTATTCCTATTCAAACATCAACTAGATGAAATCAAATCTCTATTTTGTTGGCTCCCCCCAATCCTTTGACAATTTCAAAAAACAACACCTAGCTATTCCTATTTAAACCTCAACCCATCGACACACACAAAAGTGCAACTATCCACAATACACATTACGACAAAAAAAGGCTAGGGTGTTCTTTTTCTTGAAAAGAGAAGTCACGCAACATTAATACTTAACCCTTCTCATTTCTTTATAAAAACCTTAGCCTATAGTTTCTTCAAGCGTTGGCATACAACAAAAAGTGAGGCGGCCACAATCTCCAAAGACTGTACCCTATTTTCTTCAAGCCAAAAATATTGTAGCCCAAAACAACTCCCATAACTCTCCAAGCCAAGAGCACACAAGCCCTATCACCGGAGAAGACACTGATCGTCATCGTCATCCACGGAGATCGCCGCTGTTGAAGACAAGGACGTCGCCCTCGCCGTCACGCTACCAAGCCCGGAGAAGTCACCGCTGCTCCGAGTCGCCGTAACGAAGCCACCGCTGCTGCACATCATTGAAGAGGAGAGCCAATGCTGCCATCAAAGCCGGCATCGGAGAAGTCCTCGCGACCACCACATAGACGTCTTCGAAACCCACGTCGCCGAGATCTGTGAAACCGTCGTCGAACTGCTGCTGCCCAAGAGCTCACCGCTTACACCGAGGAGATCTCGTCGTTGCTGTCTTTTGAAGATCCTGCAGCCATTCGTAACGTCTCAGTAAAGAAGAACACCGTCGAGCACGTGGAGAAGTCGTCGTCGCCATCTCCAAAGTCTTCCGATCCCCGTTGCCGTTGCTGAGCCATCACTGTGAAGCGCTGAACTTCTCGTCATTGAGTTGTTGAGGCCATCTCTGAAGAATCCATCGCCGTGCCCAAGAACTCACAACTGCTGCTCGTCGAGTTACTGCCATCGCCTGGAAGATCCTGGCTGTTGAGTACATATCGCCAGAGAAGTTGAACGAGAACGCCACTGCACGGAAGTCGCGCCACCGGAGAGCCGTCACCATCCTCACCCTCTGAGTCGTCCTGTCCGTGTCAAAGTCGGAGACCGCTGCATTAATTGAAATCGAAGCGAACGGATAAGATCGCGTGGGATAAAAATCAACGACGGAGATTAGATATGGCGGTCGCTTGATCACGAGTAATCGAAACGCAAAAAACTCTGAAGCACGAATTTTAAAGCGTGATTGGCTTGAGGATTTAAAGGAGTTGCTGAGCGCATAGACCGCCCAATTATTTGAGATGAACTGAATTGCTTTACGCATAGACCAATGCACAACTTGACATCCAGTAGTCGGATTGAGACACCGTTTGCATCAGATTGGAGTTGACGACGTGCTGATTGACAGAGACGCCTACACGGACACGAACTGAGCATTTCTAAACCCTTAAACTCTTTTATTCGTGTCTTAGTGTAATGTTCTCTGTAGGGGAAACTTTACCTATATTTTGGGACTATTTTGGGACTTGTCTGGTTGGGGCTAGACAAGTGGGACCCAGCTAGTTTGGGACTAGCTGGTAGAAAGCATTACTAGGATTGATAGTGAGAGAAAACACAGTGAGTTGGGTACTGAGAGCCTGGCGAGTGTAGAGACGTAGAGGGTGCTCTGAGCGTGCTCTAACATGTGGTTTTGTACCTATTGCTCTATTCAATACTAGTATCTGCTTTGGGGGCTGGAGTAGGTCGAAGGGTCGACCGAACCGGGGTAAATCTGATGTGTACTCTGTGTCTGCTTTTTATTTACCATGTTGCTGCTATAACTGCGTGTGCTTATTCGTGTGTTGCACGAATTATTTTTATAAGCCTATTCACCCCCCTCTAGGCTAGGATCCAGATCCAACAAGTGGTATCAGAGCAGGTTTTAGGATCTAGCCTAGGATTGACCATGGATCACATTGATAGTGCTGTTGCTGAGGGTCAGTCTATTTCCCGTCCCCTAGATTTAATGGAGGTGATTATGCATATTGGAAAAATCGAATGAAAATTTACCTCATTTCTGTAGATTACAAGGCTTGGCAAATAATTGAAAAAAGATATAAACTGTCTGTAATTGAAGTAGATAATGTTGAGATTGAAAAACCAAATGAAAAATGGGATGATAATGATTGGAAATCTTATTCTTTAAATGCTAAAGCTATGAATGCTCTCATTTGTGCACTTGATAAATCTGAATATAATAGAATCTCACATTGTTTAACTGCGCAGGAGATATGGCATACTTTGGAGGTGACGCACGAGAGAACGTCACAGGTAAAGGAGTCTAGACTGTCTCTTTTGAGTGCAGAGTTCGAGGGATTTCGCATGCTACCATCAGAGAGCATATCAGAGATGTATGCGAGGTTCACCGACATAGTCTACAAGTCTAGCTCGCTTGGAAAGCCATATGATAGTCTCGATCAAGTGAGGAAGATCCTAAGAGCATTGCCAAGCTCTTTCAGACCAAAGGTCACTGCCATCCAGGAAGCAAAGGTATTATCTCAATTGAAGGTGGAGGACCTTATTGGTAATTTGATGTCCCATGAGTTGGAACTGCAAAATATTGAAGCAAGAGAGAAACCTGAGGAGAAAGAGAAAGCCATAAAGCCCCTTGCTTTGAAAGCTAGCGAAGAAGAGGATGACGACGACGACATAGCGCTAATGGTGAGAAATTTCAGAAAGTATGTCCAGACCAAGCAATGAAGAACAGAAATGGCACCCAGGTTTAATCGCTCTAACTTTTTTCAGTCTTTTAAGCAAACTTATGATCAGAATGCTACTAATAGAATGACTTGTTTTAAATGCAAGAAAAGAGGACATCAAATGAGGGACTGCCCACATGAGACAACTCAGATTGCTAAGGAAAAAGGAAAATCCAAGGTGCTAACTTGGGATACGGACAACGAAGCTGAGAGTGAGGAGGATGATCATGTAGCCATCTCATGCAAGGCATTGATGGGAATACACGATGAGGTAATTTCTGGTAGTAAAGCTGAACTCCTTACTCTTTGTAAAGAAATACAAGATAAAATAGTAGAGCTTGAGTCCACTATAGATGATTATCAAAATGAGAACTTTGAAATGCAACGATCTGAATATGACATGTCTAAGGAGATTGAAAAATTGAAAATTGAAATTTTTGCTCCTGACTCTACTATTGACATATTGAAAAAGGAAAAGTCCAGTTTTAATGATGAAGCACCTTGTCTCTCTTGCCCTTCCTTGATGAATAATATTAGCATGCTTAAACTTGATTTGATTAAGCTCGAAACTGAAAAGACTATGTGATTAGAGAGCTTAATGATAAATTCTGCATGTTGGATAATGATTTTAAAAGAAAAATGATTGAATTTGAAAAGAAGTAAGATGAAAACAAGAGAGCTTTTATAAGTAAATGCACATTGCTTGTGGAAGAAAATAAATTGTTAAAATCTAAAGTTTCTAATCTTGAATTGGCCATTAAGAAATTCTCTATGGGAAAACAATCATTGGACACTATTTTAGAGAATCAATTATATGGCAATAATAAAAAAGGACTTGGTTTTGGTCTGAAAAACGTTGAAATGCAAAAATTCAAGAAATTCCACAATGTACCATCTATTGCAAAGAACATACATGCAAAGTGCTTTACTTGTGATAGTGTTGGTCATACATCATATTATTGTAAATTTAGGAATACAAATATTAAATTTAAACAAGTATGAATTCCTAAATCTTTAATGGCTAACACTAGTGGACCTTGTTGGATTCCAATGTCACACTTAATACCTTTCATGTAGGTGAGATGGAGATTTAGCGAGGAGCAAATTTTAAAGTCTCATTCTATGTCTAGCTCCCTAGCCAAATAGCGACGAGAAGGTATAATTTTTATCCATCTTTGCATTTCATTGCATACCTTCATATTTTGTTTTGTGTGCTTGTTTTTATTTTGTTTTGTGTGCCTACTTGCATGATTTTTTATGTTTTTAATTCTGAAAAAAAACAAAAAAAAATTTGAAAAAACCAAAAATAAAAAAAATGAGCTTAAAAGAATACCCTTTATGATTTATCTTAAGTGGTATTGTATGAATGATCAAATCTATCCCTTGTAGAAGTCAATTCATTATTGTTGTAGCTACATGAACATGTTGTTATCTTTTTAGTAGCCATGACATGTCTCATAAGTTTTAAACTTGACTTCTACACCTACATTTGCACTTTCACGATATTTGACTTCATAGTACTTTTGGAGACTCTTTTAAAGAATAATGGAAAGTGAATGTAGGAATGATTAAATCCTGAATTTTCTGAGGGATATGAAGTGTTTAGCCATGAATCAAAATTGAGCACAAAAGAATTGCAAATGAAAAAAAATTTATATATATTTGAAAATTGCTCCGTATGAAAAATGGATACACTTCATGGCTAATACACAACCCACGAGTATCCAACTTATGCTACATGGGTAATCATTAGCGTTGGTGTATATTACTCGTCAATCAATACCACCCCACATTTAAAAGTCCTTTTAGGCCATGTTTTGGGGTTTGGTAACTTGAACTCATCTTTGATGAGGTGGGAAAAATCAATCCTAGTGATATTCATGAAAATTGGAAAATGTGGATTGATTTGGTTGATTTTCTAAAATTTAATCTCCTCTTGTACTGTTTTTTCTATATCACTACACTTACACAAAGGTGGAGAGGTCTTGTTATGAAATTCTATGAGCGTGAATTGTCTATTATTTGGAAAACTCATGCAAATTGCACGCTGCATCTAATAATGGTTTACTTTTGCATGGAATATTTTTGCGACTTCATTAATCCACTTTTGGTGATTACAAAGGGGGAGAAAGAAAAGATTTACAGATTTGATGTCGGGAATTATTTGTTGAAGGGGGAGCATGGAAAGTACTTGAATATATGTTGAAGGGGGAGCTTGAGAGAAGGGGGAGCATGCTCTTATATTTGTTATAATGATGTAATCTCAAGGGGGAGCATGCTCTTATAGTTATTATAATGATGTAATCTCGTTCCATGATTCATATTGCATTACACCTTCCAACACACTTCACACACACATACTTATTGCTCAAATCTTTTATGGGTTGTCATCACCAAAAGGGGGAGATTGTTGGGAGCAACGATCTAGGATCTTGGTTTGATGATGACAAACGTGTCGTTGTATCTGACGTGTGTGCTTAGTGTGTTTCAGGACTGGCGAAATGATTATTGCTATTCATATAGCTATTTGGGTAAGATAGAGAGCTTCGGTTAAAGCAAAGTTGGACTTGGTCAATGGAGGAGAGATTTGGCCAAATAATTTAGAAAGATTGATTTCTATCCTATTCCTATTCAAATATCAACTAGAGGAAATCAAATCTCTATTTTGTTGGCTCCCCCCAATCCTTTGACAATTTCAAAAAACAACACCTAGCTATTCCTATTTAAACCTCAACCCTTCGACAAAAAAAAAGTGCAACTCTCCACAATACACATTACAGCAAAAAAAAGGCTAGGGTGTTCTTTTTCTTGAAAAGAGAAGTCACGCAACATTAATACTTAGCCCTTCTCATTGCTTTATAAAAACCCTAGCCCATAGTTCAAGCGTGGGCATACAACAAAAAGTGAGGCAGCCACAATCTCCAAAGACCGTACCCTATTTTCTTCAAGCCAAAAATCCTGTAGCCCAAAACAACTCACATAACTCTCCAAGCCAAGAGAACACTAGCCCTATCACCGGAGAAGACACTGATCGTCATCGTCATCCACGGAGATCACCGCTGTTGAAGACAAGGATGTCGCCCTCGCCGTCACGCTACCAAGCCCGAAGAAGTCGCCGCTGCTCCGAGTCGCCGTAATGAAGCCAACGCTGCTGCACATCATCGAAGAGGAGAGCCAACGCTGCCATCAAAGCAGGCATCGGAGAAGTCCTCGCGACCACCACATCGACGTCTTCGAAACCCACGTCGCCGAGATCTGTGAAACCGTCGTCGAACTGCTGCTGCCCACGAGCTCACCGCTTACACCAAGGAGATCTCGCCGTCGCTGTCTTCTGAAGATCCCGCCGCTGTTTGCAACGTCTCAGTAAAGAAGAACACCGTTGAGCACGTGGAGAAGTCGTCGTTGCCATCTCCAAAGTCTTCCGGTCCCCGTTGTCATTGCTGATCCATCCTGTGAAGCGCTGAACTTCTCGCCGTTGAGTTGTTGAGGCCATCGCTGAAGAATCCATCGCCGTGCCCAAGAACTCACAACTGCTGCTCGTCGAGCTACTGCCATCGCCTGGAAGATCATCGCCGTTGAGTACATATCGCCGGAGAAGTTGAACGAGAACGCCACTGCACGGAAGTCGTGCCATCGGAGAGCCGTCACCATCCTCACCCTCTGAGTCGTCCTCGCCGTGTCGAAGTCAGAGACCGCTGCATTAATTGAAATCGAAGCGAACAGATAAGATCGCGTGGGATAAAAATCAACGACGGAGATTAGATATGGTGGTCGCTTGATCACGAGTAATCGAAACGCAAAAAACTCTGAAGCACGAATTTTAAAGCGTGATTGGCTTGAGGATTTAAAGGAGTTGCTGAGCACACAGACCGCCCAATTATTTGAGATGAACTGAATTGCTTTACGCACATGCCAATGCACAACTTGACATCCAGGAGTCAGATTGAGACACCGTTTGCGTCAGATTGGAGCTGACGACGTGCTGATTGATAGAGACGCCTACACGGACACGAACTGAGCATTTCTAAACCCTTAAACTCTTTTATTCGTGTCTTAGTGTAACGTTCTCTGTAGGAAAAACTTTACCTACATTTTGGGACTATTTTGGGACTTGTCGGGTTGGGGCTAGACAAGTGGGACTAAGCTAGTTTGGGACTAGCTGGTAGAAAGCATTACTAGGATTGATAGTGAGAGAAAACACAGTGAGTGGGGTACTGAGAGCCTGGCGAGTGTATAGACGTAGAGGGTGCTCTGAGCGTGCTCTAACTTGTGGTTTTGTACCTATTGCGCTATTCAATACTAGTATCTGCTTTGGGGGCTGGTGTAGGTCGAAGGGTCGACCGAACCGGGGTAAATCTGCTGTTTACTCTGTGTCTGCTTTTTATTTATCATGTTGCTGCTATAACTGCGTGTGCTTATTCGTGGGTTGCACGAATTATTTTTATAAGCCTATTCACCCCCCCTCTAGGCTAGGATCCAGATCCAACATGTCAATGCAATATAATCCTGGTAAGTACGTTGTCGAATCCACAGAGACAATTCGTTTCACTTTCACAATCTCAATTGGTTATGAAATGCTAAGGTGTTGGTACAACCAACTAAACTAACATGTGCGATGAGTGGAAGTGTGGGGTGAGACAATCGAGCCAAGCCCAAAGTAGGTAGGGTGGAGACCAAAGTAGGAAGCTAGTCAAACAAGGAGAAGTGTGTGGAATGGGATGTCATTAGGGTTGTGAGTTAATTAGCAGTAGGTTCAACTCAAATGAATCAACCCACACATCCATTTCAAGGTATGCGGGGTTGTGCACATAGGTAATGCCCTTAAGGCACACTGCCGTTATACGGCCCCACCAAGAGTAATGCACGATTCATTCGTGTGTTGATCAGTGGGTTGGAATCCCTAACTTAGGCTCGTGAGTCAATCCTTACATCTGTGTCAATAGAAAGAAAGTATGGTGCACGTAGGTGTGACCCTTAAGGTACACCACCGTTCTACGGCCCCGCCAAGAGTGGTGCATGACTCAATGAAATATAGGGCATAACCCATCAATCAACACTATTAGCTCCCATCTCAAGGTATGCTAATCCAATTAAATACAAGGAATGAACAATTAGTAATCAAGAACACAAACCATAGCTAATCCCAATTCTACGCCCAATTGGCTCTAGGCCTTTATAATGAGAAGCAACTTGATAATCATAAATGAAGAGCAAATAACATTCATTACAAACCAACAATTGAATAACTATCAAAAGATTCTCACATTCATTCAATAATCATTCAAAAATACATTCAATTCAATAGAAACCAATAGTTACAAAAGAGGGGAAGAAATCACCAAGAGAAACCCTAGAAAACCAAGCTTTCCTCCATCTTGCTCCTCCTCCAAGCTTCCCTAGCCTCCAATGGCCTCCAAGCCCAATAACTAGCTGTTGGGGAAGAAGAGGGGGTCTCAAACCCCCTAATAGAATAGTAAAACGCTGCTTGGCCACTGGAAATCGAAGCAGGGGCGAAAAATACCCAAAAAACGCCTATCGGGTCTATGCTGGGCATTGCGGGTCGGGTTTTCGAGTTCCCGACCCGCTCGCAAAAGGAGGCGCACGCGTTTCAGCTCAGCGGGCCGGGTCGGTGCACCCGGCCCAATTCCTCCCGCCCGCAGCAGCGGGCGGGGCCTTGGCCCGCCTCGAATGCGGGAGAAGCCCCCATTAAATCATGCGGGGGAAGCCCGCATGGAACGTGCCTCCGCATTGCTTCAGCCCGTGCGAAAGACGGGCGGCTCCGGCCGTCCGATCTGCGCCGCGTGGCACTGCGAGATTGCGCCATGCGGCGCCCATTAAAATTCCTTTTTCCCCATTTAAAACTGCATTTCTCCTCCAATTAATTCGCCAAAAATACCTAGAAACCCAGAAAAATCCCAGAAAATCCTGGAAAATCCCCAAGACTCCCAGGAGTACCTAAAAAAATAGGAGAAGGAGAAATTAGTCCATATAGTGATGTTTTGTGCAAAGAATGCAAATAAACTCTTATATGCAACATAAAGTGAGTTTATACCATAAAGAGAACGATTAAGCCTAATCCTTAGCACAAAATAGGGGTAGTTACGAGTTATAAATATACACTTTTTGTCACGAATCACACCCCCAACTAGCATTTTGCTAGTCCATAGCAAAAGAAGCGATAATTACGAATTAAATGGAAAAACATGCACCAAATTTAAGATATCATCATGGCATCCCTCATATGTGATTTCCAATTGATTCCAAAGCTAATATACACAATGTATGAAAGTAACCAATAAATGATATTCTCTTCAATCCAATTCTAAGAAAAGTAAGGAAATAAGCACGTATCACATTCTTTGAGACGATGCGCACATGGCAAAATTTTCAATTTTCATTGAAACGGATAAACCAAAAGAAATTCCTTCTAAGTGGTGGGAGATGAGATTGCATCATTCATGAAGCTTATTCTTTCATTATTCATTCAATTTTTCTTTTTCTTTTCATTTTCTCTCTTTTTGTGTTCTTTTTGTTTTAGTATGTTTATGTTTTGCATTCACGCAATAATGCTATGAAATGCAAACACGACCACATTTGCGTACACGCGATGACGCTATATAGGCAAATGGATGGAATGATCCTCTAAATCACATCTTTGGCGTCCTCCCCAATGTTTCGTGGGGCACCGGCTACTCAATTTTATTAGAAAAACCATTCACTTATGTGAATTCTCTTTCTCATTCTAAACATGAATTATCAACTCATCTACCCACTCCTTAAGAGGAAAATAAAACATACACCAATGGCCACATCCAATCCAACCAAAAACTAAGCCATTCATCCCAATTCATGCAATTACTTACACCAAACTATTCTCGAATTATTTCAAAGAGAGCATCAAAACAGAGAAAATCATTTCATACATGGCATATTTAGCATTTGACTCCAAAATGGAAAAGAAATTAATACACGCCAATCAAACATCTATAAATTTGATACCAAAGTAATAATCCGAAAAAATTGCTTTGCATTAAGCATGTAGGGACTAAGCAAAAGAAATGTGATGGAAGCAAGGATGGAGGCTGTAAGGATCGCATTACCCTTGCAATACTAACAACACAAACACTAGAGGGGGTGAATAGTGTAATGGTAATAAAATTTTCCAATTAAAATTTAACTTGCAAATGCAGAATTACAAATGCAATAGGAATTAAAAGGCACAATCAATCCAAACGAAAACACAAAGTTTTACCCTGGTTCCCCAAACTTGCATACATCCAGTCACACCAATATTCACTATATTCCCACACAGAGAAGTGAATACAAATCTCACAAGGAGATACCCCACAAAGAGGATTTATGCCCTACACAAGGACCCAACCAATCCCACACGAGGATCAAGACTCCCACACAGAGAATCACTAACTCCCACTCAGAGAGTTAGGGTTAGCCCTACACTAGGACACTAAACTCCCACAAAGAGAGTTACTCCCACAAAAAGAGTTATTCCCACAAAGAGAATATCCTAAGTCCCACAAAGAGACAGCCTCCCACAAAGAGAGAAAGATCTAATTTCCACAAAGAGAATTAGAGACACAAATTACACCGAATAAAGTAAATACTCTTACCTATGCCTTGAGATGCTTACTCATGAATGGATGCAAGGCATGAAAGAGGATCTCCAAGTGTTGAGATATGCTTGAAAGCACTTGGATGAATTCCCTTGAGCTGGACTTCAATGCATGAAGAAGAATGAGAGATCTTGAGAGGGAATTGATGGAGTTTGTGAGTTGCTTATAGATCTCTTGAGATATTCAATAGTGTCACGCCCCGCTTCCCTAATATGGAAGGCGAGACGTGAGGAGGTCCACTCAGACGTGGAGCTGTGAAGCTGCAGTTTGATAAGCGTCTGTAAAAAAAATTTCTAAAAGTAGCAGGTCCTTGCATTATGACGAAACAACAACAATAATAAAGCAGATAAGAAAATATCCACCAACAACATCCAACAAATATTACAACATCACAGAATAGTCACAAAAGTACAAGTCTGAACAATAGGCCTAAAGCATGGCCAAACAAAACAACGAGAGATAGGTGCTACGCACCGAAACCTAACAGCAACTACAGAAAGGTAACAACTAAGGGGAGACTCCAAACGAGTCTAGGACTGGTCACCAGTGTCCTCGAACTCGGTCTCAGCAGGGACCTCAAACTTAACGTCCACGAACTACTCGTCCTCTGCTACCTGCTCTGTCTCAAAGTCTGACATGTGACACCCAAAGAGAAAAGGGCACATGTCAGCAAAAGTCTCCCAAGAAAGGCGGAGGACTTTTGTGCAAGTAATACAAATAAAATAATGCAACTAGCAGTTCTAACATGATGATATGGCATGACACTAAAAGAGTGCAACAATTAAATGAACAAGATAATAATAATCAAGCACGGTGTAGCAGAAAGTTACAATTCACTATTTCATGATTCACGAATCACTGATTTATCACTTCGTGCACAGAGTTTTCGTCTTTTGGCTGAAGTGGCTGTACGTGCTCACTTCTACGCTCAAGCGATCGTTTAACCCTACCCCTCCACGTGTATATGGACTGGCGCCCATCTTCTGGATCACGAGCCAGGAAGTGTTATTGGCATAGGGTTGTGCCCGCAAAGCAGGTGCCTAGCCTCAATAGTTACAATTATTGTAGCGTATGCTACGCAATCACGATAGAACAATTTGATGCATGAATGACATGGCAAGATGCAGATAAGAGTGCGTACAGTTAATTAAAAGTAAACGTGACATATCAGCATGAATGAAAGCATGTAAAAAGTGTCGGATCTAGTTTCGTTGTCAAACTAGATCAATATGGTCGTCTAGGCGACTATCATTTCACCGCCTAGTCTCTTTTACGCTAACAAACAAATTGGCCTAAAACGTGGCCTAAAACATTTACTGGCAAGTATCACTTGCCTGCTTCCGGTGGTATCGATTGTCGTGGGTTCGTCTGGACGGGTACTACGTGTCGGTACTTCTGGTTCTCTGTTTTGGTTAAACAAATCACTAAATTAGATTTATTGCGAGATAATCAAAACATTGAGTTAATTCCTAAACTGGGTTCGTCTAATTTTATTGGGTTCTCTGGTTAGGAATGACGTTTATATTGGGTTTTACAAACTGGGTACACATTTTCTTATTCACATTTTATTACATTAACATTATATACAATTTTGTCAACACGCAAAAAAAATCAGATTATTTAATACTAACTATTGTTAACAGCAAATTAATAAAGAATTAATTAACTAGGCAAATTTCATATGGTATTCATGAGTCTACCTACTAACTTTGACCATGGGTACAAGTTACCATATTAAACTTACTTCTAACAATTATTTTAACATATATTAATTCCTTTACTTATTCTTTAATAAATATAAACCCTTAAAAAATAAGAGTGGCTGTCACCTACAGTTAACATCAAGTCTCTACTCCTTTTAATATGGCTAAGGCTAAGTCCCCTCTTATATTCTTTAATATAATACTCAAGGCTAAGGCTTCTCATTTGCAATTTCTCATTTTTTGTTTTTAATAATAACTCTTCATATATCTCTCAGGCCTTATCCCCCCCTGTCACTTTCTTTCCATATGCAAGCCTGTCTCTTTTCTCTTCTACATGCTGTCGTTTCATCTCTTTTTCTTCTTCTTGTTTTTTTGATTTCATAGTTACAGGCAACTAAACCACTGGGATTCTTGCAAAAAAAATCAAAAGGGGAAGAGAAGCTCACCTTCCGTGCGACGGGGAGGACATGCCGACGGACGACGCGGCTGAGCGGCGCGGCCTCGGGCCTCAGGCATGTGGCGGAGGTTGCGGCTCTCGCTGGGCGGTGCGCACTGGCGTTTTCGTCGACCGGTGGTTGCTTGTTGGGCGGCGCGCGTGAGTGAGGGGAGAGGGGTGGTGGCCGGCCAATGGAAGGGGAGGAAGAAGAGGAGAAGATCTGTGTTTGGGTTTTTGGTTTAATCTAAAAGTGTGCTTTCAGATTTTGGCTTTTTTTTTGAATTTGGGTTACAAATCTCCAGATCTGAAGATCTTGTTGTTTTGATTTGTGGTTTCTGAAATTGTTTGGGAATTGATATGGGTTTTGGTTTGATTCTGGTTTTGATGAAATTGGGAAGGATTTGGGCTCTGACGGTGTTTTGTTTGATTATTTGGGCTGATTTGTTGATGGAAATTTGGGTTGAGAGAATTGGTTTGTTGGAAATTTGCAGTAGATGGGATTTGATTTGATTTGGGGAGAATTTGGTTTCTGTAAGAATTTGTGTTTCAAATTTGGCTTTTGTGTTTGAATTTGTTGTTTGGATTTGTTGAGGCTGATGAATATTTGGGTGAAGGGGTTTGTTTACAGACGATGAAGATGGATTTCTGGTTATGGAATACTCAGGAAACGGTTTCCAGCAAGTTTAGCAGAGGAGATTACGAGTTTTAAGAAGTTGAGCCGGGGAACATCCTTCCCCATTGTCAAACTCCTCATCAATATGATTATGATAGAATTTATTTCTATCTTTAGACTAATGGGGAGAGAAACGTGTTGCTTGTTTAAACGAAAAACAAAGTCTGACTTGTCTATCTGAAGTTTTGATTGGAAACGTGTGTGTTGTCGTTTTGGGTAGGGTTAAGGTAAAAACGTAATTAAGTAGAATTAATTAGTCATCATTAAAAATGGAAAAGTAATTAGTGAAATTAATTAAAGAAATTAAGATTTTGTAAGTAGTAAAATGTAATTAGCAGGATAATTAAGTTAAATTAAGGCTTGATGGTAAATATTGACGATACGGTAAAACGAAAACAGTGACGCGCTTGCGTTGACACGTACGGACGAAAAGTTAACTGGATAACAAAAGTAAAATATTGGCACGCACAATCGAAAACTCGCTGAAAAAAATTACCGGCCGTTACATTCTATCCACCTTAAGAAAAATTCCGTCCTCGGAATTCCTATTAACTAAGGAGCAGAAAACAAATATGGATAATGCTCTCGTATTTCATCTTCTCGATCCCAGGTAGACTCTCCTGGAGAGTCGCGACGCCACATCACTCTGACTATATCAACAGTCCAGTTCCTCAAGACTTTCTGGCGTCGATCTAGGATCTCCACTGGTTACTGTTCGTATGTCAGATCTGGCCGAACAGTAATCTCAGAGTAGTCCACAACATGTGAGGGGTCGCTGATATAACGGCGGAGCTGGGACACATGAAAGACATCATGAACTCCCTCTAAGGACGGTGGCAAAGCTAAGCGATAAGCTACTTCTCCAACTCGCTCTAGCACATCGAATGGTCCAATATATCTCAGACTAAGCTTGCCTCTCTTCCCAAATCGAATCACTCCTCGATTTGGTAAGATCTTCAGAAACACATGATCTCCCGGCTGAAATTCCAAGGGACGTCGTTTAGCATCTGCCCAATGCTTGTAACGGTCCTGGGCGATCCGAATCTTGTCTCTGATATCTCGCACAACTTCAACTGCTTCCACTATCATCTCTGGCCCCAAGAGCTCTCTATCACCTACGTCATCCCAACTCAACGGGGATCGACATTTTCTCCCATAGAGAGCAGCAAAAGGCGCCATGCCAATGCTTGCCTGATAGCTGTTGTTGTAGGAAAACTCCACCAGGTGCAGATGATCCTCCCATAAACCCTTGAGATCCAACATGCATGCTCTCAACATGTCCTCCGATATCTGGATAGTGCGCTCCGACTGTCCATCAGTCTGTGGATGATATGCAGTACTGAACTTCAGACTGGTACCCAGATTGGTCTGCAGACTCTTCCAGAACTGAGACGTGAATCGTGTATCACGATCTGATACAATGCTCACAGGGACTCCATGTAAGCGCACGATCTCTTACACGACATAATTCATACCACGACTAGTACTAGAAGGAAATTATTAAGGTATGAGTTAGGTCATAACCTCCATATACTTCCTTGCGAATAACTCCGTGGATTGTCCAACTCGGAAAGGTATAAAGTGCGCAGACTTGGTCAATCGATCAACTATGACCCAGATCGCGTCGTTCTGCTTGGTGCTCCGAGGTAAGCCAGTCACGAAGTCCATCGTGATGTGCTGCCACTTCCATTCTGGAATTGGCAGAGGTTGTAGTAGTCCAGCAGTGCGATGATGTTCAGCCTTCACTTGCTGACACACAAGGCACTTGGCAATGCTCCGTGCCACACTTCTCTTCATCCCATGCCACCAGAACTTTTGTCGAAGATCCTTGTACATCTTAGTACCTCCAGGATGAATAGAATAAGGCGAACTGTGAGCCTCATTCATTAACTCCTCTCTGATATCTCCTGCAGGCACGCAGATCCTACTACCATATCTCAAGGATCCATCCGCGTGAATCAGAAAATCTGTCCATAGTCCTGCTTCGACTTGCTCTCTGATCTTCTTCAATTTAGCATCTCCATCTTGAACAATCTTGATTCGATCCACGATCGTCGATTGAATTTGCATGTTCATCAACGACGATGTGACTCCCGGTAGTACAACTTCAACATTCATCCTTCGCAGATCCTGCTGCAATCTCCACTGAGATGTGGGAATCATCACTTCGGGCAGTCGACTCAAGGCATCCGGTACGACATTCACCTTTCCTGGATGATACTGAAGATCGATGTCGTAGTCTGCCATCAATTCCAACCATCTGCGCTGTCTCATATTCAGCTCCTTCTGGGTGAATATATATTTCAAACTTTTGTGATCAGTGAAGATTTTCACTTTCTCACTCAGTAAGAAATGTCGCCAGATCTTCAGTGCAAAGATGACAGCTGCTAAATCCAAGTCGTGGGTCGGATAATTCTTCTCATGGATCTTCAGTTGTCGCGAAGCATATGCGACCACATGATTATGCTGGTGCAGAACGCATCCAAGTCCCTTGCCCGATGCGTCGCAGAAAATCTCGAAGCCTCCGCTTCTGTCTGTAATAGCTAAGACTGGTGCAGTAGTCAGTCTCTCCTTTAAGGTAGAAAAAGCTTGCTCACAAGAGTCTGACCAACTGAACTTAACATCCTTCCTTGTCAATCTCGTCATCGGCTCAGCTATCCTCGAGAAATCCTTGATAAATCTGCGGTAGTATCCAGCCAACCCAAGGAAACTTTTGATGTCCGATGCCGATCGAGGTGTAGGCCATTCACTGACTGCTTTGACCTTTTCTGGATCCATTGAGATACCAGCTCCTGATACTACATGCCCAAGAAATGCAATTCTGTCTAGCCAGAATTCGCATTTGCTGTACTTGGCATATAGTCTATGATGACGGAGCGTCTCTAACACCATCTTCAAATGTTCTGCATGCTCTTCCTCGCTCTTCGAGTACACCAAGATGTCATCTATGAAGATCACGACGAACTTGTCGAGGAAGTTATAAAAGATAAGGTTCATGAGATTCATGAACACAGCAGGAGCGTTGGTCACATCGAACGGCATAACAACGAACTCATAATGCCCGTACTTAGTCCGAAAAGCAGTCTTGAGTACATCTTCCTTCTTGACTCTGACTTGATGGTATCCGCTCTGGAGATCCAACTTCGAAAATACCCTCGATCCACCAAGCTGATCGAAGATATCATCAATGCGGGGCAGTGGGTACTTGTTCTTCACTGTGATCTGATTCAACTCTCGATAATCAATGCACATTCTTCTCGATCCATCCTTCTTCTTTACCAGCAAGACGGGTGCACCCCAGGGAGATACGCTGGGATGAATGAAACCCTTCTGTAGTAGCTCATCCAATTGTTTTCTCAACTCTTCTAATTCTGCAGGAGCCATACGGTACGGCGCCTTCGAATTTGGTTGAGCTCCTGGCATAAGATCGATACCGAATTCCAATGCTCGATCGGGCGGCAGTCCAGAAATGTCTTCAGAAAAGACGTCTTCGAAATCTCTCACTACTGTAGGCTTCTCTGGTTTAGCAATCATAGATGCAAGGGTCAATCGGTAAGGCTGGGCTCGGAACTTGATAGGTCCAAGCGAACGTCCTCCGTCGACAAACTCGAATACTGGGTGGTCAGGAATTTCGAACACCACTTTCTTCCGGTGACAGTCGATCGTGGCATTAAAAGCTCCTAACCAATCAATGCCGAGAATAGCATCAAAGTTGGGTAGGTTGTGGACGATGAAATCAGCATATAATTCGTGTCCACTAATCACCAACGGGCATGGTCTACATCCTAGTGCAACCTTCACTACACCATTCCCAGTTGTAATGTTCCAACACTTGGGAAGTGTATATGTGGGTATCGAGTGTTCGACTACGAACTTCCGAGATAGGATGCACATGGAAGCTCCAGAATCGAACAGGGTCAAGGCCGGGTGAGATGAAACTAAGATGACACCTAAGGGTAATATGCAACTAGATTAACATGGATCTAACTAATCAAATATAATGCATAAATAAGGAGGACTAGTCTAGAAGTTACCTGCAATAACTCCGTCCTCAGTCTCGGCCTCCACTGCAGTCATCGTGAAGGCTTGCCTCTTAGGCTGAACGACCTGCTGGAAAGCCTGTTTCCGGGGAATGAGAGGCGCTCCACGTCCAGCGACTACCGGAGCTCTCTGCTGCTGAACTCCGACTGGTGCCTTCCATGGCTGCTTAGCACTCGGACAGTCCTTCAATGCATGCGTAGCGTCACCACAAACCAAGCACTGGCCCAGAAGCCTCCTGCACTGCTCCTTCACATGACCAGTCTTGCCGCAATGACTGCACGTCTTCTGGCTAGGCCCACTTGGCCTCTTAAACTGCACGGACTGATTAGGCTTGAACCCATGCCTAACCAGAGCTCTGGCCTGCTCCATAGGCCTCTTCCCCGCACCTGAATACTGCCCTCTCTTCTGATTAGCAATCAGGTCCTGGCTCTTGGCAGCAATCAACAATTTCTGGTAAGAATCCAAGTCCGAAGAGGAAATCAGACTCTGCAGCTCTAAAGATAAACCCTGTAAGAATCTCTGAGCTCGATCCTCGGCAGTCTCCACCATCTTCGGTGGAAATCGACTCAGTCTCATGAACTCTTGGTGGTACTGATCCACCGTCAGATTTCCCTGCTTCAGATTGATGAACTGCTGCATCAGCTCCTTCCTGGCAGCTTGAGGGAAATACTCATCATTAAATCTTGCCTTGAAGGTGGCCTAGTGAATAGGTTTCACTAACATCTGCTCTTCTGACTCCCACCAACTGCGGGCATTGTCCTTCAGTTGCTTCTTCACTAAGTCAACCCATCCAGCTGGGTTAACCTTTGAGAGAAGCAGATTATCCTCTGTGTTCTTCATCCATTCATCCGCAGCTAAAGATCCTTCTGACCCATTGAAATATGACGGGCCCAGCTCCCGAAACTGCTTCGCTCCCGGCTCGAAGCGAGGGGCATTCTGAAGCATGCCCTGCTGAACCTGCAACATCTGATGCATCATCCTCATCATCTCAGCCGTGGTGGATTCTCTATCAGTATCCGTAACACGTCCTGCTCCACCACCAGCTCCAGGTCCACTACCAGCTCCTCGAGTAAAGCGTCTACCGGCCATCTAAAACAAGGAAATGTTCAGATTAGACTTAATCATGACTCGAATGTTATGAATAATTAATTGGATGTTATTATCATTATTGTTGTTCCGATATTTTGCAGATGCAAAGTGGAGACCTGCATGGGCCACCACTAAAACCTGTCATGCCCCGCTTCCCTAATATGGAAGGCGAGACGTGAGGAGGTCCGCTCAGACGTGGAGCTGTGAAGCTGCAGTCTGATAAGTGTCTGTAAAAAAATTTCGAAAAGTAGCAGGTCCTTGCATTGCGACGAAACAACAACAATAATAAAGCAGATAAGAAAATATCCACCAACAACATCCAACAAATATTACAACATCACAGAATAGTCACAAAAGTACAAGTCTGAACAATAGGCCTAAAGCATGGCCAAACAAAACAACGAGAGATAGGTGCTACGCACCGAAACCTAACAGCAACTACGGAAAGGTAACAACTAAGGGGAGACTCCAAACGAGTCTAGGGCTGGTCATCAGTGTCCTCGAACTCGGTCTCAGCAGGGACCTCAAACTCAACGTCCACGAACTGCTCGTCCTCTGCTACCTGCTCTGTCTCAAAGTCTGACATGTGACACCCAAAGAGAAAATGGCACATGTCAGCAAAAGTCTCCCAAGAAACGCGGAGGACTTTTGTGCAAGTAATACAAATAAAATAATGCAACTAGCAGTTCTAACATGATGATATGGCATGACATTAAAAGAGTGCAACAATTAAATGAACAAGATAATAATAATCAAGCACGGTGTAGCAGAAAGTTACAATTCACTATTTCACGATTCACGAATCACTGATTTATCACTTAGTGTACAGAGTTTCCGTCTTTTGGCTGAAGTGGCTGTACGGGCTCACTTCTACGCTCAAACGATCGTTTAACCCTACCCCTCCACGTGTATATGGACTGGCGCCCATCTTCTGGATCACGAGCCAGGAAGTGTTATTGGCATAGGGTTGTGCCCGCAAAGCAGGTGCCTAGCCTCAATAGTTACAATTATTGTAGCGTGTGCTACGCAATCACGATAGAACAATTTGATGCATGAATGACATGGCAAGATGCAGATAAGAGTGCGTACAGTTAATTAAAAGTAAACGTGACATATCAGCATGAATGAAAGCATGTAAAAAGTGTCGGATCTAGTTTCGTTGTCAAACTAGATCAATATGGTCGTCTAGGCGACTATCATTTCACCGCCTAGTCTCTTTTACGCTAACAAACAAATTGGCCTAAAAACGTGGTCTAAAACATTTACTGGCAAGTATCACTTGCCTGCTTCCGGTGGTATCGGTTGTCGTGGGTTCGTCTGGACGGGTACTACGTGTCGGTACTTCTGGTTCTCTGTTTTGGTTAAACAAATCACTAAATTAGATTTATTGCGAGACAATCAAAACATTGAGTTAATCCCTAAACTGGGTTCGTCTAATTTTATTGGGTTCTCTGGTTAGGAATGACGTTTATATTGGGTTTTACAAACTGGGTACACATTTTCTTATTCACATTTTATTACATTAACATTATATACAATTTTGTCAACATGCAAAAAAATCAGATTATTTAATACTAACTATTGTTAACAGCAGATTAATAAAGAATTAATTAACTAGGCAAATTTCATATGGTATTCATGAGTCTACCTACTAACTTTGACCATGGGTACAAGTTACCATATTAAACTTACTTCTAACAATTATTTTAACATATATTAATTCCTTTACTTATTCTTTAATAAATATAAACCCTTAAAAAAATAAGAGTGGCTGTCACCTACAGTTAACATCAAGTCTCTACTCCTTTTAATATGGCTAAGGCTAAGTCCCCTCTTATATTCTTTAATATAATACTCAAGGCTAAGGCTTCTCATTTGCAATTTCTCATTTTTTGTTTTTAATAATAACTCTTCATATATCTCTCAGGCCTTATCCCCCCCTGTCACTTTCTTTCCATATGCAAGCATGTCTCTTTTCTCTTCTACATGCTGTCGTTTCATCTCTTTTTCTTCTTCTTGTTTTTTTTGATTTCATAGTTACAGGCAACTAAACCACTGGGATTCTTGCAAAAAAATCAAAAGGGGAAGAGAATCTCACCTTCCGTGCGACGGGGAGGACAGGCCGACGGACGGCGCGGCTGAGCGGCGCGGCCTCGGGCCTCAGGCAGGTGGCGACGGTTGCGGCTCTCGCTGGGCGGTGCGCGTTGGCGTTTCCAGTGGCCGGTGGTTGATTGCTGGGCGGCGCGCGTGAGTGAGGGGAGAGGGGTGGTGGCCGGCCAAGGGAAGGGGAGGAAGAAGAGGAGAAGATCTGTGTTTGGGTTTTTGGTTTAATCTAAAAGTGTGCTTTCAGATTTTTGCTTTTTTTTTGAATTTGGGTTACAAATCTCCAGATCTGAAGATCTTGTTGTTTTGATTTGGGGTTTCTGAAATTGTTTGAGAATTGATATGGGTTTTGGTTTGATTCTGGTTTTGATGAAATTGGGAAGGATTTGGGCTCTGACGGTGTTTTGTTTGATTATTTGGGCTGATTTGTTGATGGAAATTTGGGTTGAGGGAATTGGTTTGGTGGAAATTTGCAGTAGATGGGATTTGATTTGATTTGGGGAGAATTTGGTTTCTGTAAGAATTTGTGTTTCAAATTTGGATTTTGTGTTTGAATTTGTTGTTTGGATTTATTGAGGCTGATGAATATTTGGGTGAAGGGGTTTGTTTACAGATGATGAAGATGGATTTCTGGTTGTGGAATACTCAGGAAACGGTTTTCAGCAAGTTTAGCAGAGGAGATTACGAGTTTTAAGAAGTTGAGCCGGGGAACATCCTTCCCCATTGTCAAACTCCTCATCAATATGATTATGATAGAATTTATTTCTATCTTTAGACTAATGGGGAGAGAAACATGTTGCTTGTTTAAACGAAAAACAAAGTCTGACTTGTCTATATGAAGTTTTGATTGGAAACGTGTGTGTTGTCGTTTTGGGTATGGTTAAGGTAAAAACGTAATTAAGTAGAATTAATTAGTCATCATTAAAAATGGAAAAGTAATTAGTGAAATTAATTAAAGAAATTAAG
Source organism: Scilla litardierei (assembly GCA_030789695.1). NCBI lineage: Eukaryota > Viridiplantae > Streptophyta > Magnoliopsida > Asparagales > Asparagaceae > Scilla > Scilla litardierei. The sequence continues at coordinate 55,428,948 of CM061140.1, read as the reverse complement.
ATTTTGTAAGTAGTAAAATGTAATTAGCAGGATAATTAAGTTAAATTAAGGCTTGATGGTAAATATTGACGATACGGTAAAACGAAAACAGTGACGCGCTCGCGTTGACACGTACGGACGAAAAGTTAACTGGATAACAAAAGTAAAATACTGGCACACATAATCGAAAACTCGCCCAAAAAAATACCGGCCATTACAAATAGCATCAAGAAGTATAAGAGATGGCAGCACACTCATATATATAGGAACCCTATATGAAACCCCAAAACCCAAGAAAACAGCCAAAGAATCAACGGCTATAAACTGGGCGAAAACGACAGGAACAGTCGACTGATGATCAAAAGACAGTCGACTGATCAACGGCTAGAAAATATAATCTGAGCCAGGACAGTCGACTGATGAAGACAGTACAGTCGACTGAGAACATGACATGTGCCTGTAAATCCGTCAGCAGGCGACTGATGCTGTGGATGGAATAAAACAGAGAGCTGCACTCTTTCTCCAGTTAAACACACAGGCGACTGATGTCAATAATACAGTCGACTGTCTATTAGTCAGGCGACTTTAAAACCTTAATCAGTCGTCTGCTGTAAAAGATGGAGAAACAACAGAGATATGCAGAGATTGCACTTACGCTACTCAGGCGACTGATGACCAATCAACATGCGACTGTAAATATACATGCGACTGTAAACTGTCCAGTAATCGACTATGCGTAAAGCTCAAGTTTGAGTCAATTGAAATGTTGACTTGACCTGTGCATATCATGCCACTTTAGAAGGATCTACAGGCGATTGAAAATCACCCAGTCGACTGTGTTTCCTTCAGCAGGCGACTGATGGAAATCCAGAACTCCAAATGAGTCTTTGGACAAAGTGAACCTATTGGGTTGGATTCTATGATAATCCTAAGGCTCACTAAGATGGTTAAATGCATATGCATGAATGAGTAAACCATCTAATAAGGCATTCCATTAATCCTAGACTCAAAAGAGAGAGAAAGCAATAATGTAAATTACATGGATTACAATGCTTTCCTTAGAGTTTAAGTCTTCAATCTTGATGCTTAGATTGCTCTCCATCATCTCCAAGCTTTGGCACTCCTTGAGTCCAAGCAATGGTCCTTCTTCACTTGATGTCCATCCTTGCACCAAGTGATTAGTCTCCAAGAAAGATAATCTTGAAATAAAACTGAGAGACTAAAACATGAGAGTCATTAGCAACAACATAATGTTGTGATCATCATCAAAATAAGATTGGTATGAAACACCAATACTCAACAGAGGCATCAAAATGATATTTTCAAAATGAATGAATGATGATGATGAATGAGAAAATTTTTATTAACATCAAAATTTTTCAAAACTACCCAAAACTAGCATCCAACTTCATTGTTCACTCCCACAAACTAGATATAAGCATTGTCCTTAATGGTTGAAATGAAACTAGATATTATTCAATGATGCTATAGGGAAAACACATATACTAAAGCAAACTAAACTAAAAAGTTTATTTTTTTCTTTTTTTACACTAAAGAAAGGAAGGAATACACCTTAGCAAAAGGCGGATCCCAAATGTGTAATGGTGGAGGCAGCTGCTCAATCATATCCTTGCGTTCCTCAGCCAGTTGCTTTGGAAACGCTGTTCCTCCACTTTTTGTGGATCCTAGCAACACAGCTCCCAGCATCTCCCTAGAATGTGCTAATGTGTCCTGCGGGAGACAAGCTGTGTCAATCCAAGGAAAATAATGTAGACTTCCAATGAAGGAAGTCCAAATAGGGTCGTCATAATAAAAATAAAGAGATGAATATATATGACGACAATCTGAATCTAATACATATGGAAATGAAGGATGAGATTCAGACATGAAGGGAAAAGTGTGATGAGAACTTTCCTAAATGGCGATGCTATCGCCTGGCTGATGCGACTCCTCAGGAGGAGGGTGAAATGGCTTCAGGGGCAAGTGTGGAGGAGAAGGCAGCGCATGCTCAATGTAGATCATGTCGCAGTCACTGTCGCTTTCCAAATCCTCACCATCGAAGGTAATGTCCTCTGTAGTCATCCCTGGACTCTGTGGTCCACCTTGAATATCCTCATCCTGGATGACGGATTGATGCATGTCCTGAGGTGTCTGAAGTGATGGTTACTGAACTGAATCTGAAGGGAGGGTGGGCTCGGGCTCCAAAGTAGTCTATAGGCTGTGTCCCGTAGTCTATAGGCTGTGTCCCGTGCACTCGTCCTCCTCAATATCACTGTAGTAAACCATCTCAATAGTCCGTCCAAGATACTCGCACACCTCCAACTGTGGTAATGGATCAGGATGGTAATGTGGCTCAGGCACTCCGATGTCATCTATCTCACACTCGTCTGGACACATCTTTATCTCATTACCACCACCAACCCAACGAAACTGCATTGTGTCTCCATCATGGGTAACACACACTCCATCATCCATCTCCTCCTGATCCTCAATATGTAATCTCTCAATATCCTCTACCAGGCTCTCATGCGACCCATCCTCCTGCTCTGCTCTGTATCCCATGGGGTCGCAAGAAAAAGAGCCCGAAGGTGGCTCCTCAGACTGACACTGAACCTGCTCTGTATCCTAAAGTAGAAGCTGGGACTGGCCATCATCCCATCATCCTCATATCCCAATGACGGCTCTCCAAATGGCGCAGTCTGCCCCTACTCTGCTAGGTCCCTCAGGCACAACCATGCATCCTCTGTAGTGTATGCAAAGAACTCACCACCACTGCTCATCTGCACAAAGTCACACGTAGACGGCTGCAACCCTGTGTAGAGAATCCGAAGTAGATCCTCTGCGCTGAAAGCATGGCATGGACACCTAAGCACTAAATCATCGAACCTCTCCAAAACCTGACAGTAGGTCTCACCGTCAAACTGGACAAAGCTCTCCATATGTTCCTCAAATGCCTGGCGCATCTGTACCTGATTCCTGTAATAAGTAGGAAAGAAAGCTTGAAGGAAATCAGTCTGAAAAGAAAGCCATGTAGAAAAAGAATCTCGAGTATAAGCATCAAACCAGATTTTAGCATCATCTCTCAAAGTATATGGGAACACTTTAAAATAAATAAAATCTGCACAAGTGGTCTCATCAAACAAATCCCAAAACTCTTTTCTACACCATTTTTCAAACTTTTGCATAAATGAACTAGGATTTTCCAACCCCGTACCGTGAAAGAACGGTGGGAGTTGGGATTCCTCCACATAAGCATCGCTAAAGTTTGAAAAATTATCCACAGAAGATTTTTGAAATAAAAGAAAGAAAGAAAGAAAAACGACTCAAAAAATATAAAACAAACAACCAAAAAGACTCAACACTAAGCTGGAAGTACTACACCTAAAGTGTCCAAAACCAACCAAAAATGTGAGTGTGAAAATCGTTGTCCCCGGCAACGGCGCCAAAATGATTGACCGCGAGACGTGCACAATCCAAGTAGGATGCACACGCTCACCTCCCAAGAGTAGGAGGGTCAATGCAATATAATCCCGGTAAGTACGGGGTCGAATCCACAGAGACAATTTGTTTCACTTTCACAATCTCAATTGGTTATGAAATGCTAAAGGTGTTGCTACAACCAACTAAACTAACATGTGCAAACTAAAACATGCGATGAGTGGAAGTGTGGGGTGAGATAATCGAGCCAAGCCCAAAGTAGGTAGGGTGGAGACCAAAGTAGGGAGCTAGTCAAGCAAGGAGAAGTGTGTGGAATGGGATGTCATTAGGGTTGTGAGTTGATTAACAATAGGCTCACCCCGAATGAATCAACCCACGCATCCATTTCAAGGTATGTGTGGTTTTGCACATAGGTAATGCCCTTAAGGCACACCGCCGTTCTACGGCCCCACCAAGAGTAATGCACGATTCATTCGTGTGTTGATTAGTGGGTTGGAATACCTAACTTAGGCTCGTGAGTCAATCTTTGCATCCGTGTCAATAGAATGCAAGGATGGTGCACGTAGGTGTGACCCTTAAGGTACACCATCGTTCTACGGCCCCGCCAAGAGTGGTGCACGACTCAATGAAATCTAGGGCACAACCCATCAATCAACACTATTAGCACCCATATCAAGGTATGCTAATCCAATTAAATGCAAGGAATGAACAATTAGTAATCAAAAGCACACACCCTAGCTAATCCCAATTTCACACCCTATTGGCTCTAGGCCTTCATAATGAGAAGCAACTTGATAATTATAAATGAAGAGAAAGTGGCATCATTACAAACCAACAATTGAATAACTATCAAAAGATTCTCACATTCATTCAATAACCATTCAAAAATACATTCAATTCAATAGAAACCAATAGTTACAAAAGAGGGGAAGAAATCACCTAGAGAAACCCTAGAAAACCAAGCTTTCCCCTCTCTTGCTTCTCCTCCAAGCTTCCCTAGCCTCCAATGGCCTCCAAGCCCAAGACCTAGCTCTTGGGGAAGAAGAGGGCGGGTCTTAAACCCCCTAATAGAACAGTAAAACGCTGCTTGGCAGCTGGAAATCGAAACAGGGGTGAAAAATACCCCAAAAACGCCTATCGGGTCTGTGCTGGGCATTGCGGGTCGGGTTTTCGAGTACCCGACCCGCTCGCAAAAGGAGGCGCATTCGTTTCAGCTCAGCGGGCCGGGTCGGTGCACCCGGCCCAATTCCTCCCGCCCGTAGCAGTGGGTGGGGCCTTGGCCCGCCTCGAATGCGGGAGAAGCCCGCATTAAATCATGCGGGGGAAGCTCGCATTAAATCATGCGGGGGCACGTGCGGGGAACGTGCCCCCGCATTGCTTCAGCCCGTGCGAAAGACGGGCGGCTCCGGCCATCCGATCTGCGCCGTGTGGCGCTGCGAGATTGTGCCACGCGGCGCCCATTAAAATTCCTTTTCCCCATTTAAAACTGCATTTCTTCTCCAATTAATTCGCCAAAAATACCTATAAATTGCAGAAAAATCCCAGAAAATTTTGGAAAATCCCCAAGACTCCCAGGGGTACCTAAAAAATAGGAGAATGAGAAATTAGTCAATATAGTGATGTTTTGTGCAAAGAATGCAAATAAACTCTTATATGCAACATACAGGGAGTTTATACCATAAAGAGCACGATTAAGCCTAATCCTTAGCATAAAATAGGGGTAGTTAGGGGGTATAAATATACACTTTTTTCCATGAATCAGCGGCCTAGTCCGTTACGCGTTTTCCGCATTTGGGAGAGTGGGGCGTGACAGGTTTTTGTGGTCACCCATGCAGGTTTTCTCACACTGTGATATACGTAGAATAGTATGAGTAAAGCTCTAACATTATAATCCGTTAGTCTTGTACTGAACTTGATTTCCTTTATTCCCTCCTGCGGAATGGATAGTGGAAATGGAGCATCCGAGAACATGACTTCTGCTTCAGATGCATCATCATCTGAGTCATCTTTCATGGCAAAGGTTCTGATAGGCATTTTGGTGCATTTGAGTCCGCAGGATGAGAAGTTAGCGAGCATCCCAGCACAGAAGACGGGAGGTATCAGATAGTTCAGGACCTTGCACCTGAAATCCTTTTCGGGCAAGAAGCATCCTCTAGAAGTAGGCGAGTGGATCAGACACATTGAGAACAACCTGACAGTAGTTAGATATCCGTGGGATGGATGGGTGGACACTACGAAGAGACATTTAACACATCAGGCCCAAGACTGGTGGGATGCACATGAGTTACATCTGACTAGATCAGTCTCGTGGGAGAAGTTCAGGGAATTGTTTGAGGCTCAATTTCTTCCCGAGACGTAGAAGGATGAGTTTCATCTGTGATTTGAGCACTTGACTCAGGGAAGGCAGAGTGTGGATGCCTATGATGCAGAGTTTTCATTTCTAAAAATGTTTGCTCCGGAGTTGGGGAAGTCAAAGACTACCAGGGCCAGACGTTTCAGTGCGGGACTGGACCTAGAGTTCAGAGCAGCGATGTCTACGATGGACCTGCCTACACATGAGGCAATAATGAAGGTGGCCAGAATGCATGAGACCCACTTGAGGAGTGTAGGAAGGGCACCGGCAGTCGCAAAGAGACGCCCTACTGGTCAGCAGAGGAGTTTTCTGAGGTCTACTCAAACCACTCAGTTCAGGAGGCCTGGAGCTCTACCAGAACCTCAGAAGCAAGTATCTTGCCAGTATTGTGGCAAGTCAGGACATGAGCAAAAGGATTGTAGATTTCGTACAGGGCGGTGTTTCAGATGTGGTCAGATTGGACATATTAGCAGATCTTATCCTCAAGAGGGACAACCTCATGACCCGCGGCACCAGTGGCAACTAAGCCGATACAGTAGAGGACTCTTTTTGCCGACACCATAGATGCTACCACTACCAACACCATAGCCCCTGGTACCATAGCCCCTAGAGGACCACCTAGGCCTACACAATAGCAGACCACCGGGAAGGCGGCACCGAGGTGACAGGCCTTTACTATAACGGCTGTGGATGCGGAGGATACCATACAAGTCATCAATGGTACTTCTTCATCGTTTCCTTAAGTGATGATTGTCCTTTCATTCCAATTATAGTATTATAGTGATATGATTAGGATGTTAGACTCTTATAATAGTTTTGTGTTATTTTCTTTGGGAATTATTAGGGTTGCCTTCTTCCCTACATAAGCTTTACTTGATTCAGGAGCATCTCATTGGTTCATATCCCAATAGTTTGTGACTAGACATTCTATAGTAGTAGATTCCTTTATCTCTAGTTGGAACATCCACATAGAAAGTGGAGTACTCCACAGTTCTTCGGGATGTCGTTAGTGTCCTGTGGAGATCTACGGACGAAGGCTGTATGCTGATTCCTTAATGATGGAGATGCCTCATTTTGAAGTTGTGTTTGGAATAGATTGGTTAGGAATGTACTACACCACCATAGATGTGTTATTTTTTGTGATTCAAATCCTATGTGGAAGGTTTCCCAGGCGACTCGGTCTAGTAGCAGGCTACTCGACTGAGTTGCAGGTGCAGAGCAGAAGCAGCAGAAAACAGGGACTTGTGGGGTGGTTTTCCCACAACTCGGGTGACCTCATACTTGGTTGAGTAGGAGGCTACTCGGTCGAGCTACAGAGGAATTCTGGTGGTTTCAGAAGTTCGAGAGTTTGCTGTTCTGATAGGAATACTGACTCGGGCTGAGTAGCTATGCTACTCAACCGAGTCCACCCAGCAATGCATGTCAGCTCAGTCGAGCAGCTCGGGCAGCCGACCGACTCGGGCCGACCCATTTTTTACCCAACCCGAATTGGTCCATACCCATACCTGGCCCAAAGAGGCCGGGGTCGGGTCGGGTTCATTTTGCCACCCTTAAGTAGTATGATCCCAATCCCCCTCCCTCCCTTGGTGAAAAATATTTCTTCCATGGGTGCTTAGGGTGTATTACTCTTTGTTTTTGTTTGAGATCTTGCGGATAACGAGCCCTGAAACCTTCACCAGGTGGATGATGCAAATTTGTAGATTATAAAAATTGATAAGGATAGTTGGAGTCACAACAAGTCTATTGTAAACCTATTTAAAGAAAAGGAGAAGCACAAGTTTTTTGTGGTCCATAAGCTTTGTTGTTTACTATCTACATCGCTACTAACATAGGGATGAAGCAATTCAAAATAATACCTTAGCTAAAGGTGCTCACTAGCTACCTTGAAACCTTTTTACCCTTTTCATTGAATTTGAAGTACCTATTTTAAGAAAAATGACATGCAAGTGCTACTTGTAATTTATAATACTCTATTTTTGCTTGTGACATGAATTAGACTTCGTTTATACACTTTTGATGATAAGAAAAGGGGGAGAAAATATTGAGAAAGATTTGAATGTTTGGTGTGTGCATTAATGCTTATATGTTGCTTGTATGAATATTGGTTTAAAGGGGAGCATTAATGAACGCGCTTCGAATTTAACCCCGAAAACTACCTCAAGTGCACGTGTCAGAGCTTTTCGATCATACGTTTTTCGTGTGCGTACTTTCCTTTCGTACACATATTTTTAGTTGACTCTTTTGTGTCCCAAACGTGCGATGTGATATGTTGTTTTGACCCTTTGAGATAGTACTTATTTGTGGAATTATTTGTGAACGTCATTTCACTGGTCGTTCTCCCACAAATCAGCTTTTAATGAAGGGGTGTCCTAACTTTAGAATTCGTCGTTTAATCTTTTTATTTTTAGTTCCATTTTTCGTTGGCCTAGCACGTGACCGATCATCGTAGTATCGAATCTCTCGTCGACACGGTCGTCCCGATATTTTTCTTTAATTTTCGGACACCATTATACTCTTCATTCACACTAATCACCTTTAATCTTCATTAGCCCTAGTTAATTCAAAATCTACACCCTAATTAAATCAGCGTGGACCCAGGCGTGACAACTGACGGCCAAATCAGGTTTTCTGGATTTTTGGGGTTCTTATTTAAACCTAACTATTGTTTTAGCCTAGGTTAAGACTATTGGATTATTAGAGTTTTGGAGAGCCTCTAGCCACCCCCTTGGAGATTTATTATGGTTTTTGAGTTCTTGAGAGAAGGTGAGGTTACTCTTCTCTATTCTTCTATTGTTTTCTTCTTCCTTGAGTGAGATTGTGAGGGCTGGTGCGGTTTGACAAGTTATTAGTCACGTGAGTGGAAGCAAGATTGTAACCCCAGGTGTTTGATCTCTCTGATAGTGGAATCGTCTCGGATTACTGAATGTAGGTTGGTTACAACCGAACTAGGGTAAATTCTCTTGTGTCTGCGTTTGATTTATTGTTGCTATGAATCATTTGCTTCTTTCTATTGCAAGGTCAATTGGGAATTTTGTTGGGTGAATTGGAGTCATTGCTAGCCCTAAATTTTTGATCAATTTTTAGGGTTGCTATTTTCTGTGCGGATCCCAAGGGTGTTCGCTTGTGCCGGCGGATTATTTTCCAAAAAGCGGTATCAAAGCTTGTGGTTCGTTTGCAACGGAAGTTAGTGGTAAAGGAAAGATGGTGTCTTTGGCAACTTTGAACATTGAGAAGTTCACCGGCTGGAATGATTTTTAGATCTGGCAGACGAAGATGAAGAATGTTCTTATGTAGATGTGATGTTATCAACTTGTATTTGATGTATCGAATATCGATAAGGAGGTGAAGGAATCCGCTAAGGCGAAGATGGAGAGGAAGGTGTACAACGCGATTCCGTTGTTGTTATCAGATAATGTTCTGAGGGAAGTCTTAGATGAGGCTACGACATCTGATATGTGGAAGAAGCTTGAGGGACTATATATGAAGAAATCCTTCACGAGTCGCCTATATTTTCTTCAGCAGCTGTATACTCTCAAGATGAAGTCTAGATCCACGGTGAAGGATCACATGGATGAATTGAACAGGATTGTGCTGGAGTTACAAGGAATGGATGTGAAGATTGAGGATGAACAACAAGCGGTTATCTTGTTGTGTTCATTTCCTGATGATTATAATCAGTTTGTTCGGTCGATGATTTATAACCCAACTACTCTCACCATGGAAGAGGTGAAGGCAGCGCTTCACACAGAGCAGCTATGTGGCAAGGTTCAAAGTAGAGATCATATGAGTAACCGCGAGGAGGCATTACGTATGAGGGGTCGACATGAAAGGAGAGGATGCTTCAAGAAGAACAATGATCGCTCCAAGTCGAGACGTTCATAGGATAGGTTTGCGAAAATCACATGTTACAATTGCCAGAAGAAGGTTCATTATTCGAGCCATTGCCCTAACAAGGTTAGGAAGAAAGGCAAGGAAACCGAAAAGGATTCCGGTTCGGCATCTTTGGGGATTGATGGTGAGCAGGTCCGTGATGAAGGTAGAGTTAACGAGATGTTTGCCACATATATTGCAGGAGAAGCAAATTTGCCATGGCTCATGGGCAGTGGATGCTCGTACCATATGACTCCTCATAGGAGTTGGTTCTCGACATACAGTTCCAAGGAGGATGGAGGTTCAATTCTCATGGGGAACAATGCAGTGTGGAAAACTGTGGGTATAGGAACCGTTCGGATAAAGATGCATGACGGCATAGTGCATACACTTGCCGATGTGAGGCATGTCCCAGATCTGCGGAAGAGCCTAAGCTCCATAGGCGTATTGGACAATGCCGGATATAAGTCGGTCTTTGAAAAGGACCAACTTCGAGTTTCGAAAGGAGCCATGGTTGTGAAGGGAAGAAAAGTGGGAAACTTATATGCCCATCAAGGTACCATAGTTGAAGGTGAAGCAGACGTAAGCACTACGAGCGCAGCTCTCGGAGATTCAACCAAGTTATGGCATTTTTGCGTGGGTCATCCATGCGACAAGACCCTCGATGTACTCCAAAGAAGAAAGTTGATTGAAGCCTCGAATGAAAGTGTAGAATTCTGCGAATCCTGTGTGTACGAAAAGAAGACAAAGGTGCAGTTTAACATGGGGAAGCACACTAGCGGAGGACCACTTGACTATGTACACACCGATGTGTGAGGATCGTGCCCGAAGCCATCAAGAGGGGGAGCTAGGTATTTTGTCTTGTTCATTGATGAATACTCTCGCAAAGTCTAGATGCACTTAATGAAGTCGAAGGATCGGACTTTTGATATGTTTCAAGAGTGGAAGACCATGGTGGAGAAGCAAACTGGAAGGCAAATGAAGGTGCTTAGATCTGACAATGGAGGTGAGTTTACCTCGAGGGAGTTTAGAAGTTTCAACAAATTCCATGGGATCCGCATATATTTTAGCACACCCGGAGATCTGCAGTCGAATGTGGTGGTGGAGTGGATGAATCATACATTGTTGGAGAGAGTGCGGTGTTTGAGGCACTCAGCCGGTTTGGGAAAGGAATCCTGGGGTGAGATACTCACGACTGCTGCGCACATTGTGAAAAAAGGTCCTTCAATAGCGATTGGTTACAAGATCCCTGAGGAGATGTGGAGTGGTGAAGCTGAAAATTATTCGTACTTGCGCATTGTGGGTTTCCTGGCATATGTGCATGAGAGGGGCGACAAGTTGGATCCAAGAGCAAAGAAGTGTACCTTTCTTGGATGTGGCCACTGCGTTAAGGGTTATCGTTTGTGGGATCTAGAGGGTCAGAAAGTGATAGTGAGCCGACATGTCACTTTTGATAATGATGCAATGCTCAGGGCGAAGCATTCTCATTCAAAAGAGGACACGTCCGCAGAGAAGATTTCGACGGAGAGAGTCAATCTTCCAGTCCAGCCTACTCAACGACCAGGCAAAGAGTTGATGGTCGACGCTTCAATTGAGGGAGATGATGAGGTCCATGCTGATGACCAAGTGCAGACACCCGGTCTATCTCAGGTACGCGTTAACACCTTGCAGGTGATGATGGAATGCGGAGATCGAAGAGGATGAAGAAAGTGCCAGAAAGATTTGGAGCATGGGATTATGCATGTTATTCTTTCGATGATATGGCAGTTTATGCACTCAACCTAGAGCACGAGGAACCAACGATATATGGTGGAGCCGTAGTCTCAGGAGATGCCGCTCAATGGCAAGGAGCTATGGAGGAGGAGATGGAGTCACTTCACCGGAACGACACTTAGGATTTGGTGCCGTTACCTAGCAAGAAGCATGCCATTGGTTGTCGTTGGTATACAAGGTCAAGGAAAGTTCAACTTAAGATGGGAATAGTACTAGGTACAAGGCAAGGCTGGTAGCCAAGGGATTTGCACAAAGGAAGTGAGAAGACTACAACGAGATATTCTCGTTGGTTGTGCGACACACATTGATTCGTGTGTTGTTGGCACTAGTTGCTAGCATGGACATGGAGTTGGAGTAACTCGATGTGAAGACCGCCTTTCTGCATGGAGACCTTGATGAGGAAATATATATGCAACAGCCTGAGGGGTTCAGAGTTGAAGGGAAACAGACTTTGGTGTGCAGATTAAAGAAATCATTGTACAGGTTGAAGCAGTCACCCAGGCAGTGGTACAAACGATTTGATAGCTTCATAATGGGAGTAGTCTTCGAGAGGAGCATCAAAGATCAATGTGTGTATGTCCACACACTTGAAAATGGCTTGAAGGTTTTTTGTTGCTCTATGTGGACGACATGCTAATTGCTTCTAATAGCATGTCTGAGGTTAAGAAGCTGAAATCGAAGCTTGGGCAAGAGTTCGACATGAAGGACTTGGGGCCCGCAAATAAGATTCACGGTATGGAGATTTTCCGAGATCGGAAGAAGCAAGAGCTTAGATTGTCACAGAAGGGGGTATATTCAGAAGGTGCTAGCTCGGTTTGGGATGGATAGTGTAAAGCCCGTGACAGCACCTTTGGGAGCTCATTTTCAGCTGTCGACGAGTCAGTGGCCAAGCACCGATGATGAGAAGAATTACATGTCTTAGGTGCCATATGCGAGTGCAGTAGGAAGCTTAATGTATGCAATGGTTTGCACGCGTCCAGAATTGCACAGGCCATTGAAGTGGTTAGCAGGTTTATGGTTAATCCTGGCAAGGATCATTGTTAGGCCATCAAGTGGATTTTGAGATATTTGCAACGCACGACGAGTGTCAGGATCCTTTATGGGAGAGGAGACAGTAAGGTGCTGATAGGGTACTACGATAGCGATTATGCAGGTGATAGAGAGGCGGTGATCTACCATGGGGTATGTGTTCAGTTTGGACACTGCCGCGGTATCTTGGAGGTCGGTCTTACAGTCTGTGGTTGCGCTATCTACCACAGAGGCCAAGTTGATTGCAGCAGTAGAAGCTGTAAAGGAGGCCAACTATTTGAGAAGTCTGCTGAGAGATTTGGGGGTGCCACAGAGTTCATCACATGTGCATTGCGACAGCCAGAGTGCCATTCATCTGGCAAAGCACCAGGCATACAGTTTGAGGACGAAGCATATTAAGGTGCGTGATTCCTTTCTGGATTTGGAGAAGAAGGATATAGAGCTTCAGAAGATCCCGACTGATTTGAACCCCGTAGACATGTTTACTAAGCCAGTTCCTGCTGTCAAGCTCCGGGTTTGCATGGAGTTAGTTTCCTTATTGGCTTAGATGGCGCAGGAGGGCGCATGTTCCGAGACGATCGTGATAATCAGAGAAAGGGTCATGGTGTGCAGCATGGAGCAGTAGGAGTCATTGGTGATGAGATTTGAATCAAGGTAGAGTGTTGTTTTTTTGTGATTCAAATCCCATGTGGAAGGTTTCTTTGGCGACTCGGTCGAGTAGCAGGCTACTCGACCGAGCTGCATGTACAGAGCAAAAGCAACAGAAAACAGAGAGTTATGAGGTGGTTTTCCCACGACTCGGGCGACCTCCAACTCAGTCGAGTAGCTTGCTACTCGTTCGAGCTACAGAGGAATTCTGATGGTTTCAGAAGTCCGAGAGTTTGCTGTTCTGATGGGAATACCGACTCGGGCCGAATAGCTATGCTACTCGACCAAGTCCACTCGACTCCACTCAGCGATGCATGTCAGCTCGATCGAGCAGCTTGGGCAGCCGACCGACTCGGGCCGAGTCAGCGCGGGTCCAGACGTGACAACCAATGGCCAGATCGGGTTTTCTGGATTTTTGGGGGTTCTTATTTAAACCTAAATATTGTTTTAGCCTAGGTTAAGACTCTATTGGATTATTAGAGTTTTGGAGAGCCTCTAGCCACCCCCTTGGAGATTTATTAGGGTTTTGGAGTTCTTGAGAGAAGGTGAGTTTATTCTTCTCTATTTCTCCATTGTTTTCTTCTTCCTTGAGTGGGATTGTGAGGGCTTGTGCGGTTTGACAAGTTATTACTCACGTGAGTGGAAGAAATATTGTAACCCCAAGTGTTTGATCTCTCTGATAGTGAAATCGTCTCGGATTGCTGGATGTAGGTTGTTTACAACCGAACCAGGGTAAATTCTCTTGTGTCTGCGTTTGATTTATTGTTGCTGTGATTCGTTTGCTTCTTTCTATTGCAAGGTCAATTGGGAATTTTGTTTGGGTGAATTGGGGTCATTGCTAGCCCTAAATTTCTGATCAATTTTTAAGGTTGCTATTTTCTGCGTGGATCCCAAGGGCATCTGCTTGCACCGGTGGTTTATTTCACGACAAGATGGTAGACTCAGGAGGGTTGTATTTCAGACTCCTAACCATCCAGAGTTTGAATTCCTTAGTGGTAGTAGTTCACTTGGACCATTGAAGTTTAATGCCAATCCAGTGGAAAAAGTGATGATGGCGATGGAAGCTGAACTAGTTTTATCGAGGGTAGTCCAGGATTTTCTTGATGTCTTTCCAGACAACATCTATGGACTTCCTCCATATAGATACTTGGAATTTACCATTGATCTCATACCGGTCACTCAACCGATTGCGAAGGCTCCATTTCGTATGGCTCTTCCAGAACTAGTTGAGCTTCGTAGTCAGTTGAAGCATTTGTCAGAACATGGGCTGCTTCAACCTAGTGTATCTCCGCGGGGAACGCCAGTGCGGTTAGTAAATAAGAAGGATGGATATTGAAGGATGTGCATCGATTATCGAGAATTGAACAAGGTCACAGTGAAGAATAAGTATCCTCTTCCTCGGATTGATGACATCTTTGATCAGCTTGGTGGATCGCGAGTGTATTCAAGCTAGATTTGAGAAGTGGATATCACTAGGTGAATGTCAGAGGATCAGATGTTTTGAAGAATGCATTTCGAGCTCGTTACGGCCATTACGAGTTCTTAGTTATGCCTTTTAGCGTTACTAGTGCACCAGCCACTTTCATGAGGTTGATGAATCAAGTCTTCTATGAATACTTGGACAAGTTTGTGGTAGTATTTATTAATGATATCTTGGTGTATTCGAATACTAAAGAGGACCATGCTGAGCATCTGAAGATAGTCTTGGAGACTCTGAGATAGCACCAGTTATATGCCAAGTATGCCAGTTTTGGTTATCAAAGGTTGCTTTTCTTGGACATATTGTATCAGGAGATGGACTAACTGTGGATTCGGAGAAGGTCATTGCAGTAGAGAAGTGGGCATTTCATAAGTCATTCACAGAAATCAGAAGTTTCTTGGGATTTGCTGGGTATTACGGTAATTTCATCAAGGATTTCTCTAATATAGCTACACCGTTGACTCATCTTATCAAGAAGAATGTTGATTATAATTGGTCAGAGGAATGTCAGCAAGCATTTGATGAGTTGTAGTAGAGACTGATCACTGCACATGTCCTGACAATTCCAGATTGCTCGGGTGGATTCGAGATATTCTGTGACGCATCAGGTAGAGGATTGGGTTGTGTTCTCCACCAGCATGGTAAGGTAGTATCTTATGCCTCCAGATTATTGAAGACACATGAGCAGAACTATCCTACGCATGATTTGGAGTTAGTCGCAGTGATATTTGCGTTGAAGTTATGGAGACATTTTCCTCTGGGTGAGCGTGTGAAGATATACATGAATCATAAGAGTTTTGTTTGAATGTGATTGATATTGAGTATAATGCAATTAAATAACAAAGGATATCCCTACATTAGTTACTTTATCTTTCCTTTAGGATTTGTGAGAATTGTGTGACTATGTTATTTAATGTGATGTGATTGCTGGGATTATAATTGAGTATATTAAATGTTATTCAATTGAGTATAATGTGATTGTTGGGAGTATAATGCAATTAAATAACAAAGTATAACCCTACATTAGTTACGTTGTCTTTCATTTGGTATTTTTGAGAATTATGAGACTATGTTATAGTTGATTATCTTCCAGAAAACTTGGATGCGCTCCCAAAAACCATTAGTATAAGAAAAACCCAAGTTGAACGGTACTACCAATCACAAGGTGAAATAAAACCAAACGATTATTGAATTCTACACTTCATTAAAAGCTCATTTAATAACAATTTTATGGAGAGGTGATTGTGATGACTTTACCCACTAACCATAACGTAAGCGGTAAAGAAGACAGACGAATAGTGCCATTTTAAATTGGTTATGGTAATCTATTTCTTTCATTTGGTATTTGTGAGAATTATGCCACTATGTTATAGTTGATTGTCTTCCAGAAAACTCGGGTGCTCTCCCAAAACCCATTAATATAAGAAAACCCAAGTTGAACGGTACTACCAATCACAAGGTGAAATAAAACCAAAAGATTATTGAATTCTACACTTCATTAAAAGCTCCTTTAGTAACAATTTTATGGAGAGGTGATTGTGATGATTTTACCCACTAATCATAAAGTAAGCGGAAAAGAAGACAGACGAATATTGCCATTTTAAATTGGTTATTATAATATATTCATAACCAATAAGCATATGTGCCACTGTAGTTTACGACACCAAGACATGGACATTGATGTAATTCTTCAGAAAACATAAGTTCAATGTTATGACTTTTGAATGTATGCATGCCACAGTAATTAATATGGAACATTGTTTTCCCTATTATGATTGTGATGTAAATTACAATTTTGGAGTTGCTTTTGTTTTTAATTATTGTACATGATTATTGAAATTACATTTTAAAGGGTTTGTATTGCATACATATTTGTTTAATATATTGTTTGTTATCATTTGGACGGTAATATTATCTTACCATGTAATTTAACTGCTTTAGTTGCACGTTATCATTATTTGACCAGCCTAACGATATTATCATTCGATTTTATGACCAGAAATTTATGTATTATATACTATATTTAAATTTATACTATATACTCAATTTAGGCATTTGTTGATAGTGAGTTACCCAAAAGAATATTAGCAGCATAGAGGAGATCCTATATCTGGGTCTTTACGACCAAATCATCGTCACATTTCATCCTTGCAACGATGGCAAGATAAAAGATCCTGCAATGATACAATATATACAGATGAAGTGGAACCAATTGCCAGGTTATTATCCACCTGACTGTACATAAAATATAGTTTACACTGTCTTTAATTGTACTTAGCTTTTGGTTATAATTTGCATAGATCATTAGCTCAACGTAGAAGGAGAGAATGGGAAAAAGAACAAAGAAACATATCTCAAGATATAACTCCCAACAATGTACTTGACATACCTTAAATAACACCTGTATTGACATCTTCTACAACTGAACAACCATATGAAGGCTCATGATCGATGTTATTATGTAGGGCAACTCACCATAGAGTTGGACCGCCAACACAAGCGGAGTTTTATCAGCACTATGTTGGATTAATGAACATTCACTATCATCATTGTTCAGCCTTACACTGGTTGGATGAACAGTTGTCGAAGTCAACTTTGGCAAGACATCTTTTTGGAACATGCTGCTTGCAAGGAAAAGTAAAATTGGATACACTTATAGAACCCCTTCCAGCACTTCGAGGATTATATGATGGTGACAGTGAGCAATCAAAATCATTTCGGAAGTACACTTGGGAGTATAAAACAGCTAATGCATTTACCAATCTTGGTGCTACATTGGATCAAAGATTGATTGCTGAGAGAGGTCCGACAACACTTACTATCCATGGAGAATTACACCATCGCACAGGATCACTTCTGCCACAACTGAATCAGATAGTAAGTTATTCTCAACTTTACATATATGATCCGGATTCTGCTAAAGAGTTAAGAAGTAGTAGAAATACTCATTTGCGAAGGGATGTCTTGCAAATTATTCAAAATTTTCTATCAGGCATAAACCCATACATCCAGTTATATTTTTAGGCTTATTCTATTTTACTAAAGCAGATTTAGGTGGTCATGATCTTCCTGCATATCTACATTACAATTCAAAAAAGGATCGACGTCGTTATAACCTCCCAACCGTAGATGAGCTTGCATTTATTTTACCTAGAGATGGTTATCGACCTTCTGGAATGCGAGATATTATTTTACATCTACAAGTAAATAATCAACTAATGCAAATCAATGAGGCTCATTATGCATACTTACCATTACACTACGTCTTATTATTTTCTTATGGTCAGCTTGGATAGGAACCTGAGTTAAAGCAGTGGGATCCAGTTCAAAATAAATCATCAAGTAGACGTCGTACCATATGTGATTTTTATAACTACCGTCTGTTTGAAAGACATAATGAGTATTCTTCAATTTTGAGAGCCGAAAAATTATTCTAAGAGTTCATAGTTGATTCTTGGGCAGCAACTGAGCAAAATCGTTTGACATTCATTAAACTTAATCAGCGAAAACTTCGTTCAGAACTATATCTAGGCCTTGCAGATATCGATGCATATGTCAAAGATAACCAAATTGGCCATCGCATGATACTTCCATCATCTTTCACTGGAAGTGCACGTCACATGTTTGAAATCTTTCAAGACTCAATGGCTATCACACGGTATAACCATCATCCAGATATTTTTCTTACCCTGACTGCAAATCAAAAGTGGCCTAAAATTACTTTGGCTTTACTGCCCAATCAAAAGCTACTGATCATCCAGATTTAGTTGCACGTGTCTTTGAGTTAAAAAAAGGCTTTGATGAAGGAGATTGATGTTAATAATGCATTTGAAAAGAAAGTAGTACATGTCTTCATAATTGAATTTCAGAAACGAGGTCTTCCACATATGCATGCTCTTTTTTTCTTCGCGGTCCATATAAGATTCATACATATGATCAGGTGGAGAGCATTGTTGGTGCTGAATTTCTTGATCCTAAATAAGATCCTGCATTATTCGATACTGTGTCAAAATGTATGGTACTCTGACCATGTAGTGCTCAAAATCCAAATGCTTTATGTATGGAAAGTGGTAAATGTACTAAGAAGTACCCTAGAACTTATACAGATTCAACAACCATGGATCGTAATGGATATCCTATATATCGTCGTCGTAATAATGGATATCTACATACTGTCAGGGGGCATCAGGTTGATAACCTTGATGTTGTTCCGTACAACAGGTATCTCTCAAGACGCTTTAATTTCTATATTAATGTCGAAGTTTGTGTTGGGTTAAGATGTGTCAGGTACATCCATAAGTACATTTATAAGGGTAATGATTGGACCACAATGGTGCTGGGCGCAGTAGATGAGATCTAATAATACCTTGATGCAAGATATATTGGACCACCTGAGTCAGCTTGGCGAATATTTGAGCATCCTTTACATCAAGAGATTCCGTCAGTTAAAAGATTAGTACTTCATTTACCAGGACAACACCGTGTTATTTTTGATCCAGATGAAAATCCTGATGCAATAATTTCCTGTAAATGAGAAGACAACTTTGACTGAATTTTTTACATGGTGTGCTTTACATGAGTTTGCACATGATCTCGCATATCAAGAATTTCCTCAAAAGTTTGTGTGGCATTCATCAACCAAGATTTGGACTCCAAGACAATCGGGATATGCAATTGGCAAAATGTATTTTGCATCCCCTAATTCAGGTGAGCGATTTTATCTACAGTTGCTACTAACAGTCGTTAAAAAGCCAACCTCATGGGAAAATTTACGCACATTCAATACTGTCGAATACCCTACATGCAAAGTAACATGTGTTGTAAGAGGTCTTCTTGAAGATGATTCTGAGTGGAAACAATGTCTTTATGAGACTTCAATTATGAAAACAGGTTATCAATTAAGAAGACTATTTTGTATTATTCTTATCGAATGTTCACCGATCGACCCACTTGCATTATGGAATGAATTCTCAATGCAAATTTATGACAATCTTGAACATACAATTCATGCTTTATTTGCAATTTCATCCCCAACTCAATAGCAAGTTGAAGATTATGCCTTATTCCTTATCAATGAATTTCTTGAGGAGTCTGACAAGTGTCTAGCTGACTTTCCACCAATGCCTCTTCCTACGGACAATTGGAATTCAATTGTTGGCAATAAACTTTTATATTAACATCAGGAACTCATAAATAAAGCAAAGCAATTGAATGCACTAAAAGAAGTTGATTCTCTAAATGATGCACAACGCAATGCTTATTCTGCAATTACTTCATCCGTATTTGAAAATAAAGGTACTGCATTCTTCTTGAGTGGAGGTGCTGAAACTGGAAAGACTTTTTTGTATAATGCAATAGTAACAATGTGACGTAGTCATGGAAATATAGTCATCACTATTGCGTCATCTAGTATTGCATCATTGCTACTTCATGGCGGTCGTACTGCACATTCGACATTTCGTATCTCGTTAAATATGCTTGTTAATTCAATTTTTAATTTTAGCAAGCAATCAATACATGCTGAATTATTCAGAAATACAAAATTGATAATATGGGATGAAGTTCTTATGCATCATCGGCATTGTGTTGAGGCTGTGGGCAGATCTTTAAAAGATATATGTGATAACAATAAATCATTTGGTGGTATTATTGTTGTTCTTGGTGGTGACTTCCGACAAATCTTGCCAGTCATACCAAATGCGTTTCGAGAAGAAATTGTTGGAGCCTCATTGAGACGATCTGTATTATAGTGTTCTATACAAGTTTGACTTTGGATCAAAATATGCAGTTAAATAACCCATCAGTTGAAAATACAAATTTTACAAAATTTATTTTGGAGGTATTTTATTTTATGGCTTATTGGATTTTAACTACTATTTTTATCTTAACTATTTCTTAACTTAAATTATTTCCTTTATGCATTAGGTTGGGCAAATCCTAAAGAAGTGGTGGAACTTCCTTCTCACATATTCAAGTGTAAGGATTTAAATGAGTTACTACTAAGAATTTATCTGCAGCTAGATATTGAGGGTGTAGTGACTCCAACATACCTAACGGAATGAATAATTCTTTCTGCTCGCAATGATGATGTTAATTTTATAAATGCTGCTACATTACAAATTTTTCCTGAACA
This sequence comes from Scilla litardierei, assembly GCA_030789695.1. Classification (NCBI taxonomy): domain Eukaryota; kingdom Viridiplantae; phylum Streptophyta; class Magnoliopsida; order Asparagales; family Asparagaceae; genus Scilla; species Scilla litardierei. Next base: position 55,408,245 of record CM061140.1, on the reverse strand, counting down.
AAAGATTACTTATCTAGCTGCAGATAAACTGTCTGAAAATGAGGAAAGAGATCCTACTATTATAAATCGTTATCCTACTGAGCATTTAAACTCTTTGGATCCTTCTGGGTTGCCACAATTTAAACTTGACCTGAAGATTGGTTGTCCAGTTATATTACTAAGAAATATTGCACCTAAGGATGGTCTTTGTAATGGCACTCGATTGATGGTTGTTAGATGTGCACCGCATGTGATTGAAGCTCAAATTTTAAATGAGGATAAATCTAGTAGTTTTGTTTTTATTCCAAGGATATCTTTGTCACCATCAGCTACAAAATTACCTTTCTATATGACAAGACGTCAGTTTCCTTTTCGTGTAACATATGACATGACAATTACAATCTGTAAAGTTTGTTGGAGTTGACTTGCATACCCCAGTTTTCAGTCGTGGGCAGCACTTTCTAGGTGCACATCTTTTGATCGTGTTAGTGTCATTCTTTTGTCCGATTCAAATAGCACATTAAACATCGTTTATACAGACGTTTTGCTATGAATTCCAATATATGATTAATATTATAAGTTAGTTTTCTAAATTTTTTCTGTAAATAGTTCTATTTATTTTATACATTTAGTCATTCTTTAAAAAAATTTCTTTATCGATTGTTGTCTAACATACATGTACACCATAATCATACAAACACGAGCTTCATAATGTGGACTCGCATTACTATATATGGTATTGTAAGAAATTTTTAACTTCAGTAAAAATCATTTTTTGACTTTCTATTTCTTTCAATATGAATAGTTAGCTAAAATATTTATTTGTATTTTTATATACAGATGGATGCTGATTTGTATAAAACTGTAAGGCTCTATCATACCTTTTTACTATATACTTTATTTCATTTGATTTCTTAATCGATTTTGTACGCATAGGTTGTGTTAATTCAAAACAATAATATAGATGTCAAGTTACGTGATTATAAAAGAATTTGGTGGGATAAGGTATGCTAACCAATACATAAGTTATCATTTTCATATTAAGCTTTTTAAGTTAGTAAATTATTATTATTATTATTATTTTCAGTAAGTTGCAAAAAGAATTGTAGAAGCAAAGGTGACATGGAATATTGATGCACCAGAAACATGTGTTTTGGAGGTAATATAAAAAATATTAGAATTTTATTTCCACATTATCATTTTCATTGAATATCAAAATATCATTTGTGTTATAGAATTAGAAGTTAGTTCTTATTGAGCTTGATTGGGTACATAAAGCACGTCCACCAATGTTCTCCGCATAAGGTAAATAACGTTTTAACTTTAAATTATCAATATTAGCATATATTTCTTTATTTTTCTAACCAATTTATATTTGTAATTTACTTAGGTTATTGTGCATCCAAATGACACTCCATTTTGGGTTGGGATTGACATGCATTCCCTTTATCATGTAATGAAGAAGAAGTTTTCTATTGAATCATGATGGATTGTGTATTAACATCTTTGTAGTTTTCTATTTCCTTTTTTGATGTAACAAATGTAAATATTGTGAATGCTCAAAGTGTACTCAAATTCTGGAAATTTGTGAACGCTGGAAATAAGTGAAGGGATTTATATAGAATTAAGTTGCCATACAGAATTAAGTTCAACATATTCCAGCTGCCATAACTTTGTATTACAACAAAACATATATTCATTTATCTAATGATTGCCAAATTTAACTAGTATCTCAACCAATTCCAAGTATAAACCCCAACACAATATTGATAAGATTTGACCATAGTTCGTATAATCTACAAGATTCTTGAAATGTCTTGGTGTCAACTATACTTGGTTCCAACTATAATTTTATGTTTCCAACACAAATATAGACTTAAAGACATGAATAAACGTATCCAGTTTTCACAATTCAGAATTTAACAAAAATACAGGCTTTTACGAGATGAATATATAGCCATAATTCTAAGTATAAGCCCCAACACAATATTGATTGCCAAAATTTACAACCCAAAGGCCCCCCAACATTATTTAAAAAAATATAATTAATGATCTTTAAAAAAATATTCACAATCAACATCTCAACTAATTCGAAAGACTTCATCAATCACAAATAAAACAAAAGGCAACTCTAAAAGACTCTTGAAATATATTGGTTCAAATCGTACTTGGTTCCAACTATAATGTATAGGTTTCCAACAAAAATCTAGACTTTAAGACATGAAGACATTTATCCAGTTTTAACAATTCAGAATTTAGCAAAAATACAGACTTTTTCGACATGAACACATGAAGATATGTTTCCAGTTTTTGCAATAAACTTTAACAAAAATACAGACTTCAGACTTCATTGGACCAAACAGTCTACATGCAGCAAGCTCTACACCATGTGCACACTTTAAAGCTCTTCAACCATGCATTGTAGCTTTCTGGGGGGTAATTTCTTCAATGTTTAGTATGTTGTCAGTGCAGCAAACGAACATGCTAAGCTAAGGATGCAGAAGGATGCTTTTGCACATCTCGGATTTGAAACAGTCCGAACATAGATTTTTAGCACTGCTGTGCAAGTTATCAACACATCCCATGACTTAATTCTTATTGAGAAGCTTTATCTTGTAACCAAGATGCATGGTTAGGATGCTCTTCAATTGCTGGGATGGAAGTTTGTGAATGTTTTAGAGGGAAAAGTTTGTATTTTGGGGGGAAATTCTTTGGGAGAACACTGAGGTAGCATTACACTAAGTAATGCATCATTGTCATGAAAATGCTGCAAATCACGCATAAATGTTGCTTTGATACACGCATATAATCCCAACTGGCAAGGATGAAGGGTTGATTCCATGAGCGTACTCTGTAATTAATTTGGATCAATGGGAATTTGCATCAATTCACAAAGTCAGTGGAAAAAAACTATTGCTGGAAAATGGGATACAATTGGTCCATCAATTAAGTTGCATTACAATGACTGCCTCATGGGGTCCACAAAGAAAAACTATTGCTCGAAAAAAGTAAAGTAGAAAAAAGAAGCTAAAAAGAAAGATAGAACTAATGGAATGATGCCCAAATAGGTTGTTCCTGGTAAAAATATTGAAATTGATTCACAAATATTTTGATTAAGTTAATTGTTCAAAAATAAAGCATTTAAGCATTTATTTTAATTAGTTTAAAAGAATTGTTTCACCTTGCAATATATATTTTTGAACTAACTGAAGGCGCCCGCATCGAATTTTTTGTTCCACGCCGAATTTGGTGTTCTGCGCCGAATTTGTTGTTCTACCCCGATTTTTCTGTTCCGCACCGAAGGAGCCCGTGCCAAAGATGCCCGCGCCGAATTTGTTGTTCCGTGTCGAAGGTACCCATGCCGAAGGCAACCGTGCCGCTAAATATTTTTACGCTAATTTGTTTTTCTTTTAAATTTTGATCATGGAAATATTTTTTGGGGAACAAAGATTTCGCGGGAAAAATCTTAAATGAATTGTGCCTGCGGGCACGGGTTATGACTAGTTAAAGGATAAAACATATATCATCTCTACGTCTACCTATAATCAAAACATTTTGCTTAAGATGATCATAGACTAAGCATGTGTAAAAAGAACTTTATAGCCTCTATCACAAAGTTGGCTAATGTTAATCAAATTATGCTTTAGTCCAATAATTAAACTAACATTTTCAATGAGTGTGTTATAGTGGTTACCAACATTACCAATACCGATAATTTTTCCTCTTTTTTCATCCCCAAAAGTAACCATTCCTCCATTCTTCATTTTGACTGAGCGTAAAAGCTTAAGGTTCTAGGTCATGTGTGTGGATCACCCACTAGCCATAATCCACATCTCTTCAGTTGGCACCTAAAATAGAAAATCTTAAGCACTTGGTACCCACAAAAGTTGGGTCCACAAAATTAGCCCAACGAGTTTTTCACTAGAGAAGAAACTCACTAAAATCATAAAAGTTATCATACATGCAAAGTAGAATATATAATTAGTTATTGTCTAAAAAATCTTGTATTGTCGACTTTGTGCAATTTCAGAAGTCGACTTCTATTTAGAAATCTAAAAATATGAGATATTATCAGGACAATAGTCAACTCCTATATATTTGCACTGGTCAACTTCCTATAACAAAATACCGAAATTGATCCATACATGATATCTAATCAACCTAATCTTACCAAAGACAATCAAATTATATATTCAACTATATTATACTATTCTACACTAGTGTATCAACAATATAGCCATAAAAAGCATGGATACCATACAAATCATGGTTTCAAATAATATCATCTATCAGGAACCCAAATTCGATTTGGATTTGACTTCCTTGCATGCATATAAGAATAATCATAAAATACTTGCATATCATGCACGCCATTTTTAGTATATGCATTCCTATCTCTTTGATTTAAATGCTTGGGGAACCTAAATCATGTAATCACACATCATAACATGTTTTCTAGCATGGTGCATAATGCATGGTTTGTCAAGGTGTTTGTGAGAAGCATTGTTAGCATTGAATCTATCATTACAGGCACATCTTTCATACATAAAGGTTTAAAACTTTCTAGCAAGCATATGATTAGTTCTAGCAACATATTCTAAAATTATTTCTAGAAGTAGCAGCATATGCATGTGATGAAGTGGTATTTGCACTAGGATTATTCTTAACTTTATCAAGTTTAAGAACAAGTTCTTCGTGCTTAAGCTTATTCGCCAAAATATCACTAGCAACCAAATTAATTCTATCATTCAAATTAGAGACATAGATATCATGCTCATTCTTCAAACATTGATGATCATGTGATAAAGCATCATAATCAATTTTAAGCTTGTCATGATCAATAATCAAAGCATTATGACTATCTTTTAACTTTCATAATTTTTCTTTAACTTAACATGTCCTTTATATAACAACTCAAAAGCTCTTTCTAATTCACTATTATCATCATCACTATCAGATGTGTTAGAATCATATACGTTATCATTAATTTGGTGTGCCATCAAGCATAACTTATTGTTGTTGTTTTCTTGGTTGTTTGTGCCTGGAGGTTGAGTCTCTATATGTTGTTCTCTATACTTTTCCTCCAAGATTCTCAAAATTTAGTGGAGGTGGTCGCTTCTTCAATGTCACTAAAAAATTGTCACATAAACTAACATAAATTAAATGCATTACCTTTAAGTTCATTGAGAAGTTCTAATTTTGATCAAATGTCCAAATTACTCTAGGAGTAGTTCGCACTTCATCGGGCTCTTGTAGGAAAAATTCATACATAATGTTCTTGACCTTGCGAAATATTTGCATTCTCCTTCTCCAAATTTGATAGTTTGTACCATCGAATGAGGGAGGCGTGTTCAAGCTTTGGTCGAATCCAAACATTTGTTCTTTTCTTGTTGATGCAATCTAAGCAACAGTAGCCCCGATATTACGTGTTGGGTATAGTAAGCAAATACTAGAGGGAAGGGTGAATAGTGTTATCTGAAAATAATCATAAATTAAAATCAATCCCTCTATTTGTGTCTATGATTTCAACTAGAGTTACCTAACTTGGATCTTAATCAACAAACTCAAATATTTGTAATAAATTGATAGCAGTGGAAATGTAAACTAAGTATAGAGCAAGAGTGAGAGACAATAGAAATCGCAAACACACAAGATTTTTATTCTGGTTTCATCACTCCTTGACATACTCCAACATCTACTATCAAACTCTCATATGAGAGCAACTTGCCCCAACACTTTTGAGGACTTCTACAATGTCGCCTCTTCTCCACTAAAAGGACTTCCGAAGTACAACACCAACCTCACCAAGTGAGGATTTCCAACAACTCAACCTCTTCAACAAGAGGACCTCAAACAAGTGAGGCTTTTGCAAATACAATAACCAACAAATTACTCACCACCATACCCTTGTGTAAATTTTCACTTTTTGAAGAGAAAGTTACAATCCTCATATAGCCAACAAGTTTGAAGCTTGTAGAAAGTGTATTGTGTGGCTAAAAACTTTAATTGTGATCACATAAGGCCAAGAAAACAAAATATGCTTAAAATATTTTTGAGATTTGAAAGTAATGGCATTAAGAAAACTTTGGAGAGCATTTAAAGAGCTTGAAAACACTTGCAAAATAGCTTAAAATTGTTCAATGAATCATAATAAACACTTTAACCAAACTTCCATTTATATAGGAGAAATCTACACAAAACAAACTTGTAATTTTGCCCTCCAATGTCTCTCAAACGGCTTGTCAAAAATCAAGTCAAATTTGACCATTGGGACTAGGACTATGACAAGTCGACTCCTGGCTCACAAGTCAACTTTCTGCACAATAGGCGTCAACTCCATGCAAGAGCCAGAAACTTTTGTGAGCAACCAATACTCCCTGGTCGACCCAGTACAAGTACAAGTCAACCAATTTTTTGATATACTGATACATTTCTAAAAACTCGGGAATTATCTATCAAAATCATTTTAAAATATTTTTAAAACATTTCTAAAATATTAAAAATATTTTTATGTGTTTCTATGTGTGTTTGCAAGCTTCAACTTAATGACTTTGATATTCTAGGACAAGTTAAAAAAATAAATACATCCCTCACACTCTATTGGAGACTTGATTCATTCTTTGGCTCTTTAACTTGTCTTAAGAATCTTTGCACTCCATGGGTCCTTGAATGAGATTTAAGCCTTCATCTTAAGCTCCAAATCAACTCTCTAATCTTCAAGCTTTGTCAATGTGTCATCAATACTTGTGAGCTAAAGTGGATTGGTTAACAATGTTGACTTAATTACCAACACTAACAAATCATCATTAGTAGAAATAATTGTTTGATTATCATCAAAACATACCTGTGGGTGTTGCAATAACTATTATAGACATCTTTGGATAGATGGTATTGAAGGAAAGCATTATTAACATCTAATTGTCGCAATTGTCAACCTCTACTGATTGCCAGTCTTTTAACAAGATGTATTATTGTCGACTTGACAACTGGACCAAAGGCAGCATGATAATACACTCCATGTAACTGATGAAAATATTTGGCAACTAATCTGGCTTTGTGCCTATCAACAGAACAATCAGGATGTTGTTTAATACGAAAAACCACTTACATCCAACAAGATTCTATTGAGAAGTAGATGGAACAAGCTCCAAGGTTCCATTCTAAACAATAGCATTAAATCCATCATGCATAGCATGTCTCTATTTGGGATCTTTCATTGCTTAGTTAACAATATGTGGCTCAATGTCTGATGTTTGAGAAAAATAGCAGTGAGACTCATATTGGTTTGGGGTGTTTGGATGTTGTTTTTTGCTCTTATGGTTATGGGTGGGTATTTTGATGGGTGGGTTGAGCTATGGTTGAAGCAGAATAGGTCTTAAAAAGTTTGATTTTGGTGATATATGGTCGACCATGATTTCTTGGTGGTTATCTAAACTATATCCTAGCAATGGAAGTCTATGGGTTGAGGTTGACAGTCTATGGGGAGGAGGGGATATCAACCGTTTGGGTAGTTTGTGACTGATGTTGACACTAGGAATTCCTTTATAGAGGCATATGGAGTAAGCCACTTCAAATGGGTAGAATTTGGACTGGAAAAACTATTTAGAAATTATTTCTGGAGGAGGATGAGAATGAAGGGATTGGTGAGTGGAAAAGGGAAAAGAGTTTTCCAGAAATTTGACATGATAAAAAACATATGTTTTAGAAGCGGACAGATCAGGACAAATATAGTCACTCTGTGTTAAAGAGTTTCCAAGGAAAACACAAGGAGTGGAATATGCGTCAAGTTTATGTTGGGAATAAGGGTGAAGCCTGGATAATGTAAGCAACCAAACACCTAAAGTTTAGCGTAGTTGGGTTGAGACTCAAAGAGTTTTTCAAAAGGAGATGAAATATGAAGTGTGGGTGTGGATAAACGGCTGATGAGGCATGCTGTAATGGCAAAGGTATAATTCCAGTAAGTTTGAGGCATCGATGATCGGTTTCAACAATATAATGATGACGTCGTTTGGAAAAACTATTGTGGTCTAATGTATTGGGTGGTCTAGTAAGATGAGATATACCTTTGGTGAAGAGAAAACTATCAAGGGCTTGATATTCACCATTATTATCTAAATAGATGGTAACAATTGGGTGGTTAAATTGGTTTTTGACCGAGGACTTAAAGCACACAAAAACATCATATACATGGGATTTCTATTCAAGTGGATAATACCAAATATACAGTGTATACTGATCAATGAAAATAACATAGTACTGAAAGCCATCAATGGAATTAACATGAGAGGTCCATACATCAGAAAAGATTAGTGTAAGTGGATGTGAATGTGTCAAGGAAGAAGAAGAAAATGGAATTTTATTGCTTTTATTACATGAATAGGCATTGTAATGTGTTGATGAGGATAACAAAGTATACAATGATAAAGAAAACGTAGAAACAATATTTTTCATAATAGGAGATGATGTATAAGCTAGTCTAGAGTCCGCTCAGACGATGTGGTCTTAGACACTGGCAAAAGAAAGCAATGATGAAAAGGTAACAGAAGGTGATGAAGTCAGCCATTCATATATGGCATCCTTAGGTTCACCCATCAAAAGAATTGTCCCCATGTTTAGATCCATCACCAGAAAAGTAGAGGGTGAGAATTCAACAGAAATATGATTATTAGTGCATAATTGATAAGTTGAAATTAAGTTCTTTTTCATGAAAACAAAACAAAGGATATTTTGTAAAGAAAAGATGTGAGAGGAAGTGGGTATGGTGGTAGAATAGGTATGGGTGATATGAAGGGCCAATCCATCGCTAATTATGACATCATCAGATTTGTGATATGAGCTATGAAGAGAGAGAGAGAGAGAGAGAGAGAGAGAGAGAGAGAGAGAGAGAGAGAGAGAGAGAGTGCTTAAATCGAACATAACATGTGAGATGCTTTACTATAACGTAGCCAAGGAGTAGTGTGGTTGTCGAGAACATCATGATTGGCTTGTGGTTGCTATGGCATGGAGGGGAAATATCCCTGAGGACCTTGAGGATGAGTTGTTACGGATTTTTAATTAGTGACAAGCCAAAGCAGTAAGCATCGTTTGTCAGTATATCCTTGAATGTCGCATGCTTGGCAATGATACAATTAAGGTTTGGGTTGGCATTAATCATGAGAAGAAAGTACAGTGGTAGGGTCTAGTAGTTGTGGATTGGTGGCTGGTGGATGTCAATTTGGATGATTACAGAAGGCAGTGGATGTTAAGGATCCTAGGAGTTTTGGATGTAGATAGGATTGTTGGTGGTGGAGGATATCGTATTGGAAGCCATTGAGGAGACTGTAGGAAAAAAATGAAGAAAATATGCCCAATAAGATTAGGCTCTTGATACCATGTGGATATAGAGAAATGAATATTAAGAAACAATGGCTTGCCTTTCATTGAATAAATGTGAGTATGTATACTATAAGGACCTGATTTTTAGAGCCGTAACATTTTTCAAGAATTGCAGGTTCTAACCAGTGAAAACAGAATAGTCTAGGATGCAGAGATGTACTAAATACTCATATATGAGTTCTCATTATTTCAATGCAAGTCCAAAATACAACACACACAATACAAACTCTCGAAAAAATACATGAAGGAAATGCGTAAGAAAATACATGAAAATACATAGAAGATACATAGGAAACAACACCCTCGACTCACATCTCAGAACTCCACACCCTCTGGATAAAACTAGGACTCCTTGAACTCAGGCCTCTTTGTATACCTGAGTGGCACCTAACGGTACCATGAAACGAGGAACCATTGGTAAATCACAATAAATCTAGAAATGGAATTAAAACAAAGTACACGCAAGTAAGTAAGGCAGTCAATAGAAAGTAATTAAAGATGGTATGCAAGTGCAGTAACAGTATGTAAGAGCAGTAACAATAGTAAGGCAGGCAAGCAAGGCGGGTAACAGTATTAAGACAAACGTGCAACAGTTACATGAAATGAAAGTTAAAGACATGCATGCAGCAGTTACAGTGTACAAGCATGAAATGAAACAATAGTCAAGACGAGCATGCAAGGATAGTTTAAAGTTGTGATAACAATAATTATTCTATAAACTAGGTTGTAACTCATATTAGAGAGTACAGTAAGCAACCATGAGTCAATCACTCGCCACATGGGGACTCACCTGAATGGCATTCAATACACAAGGAACGTGACGTGATGGGACAAGATTGATGGCTCCAGTCACACACACACACACACTATATATATATAACTATATATAAAATATGAGTTACCCAAAAATCTAGTGAGTCTACAGTGTCAAGTGTTTTAAATATACAATCCAACGGGATATTCCAATATGATACTCCAATTGGATAGTTCAACACGATGTTCAACCACAATGTTCAAACTATTGGGAAATCTAGTCCCACCCCAAAGTGGTTTTGATGATGATCACACCAAATGTTGTTGTGTACTAATTATACTGCTTAAGTGTGTAGGTTGTGCAAATAAGCTAAGTGAAGCTCAAAGCATACTCCGATAAGAAGAAGAACTTCAACCACACTCATAGAAGATGAAGACGAATTTAACTCGCTATTCCAAGTCTACATTCTATAGCTTCAGTTCAAGTAAAAGAGGAGCTCAAAGATGAAGCTCAAAGAATGTGATCAAGCTCAAGCTAAAGAGAAGCTCAAATTCAAGTGATCTAGTCCCACCCCAAAGTGGTTTTTGATGATGATCACACCAAATGTTGTTGTGTACTTGATATGCTCCTATTTTGCAGTTTTATCGCATATTTTCATGACACATTTCATCGTCCAAAACCCCATTTAATACGTTTTTATGCTATTATTTGGAACAATATGACTTCAGAGCGTTTATGCCCATTTCAGGGATTTGAAACAATATTGGAGCAATTTGGAGTCAATGAGATGATCAGCGACTTGAGAGCACCAAGGAGACTCATGATGACATGCTTGAGGTGCCAAAAGAGAAGACTAGAGGAAGAAAGGAGGAAGAGAAAGAGAAAGAAGAAGCCAAAAAGCAACTAGGCCACTTTCCCAGGCGACTCGACCCAAGCAACATTCTACTGCTCGGTCGAGTTGACACGCCGATTCAGCCAGGAGATGTGCACGAGCCACTCGACCGATCAGAGAGGTGACTCGACCGAGTCAAACCAATTTTGAGCTTCTATCATCAGACATCCGACTCGACCGAGTAGGTGTCTACTCGACCTGAGCAGGCAGAGCGAGGTTTTGGACGAAGAATCCAGGCTTCCTGACGACTCGACCGAGCATGACCTACTCGACCCGAGCAGACAGAACACCAATTTAAGGAGAAGCTCATATCCACTGACGACTTGATCGAGCAGGCGGGCTACTCGATCGAGCACAAAGGCTACTCGGTCGAGTAAGGCAAGCGCCTAGATTTTCAGACTGCCTCTCACTCTTTTGAAATTTGCTATTATTCCAGCAAGCAAAGTATTTTTCTCATATGTTTATGGATAGTAGACTTCATGAAGATTCCAACACCGCTAAGAACGTAACAATCGGAGGTTGGATGAAATCTGGAAAATTTCTGCAAGTTGACGCTGCCGTGCTGAAATCGCTACTCGACCGAGCAGCATGGGTTACTCGATAGAGTCAGAGCGGGCCCGGAACTTAAGTTGCGGCCATAATTGGTTTTGGGCATGAATTTCAGAGGGTTTCTTGGATTATTTGCTAGGGTTTTAAGGAGACTATATATATGAATTGTAGCCGTCATTAGAGGGGCTTAGACCCTTTTAGAGTGTTTTAGAGACGAACTTTTGGGGAGTTAGGCTATGCCAAATGCCTCCCTCTTGTATCAAGCTAAGTATTTTATCTCTTTAATTTTATTTTATTTCTTCTTATTGTTTTTCTATGTTGCTAGCCATGATCTCTATTATTTTCATAATGTTTTCTATGCTTGAATAATCTTTTCTAGGGCTAATGGATTAGCCCTACGATTTTAGGATTTTAGTGCAAAGATAGGATTTTTATGATGCGTTGGATATAAAAGGGATTGTATTTTGGTTGATCTAGAAAAATTCCTAGGAGAACTCGTACTGAGATCGTGCCCACGGTCGGTGGAATCGATTAGCTTAAGGAGTATCCTATGGATTTAATTAGGGAGTTAGTGGATTCAATCAAGGCTCGTGACCATGCGCGGCTCGCACCTTGATGGGATCCACCGACAAACTATACCACTAATTGATGGCTACCACCATTGCGTCAATAAGAGCCACCAATATACCTCGAAGCTCTAACCCACGAGAGTGGTATGAGTTAAGAGCATTAGAACCACAAGAGTGGTGAGATTATTGTAGATCCTTAATGCATGTACCATATGCATCTATCGCGCAAGCAGGGTGAATATGGTATGCTAGATTCATGTTGCCTAGACGCATGAATTCATTTCCTAGATGCTACAACCCCCAATAAAACCAATGCAACGTAAGAGTCCTAGCTTAGCGTCGACATCCAACGGTCCTAATGGGGAGTCCTAAAGCCCTAGTCTTTTATATTTTATTCTTTTTTGTGTGTGGAGTCCTTTGTTTGCGACATCGAGTGACACGACCTTTGCATCCATCACCATTACGACACTCCATATTCCACACCCACCAATAAACCCGCAAGTGTAACTTAACCTAGGAGTAGATATGTAGTATAGCACCTCTTTCCTGTGTTCGATATCCTCTTGCCACTATACCGCGCACTTGCGGTTATACGACATCGTTTCTGAGTTAATTCTGGGTCGATTAAGTTTATGGTGTCATTGTCGGGGAGGCGTTCCACCATATTATCTATTTACCACAATTAGGTTGATTAGATTGCGTTAAAAAAACAAAACAAAAACAAAATAAAACAACAAAAAACAAAAAAAACGGAGTGAGAGATTTTCCCCCACCACTTGCTATTATTATCATTTGTATCTCTTTTTGTACCACTTACGTCTTTTCCAGGTTGTCTACTTTGCTTGATCAGGTACAGTTGATGCATCTACATTCAACACAATCCTTCATATATCTCGCTGCTACATTCAATCAAGCTGATGGAGAATCTTTCAGGTAAGGCTTTTACAGGTTCGATGAAATGTTAGGAATGTTCTAAACGGAGTCAGACTATGTGTGGGATGGTTTCGATCTACTTCCTCTCTTTACTGGAGGATTACAGGGATCCTCATTGGAATTCTTGAGGAGGATGCATCTGACAACCTTCAAGGACCTGAGACATGCAGCAGATTTAGAGAGCTTATTGGACGTAGCTCGATCTTATAGCTCATTAGCCGTCGAGGCTGGTGATCCAGAAGATTGTGAGCTCGTCAAATTTATTATGAGTCATGTGTCTGCTGCAGGTACCATCAAGGAGGATATTCACGTTCAGCTTGAGGGAGGTATTATGCGCTTCGATACTCCCACTCCAGATGAGACATCGATACCTAGTACTGCAGAGCCAGCTCATGCCGTCGTCGCTTCCCCTTGGTACCCACATTAGTCAGAGCAGCCTATACCATCAGATGATATTATTGAGGAGGTCGTGCCTACAGTAGCAGAGTAGACCATCGAGAAGGATGTGACTTAGGACGATGACATTTGCACACAGATGGAGCCCAAATTATGCCCCCTCCATGCGAGCTACTGCAGCTACTGCAGCCACCCCCACCTTCTACAGAGGCTGAGCACCCCTAAGAGGACCACCCACCAGAGCTTACAGCTCCCGCTCAGGGAGACCTCTTTACCCACTCCATTTCTGAATCATGTATCCTATTTGATATTTATTTTGATTCAGATCATTTTGACACGTCATACCTATTGCTGGACACTTACAATTATGAACCAAAGGTATGCTTGAACGTGTTCTTGCTTAAAGAACCTGACGAGCATGACGAGGAGTCACCTGATGAGGTGATATATGCATCTGATCAGGATATACCTGAGGATCTTGGAGAGGACACCGAGGAGAGAGAGGACATGGTACTTGAGAGTAGAGATTTATTTCCAGGAAAGTGTTGTCAACCACCCTTAATTTTAAATATTTCAGGGGAAAAATCTTTCACAGTGGACTGATGCATTCCGTTCTTCGCAGGATACAGGTGGACGCCTACGAAGAATGCTAGGGGATGCATCGCTGGAGTTCGTTGCGTTAGTGGCTACACACAGCTGGCAGAGCCACAGAAGGCATTGATAGGACAGCTGGATGAACCGATACGGATACTGAATCCACCTTTTGCTATAGGTGATATCAATCCAGTAGTGTAGTATTTTATGCTTTCAATAAACACGAATCCTCTCGACAGGAGAGGACCGTACAGATTTGCTTGAATAAATATCACCTCTTATGACGTCAACAAAAAGCTTTTACACCCCAAACCCCATTATATATATCAATTTTCCTCTTCATATTTTAATATGTCCCGGCATTTTGCTCACCACCCATCGAGCATTTCTTTCAAGTGAAATCTTACTTTCTTATTCATTTGACTTGATCCCGCTTAGCGAAGCCGTGGAATTTTTGATCAAGTCATTTGAATAGGATTGTTTGGGATAAGCTTGGGAAAGGCGCTCTCATGCATCATTGCATGTGCACATAGTTGCATTAGGATTTCATGTCATTCATTTCATCATTTTTCATTCACCCCCCTCATATTTATCGTGGTTCCTCGTAATTACCTTTTATGATCACATTGAGGACAATGTGAAGTTTAAGCTTGGGAGAGTGCATTTCCATGCCATTTAGTTGCATTTTAACTTCATTTTAGGATTTTTAGGATTTTTAGAATTTTTTGATTATCTTTTCAATTTTTCCATCTTATTTTCCTTTTATGTGTGTTCATGCATCACAATGTGTGCTTGTTTTTCTTTTATTTATTTCTTCTATTTTTATTTCTCTATTTTATTTTCTTTCTTTTGCTAGTTGAATTCCCTGTGATGTTTTATCTTATGCTTTCATCTCTCTCACAACGCTTATTTTTCATGCCATGCTACTTAGAGAATTTCATAATCCTAATCCTTATAAGTACTTGAAATATTCTTTTGATGATCTCTCTAGTGCGAATGCATGAAGTTTATTGAAACTGAATATGTAGAGTAGTATTTAGTATGCTTTCATTGGAAATACACCAAGATTCAAGCATCACTAGTATATCTGAAGCCTTACTTTCATCTCTTATTCGCATTCTTATTGCATGCTTGATATAATTGAAATATTACTGCTTGACTTCACTACTCATTGATATGATTAAGGATACTCGTGCTATTATACGAGTTTAGTTGATGAATAATTTACATAACCGTTTGTGCACACTTTTGAGTGAACCGAGCGTTATATCTATTCCTTCTCCACATATATCTTATATTCTCTACGTGTCACTCGTTTTCACTCCGCAAATCTATTTCTACCGCATCCATTCCCAAAAATTCCCAA
Source organism: Scilla litardierei (assembly GCA_030789695.1). NCBI lineage: Eukaryota > Viridiplantae > Streptophyta > Magnoliopsida > Asparagales > Asparagaceae > Scilla > Scilla litardierei. The sequence goes on along the minus strand of CM061140.1, from coordinate 55,392,838 downwards.
CAAAAGAAAAGCTTGCTCCAAAAAGTCAAAAAGCCAAAAGGGGGCCAAAAATCTAAAAATACAAATACTATTGCTCCTACAAAAATACAAAAAGAAAAAAAAGCCCAAAATTTAAAGGAGAGCTCAATTTTCATTACTTGGAGCAATACATATACTATTGGGAAAACCAAAACAAAATTTCAAATCCACAAATACTTCTTTGGATGCGACGCCTTAATTCAAGCTTGGGGGAAAAATCTTTTAATCACATGAGTGAGCATGACATTAGAGTGGAGTTGTGCACGAACGGGAAATTTTGATAATGCTGAAACTTAACGAAACAATTTAGTTATGGGGATTTCTCATGATTTGATATGAGGATGTGTATGTCTTGATTTTTATTCTATTCTTTATTGCATGCCTTGTGTGAATTTCTGCGCTTCAGTTATATCTTTTGAATAAAAAGTGTGTCGCCAATGTTATGCATATTCGATGCTATGAAACATAGGATGTTGATATAAGCTAAATATATGAATACCAGAGAGACCTCTTTCATTCATTCTTAACTCTCAAGTACTTCGTTTATATATGGTATGAAATCTTTGTGGTAGTGTGTGATTTACTTTTTGAGTCGTTGTGTTTTGTGGTGAATGTCGTGAGATCTGAGAGAATTATCTAGCGACCCCTTCCACTTCGTATTTTTTTTATTTTCTTCTTTTTACCTCCCGGTGAGCTTCGTATTCATCTTCCTCGAGAACGAGTAAGAGGTAAGCTTGGAGGATTTTGATATGCTCCAATTTTGCATGTTTTATCGCATATTTTCATGACACATTTCACCGTTCAAACCCTCATTTTATACGCTTTTACACAATTATTTGGAACAATATGACTTTCGAAGCGTTTATGCCCATTTCAGAGATTTGGAGCGATATTGGAGCAATTTGGAGTTAATAAGATGATCGACGACGTGAGAGCACCAAGGAGACTCGTAATGACATGCTTGAGATGCCAAAGAAGAAGACTAGAGGAAGAAAGGAGGAAGAGAAAGAGAAAGAAGAAGCCAAGAAACAACTAGGCCACTTTCCCAGGCGACTCGACCCTAGCAGCATTCTGCTGCTCGGTCGAGTTGACACGCGGATTCAGTCAGGAGATGTGCACGAGCCACTCGACCAAGCAAAGATGTGACTCGACCAAGTCAACCTAACTTAGAGCTTCTACCATCAGACATCCGACTCGACCGAGTAGGTGTCTACTCGACCCGAGCAGGCAGAGCGAGGTTTTGGACGAAGAATTCAGGCTTCCCGACGACTCGACCGAGCAGGACCTACTCGACCCAAGCAGACAGAACGAAAATTTAAGGAGAAGCTCAGATCCACTGATGACTCGATCGATCAGGCAGGCTACTAGACTGAGCACAAAGGCTACTCGGTCGAGTAAGGTAAGCGCCCAGATTTTCAGACATCATCTCACTCTTTTGAAATTTGCTATCATTCCAACGAGCAAAGTATTTTTCTCATATTTTTATGGATAGTAGACTTGATGACGGTTCCAACGCTGCCAAGAACGTGCCAATCAGAGGTTGGATGAAATCTAAGGAATTTCTGCAAGTTGACACTGCAGTGTTGAATCGCTACTCGACTGAGCAACATGGGCTACTCGACCGAGTCAGAGCGGGCCCGAAACTTAAGTTGCGGCCATAATTGGTTTTGGGCACGAATTTCAGAGGGTTTCTTGGGTTATTTGCTAGGGTTTTGAGGGGACTATATATATGAATTATAGCCGTCATTATAGGGGACTTAGACCTTTTAGAGAGTTTTAGAGACGAACTTTTGGGGAGTTAGGCTACGCCATATGCCCCTCCTCTTGTATCAAGCTAAGTATTTTATCTGTTTAATTTTATTTTAGTTCTTCTTATTGTTTTTCTACGTTGCTGGCAATGATCTCTATTGTTTTCATAATGTTTGCTATGCTTGAATAATCTTTTCTAGGGCTAATGGATTAGCCTTAGGATTTTAGGAATTTAGTGCAAAGATAAGATTTTTATAATGCGTTGGATATAAAAGAGGTTGTATTTTGGTTGATACAGCAAAATCCTAGGAGAACTTGTACTGAGATCATGCACACGGTCGGTGGAATCGATTAGCTTATGGAGTATCCTATGGATTTAATTAGGGAGTTAGTGGATTCAACCAAGGTTCGTAACCATGCCCGGCTTGCGCCTTGATGGGATCCACCAACGAACTATACCACTAATTGACGGCAACCGTCATTGCATCAATAAGAGCCACCAATATACCTCGAAGCTCTAACCCACGAGAGTGGTATGAGTTGAGAGCATTTGAACCACGAGAGTGGTGAGATTATTGTAGATCCTTAATGTATGTACCGTATGCATCTATCGCGCAAGCAGGGTGAATATGGTATGTTAGATTCATGATGCCTAGATGCATGAATTCACTTCCCAGATGCTACAATCCCGAATAAAACCAATGCAATGTAAGAGTACTAGCCTAGCATCGACATCCGACGGTCCCAGTGGGGAGTCCTAAAGCCCTAGTCTTTTATATTTTATTCTTTTCTTTGTGTGGAGTCCTTTGTTTGTGATATCGAGTGACACGACCTTCACATCCATCACCATTACGACACTCCATATTCCACATCCACCAATAAACCCGCAAGTCTAACTCAACCTAGGAGTAGATAGGTAGTATAGCACCGCTTCCCCGTGTTCAATACCTGCTTGCCATTATACCGTGCGCTTATGGTTAAACGACATCATTTCAGAGTTACTTCCGTGTCGATCAGTACTAATTATACTGATTAAGTGTGTAGGTTGTGCAAACAAGCTAAGTGAAGCTCAAAGCATACCCCGATAAGAAGAAGAACTTCAACCACACTCATAGAAGATGAAGATGAAGATGAATTTAGCTCGCTATTCCAATTCTACATTCTATAGCTTCAGTTCAAGCACAAGAGGAGATCAAAGATGAAGCTTAAAGAATGCGCTCAAGCTCAAGCTAAAGAGAAGCGCAAATTCAAGTGAAGCCCATGTTACTACATCAAGTTGAACCATGGCGTCAAAGTCTTCATAGTGTATAGTGTGTGAGTTGTCTTTCATTTTCTTAAAATTTTGTCAAAGCCAAGAAGAATATGCACACACAGACAAAATGATTTTCTAAAATGTTTTCTAAACTTGTTTTAAACTCATTTGAGAGCTTACTTTCCATAAAAGCTAAGATTCAACTTGTAGTTAAATACAAACACCCAGTAGTCAGCTACTCTGATTTCTAAAATCTTCTCTGGGAGTTGACTACCAAAGGTGGGAGTCGACTACCAGCTGTGGGAGAGTTTTCTTGGAAATTCTCTGGGAGTCGACTACCACATTGGGAGTCGACTACCAGCTGTGTTCGAGCAGACTTCCTTGATTTCCTTTCCTATTTACTCCTAGCTAATATTTTTGGGCTGAAGTCAAACTTCATTTGAATTATTTCAAATTCTCTCTTAGCTCTATAAATAGAGAACCTTTGATATCATTTTTCTTAACCATTCAATCTTGAGCAAAATTATAATTCTCTCAAGCAAATTCAAGTTCTCAAAGTTCTTATCGCTCTCAAGTTCTTCCTAGCCAAACGGTTTCAAATTTCTGATCTTATTATTTCACATTCTTTTCTAAATCTTTTTAAGATCATTATTTTTGGATATTGTAATTTTTTTTTCAAATCCTTCTATTTTGATTTTGCATATTCTTAAAGGATTTTGAAACAACAAGAGTTCTTGATCACATTGAATCATTCCATATTCTTTGTGTGATCAAAGAACAATTTAATTCTTTAGCCACATTGAGCACAATTGCAAATTCATCTTAGATAAAGAATTGTTTGGTGTAAACCAATCTCCACTAATTTATTGTGGTGTATTGAATCTGATTTTATATTGAGTCCCTTGGTGTAAGGGTGTTGTAAATCCTAGTTGAGACTAGGTGGTTGGAAATCCTAGTGGTGGAACTAGGTCATTGGAAATCCTAGCAATTAAAGCTAAGTAATTCTATTGCTAAGGCAATAGTGGATTAAATCTCGATCTGTGACGGACGAGAACTGGACGTACCCAGGTTGTAGGAAACCATGATAAATCTCTTGTCTCTATGTGTGATATTTTATGTGATTTTCTCTCGTTATTTATTTTGTACTAACTTGTTCATTATTTATGTGTATGTCATTTGTAATGCTTTGTTAATAAAATTGTTATTGCAAATTTTGTATTTTTATTCCGATGTTTGATCTCTTCTATTATCATTATTATTTTGATCTTTATATCTTCTCTTATATTTATTTTGAGATCATCATGTTGATTAAGGACCAAGCATAGATCACTCTACTTGGTTCATTAGGCAACGTTAAAAGGAAAATTAGTTTTGTATTGATCATTGTCGAAAATTTTTATTCATACAACACTATTCAACCCCTCTTCTAGTGTTGTTTTCCATCCACATGATCCAACACTTGGTATCAGAACAAGGTTAAGGGGATGGCATCAACACCATTCTTTCCTCCCGGATGTAGCATTCATACTTCACCAACCTTTAACGGCACTTTCTATTTCCAATGGAAAAGAAGGATGGAGATCTTCTTGGAAGCACAAGATCTAAAGTATGCACGATCTCTTAGAGAACCACATGCAATTCCAACCACCCCTCATACTCAATGGAATCCAGATCAAGAGGACGCCTACTTTAGAAACATAAAGTTAATGCATCTACTTTATATTGGTTTAACTAATAAGATGCTAGATCTTGTAGAAGAGTTAAATACCGCATACCAAATACTCAATATATTGGAAGAAAGATTCGTATCAAGTTATAAAGCAATCTAAGCACCCATGGAGACAACTCAATCAAACGATGAGAGCTTTAGGAAAGAAATATGCATGATGACTTGTCAGGACAACAAGGACGAGGTATGTGAATTTAGTTCTGATGAAGAAAATGATTTCTTCATTGCTAGTGCATATGAAAACTTGTATAGAGAATACAAAAGATTAAAAAAGAAATACAAAAGTCTAAATAATAAGTACAATGTTTTACATGATGAACATGCCATTCTTAAAAGAAAATTTGACTCTCTTACTAGTAAGTATGATTCAATAAAATATCATTGTAATATTAACAATGATTGTGAAAATTTGAGAATTCAGTATGATAAATTTGCTTGTGATCATGATGCTCTGAAAAATGAACATGCTTTATATGTCTCTACTTTAAGTGATAAGTTCAATGTAGTTACCAATGACATTGTTTTAAGCAAGCTCAAACATGAGGAACTTGTTCTAAGACTTGAAAAGGTTAAGAACAAACCAAATGAGAAAGATACTTTATCTTGTATGCATGCATCTACTTCAAGAAATAATTTTGTTCAAAATGTTGTGCATAAAGATGTAAAAAGATATGCTTTTATATACGATAAGAATGATAAACACAATAAACATTATGATAAGAATATTTCTCATCACAATATTGTACATCACAATTATGTTGCATATAAAACACACCATATACATGATTCTAAAAGATGTGTTAGAAATAATGTTATGTGGGTACCAAAACATTTGAGTAATCATGAGAAAAATGCTTATGTTCGTAACATGTTTATAAGTATGCATAGGAAATCAAATCCAAATCGAATTTGGGTTCCTAATAAGTAATCCTTACATGTACACATCTTTACGGTATCCACGTGCTTTATGAACATCATTTTGATATCCAATGCTTAGGGTTGCACATAAATATAGAAATTATGTTTAACAACTTGGATCCAATCATTAGTGGGTACTATATATTTAGCTACTTTCTTTCAGGACATATGGATAATGGATAGCGGATGCTCCGCACACATGACCTGGAATGAAAAATTGCTAAGCGCTTTAAAGATGATTGATGGAGGAACCACAACTTTCGGTGACAACACGAAAGGAAAAATAATTGGCATAGGTAATACCGGTGACTCTTCAAAACCTCTTATCAAAGATGTTCGTTTGGTAAGCGGGCTAAAACATAACTTAATAAGCATAAGTCAATTGTGTGATAAAGGTTTGAAAGTTATTTTCACATTAGATGCTAGCTTAGTTTATGATAATGATATGACAAAAATTCTTGTTAAAGGTAAGCGAGTAGAAAATATCTATGTGCTTAGCTTAAATGATTATGACTCAAATGTATGTTTAATTGTTTCAACAAATGACTCGTTGCTATGGCACATACGTTTTGGTCATGTAAACATCAAAAACATGAGTAAGATATCTAGAAAAGGGTTGCTGCATGGTCTTCCCAAGTTAAACTTTATATTGGACAAAATGTGCAACTCATGTCAACTTGGAAAATTGCATAAAAGCACATTTAAGAGTATTGGAGTTCTTAGCTCAAAAAGGCCACTCGAACTACTTCATATAGATTTGTTTGGCCCGGCTAGAACTTCATCTCTTTATAATAACAAATACGTATTTTTTATAGTTGATGATTTCACACGATACACGTGGGTATTATTCTTAGTCAATGAGAATCATGCCTTCCGCGAATTTAAAATATTTTTCAAAAGAATTAAAGATTATACTCTTTGGAAATTATTTCTATAAGAAGTGATCACGGTGGTGAATTTGAAAACGAACTTTTCAAAGATTTTGTGAAAAACAAGGTGTTTCTCATACTTTTGCTTTTCCTAGAGTTGCTCCTTAAAATGGGGTAGTTGAAAGGAAAAATAGGACACTCCAAGAGTGTGCAAGAACAATGTTGTGCGAAAGCAACCTTTCGAAATACTTTTGGACGGAAGCTTTAGCAACTGCGTGCTATATTCAAAGCAGAGTTTTAATTAGAAATCCTTTTGAAAAGACACATTTTGAGTTGTTACTCCAACAAATTCAAAAAGTATCTTATTTTAGAGTTTTTGGTTGTAAATGCTATGTTCTTAACACAAAAGATAACTTAGATAAATTTGACTCCAAAGCGGATGAAGGAAAATTTATCGGTTATTCTTTCGTAGTAAAACATATAGAATCTACAATAAAAGAACCAAAGAGGTTGTTGAAACTAAGCATGTAAAATTTGATGAATCCTTTACTAGCAATACTCGCATTAATATTGATGATGATGTTGCACCTATTTCTGATGTTAACACTTCCACTCTGCTACCTAAATCTTTTTCTGAAGTTACACATCACCCACACTCACAAGTTATTGGTGATATTGATGCAGGTATTAGAACTAGATCTCAAATAGAACACATGACACATGTTGCATTTGTTTCTAACATTGAGCCAAAAAAGGTCGATGAAGCTTTTGCAGATGAAGCATGGATTGAAGCCATGCAAGAAGAACTACTCCCATTTGAGAGAAATCGGGTATTGGAGTTAGTCCCTAGGCCAGAAGATCGCCCATTCATCAGCACAAAATGGGTGTACCAAAACAAACTAGACAAGGACAGAAATGTGGTAAGAAACAAATCAAGGTTAGTCGCACAGGGGTATTCACAAGAAGAATGTATCGATTTCGACGAAAACTTTTGCACATGTTGCTAGATTAGAATCCATTAGAATGCTACTTGCATTTGCATCATTTAAAATTTCTATGTTATCCCAAATGGGTGTAAAGAGTGCATTCTTAAGTGGCTATATAATGAGGAGGTTTATGTTGAATAACCTCCTGGCTTTGAACATGATAAGAGAGTAGGTCATGTTTATAAACTAAATAAAGCATTATGCGGTCTGAAACAAGCTCCAAAATCTTGGTACAAAAGATTAAGAAAATTCTTAATCAACTCGGGATATGATGTTGGAAAATTTGACACTACATTATTTGTTAAGAAAATTCATGATGACATCATTCTCAGTCAAATCTATGTAGATGTCATTATTTTGGAATCCACTAATGATATGCATTTATATTTCATATATTCACGCACGTCTTCTTTTGTGTTTTTCCATTATTTTTCGTCGTCTCGTATCCGTTTTCTCGTATTTTCTGGTTTTCTTTCACTTCTCCGTGTTTTTATGTGTTTGCAGGAGTTTGCCAGCGTTGGGGACGTTTAAAGAAGATATCATGTGTCCCAGGAGCAACGTTAGGAGCCGCGCATGATCCAGAGGGTCAAATGACGAAGATCGCTATTTCTCAGCCCTCAACCGATCGTGTGGACCAGCCACCCGGTCGGTTGATGCACGCGTATCCGACCCGGACGGCAACTGAAGGAGAGTAGCAGCTCACCCGATCGGTTCAGCGATCGGGTGAACCGACAGAGCTCTCTGTCGAATTGCACTGAATTCCAACTGATGGGGTGAAATATCACTCGATCGGTTCACCTGTAGCTGCAAATCTTCAAGTGATGACCCGATGAACTCAACCGACCATTTCGCCAACCGGGTGAACCGACAGTCTTCTCTGTCATTTGAAGCTAAATTCCAACCGATCGGGTGACATCTCACCCGATCGGTTCATCTGCAGTCGCAATTCCTCAAATGACGACCCGGTCGTGCCACCCGCTCGCCTCAGCGCCCGGTTGAAGATCTTCAAAGCTCTCACCCGATCGGTGGCAATTTTTCTGCGGTTTTGGACCCGAACCATTAGTGTTTCGAAGGGGACTATAAATACACGGTGTTGGCCAACTGAAGGGGGATCCTCTTCTATTTTTAGGGCTTTTTCGGTCCCTTTACTGGGGGCTTAGGTTAGTTTAGATTAGGTCTTTTGATCAATAAATCTTGTACCGGATTGAAATATTCAAACGCGAGATAAGTATTTCTTTCTCTTGTTTTCCATCGTTTTGTATTGTGTTTATTTGCTTGATGGTGAACGTTTGTATGTCGTTTCTGTTGCTTGTTTTTATGTTCTTCACCATGGAGTAGTGTTGATGAACCCTAATATGGGTTAGAGTAGGATTGATGCTTGTGTTGTTTCATTTGGCTTGGTTGCATGGCATGTGTTCAATGGAATGTGTCAATGGGGATTTCTAGAAATCTGAGTCCAATTCGTATGGCAACACACTAGTTGTGTTGGGGATTGTGGTCTGGTGTCTTGTCCAGTCAAGATCCGCTTTGATGTATTGCTAGAAATCACATTTCGACCTATTTGGTCATTAGGGTTACGCGGGGGCGTTTCATTGTCATTGGCGGGAGAAAGACAGCCTTTGACCGTCGGGCCAGGGGGAATAAACTTGGCGGTTGACTTCCTAGCCACAGCTCACACTCCTAGCGTAGACATTTGACGTGCCCCCGGTTTGCGAGCCGCAAATGGCCGGGGGACCCACGTGAGGGTTTAGATATTTGTAACCGCAAGCGCACGGTGTTGTAGTGTGGCTTGGGGGTCGAACACAGGGAGGCTAGGATGTGCTTGTGTCAAAGAGGACCGAAATCACCCCGTTGGTGAGCTAGCCCAGATCGAATGATGGGTTGTCACGGTAAAGGAATGCAGGGTATAGACAATAAGAAAATAAAACCCGGGACTTTGGTTTCCACCCCAACGAGCGACTCTCACCGATACGGCCTACGGGTAGGATGGCGGTCGAAATTAGGGTCTAATGGTGAGACTTTGCCTCTAAAAGTGGTACCGGCATCCCATGGGCCCGATATTCCGGTCGGTGCCCAGGATGATACGCCGGACTTCCCGGGTTCGATCAGTGGGCACTCCCGTGTCCATTAACACTGATCGACTCCGGGAGTACTAAGCTCGCAACGATAACTCCCAACGTCTCATCCTGCCGCTCCCGTGCGCTAGGATTCGGCGTCTATGCTAAGGGCGTGAGCTATGGCTAGGGAGTCAACCGCCAAGTTTATTCCCCCTTGGCCCAATGGTCAAAGGCGGTCTTTTTCCCGCCGATGACAATAAAACACCCCGCGTAACCGTTAGATTCCTAATCCCTATCGATTTCCTAACCCTATGGATGCATCGGGAAGAGCCCCCGAAGGGGTTTCCGCCAAAATCCCAGATTTGGGAACTACTCACAAATATTCATTAAAAAGCGATCTAAACAAAAATGAACCATTAAAATCATAATCAGACAATAGGAATGCGAAGGTAGTAAAGCAATTAAGATAATACTAAAGTTTTACAAAGATCCGAAAACTTACAAAAACTTGGAAATTACAGCCGTCACAAAATGAAGAAAACAGTAAAAAATAACCAACTCCCGAATCTGGGAAACCTAGGGTTCTATTTATAGAACGACATCCTCCGATCGGTTGACAAGTCAACCGGTCGGGTGAGCCACTTCACAAAATCACAGCGCAATGCGGGGGTTTCACCCAGTCAGTATGAACCGGTCGGTTGGAACTTGGTGCGGTCGGTTGGATCTTGGTGCCGACCGGTTGGATCTTGGAGCGGACCGGGTGAGGAGATCGGTTGGAGCTCCGAGTCTTGGCTGTTGAAATTCAGCTACAGGTGAACCGATCGGGTGAAGGTCACCCGATCGGTTGGAAATCAGCTTCGAATTTCCAGCGACTTTGAGCTTTTGACCCGGTCACTGAACCGACTGGGCGACTTCTCGTGAGCTCCAAGCTGCGTCCGGGTGGTGCACGCGTGCATCACCTGATCGGTTGGAGATGACCAACCGACCGGGTGAGGGGCTGAAAGATGCAATCTTCGTCGTTTGACCCCCTGGATCATGCGTGACTCCTCCCGTTGCTCCGGGGACACATGATATCATCGTTTTACGTCCCAAATGCCAGCAAAATCCTGCAAAACACAGAAAATACGGAAAAGTGAAAGAAAATAAGAAAATACAAGAAAACACGAGAAAACAAATAAAAGACGGCGGTAAATACGGAAAAACACGGAAGAAAACGCGCGTAAATATATGAAATATAAACGCACGTCAAAATCCCCCAAGCTGAACTCTTCCTCGTCCTCGAGGAAGACGAGTGAGAGTAGGAGCTCGGAGGAAAAAATAGAGAGAAAGAGAGAAAACGAAAACTCTATATCCTAGATCGCCCGTCAGGGCCAACAAAATCAAAAACGACACACCAAGCAAGCAAACGCCAAATCACATCACTAAACTTAGGAATACGAGTCCAAATAAGTTCCGTGGGCCCACGTGGTGAAGCGCGAGTGAGTGTGGCCGTGCGCTAGCAGTCGGTGTCGCTATCTACGATGTCCAATAAAGCTCGATATACACAGACCTAGGAAACGACCCAAATACTGATTCGAATTTGAAATTGCGGTGAATATTAGTTCAAGCATGCATGAGAAGAGTATAAGAATAGAAGCGTACCATGCGTCGGGGACTCCACAACTAGGGTTAAGGAAATCACACCACTACAGCCAAGATACTAGCTAAAAAGTTCCTAAGCCAAGTGTTTTCGAAACCGATGGGGGATGAGATGATGTGGAGAAGAACACTCGGTGCAAATTCTCGCCTTCCCTTTATTCTCGGCAAGTAGGAAAATATTCACACGGGAATTTTTTTTGGGTATTGGGAATTTGTATATTTTTTTCTTTTTTGGCTATACAAAATTTTTCTTTTCTTTTCTTTTTGGGTTTTTCTTTTCTTTTCTCTTTTTTTTTTGGATTTTTGGGTTTTTGGCTATACACATGTGTACTCTCCCAAGTGGGAGAACGGTACACGACGAGGGGATTTGCACCAAGCAAAACAAAAAAGAAGTCGGAATCTAAACACTTGGGCAAAGGAAACTATTCTCGCTAAATAGAGCATGGGCTAAATGGGTTATCCTAGTCCTTAATTGTGGAATCCCGACACATGCGAAATGAAGTACACGATATATATATATATATATATATATATATATATATATATATATATATATAACATGCTGAAGCAGACAGGGGAAATAAATACCGCATATTCAAATCGAAGCATGATAATCTAGGGGTCATTCCTAGACATGTATATAAAGTAAAATCACAAAGTAGAAGCACACCACACGGTTAGGCACGACACACGACTCACAAAAAAGCTAAGTGGACCCACGATGCGTGAAATGCAAGAGGACTCGAAATCTTAGGGTTAGTGAATGTGATGCTAGGTGCTAGGTGTGTGTGATTTTTTTGGCGATTCATCATAGGGTTCATCTCTAGGAGAAAGAGACAAAAAGAAGAGAAGGAAAAATAAAAACACGATGAAAACGACACAAAAACGAAAAAGAAAAGACTCAAATGACGCACAAAGTGCGACTCCCCCAAGCTGAATCTTGCATTGCCCTCAATACAATAAGAGTGAGTACGTGGGGGCAATGAAAATGGGGGGGTATGCACCGACACAAAAAGAAATGAAAAACGAGGAAAACACAGATACGAAACTGAAAAATAAAGAAAAATCAAAATCAAACCACACGACACGAAAAATGAAATAAAACCACACGACACGACAAAAAGCACACGACACGACACTCAAAAGGGGAAAAACAAGCACACACACAAAAAGAAGAAAAAAATCAAAACACGACAACACACCAAAATAGACGTCCCCCAAGCTAGACATGACAATGATAGCAAATAAAATGTGATCGTGAAATGCAGAAATATGCAAGGGGGGTCAAAAACAAATAAAGTGAAATCAAAAATCAAAAGGAAGTGATGCGACACGTGAATGGGTCCTCCCCCTGACAGAGACAAAACAGGGCCCCGTAAAGATAGATGGGCACAAATATGGGGGGGGGGGGCAAAAGCGGGAAAGGAAAAATCAAGCAGGGGCACCACCCTCTGGGGGTGGTGATGGGGGTCTGCGCTGGGGACCAGGAGTCGTGGGGGGTGGAATGTGAAGCTCGGAGACATCTGGTGGGTCTTCACGGATGTGGCGAATGAAGCTTTGAAGAAAGGGGAGGTCTCGGTCGACGGACTCCTGAGTTATCCGACCGCCCTGTCCAGCTAGGAGGATCATGGCCGTGAATCGGTCGGCTTGGTCGTCGCCTTGGAATTGCATCCCATCCCATATTCGGGATCGTCAACGTGAGGGGGGGGGGGGGGGGGGGGGGGGGAAGTGGTGCGTTGAGCGGGGGGTTGTGTGCGACGAGTACGATGGGTGGGCCTAGGGTTGGAAGAGCTGGCGTCGGTGGGCTTAACACGACGGGGCAGCATTGTGTGGGAGTCGTGTGTGTGCGTGAGTATGCAAAATACAATGAATCAACACAAACACGAAACACGACCAACGAGCAAATGGAATATTTGGGGCAAAATTAAAATTGAGCTAAGGAGCGAGTTTACCCAAATGAGATGAAGATCGTTGCTCGTAGACGCCTCGATGCTACTCAATAGGAGCACGTTGTGGAGCCGCGGTGATTCCTTCAGCAAGTTTCGAAATTGAGGAGAATGGGTGAAAGTTAGGGTTTTGTGTGCGGGTGGAATCGAGGAGGATGGAGAGAAATCGATGGTGGGGTGGATAGGGAGATGGGGGGAGGTCGATTGGGGTTGATTTTGGGGAAGATCGAGGTCTGGCGCAAGAGGAGGAGGTGAAACGTCGGTTGGGGATTCGAAAATGGCAAGGGCAGAACGAACGGGCGACGACGGATATTTATAGGAATTTAAGTCGACCTGGTCGGGTGAGTTATCACCCGATCGGTTGACCTTAGGTCGAAAATTCGATGCTGAAGAAACGCTATAGGCGACCCGATCGGTTGAGAACTCAACCGATCGGTTCGTCGCTCCACAGATTTTCTCGAAAACTCAGAGTTTTTCACCCGGTCCATCAACCGGTCTGGCATATTATCACCCGGTCGGTTCGTTAATACTGAAATTTTCCCGAGAGTCTCCCCCAGGTCACCCGGTTATATCACCCGGTCTCATCATTCTCCACCCGGTCGGTTCATTTGGCGACAGATACGGCCGTAAGCTGATACATCCCAACCGATCGGGTGAGAACTCACCCAATCTGTTGAGGCCTTGTTTTCTGCAAAACCCAAGAAATCGCCTAAGTTCCTTCACGGAAGTTGTTTCGGTTGGATTTATTTATAAAAATAGAGAAAAATAAAGTAGAAAAAAATCCTAAAAAGCGAAGCAAAAGTTTAGAACATGGGTTGCCTCCCATGAAGCGCTTTTGTTTAACGTCATTTTGCTCGACGCCTGTTGATGATTTTCACGGTGGGCGGTACGGGTGATGCCCAAAATCCGACATCTCTTCAGCTCCAGAGGTTGTGGCTATCGGTGTAGTCGGCGGCTGTAAAAAGATTTGCTCGACTACCCTCCCTTTGTTGACAGGATCCGGGGGTTTCTCCCTCAAATTGGCGTCCACCGCCTTCTTTTTCAGGATCCGGACCTCATCACCGGTGAGGTCCATGGGTTCTTTTCCTTTTCTCCTCGTGGGAGGAGACTTAGGAAACCCGGGAGGGATCACATGTCGCGCGACCGCTGATCGCTCCAGGACGTGACCCAAAAGAACGGTTGTAGTTTTACCGCAAGTGCACGGTGTAGCAGCGAGCGGGATATCGAACACAGGGAGGACGAATGACTGTGCTTGCTCCGATCAACCTGGCTATTTAAGAAGAGAAATTTGCCTTTGGCGATCCTGTCACAATCGTCAGACAAATGTGCGAAATATCAAATCAAATAAAGAACGTCTAGGGAATGGGGAATCCCCGCTACACACCGTACCTCATAAATGTGGTTCGTCGGTATCAAAATTGCTAGAATGAGAATTCGGATGAACTAGTTGCAACTGAATGTAGAACCAAGCTCACGCTCTCGTGCTGTTGCCGGTCTATAGCTATCCTAGGGTCGGGTCCAATCTCTTGCAAACCCTACCCTAGGGAAGCTAGCATAAGGATCAACATCATCGTCCAATCGCGCACCGAGCCCAATCTCTTGCAATCTCGGTCCACGATCTAGATTAGGATAGTTCCTACCCGTCCAATCTCTTGCAAACGGGTATCGGTATGGAATTGCAACCTGGAATCCTAGTATCGGTCCAATCTCTTGCAAACCGATATTTCGAAAATCCGACTCCAACCCAATTCGGATTTCTAGGGCTTCCTATCAAATTGGGATCCAATCTCTTGCAAATCCCAAATGATATGAATACCTAGCAATCCGTAGTAAATCGATCCCAATCTAATCTCTAATAGCAATTCTAGCTCAATTTCTACCAATTCATCACAAATATGAAAGTGGGCTTGTAGGGTTCATCCCCACGCCCCAAGACGTGGAGACTACTAACAAATCATAGCAAGATCACAAAAATAATCGTTGAGATAAGCAATAGAATTCATCACAACAATGATATAAACAATAAAAATAGAATTTTTAAGGAAAAGAGATGCAAACCAATGTAGTTCTTCAATCAATCCAACAAAAATCCAAGTTTTGCTCCTTCTCCAATCACAAGAATAAAGCTAAAAAAACTAATCTAAAAAGCTGCAAAAAATCTAAGAGAGAGCTCTCAAAACTAGGGTAAAAACAGGGTTTAAATAGCCCCAAAAATCGTCCAAAAATCGTGACCAAAATACACCTGCACAGCCTGTTTTCCGCAGTTTTCGCTACAGGCAGCTTATCGCACTCGGCCGAGTGACAAAAGTCGCTCGGCCGAGTGAGAAACCCTGTAATTTTCCAGTAAGTCAGGGCCTTCAGGGGTCTCTACTTCGGGGGCGGCTCGGCCGAGTGAGTTGTCGTCACTCGGCCGATGACTTCATGATACTCGGGCGGACGGGATAATCCACTCGGCCGAGTGGGTCTTCTGAAGTTCAGGCAGCCGAAAAACAGTAACTTCGATGTTTTGGAAGGGCTTCGTCTGGGCGCCACTCGGGCGGACGTGATGTCTTCACTCGGCCGATGTGGTCTTCGGTGCTCGGCCGAGTGCACATAGAAATCGTGTCTGAACTGGTCGGCCGAGCAGTGTCTCGCTGGTCGGCCGAGTGGCTCCACCACTCGGCCGAGTGGGACACAAAAAATGCCCAATCTGATTGTTTTGGCCTCCTCGTCGCTCCTGCGACGTCCATTCTTCTTCCGCTCCTCTCCAACAGCAAAATACCCCTCGGGGAGGTCGTCGGTGACCGTCTAGAGTAAGCGCATCTCGGGATCACTCCAAATCGCGCCAAATCACCTGAAATGCGACAAAAACAACAAATCGTGAAAAGCATCGCAATATCGTCGATATATAGTGAAAAACATGATTTGGGCGATCTAAATGGCATGCAAACATGCGGAAAAAAAGGTGTAAAATAAGGAGTGATCAAAATCCCCCAAGCTTGCCTCTTACTCGTCCTCGAGGAAGATAAGTAAAAGGCGAACCCGGTGGATTTGGAAAACGAAAACGGCGAAAAACGAAAAAATGGAAAATGAAAAACGGAGAAGAATGGAAAACGAAATGAAAATGAAGAAGAGAGAAAGAAGCGAAGAGGTAGGATGCTAGATCATTTTCTCAGGACGGGGGTTTCACTTACTCATATAGCATGCACCGAATGAAAAACTCATGTCAAAGGATTTTATTTTGATATCATAGCATAATAGTGCAAAATAGAAATAGAAAACCCACGAACAACGATATAATCATGAAAAACGGAATAATTTTAAAATTAACATCGTCTGAATCATTTAAAGCGGTATACAAATCACAGATCACACACTTTTCAATTGAACGCTTTCTATCTGGAGTATAAGAGTATCACACTATAGAATAGAGAGAATAGAAAAGTATGGATTTCATGAAATGAGTGCTAGGCTTAGATTTCTGGATTTCGTAAAACTAAAATAGTCTCACCGAGTATAGAATATTACTTAGCCTAGGTTGTCGTGCAATGTCAAGTAGTCACTCTCTCACACATCAATGGATCCCCTCCCCCAAGCTTATCTATAAGCGTGGTGGCATAAAAAATATTTACATCCCCATTTTTATATATAGCTCCAAAGGTAATAAGAAGAAAGAAGAAAGAAAGAAAGTGAGATGGGATCTTTTATTGAGGATTTTTCCTCTTTCTTTTTTTCTTTTGTTTTTTTTTCTTTTTTCTTTGCAATAAGCAATATATACACAACGATCCCAACTCAGAGAGAGATAATGATGTACAAGAATGTTTTTCTCTCTCTTTCTCCCTTTTTTTATTTATAGAATAAGAGATTTGGAGCTAGGAATTAGTAGCGGGGGGGAAAATGCCATAAAATAGAATCACTAAGGGGAGATTCACCAATGATTTTAAAAGTAGAGAAATGACGTTCAAGATTTGTGGAGAAAGAAATAAATATAACTCTCGGTTCACTCTATAAGACATGCACGACAACTTCAGCAGGGTAATCTAATCTACTCAGTTTCGATCACAAAAAAGCTAACTAATCCAGATTTATCATAGCTAACATCATTCAATCATTCTGAAGTGAAGTGTACAATTCATGCATATAGAAGTGATATAGGAAAAGAAAGTCAGTACTCCAGATATAAGCATTCAATGCGTGAATCTTGGTGTGTTTTCTGTGATAGCATACATATGAATATTCAGACTCAGCTAATAATAAAATTTCATCCATTTTCATGCGGAAAAAGGTGTGGGTTACTATCTCTAAATGCAAAGCAAGTCATAGCATATGATATCTGAAATAAAACCTAAGACATGACAAATATAGCATGCATATAGAGTAAGCTAAATCCAACGTCATCATCATCACAGAAAAGTCATCTCTAGCATGAGATGAAAAAGAAAGAAATAAAGATAAAGGGAAAATAGAAACTATGCAATGCGGCACACAGAGAAAATCGTGATGCATGGCAAAATAAAAGAAAAATGATGAAAAATAAGTGCAAAAGCGAAAAAAATGGTGTGAAAAACTAAAAATAAAGGTGGCAAATCGAAAAAGAACGTGAGAACTCACTCCCCAAGCTAAATGGCACAGTGTCCTCAATGTGCAAAGTGTGGCACACCGAGAGACAAGAAATGTGTGGGGATGATGAGGATGCATGCATGGAAAAATGAAAAGAAAAAGGTAAAATAAAGAAATGAACATATGATGCGGACATGATGCATGCACAGATAGGAGCGATACATAGATATAAGTGTCACCAAAAACTCTCCCTCTCTCCCAAAATAGATATAAAAAGATATGAGCAAAAAGAGAAAACCATAATAAGTGAGGGGAGGGGGGGGGGTGGACAAAAAGTGCAACAGGACCCAGCAGAAACGGGCAGCACAACGGCAGGAATAAATCAAGGCATCAAGGGTGCCGAAGAAGGTGGTGCTGCGCCGTCTCCGTCCTGAGGCGGAGGTGGTGGTGGTGGTGGTGTAGGCTGCTGAGCTGGGGTGGGTGTGGATGCGGTGGCAGGTCGTGTGTGTGTGGAAGTGTGGGCGGGAACCTGCTGGGTGGGTGGGGGTACGCGTGGGAGACGCTCCAGAACCTGGGTGAGACAGTAATGTATCTGGGGGATCAACTCGAAGCGTCCAGCCATCGCAGAGACGGTGGAGGACAGGGTCCTAAGGTCACCTCTAAGACCACTCACCGCCAACTCAAGAGCACGTATGCTCTGCAGTACAGTGTCGGGCGGGGGTGGTGCAGAGGGACGCACCGGTCTAGGCTGTGCAGGGCGAGGCTGGCGTACGCGAGTAGAGTATGTAACGGGCTCAACAGGGAAGGGGACAAAAGGTGCCGTGCCTGCAAATGTGGGCCTGGCCTCAGTGTGAGGCCGGGACACCGGCTGGTGAGAAGTGGAGGCAGGGGCAGCGAAAGAAGTGTGCAAAAGTGGCAGCGAGGCGGCCAGAGAGGTCAGTGGCACAGAAGTGTGGACAGACGCCACGACACTCTCGGAAAATACAGCGGCAGTGGAGACAGAGGGCTCTCCGCACTCGACTACGGTCGGCGGGCGCTCGGGTGGGGCAGAGGAAATCGGCTCAGCAGACAGAGGGCCAGCGGTGGTAGTGGGTGTGGTGGTGACAGTGGTGACAGCCGCGGAAGTGGTGGAGGTGGGCTCAGCTGAGGTACTCGTGACACTGACAGAAGTGGGGACAGAGGTGTCAGGAGCAGCGGAAACATCTGGTATGGGCTGAGGGGCCACTGGGTCAACAGGGTAGGCAGCAGGCTCGGCAGGGTGTGCAGCCGGGTCTGCGGGGGCAGCCTGGGCAGCGTGGGCAGCATGGGCCTGCTCGGCCTCCTCGGCCTCGAGCACGTAGGCAGCGGGGATGAGAACATCCATCGCAGGGAGCCAGTCGACGTGGGCTGGTGCAATCTGAGTCCGAGCAGGGCTCGGGAGAATCATGTAGTCGGCACCGTAAGGGCCGTGCAACCAGACCCAGTGACGCTCACCATGCGGACGAAGCATCTTCATCCGGGCCATAACGTCTATCGACAGAGAAGTGGGGCCCGGGACGCGTCGCAAGTCGTCAGGTAGGTCCTCGCCGGTCATCATGGTAAGCAAGGTGATCAGACCGCCGCAGCATATCGGTGAGCGAGCGCCCACCGATACAATGATGCGGTCTAAAAACCAAGCCGCAATGTTGATCACGACGGCGGGGACAAGCTCGTCTCCATCCCTAGATAGAGCTCTGGGACGTGTCATCACATAGAGCATGTAGAGCTCTGGCGTAGACATCGTGCCCGGCTCATATCTGGCCAAAAAGGTGGTCGCCATGAGGCGCTGGGCTATGCGGAGGCAGGGGTGGACAATTGCCGAGGCCTTGGCCCTACTAGGGTCAAAGGCAGCGTGGTGGCCTGTAATCCGGGCCCAGAAGGCACCGGCGTCGAAGGAAGGTGGGGGGATATGGGTGGGGCCGTAACCGCGATCGGCTCCGGGGACAGCGGGCCACGAGAAGAATGCTCTCATCATATCGAGAGTGACCTGGCACTCTCGATCCATGAACCGGAATGAGCATCCCTCGTCGGTCCGGGCGATCGAACTCAAAACCTCAAGTGTCGGGCGGGTAAAAGTATCCGCCGACACCTGCAGAAAATCTCGCCAGCCCACATTGTCGTACAACGTGAGCATCCCCTCTAGTACCCCCAGGCGTCCTAGGTCAGCGAGGTGTGCAAACCTGGAGGGTACGATAGAGCGCTGGGAGATACGCTCGAAGACGGCGCGGTGTGCGTTGTCTCGGAACGTAATCCCGAGCGGCCCGACCAGTGGAGCCGGTGGTGGTGGCTGTGGGTCGACAGGGAGAGGCTGTGCGGGCTGTGGGTGCACTGCAGGCTGTGCGGGGTGTGCGGGGCCTGCAGGCTGTGCTGGGTGTGCGGGGTGTGCGGGGTGTGGTGGAGGAGAGTCCTCCAACTTGTGGGAGGGGCCGACATCATCCGACCGCTTCCGCTTGGCGGAAGCTCTCTTCGACCGCGGCCGTGTCCGGGGCGGCATATCGGCCCCGAGCGCGCCGAAAAGTGAAAAAAGTGCGGTGCGTGTAAAAGAGTGGAAAGAGTGTACCCCGACACGCCGTGAGTGCTAAGCAGTGGAAGCGTGCGAAGTCAGCGCCTCCGCGAAGTCCGGATCAGCCCGTAGAAGCTCCCCTGGGCTCCCCTAAGCTCCAAAAAGCAACCTGCGCATGAAACGGCGATTTCAGCGGGTAATATTCAAAATGTATGGAGTATTAGGGGTATAATAGATAGATATAGGAATTGATTCGGGTTAGGGGTTCGATTAATACACGGATCCTCGAAAAATACACAAAAAGAGGCAAAAATAGGCGAAATAGGGGTACCGGAGGTGGCCGGAGGCACGGCCGCCGGCGGCGACTCGGGCGAGGCGACGGGGGTGTTCGGCCGGCGGTGGCGGGCCGAGCGGCGGCGTGGCAACGGCGGTCGGGCGAGTGGGGGCGCGAGCGAGTGATGATCGGGCGAGGGAGCTGAAGGGGCGCGGGTGTTTTGGGGGTTTTTCGTTTCGAAAAATGCGCCCCCCCTCGCCCTTTATATAAAAAAGTTACGACTCGGCCGAGTGACGTGGTCACTCGGCCGAGCGAGGCCAATGAAAATTTCCTCCCCGCTATCGCTTCGGTCGAGTGGCTTTGCCAGCCTCGGCCGAGTGGAGTAAGTCCATTCGGCCGAGTGACTCAAGCTACTCGGCATGACTCGCCCTAGGAGGGTATCCGTTTTACTCGGCGGAGTGAATATATATACTCGGCCGAGTAGCAGTTATATCGAAATCAAGAAAATAAACAGAGAGTTGGGTACAGCAGACTTCCCTCGTTCGTGAGCGGCTCGGCCGGACGAACTCGTGTACTCGGCCGAGTGACTAGTATGCTCGGCCGAGTGAGCCTTGTGTTCTGCTGTTTGTCTTCGTTTGGGCTCTAAACTCCGTCTTTCTTCCTCCAGTCGATTTCATCTTCCTCCTAAGCGTCGAGCGCCTTCTTGGGGCGCTCCTCGTCGACTCGTTCATCCTCCTCATGATGGATCTACCTATCTCCTCTCCTGTCAAGAAAAATAGGACCCGTTATCACAAAATTTTTGGGCGAACGACTCAAAAAACTAAAAATTTCTAAAATGAAAATAAAGGAAAAGTAAAAATAAAGCAAAAACCGTCGGGTTGCCTCCCAACAAGCGCTCGTTTAAGGTCGTGAGCTCGACCCCCTATAATTTTCAATCAATGCGGGATGTTTGGTGCATATGAGATGCACCCATCAAACTTTCCGGGGAGAACGCTTGGATTGGGAAGTTGCGGCGTAGTGTTCTCCCGCGGTGGTCTCTCGTCTCGAATAGTGTTGGGGAGGCTCCCCCAAGCTAGCATTTGCTCCGGTCAACGGCTTAACCGGTGATGCCGATCTCCGTACCGGTGGAGCTTTCTTTGGAGACTTTAGTTTCGAGAGCTTGCAGAGCTCTCGAATCCTTGCGACATCAGCGTCGCCTTCATTTTCTTCAGCGGAGAGGTCGGGGGAATCATTTTTCTTCTCATCGTGGCCCAAATCCGGGCCTTCCTCGAAATCTTCGTCAAAAATAGCGCCAATTGAGTGAGGAATCGCCTCTTCAATCACCTCATCGAGGAGGTCCATGTAGTCAAGTTCCTCATGATAAGGCATGTGCTTCATGGCCTTAGGAATGTGGAGCTCCACCTCGATGTTTCCGACGTTTAAAGTTAGGGTACCTTCACGCACGTCGACGATGACTCCGGCGGTGGCTAGGAACGGGCGTCCAAATATCAATGAAGTGTCTCCCTTCTCCTTAACGTCCATGATCACGAAGTCACATGGCAAGCATATTCCCCCCGGGACTTGTAGCGGTATGTCTTCGGCAATCCCCACCGGCCTTGTTATCCGTCCATCGGCTAATTGAATGCGCATGTCGGTGGGTTTCAACTTTGTCCCGGTGTTTAGCCTTAAGAACATGGAGAGAGGCATGAGGCTCACACTAGCCCCAAGATCAACCAACGCCTTTTGAAGAGGAACGCCGCCCAAAGTGCAAGGAATCCGAAAACTCCCCGGATCTTTAAATTTTGCCGGCTCCTTCTCTCTCTTGGTGAACCAAGAGCCCTCCTCGGCTAGCATGATCTTCTCCTTCCTTTTCCTCCCCGAAATCAAGTCCTTCAAAAATTTAGCATACGTGGGGATCTCGACGATGGCGTCAAGGAAGGGAATGTTAAGGCTAACTCCTCTTAGGTACTCGAGAAATTTTGCTAGCCTTTTCTCCATTTTCGCTCTAGCGAGCCTTTGGGGGAATGGGACCGGTGGCATGAAGCGCCTTTCCTCAATCAATTGCTCCGCTCTAGATTTCTCTTTGTCTTGTGGCTCCTTCTCTTTTTCAACTTCAACTATCGGCTCAATTGGCTCCAAGCTTTCCTCCACGGGCTCCTCAATAGGAATCATGGCGGGGGTGGTGTCCTTCCCGCCTCTAGTAGTAACGGCAACTACGGCATTGATGTGGCCCGTGTTGCCCCGTGGGTTTTGCTCCGGTTGCGCCGGCAATCTTTGAGTGTTCCGATTGAGCAACGCCAATTGCTCCGATATTTGAGCCACAACGTTATTAAGGGAGTCTTGCCCCGCCTTCAAGCTAGCATTTACCTTATTTTGCTCGACCATGAACGCCTCCACTCTAGTTTCGAAGTCGGATCGTTGTGGAGCTTGTGGAGGGTTTTGATTTTGATTCCTCCACCCTTGGTTGTATCCGGGAGGCCTATATGGTGGAACTTGTTGCTTTGGTTGAAAGTTTTGTTGTGGAGGCCCCCTCGGTGGATAGTATTGTTGTTGGGGTGGTGGTGGTCGAGCTTGTTGAGGTGGTTGTTGTGGCGGGTTCAAAGCTCCTTCATTGTTGGCGTAAGAGAATCCGGGATGATTTCTTGTGGCCGGATTGGCCCAATATCCTTGGTTCCCCGCAACATATTGTACTTGCTCCAAGGATCCTTCTACTTGCTCTCCTCCCGAGTACATGGCTTGAGATTGGTCTTGCCAATCACACATTTGGTTCGTCGGCGCGGAGGTGGAAGGGGTCCCTTGGGGCTCCGTGATGAACTTCTCCAATCTCTCCACTACCTTGTGGAGAGAATCAAACTTGCTCGTAAGCTCCGCTACGGCCTTTGCCTCGTAGATGCTAGTTGGCTTTAAGGAGGACGTAGAGTGTCCTCGCTCATCGCCCCATTGTTGGTTATTTGAGGCCATCTCCTCAATTAGGGCCGTAGCTTCCTCGGGAGTCTTTGACAAGATAGCACCATTCGCCGCGGCATCAATAATTTGTTTGGTCCCCGGTTGGAGACCGTTGTAGAAGCTATGAACTAGCTCCCAATATTCTATACTGTGGTGCGGGCATTGATGCTGCAAATCCTTAAAACGCTCCCAAGCTTCATAGAGCGTCTCCTGTGGTCCTTGCTTGAAGGACATGAGAGCGCTCCGGATCTTCACCGTCTTGGATGGCGGATAGAATTTGTCAATAAATGCACCCGCCAACTCGTCCCAAGAGGTGAAAATTCCGTCAGCCTGCGTCCTCAACCAATAGAGTGCCTTGTCCTTAAGCGTGAAGGGGAAGAGACGCAGTCTGATAGCATCGATGGAGACCCCCGGCATCTGGAATGTGGCGCACTTTGACAAGAATAATTGGATGTGGTAGTGGGGGTTCTCATGGGCGTTCCCATGAAATGGGTCTTGTTGCATCAAAACCACCAATCCAGTCTTTAGCTCGAAGTTCTTGTCAGCCGCCAACTGCGGCACGGCAATGGATGAGGTAGTAGAAGAGGTCTTAGGCCGAAGCCTATCGCGAATAGAAATTATCCTCGCCATCCTTGTCGCCAATTCTTCAGGAGTTTCCGGGTTGGTCATATACCTCCCTTCCGGATTTTGTCTCTTTTCCGCTCTAAGTCTCCGCGCGGTACGTTCAATCTCGGGATCAAATAATAAAGCTTCAGGGCCCGCCGTAGATCTCGTGTACATGCACAGGGGAAACAGAGTTTCAAAGAAATGATTAGTACCGTGGAAGGGTTATGTGAGAAATAAGAAATAAAAATAATTATAATAATAATAAAAAAAGAATAGCTAGGGTGAGAAAGAATCAAACGCAATCGCCTCCCCGGCAACGGCGCCAAAAACTTGATCGCTCCGGGACGTGACCCAAAAGAACGGTTGTAGTTTTACCGCAAGTGCACGGTGTAGCAGCGAGCGGGATATCGAACACAGGGAGGACGAATGACTGTGCTTGCTCCGATCAACCTGGCTATTTAAGAAGAGAAATTTGCCTTTGGCGATCCTGTCACAATCGTCAGACAAATGTGCGAAATATCAAATCAAATAAAGAACGTCTAGGGAATGGGGAATCCCCGCTACACACCGTACCTCATAAATGTGGTTCGTCGGTATCAAAATTGCTAGAATGAGAATTCGGATGAACTAGTTGCAACTGAATGTAGAACCAAGCTCACGCTCTCGCGCTGTTGCCGGTCTATAGCTATCCTAGGGTCGGGTCCAATCTCTTGCAAACCCTACCCTAGGGAAGCTAGCATAAGGATCAACATCATCGTCCAATCGCGCACCGAGCCCAATCTCTTGCAATCTCGGTCCACGATCTAGATTAGGATAGTTCCTACCCGTCCAATCTCTTGCAAACGGGTATCGGTATGGAATTGCAACCGGGAATCCTAGTATCGGTCCAATCTCTTGCAAACCGATATTTCGAAAATCCGACTCCAACCCAATTCGGATTTCTAGGGCTTCCTATCAAATTGGGATCCAATCTCTTGCAAATCCCAATTGATATGAATACCTAGCAATCCGTAGTAAATCGATCCCAATCTAATCTCTAATAGCAATTCTAGCTCAATTTCTACCAATTCATCACAAATATGAAAGTGGGCTTGTAGGGTTCATCCCCACGCCCCAAGACGTGGAGACTACTCACAAATCATAGCAAGATCACAAAAATAATCGTTGAGATAAGCAATAGAATTCATCACAACAATGATATAAACAATAAAAATAGAATTTTTAAGGAAAAGAGATGCAAACCAATGTAGTTCTTCAATCAATCCAACAAAAATCCAAGTTTTGCTCCTTCTCCAATCACAAGAATAAAGCTAAAAAAACTAATCTAAAAAGCTGCAAAAAATCTAAGAGAGAGCTCTCAAAACTAGGGTAAAAACAGGGTTTAAATAGCCCCAAAAATCGTCCAAAAATCGTGACCAAAATACACCTGCACAGCCTGTTTTCCGCAGTTTTCGCTACAGGCAGCGCATCGCACTCGGCCGAGTGACAAAAGTCGCTCGGCCGAGTGAGAAACCCTGTAATTTTCCAGTAAGTCAGGGCCTTCAGGGGTCTCTACTTCGGGGGCGGCTCGGCCGAGTGAGTTGTCGTCACTCGGCCGATGACTTCATGATACTCGGGCGGACGGGATAATCCACTCGGCCGAGTGGGTCTTCTGAAGTTCAGGCAGCCGAAAAACAGTAACTTCGATGTTTTGGAAGGGCTTCGTCTGGGCGCCACTCGGGCGGACGTGATGTCTTCACTCGGCCGATGTGGTCTTCGGTGCTCGGCCGAGTGCACATAGAAATCGTGTCTGAACTGGTCGGCCGAGCAGTGTCTCGCTGGTCGGCCGAGTGGCTCCTCCACTCGGCCGAGTGGGACACAAAAAATGCCCAATCTGATTGTTTTGGCCTCCTCGTCGCTCCTGCGACGTCCATTCTTCTTCCGCTCCTCTCCAACAGCAAAATACCCCTCGGGGAGGTCGTCGGTGACCGTATAGAGTAAGCGCATCTCGGGATCACTCCAAATCGCGCCAAATCACCTGAAATGCGACAAAAACAACAAATCGTGAAAAGCATCGCAATATCGTCGATATATCGTGAAAAACATGATTTGGGCGATCTAAATGGCATGCAAACATGCGGAAAAAAAGGTGTAAAATAAGGAGTGATCAACCGCCTCATTAGCCACTTCAATCTTAGGGGAGCCAACATGCTCTCCAAGGTCCCCCAAGCTATCGGGGGGATTCCTCGAGAGCACTTCCCAGGCACTC
The DNA here is from genome assembly GCA_030789695.1 of Scilla litardierei. Taxonomy (NCBI): domain Eukaryota; kingdom Viridiplantae; phylum Streptophyta; class Magnoliopsida; order Asparagales; family Asparagaceae; genus Scilla; species Scilla litardierei. The sequence continues at coordinate 55,366,563 of CM061140.1, read as the reverse complement.
GTTTCAACAGCTCTATCTTCTTCATTCTCCAGCACATTGATACTAGGATCGTCCGGGGGGTTTGGATGCTTCATTGACAAGCCTAAGTCAAATTCGACTCTTTCTTGGCCCACATTCAGGGAAAGCTTCCCATTCTTTACGTCTATCAGCACTCCGATGGTTGCCATAAAGGGTCGTCCAAGAATAATTGTTGTATGCTTGTCTTCCGGCATGTCCATCACCACAAAATCAACTGGTACATGCACCCCTTTCACATTGACGGGGAGGTCGTCCACTACTCCCACCGGATACTTGACCGAACGGTCAGCAAGTTGCAATGTCATGCCGGTGGGCTCTAAATCTCCCATCCCTATTCTCTTGTACAATGATAGGGGCATTAAGCTGACGCTCGCACCAAGATCGACGAGCGCCCTCTGGATTTGCACTTCCCCAATAGAGCAAGGGATGGAGAAACTTCCGGGGTCCTTGAGCTTGGGCAGATTTGCACGCTGAATGAGAGCGCTGCACTCCGCCGTTAACACGACCTTTTCTTTTCTAGATCCCAGTGTCACCAAGTCTTTCAAGAATTTAACATAGGAGGGGATTGTCTCTATGGCCACGAGGAAGGGGATTTGCAAACTCATATCTTTCACCATGGCAAAGAATTTGCCATACTTCTCATCGATTTTTGCCTTGGCAAGCCGTTGTGGGAAAGGTACAACGGGCTTGAATACCTTCAAATTCCCTTCTTCTTTCTTCTTCTCTTCTTCGGGGGTTCCCTCCGGAGCCACAAATTTTGGCGACGGGGCACCGTCGTCATTAACCTTTTCAATTGGCCGCTCAACGGCCAGTGGTGCTTCCGGTTCTTTGGGCGACACTCTAGTAGGAATTTGTGTCCCGCTCCTCAAGACGATGGCGGACACGTTCTCATGCTCATGTGTGAGCGCCAAGGTCCGATTTACCCCCTAGGATTCACCTCAGGCTGTGGCGGTAATAAATTCTGCGGTCTCTGAAGGTTCGCCACTTGCAACCCCAGCTGGGTCACCTGATCAGTGAGCACTCTTTGTCCCATCTCCAGCTTCAGATTAATTTTCTCCTGGTTGGCTATGTATTGAGTCAAGAGGGACTCAACCGGAGAAATGGCCCTCTGTTGGCCGTATTGCTGCTGGGCGGGCTGCTGATTCCTAGGGGCATATTGTTGATACTGTGGTGGTGGTTGTTGCTGCTGAAATTGCTGCTGCTGAAATTGCTACTGCTGGAACTGCTGCTGGGGCCTAGCCGGCTGATAAGTCTGCTGTTGTTGCTGAGCCGGCTGTTGGTAAGGTGCCCGATAGCTGAGGTTCGGATGATTCAGGTTGTTGGGAGAGTAGGCTGGGTTTGAGTTGGTTCGTGGTGGAAATGGCGCATTCCCCGTAGGATTGTAAAACAATGCGCTCGCCTGATCCAACGGTGGTGAGATGTCACCACCGTCGAACTCTCCAAAAACTTCGGATTCTACCGCAGCAATCTGTTGTGAACCGGCGCCACCGGCGCCTACCATCAATGCGGAGATCTGGGTTGACAGCAAGTCAAACTTGCTTGACAATTTGTCGACGTCTTCCACTCTATGGATGCCCCCAGACCTTGGGGTGGCTCTCTCGTCACACCACCGTTCATTGTTGGATGCCATAGTTTCCAAAATTTGCCCGGCATCTTCTTCGCTTCTTGACATGAAGGACCCTCCAGCCGCGACATCCATGGAAGACTTTAAATCATCCCTCAGCCCATTATAAAACAGATTTATAATCTGCCACTTGGGGAGTTCATGGTGGGGACATCTTCTCTGCATCTCCTTGTATCTTGTCCAAGCCTCATGCAAGGACTCGTGGCTGGCCTGGGAGAAGGAGGAGATCTCACTCCTCAGCTTCATGGTCTTCCCCGGAGGAAAGAACTTCGTCAGAAAAGCATTGGAGAGCTTCTCCCAGGTGTTGAATGTGTTGGGGTCCTTCCCCCTAAGCCACAGCTTGGCCTTATCTCGCAAGGAGAAGGGGAACAGCTTCAGTCGGATCGCCTCAGTCGTGGCACCGTTAATCCGGAAGGTGTCACATTTCTCCAAGAAGGAGTCTAGATGCTCGATCGGGCTCTCCATGGGTGCACCCGAAAACTGATCCTGCTGGATCCACGTCACCAAAGATGGCTTAAGCTCGAAGCTTTGGGCCGTAATAGCTGGAGGATGGATGGCGGAGGTGGACTCGATGGAAGGCATCGAGTACTCCAACAGGGACTTGTGAGGCGGGGTGTTCTCCCCCATGGCTTCAGGATCCTCTCTTCTTCGCTTCTCGACGGCCAAACGCCTAAGGGTGGCGTTTATCTCTGGGTCAACGGGGATCAAGTTGTCGAGACTTCTTGAACTCCTGCGCATGAAAAACAACAAACACCCGTGAAGCGACAAGTGGGAAAGAAACAGATAAGATAAGAAATAAAAAATAAAAATGAGAAAATAAAAAGAAAAATGAAGAATGCGAAAATTATCGCGAGGTAGGGATAAGAGCTAGACACTAGGGTTTATGAGATCCTAAAATAACAAGCACGTTGCCTCCCCGGCAACGACGCCATAAACTTGACGTGCCCCCGGTTTGCGAGCTGTAAATGGCCGGGGGACCGCGTGAGGGTTTAGATATTTGTAACCGCAAGCGCACGGTGTTGTAGTGTGGCTTGGGGGTCGAACACAGGGAGGCTAGGATGTGCTTGTGTCAAAGAGGACCGAAATCACCCCGTGGGCGAGCTAGCCCAGATCGAATGATGGGTTGTCACGGTAAAGGAATGCAGGGTATATACAATAAGAAAATAAAACCCGGGACTTTGGTTTCCACCCCAACGAGCGACTCTCACCGATACGGCCTACGGGTAGGATGTCGGTCGGAATTAGGGTCTAATGGTGAGACGTTGCCTCTAAAAGTGGTACCGGCATCTCATGGGCCCGATATTCCGGTCGGTGCCCAGGATGATACGCCGGACTTCCTGGGTTCGATCAGTGGGCACTCCCGTGTCCATTAACACTGATCGACTCCGGGAGCACTAAGCTCGCAACGATAACTCCCAACGTCTCATCCTGTCGCTCCCGCGTGCTAGGATTCGGCGTCTACGCTAAGGGCGTGAGCTATGGCTAGGGAGTCAACCGCCAAGTTTATTCCCCCTTGGCCCAACGGTTAAAGGCGGTCTTTTTCCCGCCGATGACAATAAAACACCCCGCGTAACCGTTAGATTCCTAATCCCTATCGATTTCCTAACCCTATGGATGCATCGGGAAGAGCCCCCGAAGGGGTTTCCGCCAAAATCCCAGATTTGGGAACTACTCACAAATATTCATTAAAAAGCGATCTAAACGAAAATGAACCGTTAAAATCATAATCAGACAATAGGAATGCGAAGGTAGTAAAGCAATTAAGATAATACTAAAGTTTTACAAAGATCCGAAAACTTACAAAAACTGGGAAATTACAACCGTCACAAAATGAAGAAAACAGTAAAAAATAACCAACTCCCGAATCTGGGAAACCTAGGGTTCTATTTATAGAAAACGACATCACCCGATCGGTTGACAAGTCAACCGATCGGGTGAGCCGCTTCACAAAATCACAGCGCAATGCGGGGGTTTCACCCAGTCAGTATGAACTGGTCGGTTGGAACTTGGTGCGGTCGGTTGGATCTTGGTGCCGACCGGTTGGATCTTGGAGCGGACCGGGTGAGGATATCGGTTGGAGCTCCGAGTCTTGGCTGTTGAAATTCAGCTACAGGTGAACCGATCGGGTGAAGGTCACCCGATCGGTTGGAAATCAGCTTCGAATTTCCAGAGACTTTGAGCTTTTGACCCGGTTACTGAACCGACCGGGCGACTTCTCGTGAGCTCCAAGCTGCGTCCGGGTGGTGCACGCGTGCATCACCCGATCGGTTGGAGATGACCAACCGACCGGGTGAGGGGCTGAAAGATGCAATCTTCGTCGTTTGACCCCCTGGATCACGCGTGACTCCTCCCATTGCTCCGGGGACACATGATATCATCGTTTTACGTCCCAAATGCCAGCAAACTCCTGCAAAACATGGAAAATACGGAAAAGTGAAAGAAAACAAGAAAATACAAGAAAACACGAGAAAACAAATAAAAGACGGCGGTAAATACGAAAAAACACGGAAGAAAACGCGCGTAAATATATGAAATATAAACGCACGTCAACATTGAGTCCTCGCGCGTGCGAATGGCTTGGACGAAGTGTTGGGAGTTATCATTGTGGCCTTAGTGCTCTCGGTTGCGGTCGGTGTTAATGGACATGGGAATGCCCACCGTCCGAAACCGGGTAGACCTAGCGTACTGAGCATCGATCGGAATATCGGGCCTATGGACGCTAGGTACCACCTTTAGGGGCAGTGTCTCACCCTGGGTCAAGTCAAATGCCAAGTGTCATGAGTGCTCTAGCCCATGTTAGCGGGGATTCATTTCTTGTCTTTTTCATTTCTTTCTTTAATTTCTACACTTCCACCCATATCATCCGCGTAGCTAGCACACAACCTAGGCGAGGCTAGTAGTCATTCAAGCCATCCACCTCCCTGAGTTTGATAAACCCGCACCCTACACTAACCGTGCACTTGCGGTAAAACGACACTACGCCCAGCACCGAGTGTTCTACTCCACATCATCTCAACCCCCCATCGCTTTCGAAAACAGTTGGCTTAGGAACTTTCTAGCTATTATCTAGGTGATAGTGTGGTGATTTCCTTGTCCCTACCTGTGGAGTCCCTGACACATGATACGCTTCAATTCTTACTTTCTTCTCATGCATGTTTAAGCCATATATTTGCCGCTTATTTCAAATCGAATCGATATTTGGGTTATTCCTTGGGCATGTGTATATAGATCTCTACTGCACATTTGTAGATAGTAACACCATCTGCTAGCACACGACCACACTCACTCGCGCTTCACCGTGTGGACTCACGACACTTGTTTGGAATCGTTTCTTTTGATTTAGTGTTGTGATTTGGCGTTTGCTTACTTGGTGTGTCGGTTTTGATCCTGTGGCCCTGACGGGCGATTTAAGATTTAGAGTTCTCTTTTTCTCTCTTCCTCCATATTTTCTCCCTCCGAGCTCCTACTCTCACTCGTCTTCCTCGAGGACGAGGAAGGGTTCAGCTTGGGGGATTTTGAAGTGCGTTTATATTTCATATATTCACGCACGTCTTCTTTTGTGTTTTTCGGTTCTTTTTCGCCGTCTCGTATCCGTTTTCTCGTATTTTCTAGTTTTCTTTCACTTCTCCGTGTTTTTACGTGTTTGCAGGAGTTTGCCAGCGTAGGGGACACATAACGATGATATCATAAGTCCCAGGAGCAATGGGAGGAGTCACGCATGATCCAGAGGGTCAAACGACAAAGATTTCTATCTTTCAGCCCCCCACCCGATCGGTTGGATACAGCCAACCGATCGGGTAATGCACGCGTGCATGACTAGGATAGCCACTGATGCAAGAGAGCATCAACCGATCGGGTGAAGTCCCGAAGAGCGCTGCCGAAGAACGAAGCAGGTCACCCGATCGGTTGATTCTTCAACCGATCAGGTGACGTCGTTTTCTATATATATTAGCCCTAGGTTTTCAGAAACGCAAGCTGTGTTTTTGGGCTGTGTTTTATTTTCTGTTTTTGTTCTATTGCGACGGCTGGAATTTTATACTTATTTGTAAGTGTTCCGATCTTTGTAAAACTTTGATATTATCTTAATTGCATTACTACTACCACATTTCAATCGACTGATTATGATTTTTACGGTCGATTTCCATTTAGATTGCTTTTTACCTAAAATGTGCGAGTAGTTCCCTAATCTGGGATTTTGGTGGAAACCCCTTCGTGGGTTCTCCCTAATGCATCCATAGGACTAGGAAATCGATAGTGATTAGGAATCTATTGGTTACGCGGGGTGTTTTATTGTCATCGGCGGGAAAAAGGCCGCCTTTGACCGTTGGGCCAAAGGGGAATAAACTTAGCGGTTGACTCCCTAGCCATAGCTCACGCCCTTAGTGTAGACATTAAATCCTAGCGCGCGGGAGCGGCAGGATGAGATGTTGGGAGTCATCGTTGCGAGCTTAGTGCTCCCAGAGTCGGTCAGTGTTAATGGACATGGGAATGCCCACTGACCGAACCCGGGTAGTCCGGCGTATCATACTGGGCACCGACCGGAGTATCAGGCCCATGGGACGCTGGTATCACTCTTAGAGGTAACGTCTCACCATTAAACCCTAATTCTGATCGTTGTCCTATCCACCGGCCGTATTAGCGAGAACACATGATAGGGTGGAAACCGAAGTCCCGGGTTTCCCTTTATATTGTTTAACCCCGTAATTACATTCCGTGACAACCCATCCATCGATTCGGGCTAGCTCACCCATAGGGTGAATTGGGTCCTTTCTGACACAAGCACAACCATGCCTCCCTGTGTTTGACCCCCAAGCCACACTACAACACTGTGCGCTTGCGGTTATAAATATTTAAATCTCGCTCCCCCAGTCTCATATTGCATTTGCATGATCACACACGACACATCCTTTGAGGGGACGTTAAGCTTTATGGCGCCGTTGCCGGGGAGGCGTTCGGTTTGATATTAGCTTAGCTTGGGTTCGTTAGACTACGCATAAAAACACAATTTTTTTTATAAAAATATACAATAACCAAGAAATTCCCCCCATCATTATCTTATCTTTTTGTTATTATCTTGTACTATTGACGCTCCTCTCTAGTTTTCTCATTTTTGTTGTCCAGGTATCTTCGGTGTAACCATGTGGAGATCAAATTTCGATGCTCAGATGGGAGGATAGATCCTTATTCAGTTGTGGTTTGTGAAACTTGTAGGTGGTAGGGCATATGTATTACGACTGCCCATTTACGCTTGAGAGCCTCCCCCTACACCAAGGCCAAATGTTTTCCCACAACCTTAGCCCAAACACCTCCCATCCATTTCCTCAAACTTATATCCCTCCACCAACACAAGAAGAATTAAGCCTCGTGTCTCTCCTTGAAAGTGCCATGTTTAACCAAGGCCAACTATTACAAAACTTGATGGTACCAATCACCGAGCCGACACCAAGGAGAGGGGATGAAGGAGAGGATATACCCACTTTCATGGTTAAGACCACCATCTCATCGGCCACCATGGACAAATCTCAAGCCGATACCCCATTTTTCCAACACTATCACTTGGATGACGAAGCATTTTTTGATGATGATAGTGATGATGGGGTGATTTCTATAGGATCTATGGTAGAGACTTCTTGTCTTGATTTGGATACCCCACATGAGTCCTATGAGAGCACCGAGGAGTTTACAGAGATTATGCAAACTGGCGAGGAGGATGTGCGTGAGGACGAGGACACCACGACCACATACAAGGGGTCCGCTCTACATCCACCTCCACAGCCATCTTTGTCACAGCTTCCTCCTTGGTCTGTGGTCAGCCATGAGGATGTCATTCAGGACATCGGTCAGATGGTGGAGTATGAGCATATCGTCAAGGAGAATGTGCATGATGGTTTGGATACGATGGTCCACTTCATGGAGCCCGAGTCACATCTACCTCTACCGTCGCTCTCCACTTCTTCTGCGACTGAGCATCTACTTGGGCATATTGCCCCTATTCAGGGAGATTTTCATACTTACTCTCACTCCACTTTTGATTCTCGCTTTTCACTTCCTATTTCTTTAGAGTCATATATGTTTGACACACCATATCTCTCGCAGGACACAGGATCTACTTCCCTTGAGGTATGCTGCGGTGTGTCACCACCTGGAGAGCCACTTATCATGGAGAGCGAGGATTTAGTCGTCGCTAGTACAGAGGACAGCGACCCATTCTCAGGGAGTATTCGTCACCCTTTTATTATTTTTACATCTTATGTTGATGATTATCTCTGGGATATATTTATTTTGGGAAATAATTTCTTGCCATGGACTAATGCACCTCGTCCTTTGCAGGTCACAGGTAGACACCTACGAGGGATGCTTGGAGGTGCATTGCTTGGGTCCATTGGCACACGTGGCACAGCGCTTCTGGCGGAGCCACAGAAGGAGCAGTTAGAGCAGCCACCTGCCCCACTCCAGATTCTGGATCCACCTATGCTCAGGTGTATCCCATCTAGTAGTGTAAAAATTTACCGCTTTCTAGTTTAGATTAGAATAATCTTGTCTCCTCTCATTAGCGAGGGGAGCGTATCTAGGGTTTGCTTTTGCATCATAATAACCCATCATGTCGTGCCCTTCTATCATTTCACCCCATCCTCTACCGAGGAGGACGAGGACTCATCCTCTCCTGCATTTTGATTTCTTTCTTTTTCTTTTCCGATCTTCCCCCCTAGAATTTTACTGCATCACATTGATCATATCATTTCGCTAGCATTGCCATGTTCAGCTGGGGGGAAATCGACTTTTGTGCATATTGTCGTGTGACGTCTTTGTCGTGTGTTTGCTTTTATGTGATGTTTATTTGTGTGTTTCGTTTTCTTTATTTTTCAGTTTTGTTTGTGTGTTTTTTTTTTTCATGTTTTTCACTTTTTTGTGTCGGTGCGTAATTCCCCCATTTTTGTTGCCCTCCCGTATTTACTACTATTGCATTGAGGGCAATGTAAGTTTCAGCTTGGGGGAGTTGCACTTCGTGCGTCATTTGTTTCTTTTTCTTCGTTTTAAGTCGTTTTCCATCGTGTTTTTCTTTTTCTTATCATCTTTTGTTCTCTCTCTCCTAGAGATGACCCCATATGATGAATTGCCACAAAATCACACACACCTAGCATGGCTATGATAATCACATTCACTAACCATAGGAAGCCGAGTCCATTGTATTTCATGCTTCGTGGGTTCACTTTGCTTTTGTGTGAGTTGTTTGTCGTGACTAGCTAGGGGTGTACTTCTATTTCGTGATTTTGATTTATATACCTATCCTTGGTTGACCCCTAGATTATCATTCTTCGATTTGAATATGCGGTATTTGCTTCTACTGTCTGCTTCTATATGCATGGAATATATTTATATCGTATAATTCAATTCGCATGTGTCAGGATTCCACAAATGAGAACTAGGATAACCCATTTAGCCTATGATCTGAATTGCGAGAAATATTTCCTTTACCCAAGTTTTTAGATTCCGATTTCTTTTTTGTTTTACTTGGTGCAAATCCCCTCGTCGTGTATCGTTCTCCCACTTGGGGGAGTACACTTGTATATATCCCAATATCCAAAAATCCAAAAAAAGAGAAAGAAAAACCCAAAAAAGAAAAGAAAAGAGAAAAAAATATGTATATCCAAAAATCCAAAAAAAATACAAATACCCAAAACCCAAAAAAATTCCTGTGTGAATATTTTCCTACCTACCGAGAATAAAGGGAAGGCGAGAATTTGCACCGAGTGTTCTACTCCACATCATCTCAACCCCCCATCGCTTTCGAAAACACTTGGCTTAGGAACTTTCTAGCTATTATCTAGGCGATAGTGTGATGATTTCCTAGTCCCTACCTGTGGAGTCCCTGACACATGATACGCTCCGATTCTTACTTTCTTCTCATGCATGTTTAAGCTATATATTTTCCGCTTATTTCAAATCGAATCGATATTTGGGTCATTCCTTGGGCATGTGTATATGGATCTCTACTGCACATTTGTAGATAGTAACACCGTCTGCTAGCACATGACCACACTCACTCGTGCTTCACCGCGTGGACTCACGACACTTGTTTGGACTCGTTTCCTTTGGTTTAGTGTTGTGATTTTGCGTTTGCTTGCTTGGTGTGTCGTTTTTGATCCTGTGGCCCTGACGGGCGATTTAGGATTTAGAGTTCTCTTTTTCTCTTCCTTCCTATTTTCTCCCTCCGAGCTCCTACTCTCATTCGTCTTCCTCGAAGACGAGGAAGGGTTCAGCTTGGTGGATTTTGACGTGCGTTTATATTTCATATATTCACGCACGTCTTCTTTTGTGCTTTTCCGTTATTTTCCGTCGTCTCGTATCCGTTTTCTCGTATTTTCTGGTTTTCTTTCACTTCTCCGTGTTTTTATGTGTTTGCAGGAGTTTGCCAGCGTAGGGGACACATAACGATGATATCATAAGTCCCTGGAGCAATGGGAGGAGTCATGCGTGATCCAGGGGGTAAAACGACAAAGATTTCTATCTTTCAGCCCCCCACCTGATCGGTTGGATACAGCCAACCGATCGAGTGATGCACGCGTGCACGACCCGGACAGCCACAGAAGCAAGAGACCATCAACCGACCGGGTCAACCGACCGGTTCAGTCCAACTGTCTTCTCGGGAAATTGCAGTTGAACTCCAACTGATCGGGTGACCTTCACCCGATTGGTTCATCTGTAGTCGATTCCCCCAAAGAGATGACCCGGAGAGCTCACCCGACCACCAGTAGACCATGCCAAAACGTCACAACTTTCTGTTTATTTAGGCGACGTTTCCAACCGATCGGTTGATTTATCAACCGATCGGTTCACCTGATGAGCTCAAGATCCAAACGACAAGATGCTTCCGCCAACTGATCGTGTCGCGTGACCGGGTGAAGTCCTGAAGAGCGCTGCCGAAGAACAAAGCAGGTCACCTGATCGGTTGATTCTTCAACCGATCGGGTGATGTCGTTTTCTATATATATTAGCCCTAGGTTTTTAGAAACGCAAGCTGTGTTTTTGGGCTGTGTTTTATTTTCTGTTTTTGTTCTATTGCGACGGCTGGAATTTTATACTTATTTGTAAATGTTCCGATCTTTGTAAAAATTTGATATTATCTTAATTGCATTACTACTACTGCATTTCAATTGTCTGATTATGATTTTTACGGTCGATTTCCATTTAGATTGCTTTTTACCTAAAATGTGTGAGTCGTTCCCTAATCTGGGATTTTGGTGGAAACCCCTTCGTGGGTTCTCCCTAATGCGTCCATAGGACTAGGATATCGATAGTGATTAGGAATCTATTGGTTACTCGGGGTGTTTTGTTGACATCGGCGGGAAAAAGACCGCCTTTGACCATTGGGCCAAGGGGGAATAAACTTGGCGATTGACTCCCAGCCATAGCTCACGCCCTTAGCGTAGACATCGAATCCTAGCGCGCGGGAGCGACAGGATGAGATGTTGGGAGTCATCGTTGCGAGCTTAGTGCTCCCGGAGTCGATCAGTGTTAATGGACATGGGAATGCCCACTGACCGAACCTGGGTAGTCTGACGTATCATCCTGGGCACTGACCGGAATATCGGGCCCATGGGACGTTGGCATCACTCTTAGAGGCAACGTCTCACCATTAAACTCCAATTCCGATCGTTGTCCTATCCGACGGCCGTATTAGCGAGAACACATGATAGGGTGGAAACTGAAGTCCCGGGTTTCCCTTTATATTGTTTAACCCCGTAATTACATTCCGTGACAACCCATCCATCGATTCGGGCTAGCTCACCCATAGGGTGAATCGGGTCCTTTCTGACACAAGCACAACCACGCCTCCCTGTGTTCGACCCCCAAGCCACACTACAATACTGTGCGCTTACGGTTATAAATATTTAAATCTCGCACCCCCAATCTCATATTGCACTTGCATGATCACACACGACACATCCTTTGAGGGGACATCAACTAACGAAGATCTATATCAAGAGTTTGCTAAGTTATTACAGGAAGAATTCAAGATGAGCCACATGGACGAGATTATGTACTTCCTAGGATTGCAAATCAAGCAGTCCAAAGAGGAAACCTTCATTCACCAAACAAAATATGCTAAAGATATACTCAAAAGGCTCAGGATGGAACATGCATCGGGAAAGAATATACCCATGGCCACATCCACCTCTTTAGATAAAGATGAAGCATGTAAAAAGGCTGATCAGAAAACATATCGAGGTGTGATCGGTTCTTTGCTTTATTTAACTGCAAGCAGACCTGATATAATGTTTAGTGTATGCACTTGTGCACGGTTCCAATGTGACTTAAAGGAATCACACCTTAAAACAGTAAAATACATATTTAGATATCTTAAGACCACTTCTGAATTTGGATTGTTTTATCCCAAATGTAGCACCTTTGATTTAATTTCATATAATGGCTCAGACTATGCTGGTTGTAAAGCCACTAGAAAGAGCATAAGTGGAACATGTCATTTCCTTGGACACTCCCTTATCTCGTGGTTTAGCAAAAAGCAAAGCTCAGTCTCACTATCAACTAATGAAGTAGAGTATATAGCTGATGGGTTTGCTTGTGCACAAGTACTTTGGATGAAACAAATATTAGTATATTATGGTATTAATACATCTACTTGTGTAATTTATTGTGACAATAAAAGTGCTATTAATTTAACTAAGAACTTTGTTCTTCATCCTAGAACAAAACATATAGATATTAGACACAGATTAATAGATGATCGCTGTGTTAAAAGGATGTAGAACTTAAGCATGTACCCTCTGAACATCAAGTTGCAGATATTCTCACGAAACCATTGAAAAGGATATATTTTCAAAACTTCGTCGAGATTTAGGAATCATGTGGGAAAAGGAATTGATACAAGATTGACTATTTTCACTTATGTTATTTTTTTTCCATTTGTCACCTGATAACACTTGTTATGTACACTATTATATTTTTGTATGATGACAAGGGGAGAAAAATAGTAAAAGCAAAAACGTGAATGAATAATATGTTGCTAACCAGCTTTAATGCAGGGGAGTTTGATATGATTTCATACCTCATCTAAGCAGGGGGAGTAAGTACACTTAATTATTAGTTTTTATTTCATATTATTCATATGTTTTTTCAGTTGGGTGTCATTATCAAAAGGGGGAGAGTGTTGGGAAATCTAGTCCCACCCCAAAGTGGTTTTGATGATGATCACACCAAATGTTGTTGTTTACTAATTATACTTATCAAGTGTGTAGGTTGTGCAAATAAGCTAAGTGAAGCTCAAAGCATACTCTGATAAGAAGAAGAAATTCAACCACACTTATAGAATTTGAACATGATTTAGCTCGCTATTCCAAGTCTACATTCTATAGCTTCAGTTCAAGCGCAAGAGGAGCTCAAATATGAAGTTCAAAGAATGTGCTCAAGCTCAAGCTAAAGAGAAGCTCAAATTCAAGTGAAGCCCATGCTACTACATCAAGTTCAACCATGGCTTCAAAGTCTTCATAGTGTATAGTGTGTGAGTTGTCTTTCATTTTCTTAGGATTATGTCAAAGCCAAGAAGAATATGCACACACAAACAAAATGATTTTCTAAAATGTTTTCTAAACTTGTTTTAAACTCATTTGAGAGCATACTTTCCATTGAAGCTAAGCTTCAACTTGTAGTCAATTACGAACACCCAGTAGTCAGCCACTCTGATGTCTGAAATCTTCTCTGGTAGTTGACTACCAAAGGTGGGAGTCGACTACCAGCTGTGGGAGAGTTTCCTTGGAAATTCTCTGGGAGTCGACTACCACATTGGGAGTCGACTACCAGCTGTGTTCGAGCAAACTTCCTTGATTTCCTCTCCCATTTACTAATAGCTAATTTTTTGGGCTAAAGTCAAACTTCATTTGAATTATTTCAAATTCTCACGTAGCTCTATAAATAGACTAACTTTGAGATCATTTTTCTTAACCATTCATTCTTCAGCAAAATTATATTTCTCTCAAGAAAATTCAAGTTCTCAAAGTTCTCAAAGTTCTCATCGCTCTCAAGTTCTTTATAGCCAAACAGTTTCAAATTTCTGATCTTACTATTTAGCATACTTTTCTAAATCTTTTTAAGATCATTATTTTTGGCTATTGTAAATTGTTTTTCAAATCCTTCTATTTTGATTTTGAATATTCTTAAAGGATTTTTGAAACAACAAGAGTTCTTGATCATATTGAATCATTTCATATTCTTTGTGTGATCAAAGAACGATTTAATTCTTTAGCCACATTGAGCATAATTGCAAATTTATCTTGGCTATAGAATTGCTGGGTGTAAATCAATCTCCACTAATTTATTTTGGTGTATTGGATCTGATTTTATATTGAGTCCCTTGGTGATAAGGGTGTTGTAAATCCTAGTGGAGACTAGGTGGGTGGAAATCCTAGTGGTGGAATTAGGTCATTGGAAATCCTAGTGCTTGAAGCTAGGTAATTGTATTGCTAAGAAAATAGTGGATTAAATCTCGATCTGTGACGGTCAGGGACTGGACATACACAGGTTGTGGGGAACATGATAAATCTCATGTCTCTCTGTGTGATATTTTCTGTGATTGTCTCTTGTTATTAATTTTGTGCTAACTTGTTCATTATTTATGTGTATGTCATTTGTAATCCTTTGTTAATAAAATTGTTATTGCAAAGTTTGTATTTTTATTCCGCTGTGAGATCTTTTCCATTATCATTATTCTTTTGATCTTTATATCTTCTCTTATATTTATTTGGAGATCGTCGTGTTGATTAAGGACCAAGCATAGATCACTCTACTTATTCCTTAGGCAACATTGGAAGGGAAATTAGTTTTGTATTGATCATTGTCGAAGAGTTTTATTCATACACCACTATTCAACCCCCTTCTAGTGTTGTTTGTCATACATATGATCCAACACAAACACGATGTTCAAACACGATATTCCAACATTATATGCCAAAACGATATGCCAAAACGATATGCCAAAAAGATATTCCAACATGATATTCCAGTATGACATTCCAAATAGCACACAACAGGTGGTAATACAATTGAAACAAGAAGAAAGTAACATGTCACAGATGTATCAATTTAAACATGGACATGTACCATGTGGATAACATGTAACAAGCGATACGACATTCTAAGCATGGATGACACGTAACAGTACTATAGCATCCTAAGCATGGATTTTACATAGCCAGGGGTGTAACAAAATAAACATGTAATAAGTAGTGTAACGGCGTAAACCTGGAAATTACGCATCAGGTGTTATAACCATTGCCTCGTCTCGAAATATGCAAGCGCTACTCCCAAGTGTAGGAGATCAAACAAATAATAATCCTTGTGAGTCCAGGTATCGTATCCGTGGGATAACTGACCTACAAAACCATGAATTTCAATTTATAAAGAGTACTAAAACGATAAGAAACGACCACCTTTTGAAGGTGAACTAGTGGTGTTGAGAGTTTAAAATACTAAAACAAAATCCTAAGATAATTACGGTGAATTCGATACTAGGGTACCAATATGGAGATATGTGTCCGTTGCGATTTTGTTATGGTGCTTCCAATCAATTATAATTAATTTCTTTTTTATACCTCAACGTTTCATCCGGCTAGGGCATGAGAACGTCGAAAAGTATGGCGATAAAGCGCATAAAATACTGCCAAAGAGTAATCACGTATATTACTGATTTCATGAGGAAAATATGCACAAGTGCCCTTCCGAATCACGATATGTCCGCTAGGATCGCATCATGAATAAGTCTTACTCAGATCATATTCGAGTCAAGCATGCCCATATCTCAGAAGAACATATCCAAATAAAATATACGTATAAATCAACGAAATACGTGATATAACATGCAATTTAGGTCGAAAAGATATTAAAACCAAAGATTACATAGCCCTAAGTACATCACAACAAACACATAAGGATTGCATGGAGAGAAAAGAACCCATAGTCGTAGACAAATACATGTTCAAATACTCAAAATACATGCCAAATACGCCAAAATACAAGAGAAAAGATAGGAAAAATATTACCAAATTCCTCCAATTGGACCCTTGATCTCCTTCAACAATAGCTCTCTGCATCTTTCTCCAGGGCCTCCAAAAATTACGGCCAAATACGTGACGGAATCGTCAAAATAAGCAAAAATACCCAAATACCATAGCCAAATACGGCTATTTATACTATTTTCTTCTTCACGGGCATTTGGGTATCATTCAAGTCTGAAACCGCTCCCCAACCTGCTTCACATGCCAATGCAAATGTCTTTTGATCCAATGCGGGATTGAATTTGGTGCCGACACGTGTCCATGCAGTTCTCGACTTCGCCCGCTTAGGCGCCCAAATCTGCTTCCGCTTTCGAGTCAACCTCGGATTTGTTTGGACCGTTGGATTGATGAGGCGACACCTCAAATCGAGCCACGTCACCCGATAAATGAGAGCTCCACTGCATCATCCTCATTGCCGTCTTGTCCGTTGGAACGATGATCCAACGGTCCGAGCTGAGCCACGTCGCTGGCATGCTGCGTCCGTTAGATATAGGTGGGATTTGTTCTGGTGGTTCCATGTGGCAGCCTCTGGCACTGCGACCATATTTATACTGTATTTCTTTGTACTTTCTGTATTTAAATGGTATTCTGTATTCAAAAATTCATAGAAATTAGCATAGATCTGAGAAAAATATAAGTAAATAGCCGTTGGAAACGTGAGACTGAGATCTACACATGAAAAGTATTAAACGACAGAAATATTCAATACAACAGTGTTTTGTGCATATATCAAGATATTCTTCTAATAATTATTAATACTCTTAATACGCTTGTATTAGAAGCCAAATACGCATCATATATGCACAAAATAGTACTAGCTGAGGGGTTAAATATGCAATATTCACCCTAAATAACACCCCGAAGTAGCATTTTGCTAGTCCCTAGCAAAAGAAGCGATTAAATCGGATGCTTAATAAAAATATTAAATTCTACCGATTGTTTATGGCTTGGCTCAATAATTCACTTTCCATCATGATTTTTACCATCAATATACACAATTTATGAAGAAGATCAATCACATGTCATTTTTATCTAATTTAATTTGAATAAATAACATGCGAGCATCGTTGTGCATTATCTAAAGTATAACTCGATGTCATATCATAATTTTATTATTTCCAAAGATTTGGCATCACATAAAGATAACTCAATTCATGAGTATTGAGTTTGCTTTGTTTATTCATCATATCTCTTTTTTCCTTCTTTTTTTAACGGCTTAGAATAATCCATGTAAGGAGCTTCAATTAATAACTCCTAGGTCGTACGACCTTCGGGCATTAGGCTTAGAAGAGCACATCGACCCTAATAACTCGAATCATCTAAGTTTTTATTATCTCTTTTTTTGATGCACTCCATATCGTCCATCTTTTGATGCGAATCTCTAATGCTTCCTGAGGCACGAAGACCCGATACTTAATAAACTCAAGGAACGATGCATTTTATTCTTTTTCTCATTTTTTTCTTTTCTTTTCTTCGTTTGTTTGCAAGCAACTCAACACCTATAAACATAGACATAACTTTTAGCATTCATAATGGCCAAACTCCTCTTCAATTTGAAAATCATTTTAATCAATCGTGTTCACCTAACTTATGCACCACAATAACTTGCATGAAATAAATTTAAACTATTTCTAGATATTAATCATAACAATTGAAATTTTTCATAAACGACATATTAATGATTAATTTCATGAGAGGAAAAATAATTAATTCAAGCCATAAACAATTTTTTAGAATTCAATCAATGCATAATAATCCGATAATGTTATGCTGGAAGGAGTATTAAATGAAGAAAATTGGTGATTGATACGTTTCTCTCCTTTTATTTAAAAAAGCCAAAAATCCTAACATCTCATACTCCCCCCAACTAAAGATGGACATTGTCCTTAATGTCGAAAAGGGTACGAGTTTATTCAAAAGCTAATGTCCTAGAAAGCATATAAAAATCTACACTATTCGAAAGAACACACTATGGTGAAATGCAGGATCACGAATCTTTAATGGTGGATGAAGTTTGTAAGGACCCTGTGCTATGGGGAAAACACTATAAGTGTGGTTGAATAGTGTTTAAAAAATTAAATAGAAATTAACACCTAATTAAAATACTAACCAACAAAGATGAAGAATTATAATGTAACAACAATAAGAACAAGCAAACACAAGATGTTTCAAGGGTTCGGATTATCCAAGTCAAATCCCGACTTGTTCTCAATAATCCTATATCTCTACCACCCGAAATACCATCCGGATACTCAAGTTAAAACCCTGGCATGAGTTTTCCTTTCAACACACTTGTAGCAATCCTACAAGTGTAATCAATACACAAGATTGATGACCTTGATTCCCACATCTTGGGATCAAGCAAGCACTCTCACAAACCAAGAGCAAAACCAATTTAACGAAAGCTATGAAATTGAAATTACACTTACAAACACGTATGCCTTGAAGTAGAACTTGAAGGAGCAAGAGCGTGAAGTGTGTTGATCTCTTCCTAGAAGAGAAAGTAGCCCTTTCACTTGCCACTACCAAATGCCTAGAAGATTTGAACTTTGATTCAAGGTTGGAGAGCAAGAGAGAATGATGGCTTTGAAATCCTGAGAGCTTGATAGCTTGAGCATAAGAGATGAATCAATGAATGCTTAAGGGTTCAAAGAAGTTCTTAATGGAATAGTAAATGGGGTATTAATAAGCTCTCTCAAAGACCTAAAACAATTAACCAAAAGCCCTCTCAAAATCCGTGTGGAACATTCCAACGGTTGAATTTACAGGCAGGACTTACGACTGATGAAGGAACGACAGTCGCATGCTGCATTGTGTCAGAGGGTAGGTAAGAATTCAAACGGTAACTTTCCACGTAGGACAGTCGATTGATAAAGGTTGAACATGCGCCTGAAAGCAAACAGGTGCCTGTGTAACCAACTACATGCATCTGAGTGGCAAAGTACGAAAGTTACCAAAATCAAGTATTCTGGGTAATTAAGGACATACGAATGATGTGGTATCCACAAGCGCCTGTGCCATGGGCAGACGACCAGGAACCAACGTTCCGTGCCTGTGTGCATAAGTGCGTAACTTGCCAAAATGAGAGTTCTGGGCAAGTGATGGAGAAGCGACTACATCGGTACAAACTGTTGGGGTGTTGGCGGACCCTCAGAGCTGGGATCTTTGTCCGTCCTAAGTCAGAGGGACCACAGGGGCATAAAAGCGCATCAGAAAAAACAAAAACGAAGGCTATTTAAACAATTTAGCTAGGCTCTGAGGGAGCCAGAACCTAGCCCGATCTATGCCAACTTGGGGTGGATTTGACCACCCCAAGAGGGATCTATTCTACAGCGACAAAATTAAATCTATACTAAAAATTGCTTAACCATGAAATTCTAGCCTGTAAGGATCAATACACTAGAGGGTGGGTGAATAGTGTATATTTAAAAATTAACTGTTGCAATTAAAGAGTTACTTCTAATTGCTTAAGATGTGCAGAAAGTAAAGTATGTAGAAAATGTAAATCAAACGCAAACACAGAGATTTATCCTGGTTCGGATCCTCTTGACCCTACTCCAGTCCTCTACTCCCAGTAGAGATTTTCAATCCACTATAATCACTTGCCCCGCAAGCACCAACTTACAAAAATGGCGACACTCCCCGTGTCCCAAACTTTGTACAATCTCAAATGAGATTCAAACCTGTTAAATAAGAAATAGAAAAACACCTATAGCCTTGTTATGAATTTAGAATGAAATTCAAGGATGGTGTTTTAAAATGAGACTTCAAGATGTATAAGATATGAAATGAAGAACAATACTTGAAGTTCTCTGGTTCATAAAAGAAGAGAGAGATCAATCGATTTCTTCTTACAATTATGAACACAAACAACTTTCCAAAATGATGTTGAAAAAAGGCAAAATTGCTTTAAGGAAGAAATTTCAATTTTCAAAAGATCTATGATTAAGAATCTTGAAGTTCTTCCGTTCTCATAAGAAGAGAGAAACCTATGGATTTCTTTGTACAAATGAGCATGAGAACAACTAAGGCAAGATTGCTTAGAATCAACAATTCTAGGAAGAAAGAGAGAAGAAAGTTGTGTGAAAAGAATGAGGGGTATGCCCACTTATTTATAGTATTTTTGGGCAGTTATTCTGAAGGAAAATGGGGGGAAAAGAAGTTTCCTACCATTCAGAAACGGTCTGGAAAGTTTCAGGTAAAACGGGCATAAAACTGCATTAGTCGACTAAAGAAGTGTTAGTCGACTAAAAGTCAAACTTTGGAATTTTTGACTAAAATTTTAACGGTAAGTTTCCGAAGTTGACTGAAGACTACTCAGAAATTTTCAGGTCAAAATTCGAACAAAAGTTTTTAGTCGACTAATGGTTGACTTAGTCGACCAGGACAGAAAAACGTGAATTTTGACTTTTCTGAAAAAGGGTTGTTTAGGATATGTTATTAGGAACCTAGGACTTAGATGGATCTCATATTCAAGGCTCTGAAATCTATAAAGTATAAAAATACATCAGTCCGTAGATTTCCGTAGATATGTATGCTGAGCTTCATGTGAGTATTTGAGATGCCTTGTGCAGGGATTCCTTATCAAGTGATTATTGTCCAAGCGTGGATATATTGGGAAACTGCACGTCTGCATAAATAGAGTGAGTAGCAATAATAATAGTTGTCACATCAAAATCATATTGAATAGAAAAGGAAAGTGAAAATGGGATTATGAAATCCCAACATTCTCCCCCTTTTTGATGATGACAAATATTTAAAAAAATGAAGTGACATACTCAGTTATATGCAGATATCATATCATATGCTATACTCAGTTATATGATGACAAATATGTATGCTCCCCCTTAGAATTTGCCTAAATATTCTCCCCCTTTGTCATTGACAAAAAGATGAGGTAAAATAATAATGTTAGTCGATTAAGAAAGTAGTTAGTCGATTAAAAGAGAATAGCACCAAACTGAACATAGTTGTACCAAACTGAAAATAATATAGCGTTTATGAAACAAAACTAAACAGATCTTTACTAAACAAAACATAGAGGAACCATACAATGTTACTAGCATACGACCAACAACCATCGTAAGCATACGGACAGACATATCCAAAGACCCTTCACTAAGGCCATACAGCCTACAACAAAGACGACTTAGAACCAGCAGAAAAAACATATTGTTCCAAAGCCCAGCACTAAAGCCCGAAGGCCTACAACCCAAAAACAGAAAACCACAACATTTCAGGAAACAACAGACAGTGGCCAAAACATTTGAAAACATCGGACTAAGAAACTGCGACAACAACTGCGACAACGGCGACAACGGGCGGTCTAGTTCTAACGGCCAGAGGGAGAACTGTATTCCTGAGAAGCGCGCCGTGGTTTGCGACGTGGAGTTTCTTCGGGTGCAACTACATTCAGAGCCTCAAGAGAGGAAACAAGCTTGCTCTGATTTAATTGAACCTGGTCTATCACGTGTGCCTACTCAGTCAAGGCCGTACGGAAATCCCTAAACCCAGCAGTCATCGTCTCGCGACGGGATCTAACATCCTCCCTAAGACCGTGAAGAACAGTCATGGTGGTTTGGCGAGCAGTGGAGGAAGTGCGAGGGGTTTGTAAGGGACACGACCTAGGATTAGTGCGACATTCTGGGAAACATTTGTGAACACATTGCTTCTTAATAAAGCTAGGAAAGGTACGAGATGAACCAGGTGTGGATGAACCCGGAGCGTGAGAAGCAGAGGGGCCGAAAGTTGGTTGAACAGGGGTATAGGTAGGGTCGGCGGAATCGGGTTCGTCGACAGGATCTTCTTCAGGGTCTTCTTCTTCTTCTTCATCACTATTTGCAGCATCGGATTCCTCAGGGTCCGGAATATCGAGATGCATATTGTGTAGAGTGATGATGTTGAGATTGTAAGGGTTAGAGACTGCAAGTTCACCCTCAAGAGGAATACTGAACATTTTAAGAACCAAGGTGATGAAAGACTGATGATATATGTGGGTCTGGACTGTTGGATATGGACGACATAAATACACCCATGAGGGGATGTATGAGGGTATACGGTCCTCAGATGTCGCGTGCACGAAGGCATGCGTGAAGGGAACCTTTTCTCGTGTGAAAAGGACCACTCGATAAGTGGAAAAAGCCACACGATAAGTGGAAAAAGCCACTTTATAAGTGCAAAATGGCACTTGATAAGTGGATAAAGAAGAAGATAAATGAATGTGCTAATATAGGCTAATAAGCTTATAATTGGTTATTTCCTACAATAACCACCCCTAAAGCCTATAAATAGGACCCAAGGGTAAGGCATTCATTCACACTTTCCATGCCATAAGTTTGCATAAGGCATCCTTATGTTCTTCTTCTCACTTCCATTAAAATCGTCTTCTAGTTAGAGATTTAGGCGGTGAAACTCTGCTTCGACCCTCCGTGACGAAGTATCGACCGTTGTGGCGAATCCGAGGGCGAAGTTCCGAGATTACCATGCCGTGTACGCAAGCGTAAGTCTCAACTTCATTTATCGATCCTAACGTTGTTTTGACAGGATCCTACATTGGTATCAGATCCATACGGATTCGCTCCGGTCAGACCGTCGCCCTGTCGAAACTATGAACGAGTCGTTGTCTTTTTCACGAATGGGTATCCTACCATTATGGATATGGTAGGAACGCTTCGTGACGGAGAGAACGCAGCGGTTGTTTTTTTCACGTTAGGGTCTCCTACCATTACGAATATGGCAGGAAGTCTCCGTGACGGGAAGAACCGACCGTTCATATCGTCAAACTCGCTCTCTTCATGGATGCTGAGTCTCCATTCATAGGGAATGTGCGCTCTCTTCATGTGGAGCGTGTAGTTTACGAATTTTTGAAGTGGGTTATTTTTTTTGGCACACGGCCATTGGATGATAACTACTTCCTCGACGAACGGGTGCTTCACCGGAGAAGAAGATGGTGGTTATTCCCATCGGGGAAGATGAATTTTGGTGCATGAAATCTATAGCCAAATGGGCAATGGAGGCAATGCATTCCCCCTCCCCATGCGGAGGGGGTTGGCTACGGCCAATGACGACGAACACCACCACTGCACCCCCCTCCGGTGGGGGTATGCGGCCAACCCCGTGAATGGGGGAGGCCAGCCAAGGCCAAAGGGCAATGGCCGGCCAAGGCCAAAATGGCCATGGCCGGGCCATGGCCGGCCTCTGGCCGTGGCCAGGCCAGGCCAGAGTGGCCAGGCCAGGCCAGAGTGGCCAGGCCGGCCTCTGGCCAAGGCCATGTCGGCCTCAGGCCGAGGCCAGGCCAGGCCGGCCTCAGGCCGAGGCTAGGCCGGCCTCAGGCCGAGGCTAGGCCGGCCTCTGGCCGAGGCCAGGCCAGGCCAGAGTGGCCAGGCCGGCCTCTGGCCGAGGCCAGGCCGGCCTCTGGCCGAGGCCAAGCCAGTGGCCTGGCCGGCCCTGGCAGTGGCCTGGCCGGCCCTGGCAGTGGCCTGGCCGGCCCTGGCAGTGGCCTGGCCGGCCCTGGCTGCCACTGGCCGGCCCTAGGCCAGCCTCGGCCAGGGCAGAGGCCCTGGCCGGGGGTGGAGGGTGACAGAACTCTTGGTCGGCATTGGTCGACCAATTCGGGTTTTTTGGTCGACCAATTCAGCCGGAGGCCTTGTCAGTAATTTCGGCCCCGGCCATCTGCAAGGCTAGCCTATACGGGGCCGACGGCAGTCATTAGCGGTAAAATTCTCCTATAAGGGGGGAAGCGCCTGGATCCATACGGGAGCCAGCGACAAATTGCTTGCAGAAAAATCTCCACAAATGGGGGGGATCCGACCTTGGCACGGCAACGGCTTAAACCCGGCAATGGCCAGGGATTGCCGAATATTTCATTAGTATCATATGGGTACTATGTTGAAATATATTTTTTGAAAAATACGTTTTCACACGTTTTGAAAAATTACGTTTTCAAAAACGCTTTTCCGCTGCAAAGTACTATAAGAGTACTTTTTATTTGATAAAGTGATGGGGAAATACTGAAAGTTACTCTAGATGGTGATTGGAAACATAGTGACTTTTCCAATTCTAGAGTAACATCTTCAATATTTTTCGAAAGTAACTTATCAAATTATGAATATCATTCCAAGTGGGAGTTGATTTTAGAACTATCCGTATGGGATATTCTATTATCATTTCAAGTGGGAATTATATCTGAAAAATACGTTTTCAAACTCGTTTTTCTGCTGCTAGTACTATAAGAGTACTATTGTTTGATAAGTGATGGGGGAATATTGAAGGTTGTTCTAGATGGTGATTGGAATCATAGAGACCTTTTCGATTCTAGAACAACATCTTCAATATTTTTCGAAAGTAACTTATCAAATATAATATAATTCCAAGTGGGATTTGAATTTTTAGAACTATCCAAATGGGATATTCTATTATCATTTCAAGTGGGAGTTATATTTTAAGAATTTTTATGCAATGTTTTGATCAAACCTTCGGTTTTGTTTTGCAGCATTTTAAAAGTAAAATGTCTTCCGCTTCAAAGAATATCGTCGCTGAGTTAAACAGAGGTGAAAAACTCAACGGCGATAATTACAAACTTTGGTCCATCAAGATACAATACGTTTTAGAGGAGCAAGAAGTGCTCGAAACTCTAAAGAATGTAATGATTGAACCCGAGTTGGGCACTACGGCCCAACATAGACGAGACAAGGAAGCTTTTGATGCTTGGTCTCGGAAGAACAAGATAGCACGCATTACGTTATTAAGCAGTATGGCTGATGACATAATGCGCATCTTCCGAGAACATGACCTAGCCATGGACATATGGTCCAAGCTATAAGAGAAGTTCGGTGGCACATCGGTGTCCAAACTTCGCGCCTTAACTATAAGGTTCAATTCATATAAGAAATGTCCAGATCATTCCATGGGGAAACATCTGCGACATATGGCGAATCTTATCTCGGAATTAAAGGACACAGGTCATGTGCTCATTGATGAGCAACAAATCCAAGCAGTCATACGTTCCCTACCAAATGGGTGGGACCAAATGAAGATGCATCTCACTCACAATGAGAGCATCAAGAACTTCAGTGACGTTTCAAAGCACCTCGAATTAGAGGAAGAGCGGCTTGCGGCTGCCAAGCCAAGTGCAGAAGTGCACATGGTTGCTAGTTCCTCACATGGGGGAGAGAAACGGAAAGATCGTTCGAAGTTCACAAATGAACGTAAAAAGCAACCTGAGTCTACCAAGAAACCCAAACATAGGGGTGGGCACAAGAAATGGCACAAGAAGAAAGACCTGAAGAAGATCAAGTGCTTCAAGTGCAACAAGCTCGATCACTATGCTCGTTCGTGTACGAGTGGAGGCGACGAGGTAACTTGTAAATATACTAGTTACATATGTGTTTCTAGTTCAATATTTCTTGTGGAATCTAATCCATTTTGGATAATTGATTCAGCTTGCAAGCTAGTCTTGGACAACGGCCGCACTCTCTTACTTCATGATGTTCTCTTCGCTCAAGATATTCGAAGGAATATAATTTCTGTGGTCGTGTTAATGGGTCTTGGCTATAACTGGTTTTTTCATGATTGTAATGTGGACTTAAGTTGTAATAATACTCTTATTGGTACTTGGTTTGTATTTAAAGGATTTATTGTAATGAGTACAATGTATGATTCCTCGTGTAATGAAAATTTCCTTATTGCAAATTCTAAGACTTATGAGTCTGATGTGATTTGTTGGCACGCAAGGCTTGGTCATATTGGACCAACGCGTATGGATAGACTTGCCAAACGTGGCCTTCTATCCAGTGTTTCAAAGGTTGAAATGTCGACCTGCGAACATTGCCTAGTGGGGAAATCTTGTCGCAAGCCGTTTGGAACCGGCACAAGGGCCGAGGTTCCATTACAGCTTATCCATTCGGACATATGTGGTCCGATGAATGTCAAGACAAGACGCGGGAAGTCCTATTTCATCACTTTTATTGATGATTTCACCCGATTCGGACATATCTATTTGATATCCCACAAAAGTGAAGCATTGGCTTGCTTTAAAAACTATATGAGTTTAGTGGAGAATCAATTAGATCGCAAGATTAAGGTCGTGCGAACCGATAGGGGCGGTGAATATCAATCAACAAGTTTAAAGGAACTTTGTGATGAAAAAGGCATAGTACATCAGGTAACTATGCCTTATACTTCTCAACAAAATGTTGTTGCAGAAAGGAGAAATAGGACTTTAATGGAAATGGTCCGTTCAATGATGGCGCAAGCTAACTTGCCAATCACCTTTTGGGGTGATGCATTATTGACGGCCGCTTTCATTTTAAACCGCGTACCCTCGAAATCAGTTAGCTCCACTCCTTATGAGTTGTGGAACCAAAAGTCTCCTGACTTAAACATTTTGAAACCTTGGGGTTGTGCATCCTACGCACATATTTCCTCCCATAAGTATGGCAAACTTGGGCCAATGGGAAGGAAATGTATCTTTATACGATACGCAGAAAACTCCAAAGGTTATGTTTTTGTTAGTCAGGAAGACAATGGTGGGTTAATTGAGTTTGAGTCGAGGGATGTCACTTTCTTGGAAAACGAGTTTCCAAGACAGGGCGAGATAAGTCAGGACCTATCTCTATTTGAGATTTATGATCAAGAAGGATTACCTCATTCGAGTGGGAGAATTCTTGGTGAAAACGAAAATACGTTTCAACCTTCACCAATGGATTATGCGAATGACGATTATCCTATTCCATACGGGAATAATGATCCAAGTGGGAGCAATTCTAACGACCTTCCAAGTGGGAGTGATATTAGAATTGATCTAAATTCAAGTCAACAAGGACTTGAAGAATCTCAAATACGACGTAGTAGTCGTACAAGGTTGGCTCCTCTAAGATTTGAGGATGAATTTCCGCAAACCTTTATGACTTTACTACAAGAAGATGACGAGCCTGCTACTTTCAAACAGGCCGTATCTTGCCCTGCTAAAAGACAAATGGATGGAAGCGATGCAAGAGGAGTTAGAATCCATGAAAGTTAACCAAGTCTGGGACTTAGTTGACTTACCCAGAGGACGTAGTGCTATTGGGAACAAATGGGTTCTCAAGATCAAGCATAAGGCTGATGGCTCTATTGACAGATATAAAGCTCGCCTTGTCGCGAAAGGTTTTACGCAACAAGAAGGGATAGACTACGAAGAGACCTTCTCACTTGTTGTCTGTTTTACCTCGATTCGCCTAATTCTGGCAATGGTAGCTTGCTTAGACCTCTAATTACATCAGATGGATGTAAAGACTGCCTTTCTCAATGGAGAATTGGATGAGGAGATCTATATGGAACAACCAACAGGGTTTCTAAAAGAAGGAAACGAACATAAGGTTTGTAAACTTCATAAATCCATATATGGTCTTAAACAATCCTCGAGGCAATGGTATATACGATTTCAAGAAGTTGTCTTATCAAATGGTTTTTCCATGCTTGATGAAGATAACTGCATATATATCAAGATGATTAAGAGCAAGTACGTTATTATGTCTCTATATGTAGATGACATTTTAATAGCCGGAAATGACAAGGGCTTTGTGATGGATATCAAGGCTTGGCTTTCATCAGTTTTTGAGATGAAAGACATGGGAGAAGCTGCATATATCCTTGGAGTTAAGATTTCAAGGAATCGTTCGAAGAAACTTCTTTATCTTTCACAGGAGACTTATATAAAGAAGGTTTTAGAACGTTTTAATATGCAGGACTGCAAGTCCATTGATACTCCTATAAAGCAAGTGCGACAATTTATGTCTGAAATCATGTCCAAAGAACCAAAAGGAAAAGGAAATTATGGAAAAAGTTCCATATTCCAGTGCAGTTGGTAGTCTTATATACGCTAAGATGCGTACAAGACCGGACATCTGTTTTGCCGTTGGAATGGTAGGTCGTTACCAATCCAACCCAGGGCAAGAACACTGGAAAGCGGTTAAGAGGATAATGCAGTATTTTAAAGGAACTGCAGACTTGCAAAAGACTATGATAAGACCAAGAAGGTAGACATAAGGTACTTATCTACGCATGAGATGGTAGCGGATCCGCTTACGAAGGCGATCCCCAGAGATGTGTTTTACAAACACTTATCATCTCAAGGATTGCGTAAGAGCTGAGTTGTACCAATATAAATTCCCATGTCTGTAAATGATCAAATTTAATAAAAGAATAAGTTCTTTTTCAAACATTGCATATGAATTTCTTGAGAAATGTTTGTGTACATTTTTGAAATCTCAGCTATACTTTCTAGTATGTCAGACAGATTGAGGTTGGCTCTCTCACATGAGCAACCGCCTTATTCTATCAGACGGATAGAATAGAGATGAGACCTGTTTAAAGTCAAAATCATCAGACGGATGATTTAGAGTCATGACTTAAACAAAATGGTCGCATGAAAGATATGCATCATATGGATGCTTACAGAAGATCTAAGAGGATTTTGAAATCCTATCTGTCTAAATGCGGGATGTGAGTCCAAAGGATTATTTGAGTAGAAAAAGGGACTCAAAGTCAGACATTATGGTGTCTGATCATCATCCTTACAACATCATTGAGACATACACTCCCTGGGAAAGGAGCGATGTTGTAATACGTGTTCATACTACGTATGCTTTTTTGACCATTGGGTTAGAATAGTAAATAAGTTTACTATTATGTGAGACCCAAAGACCACATGGGTCTTAACTCGTTACCCTTATGGACTCTAATTGGTTCCTTAAGATTTGACTGGGTGATTGCTATCTTAGCATGTTGCTTATGGACTATGGTTAATTCGGTCCGGCGGGGCATGTTAGAAAAGCGAGTCAAGTCAAGATTGAAAGGATCGCAAGAAGAGGAAGATTAATTTCGCATTCACATTTGGACTTTAAAGATTCAAAGCTGGCCAGCCAATTGCAATCCAGATGGGATTCAATTGTTGAATATAAAGTATAAGAAATGTGAAGAAATAATCTAGGGTAAAGCATGCGTTGATCTACTCAACTTTGCACCTCGAGGAGTGTTGTGTATCTCTAACAAGTGCACAATAGCGGACTCTATGCGCATGACGGTCACACGGCCTATTTCTCGGTATGACAAACAGGATAGTTAGAGGAAAATAAGTTTCCTTACAATCCCCTCAAGTGTGAGTGGGAGATGTTGGATATGGACGACATAAATACACCCATGAGGGGATGTATGAGGGTATACGGACCTCAGATGTCGCGTGCACGAAGGCATGCACGAAGGAAACCTTTTCTCGTGTGAAAAGGACCACTCGATAAGTGGAAAAAGCCACACGATAAGTGGAAAAAGCCACTTTATAAGTGCAAAATGGCACTTGATAAGTGGATAAAGAAGAAGATAAATGAATGTGCTAATATAGGCTAATAAGCTTATAATTGGTTATTTCCTACAATAACCACCCCTAAAGCCTATAAATAGGACCCAAGGGTAAGGCATTCATTCACACTTTCCATGCCATAAGTTTGCATAAGGCATCCTTATGTTCTTCTTCTCACTTCCATTAAAATCCTCTTCTAGTTAGAGATTTAGGCGGTGAAACTCTGCTTCGATCCTCCGTGACGAAGTATCGACCGTTGTGGCGAATCCGAGGGCGAAGTTCCGAGATTACCGTGCCGCGTATGCAAGCGTAAGTCTCAACTTCATTTATCGATCCTAACGTTGTTTTGACAGGATCCTACATGGACTGGTCGAAGAAGAGACTGCAAGATCACAAAACCCCAATTTATAGGCAACCCACCCATTACTGCATAAAGAAAATGTTCCAACTCATTGGATATATAGTTAAAAGAGCCACCTTTCGGCATGAGATTGGAAACAATGACCTTGAGGATGATGCGAGCAGACGGGTGGAAATGAACGGCTGAGAGCTTGTGAACCCAGGGGGTTGCGATTTTGGCAAGGATTCGAGGATCGGTCATATTCAAGTTAAGGGAGCCCGAAAAATGAGAAGGGAGATCAAGGAGTTGACGTGCGTTTATATTTCATATATTTGCGCGCGTTTTCTTCCGTGTTTCTCCGTATTTTCTGCCGTATTTTATTTGTTTTCTTGTATTTTCTTGTTTTCTTTCATTTTTCCGTGTTTTTGGTATTTTGCAGGAATTTCTAGCATTTTGGACATAAAAACGACGATATCACAAGTCCCCGGCGCAACGGGAGGAGTCACGCATGACCCAGGGGGTCAAACGACGATGATTGCAACATTCAGCCCCTCACCCGATCGGTTGAACAAAGTCAACCGATCGGGTGATGCACGCGTGCACCACCCGGTCTCAGCTAGAGCTCAAGCGGATGTCACCCGAATGGTTCTCAGGCCGGTTCATTGCGGCCGTTTCTCTGTCTTTTCGAGCCAAATGCCAACCGATCGGGTGACTCTCACCCGATCGGTTCATCTGTAGCTGATTCTGAGGAGCCAAAACACGGGCATCCAACCGACCTCTTCACCCGATGGCGCCATGATCCAACCGGTCACCCCAAGAACTCAACCGACCGGTTCATCTGACCGGGTGAAGCTCCGTCGTTTTCTGTTTATTATTTGTAACAGATCACCCGATCGGTTGACTTGTCAACCGATCGGGTGGCGTTTTTCCTGTGGTTTTGGACCCGATCCGTTAGGGCTCGGAATGGGGGCTATAAATACCCAATGCTGGCCGACTTTTAGGGAATCTTCTTCTTGTTCTCCTTCAGTTTTTAGGGCTTTTTGCCCCTTATCTTGTGAAGCTTAGGGTAGTTTAGATTAGGTCTTTGCTCAATAAATCTTGTACCGAATTGTTGGATTCGAATCAAGATAAGTATTTCTTTCTCTTGTTTTCCATTATTTTGTGTTGTATTTGTTTTGTTCAATGATGAATGTGTGTATGTCTTTTGTGTTGGTTGTTTATATGTTTTTCATCGTTGAGTAGTTTGATGAACCCTAATACGGGTTAGGGTAGGATTGATGCTTGGAAATTTACATTTGACTTGATTGCATGGTATGTGTTCGATGAAATGTGTCAATGGGGATTTCTAGCAATCTGGGTCTAATTCGTATGGCAACACACTAGTTGTGTTGGGGGTTGGGGTCCGGTGCTTGTCCAGTCAAGATCCGCTTCGATGTATTGCTAGAAATCACATTCGACCTATTTGGCTATTAGGGTTACGCGGGGGTGTTTCATTGTCATTGGCGGGAGAAAGACCACCTTTGACCGTCGGGCCAAGGGGGAATAAACTTGGCGGTTGACTCCCTAGCCATAGCTCACGCCCCCAGCGTAGACATCGAGTCCTAGCGTGCGGGAACGGCTTGGACGAAATGTTGGGAGATATCATTGTGGCCTTAATGCTCTCGGTTGCGGAATGTGTTAATGGACATGGGAATGCCCACCGTCTGGAACCGGGTAGGCCTAGCGTGCTTGGCACCGACCGGAATATCGGGCCATGGACGCTAGGTACCACCTTTTGGGGCAATGTCTCACCCTGGGTCAAGTCAAATGCCAAGTGTCATGAATGCTCTAGCCCGTGTTAGCGGGGATTCGTTTCTTGTCTTTTTTCATTTCTTTCTTTTATTTCTACACTTCACCCACATTATCCACGTAGCTAGCACACAACCTAGGCAAGGCTAGTAGCCATTCAAGCCATCCACCTCCCTGAGTTCGATAAACCCGCACCCTACACTAACCGTGCACTTGTGGTAAAACGACACCGTGCCCAAACCGTAAACGGGGCGCCGGTCAAGTTTTTGGCGCCGTTGCCGGGGAGGCGTTCGGTTTGATATTAGCTTAGCTTGGGTTCGTTAGACTACGCATAAAAACAAAATTTTTTTTTTCTTTTTCTTTTAAAAAATATATTCAATAACCAAGAAAATTTTCCCCCACCATTATATTATCTTTTTGTTATTTTCTTGTACTATTGACGCTCCTCTCTAGTTTTCTTATTTTTGTTGTCCAGGTATCTTTGGTGTAACCATGTGGAGATCAAATTTCGATGCTCAGATGGGAGGATACGATCCTTATTCAGTTGTGGTTTGTGAGACTTGTGGGATGGTGGGGCACATGTATTATGATTGCCCATTTACGCTTGAGAGCCTCCCCCCACTCCAAGGCCAAACATTTTCCCACAATCTTAGCCCAAACACCTCCCATCCATTTCCTCAACCTTATACCCCTCTGCAAACACAAGAAGAATCAAGCCTCGTGTCTCTCCTTGAAAGTGCCATGTTTAACCAATGCCAAATATTACAAAACTTAATGGTACCAATCATCGGGCCTACACCGAGGAGAGGGGATGAAGGAGAGGATATACCCACTTCCATGGTTGAGACCACCATGCCATCGGCCACCATAGACACATCTCAAGCAGATACCCCATTTTTCCATCACTACCACTTGGATGACGAAGCATTTTTTGATGATGATAGTGAGGATGGGGAGATTTATCTAGGATCTGTGGGAGAGATTTCTTGTCTTGATTTGGATACCCCACATGAGTCCTATGAGAGCACTGAGGAGTTTACAGAGATTTTGCATACCGGCGAGGAGGATGTGCGTGAGGACGAGGACACCATGACCACATACGAGGGGTCCGCTCTACATCCACCTCCACAGCCATCTTTGTCTCAGCTTCTTCCTTGGTCTGTGGTCAACCACGAGGATGTCATTCAGGACATCGGGCAGATGGTGGAGTATGAGCATATCATCGAGGAGGACGTACATGAGGGCTTGGATACGATCGTCCACTTCATGGAGCCCGAGCCACATCTACCTCTACCGTCACGCTCCACTTCTTCTGCGGCTGAGCATCTACTTGAGCTTATTACCCCTATTCAGTGAGATTTTCATACTCACTCTCACTCCACATTTAAGTCTCGCTTTTCACGTCCTATTCCTTTAGACTTATATATTTTTGACACACCATATCTCTCGCAGGACACAGGATCGACTTCCCTTGAGGTATGCTGCGGTGTGTCACCACCTGGAGAGAAACTTCACATGGAGAGCGGGGATTTGATCGTCGCTAGCACAGAGGATATCATACCATTTTCAGGGAGTGTTCGCCACATTTCATATATTTTACCATCATTTGTCGGCGACTATCGCTGGGATACATTTATTTTGGGAAATAATTTCTTGCCATGGACTAATGCACCTCGTCCTTTGCAGGTCACAGGTGGACACCTACGAGGGATGCTTGGAGGTGTATTGCTTGGGTCCATTGGCACACGTGGCACAGCGCTTCTAGCGGAGCCCCAGAAGGAGCAGTTAGAGCAGCTACCTGCCCCACTTCAGATCTTGGATCCGCCTATGCTCAGGTGTATCCTAATCCAGTAGTGTAAAAATTTACCGCTTTCTAGTTTAGATTTGAATAATCTCGTCTCCTCTCATTAGCGAGGGGAGCGTATCTAGGATTTGCTTTTGCATCTTAATAACCCTTCATGTCGTGCCCTTATATCATTTCACCCACATCCTCTTCCGAGGAGAACAAGCAGACTGTCTCTCCTGCATTCTGATTTCTTTCTTTTCCGATTTTCCCCTTAGCATATCTCTACATCCCCATTGGTCGTATCATTTTGCTAGCATTGTCATGTTCAGCTTGGGGGAAATCGACTTTTGTGTGCATGTTTTCGTGTGTCATTGTCGTGTGTTTGTGTCTTTGAGTCCTTCGTTGCGTTTTATATCTTTTATTTTGTATGTTTCTTTCTCTTTATTTTCCAGTTTTGTTCGTGTGTTTTTCGTGTTTTTCATTTTTTGTGTCAGTGCACCCCCCATTTTCATTGCCCTCCCATATTTACTACTATTGCATTGAGGACAATGCAAGTTTCAGCTTGGGGGAGTCACACTTCGTGCGTCATTTGTCTCTTTTTCTTCGTTATTTGAGTCGTTTTTCTCCGTGTTTTTCTTTTTTTCTTTTTCTTTTCTTCTTTTTATCTCTTTCTCCTAGAGATGAACCCTATGATGAATTGCCACGAAAATCACACGCGCACCTTGCACAGCTTCGATAATCACATTCACTAACCCTAGGATATCGAGTCCTCTTGCATTTCATGCATCGCGGGTCCACTTAGCTTTTTGTGAGTCGTGCGTCGTGCCTAGCTGTTTGGTGTGCTTCTACCTTGTGATTATGTTTTATATACCTATCCTTGGTTGACCCCTAGATTATCATGCTTCGATTTGAATATGCGGTATTTGCTTCTACTATCTGCTTCTATATGCATGCTATATTTATATCGTATATTTCAATTCGCATGTGTCAGGATTCCACAAATAAGGACTAGGATAACCCATTTAGCCTATGCTCTGATTAGCGAGAAATATCTCCTTTGTCCAAGTATTTAGAATCCGATTTCATTTTTTATTTTACTTGGTGCAAATCCCCTCGTCGTGTACCGTTCTCCTACTTGGGAGAGTACACATGTAAATATCCCAATTCCCAAAAATCCAAAAAAAGGAGAAAAGAAAAGAAAAACCCAAAAAGGTGAGAAATGAAAAGAAAAGAAAAAAAAATACAAATACCCAAAACCCAAAAAAAAAAATTCCAGTGTGAATATTTTCCTACTTGCCATGAATAAGGGGAAGGCGAGAATTTGCACCGAGTGTTCTACTCCACATCTTCTCAACCTCCATCGTTTTCGAAAACACTTGGCATATGGACCTTCTAGCGATTACCTAGGCTATAGTGTGATGATTTCCTAGTCCCTAGCTGTGGAGTCCCCGATGCATGATATGCTTCTATTCTTATACTCTTCTCATCATGCTTGAGCTAATATTGACCACAATTTCAAATTGAATCGATATTTGGGTCTTTCTTTGGGTATGTGTATATGGAGCTTTATTGCACAATGTAGATAGTGATACCGTTTGTTAGCACACGACCACGCTCACTCGCGCTTCACTGCGTGGGCCCACGGCACTTGTTTGGACTTACATTCCTTGGTTTAGTGTTGTGTTTTGTCGTATGCTTGCTTCGTGTGGCGTGTTTGATTTTGTTGGCCCTTATGGGCGATCTAGGATATAGAGTTCTCTTTTTCTCTCCTTCTCTCTATTTTCTCCCTCCGAGCTCCTACTCTCACTCGTCTTCCTCGAGGACGAGGAAGAGTTCAGCATGGGGGATTTTGACGAGCGTTTATATTTCATATATTTGCGCGCATTTTCTTCCGTGTTTCTCCGTATTTTCCACCGTCTTTTATTTGTTTTCTTGTATTTTCTTGTTTTCTTTCACTTTTCCGTGTTTTTGGTATTTTACAGGAATTTCTAGCATTTTGGACATAAAAACGACGATATCACAAGTCCTCGGTGCAACGTGAGGAGTCACGCGTGACCCAGGGGGTCAAACGACGATGATTGCATCATTCAGCCCCTCACCCGATCGGTTGAACAAAGTCAACCGATCGGGTGATGCACGCGTGCACCACCCGGTCTCAGCTAGAGCTCAAGCGGATGTCACCCGACTGGTTCTCAGGCCGGTTCATTGCGGCCGTTTCTCTGTCTTTTCGAGCCAAATGCCAACCGATCGGGTGACTCTCACCCGATCGGTTCATCTGTAGCTGATTCTGAGGAGCCAAGACATGGGAATCCAACCGACCTCTTCACCCGATGGCGCCATGATCCAACCGGTCACCCCAAGAACTCAACCGACCGGTTCATCTGACCGGGTGAAGCTCCGCCGTTTTCTGTTTATTATTTGTAACAGATCACCCGATCGGTTGACTTGTGAACTGATCGGGTGGCGTTTTTCCTGTGGTTTTGGACCTGATCCGTTAGGGCTCGGAATGGGGGCTATAAATACCCAATGTTGGCCGACTTTTAGGGAATCTTCTTCTTGTTCTCCTTCAGTTTTTAGGGCTTTTTGCCCCTTATCTTGTGAAGCTTAGGGTAGTTTAGATTAGGTCTTTGCTCAATAAATCTTGTACCGAATTGTTGGATTCGAATCAAGATAAGTATTTCTTTCTCTTGTTTTCCATTATTTTGTGTTGTATTTGTTTTGTTCAATGATGAATGTGTGTATGTCTTTTGTGTTGGTTGTTTATATGTTTTTCATCGTTGAGTAGTTTGATGAACCCTAATACGGGTTAGGGTAGGATTGATGCTTGGAAATTTACATTTGACTTGATTGCATGGTATGTGTTCGATGAAATGTGTCAATGGGGATTTCTAGCAATCTGGGTCCAATTCGTATGGCAACACACTAGTTGTGTTGGGGGTTGGGGTCCGGTGCTTGTCCAGTCAAGATCCGCTTCGATGTATTGCTAGAAATCACATTCGACCTATTTGGCCATTAGGGTTACGCGGGGGTGTTTCATTGTCATTGGCGGGAGAAAGACCGCCTTTGACCGTCGGGCCAAGGGGGAATAAACTTGACGGTTGACTCCCTAGCCATAGCTCACGCCCCCAGCGTAGACATCGAGTCCTAGCGCGCGGGAACGGCTTGGACGAAATGTTGGGAGATATCATTGTGGCCTTAATGCTCCCGGTTGCGGAAGGTGTTAATGGACATGGGAATGCCCATCGTCCGGAACCGGGTAGGCCTAGCGTGCTTGGCACCGACCGGAATATCGGGCCGTGGACGCTAGGTACCACCTTTTGGGGCAATGTCTCACCCTGGATCAAGTCAAATGCCAAGTGTCATGAATGCTCTAGCCCGTGTTAGCGGGGATTAGTTTCTTGTCTTTTTCATTTCTTTCTTTTATTTCTACACTTCACCCACATTATCCGCGTAGCTAGCACACAACCTAGGCGAGGCTAGTAGCCATTCAAGCCATCCACCTCCCTGAGTTCGATAAACCCTCACCCTACACTAACCGTGCACTTGCGGTAAAACGACACCGCGCCCAAACCGTAAACGGGGCACCGGTCAGGAGTTCACAGATCTTACGAAGGGTAAGACAGATCGGAAAACTCTTGACGCGGGTAAGGATATGGGTGTCACGTCCGACGACGCAAGGCTCTAGGTTGGCATAGAACTCTCGAACAAGGAGTGGATAGTAGGGTTCCTTGTTCCCAAGAGCCCAAATTTTCTCGAGGTCGACGGCTGAAAGGATGGAGAGGATGTTGAACGAGGCAAGAGCGGAGTAATCGATGAATCGCTCAGGATGAAATTTTGCACTCGCGGAGGCTTTGAAGCGATTCTCGGTCGCAACATCACGAAATTGAGGGAGAGCCATGGAAGAGGAAGAAGATGAAAGAATGGTTCGGTTGGGGAGAAAGGGTGAACAGGAGAAGATAAAAGAAATGGAAAGAAAAAGCCGAAAATAAATAGGCAGAATTTGAAGTAGTTATCCAAGCGAACGGGTGCCATGATCAGTGCGAGAGCAGTTTTAGAAACTGAATGGGATAGAAAGAACTGAAAAAGTGTTCAAAAAATATGTGAAGAGGCGGGAGGAAGAAGATACGTTAACACGAAAAGACATAAGTTGGATCGAAAACGGTTTAAAAACCGCGTTAGTCGGCTAATATGTTGGTTAGTCGGCTAAGGTAACGGAATAATAAAAAAAATATCTAGATCGCACCGTTCGGATTTTGATTAAAAAATATTTAAAAAAATTTGAAAAGATAAAAAACTAGGTTGGAAAGGACGGTAGTGGTTGAAAGGTATTTAAGTTTTGTAAGAAAGTTTGGTCATTGCATTGAATAGGGTAGGTGAAGTCTTCTTTCCAAGGGGAAATGATGATGAAAATGTTGGTTCCATGGCAAAATGGGATGGCCGACGCAAGAAGCCAAAAAAAAAAACTCATGTCAGGATGTGGGAACCAAGGGAAGTGGGAGAATTTTAAGAGTTTTTAAATAAATTCTTATGGGAAAAAGACAAGCCAAATGAAAAGGTGGAGGTTGGTAGGGAATTGAATATTCCGAATAGATAGGAACGGATCCCAAACATGGTTTTTTAAAAAAAAATGGGACCAACGAATATGTAAAAATAATGGTTTGTAAAATTAATCCGGTTATATTAGTCGATTAAACAAGACTTTAGTCGACTTAAAAACTAAGTAATATAAAATTATAAGAAAATTCCAGAAATTCACAAAAATTGGAAAACATTATATGATAAATTCAGATTCACTGATGATGCCCAGATCTCTTCTAAGTTTAATGAAAGATTCCTCTTTTAAAGGCTTAGTTAAGATGTCGGCAATCTGATGTTCAGTGGAAATGAATTTCAAAACTATATCCCCCTTTTGGACATGATCATCTAAAAAATGATGACGGACATCTATATGCTTAGTGCATGAATGATGAACTGGATTTTTAGACAAATTAATTGCACTAGTGTTTCAGCTATTTTTTCGCAGAACACATTAATTGTACGGAGAGTGTGGGGTCAACGCGGTCAAAGGGAGGGACCCGCGGGACCCCCGAGTTGTCGTGGCTGTAGCTCGAGACGGAGATGACCGGTGGGGTCGACCGACGGCGCGTTCGCTCGAGCGGGAAGGTGCGGCCCCGTTCTTTGGCGTGCCGAGGGGTAGCCTCGGCGAGATGACAGCCTCCGGGATCGGTTGAAGGCAGAGTCGCTCGCAGCGGGGCGTGCGGATCCTCGCGTCGGCTCGGCGAGGGGTAGCCTTGGCAGAGCGACGTCCTCGTGATGGAGGAGACGAACGAGGTCGGGGACGAGGGCGCTTGGCTCCGGCTGGAAGGACGCCGAGGGGTAGCCTCGGCGTCGCTGGAACTCCTGGACCTGAATAGACGAGAGAGCTCGTCAGGGGGGTCGGACCTTGGTTCCGACCGAAGCCCCTCCGATGCCAAAGTCAGATCTGGTCTGATAAGTGCTCGGTGGGATCGAGTATGGCTCGCGGAGAGACCGATACTCGAGTCCTCGGGCCGAGCTTTGGAGGAGAAATATTCAAGGTGGAAGAAGGTGTAAGATGGGAGTATGAGGTACCTCCGTTGTCGGTGGTGAAGATCCGGCCCTCTGGTGGATGATGACCACCCTTCCCTCATATAGACGAATCCTCCTCATAATGTGCCATGACGTGACATCATGGCCGCCATTCATGGGGTCGTGCAAATGGGGAAGTGTTGGCCCCCTCTAATTGCGCCCACTTGATGACGCCATGAAGGTGGAGTCATGGCCATGAGTGATTGCCATAATTGGCAGTCCATGATGGCGGGGGAGTGATGGCCATTAAGTCTGGCCATGAAGTCGAGCCTTGATGGCTAGATGGCCATTTAAGTTGGGCCATTAGAGTGAAGGCCATTTAAGTCGGGCCATTATCGGTGAGAGTGATGGCACTTGGCGGTTGCCATATTTGGTGAATGTTTCCTTGACTTGGGCCCCGATTTCCTCCACTGAGAAAGTGGGCCTTCGTCATGGGTGGAGAAGCGCGGCCCTCCCGTGAGATCCTTGGGCCGAGGCCCCAAGGTCGTAGTAGTCGGGTTGACCAGTCGTAGTTGACTTGGCTCTTCAGGGCCCGGCCAAATTAGTCCCGTTAACATGCCCCCATCTTTTGAGCTCTACCATTGTTGAGGTGGAGGTCGGGAGATGTAGTATAATGGGGAAGAAGTTGTACTCTCTGCAAAACTTTGGTCCGTCTCGCGGAGTTTGGCTAGGGACGATAGATCGTCAGCCTGGGATTCGTTCGGTTGCGGGGGGAGTCACCCATCGACTTACGGCCGACGAATGAGATTTGTTCGGTGGCGAGGGGAGTTGCCCCTCGACTTACGGCCGACGAAGGAGATCCGTTCGGTGGCGAGGGGAGTTGCCCCACGGCTTACGGCCGACGAAGGAGATCCGTTCGGTGGCGAGGGGAGTTGCCCCTCGGCTTACGGCCGACGGAGGAGATCCGTTCGGTGGCGAGGGGGTTGCCCCTCGGCTTACGGCCGACGAAGGAGATCCGTTCGGTGGCAAGGGGAGTTGCCCCTCGGCTTACGGCCGACGAAGGAGATCCGTTCGGTGGCGAGGGGAGTTGCCCCTCGGCTTACGGCCGACGAAGGAGATCCGTTCGGTGGCGAGGGGAGTTGCCCCTCGGCTTACGGTCGACGAAGGAGTGCTCGGCCTGCTGGGGGGTTGCCCCCAGCCCTTTGACCGATCTGTTCGTTCGGTTGCGAAGGGAGTTTCCCCTCGACTTATGGCCGACGAAAAGGGTGAAGTCCTTGTGAAGCCTTTCGAAGATTCCAGGGTGGCGCTCTGCCACTGCTTCGTCCAGCTCGGTGGATGCAGGAGTTGTTCGGCAAGCGGGGACCCAGCAGCACGATCGGAGGAGCAATCTGGGTGCTTGAACTTGGACGGGGGTGCTTCGGCCAGATCGGCTTGGCCACGGTCGGAGGAGCGGTCTGGGTGCTCGGCTGGTTCAATCAGCTCCGTCGCAGTGGGGATAACTTTGTAAGCTCGATAAGGTGTCTTGGCGTTGAGACTCCGATACTTGGCGAGGTGGTCGGATTCGTCTGGTCGGCCTTCTCCTGGGTTGTTTAAACTGGTGTGGTCGGCCTCCTCTTGGATGGGTCGGCCTCGTCTAGACACAGCTCTAGTTCTATTTCCAAATTCAGCTCCAGCTCCAGCTCCAGCTATAGCTTTTGTCTGGACCGCATCTCCCGCCCCGGCTCCAGCTTTTGTCTGGATCCTTGCTCCTGCTCCAGCTCCTGCTCTCGCTCCGGCTCCCGCTTTTGTCTGTTTGGCGGTACGACCAAGGCAGCTCGGCAAGGGCGGCACAGTGATGGGAGCTCAGCCCATATGTTTGGCGATGGCAGCACAGTGTTGGTAGGGCGGACGTCGAGACAATGGCCAGAGATGCTGGTAGGGCCATCGATGAAGGCCGAGTCGGGGCTAAGCCCGACTCCTGTGAGGGTCGTCGGTGTTGTCTCTTGTCTGAACTCGATCGAGATCTCATTCTCCTTGGCAACCTTGCCAGGCCACTCGTAGCCTTGCGTCTTCCTGGCCCGTCCCCGGATCTAGACGCACTCCTTGCGCCTCTCCCTCAAGTTGGCCGAGTCCGCAATGCCGGTCGCCGTGTGCTCCGGCGTTGTCGCGACCATGGCAGCCTTATCTACAAGCTTTTTGTGAGACATTTGTTGAAACCAGAGGATGTGGCTTTTTATCACCATCTCGCAAGAAGTTTAAGAGAGGAGAATTGTTAGGGAAGCTCTTGTAGTTGTCTGAAAGCACACAATTAATTAGCAAAGGGGGAAGAGGACAGTTTGACCTTTTTGCTGGGTCGGCTTCGGCCTCGGCCTGGACTGGTCAGCCTCAGCCTCGGCCTGAACTGGTCGGCCTCCTCTGGGGTCGGCCTCGGCCTGGTCCTGGACTGGTCGGCCTCCTCAGGGGTCGGCCTCGGCCTGGACTGGCTGGCCTCCTCTGGGGTCGGCCTCGGCCTGAACTGGTCGGCCTCCTCAGGGGTCGGCCTCGGCCTCGGCCTGAACTGGTCAGCCTCGGCCTCGGCCTGGACTGGTCGGCCTCCTCTGGGGTCGGCCTCAGCCTCAGCCTGCACTGGTCAGCCTCGGCCTCGGCCTGGACTGGTCGGCCTCCTCAGGGGTCGGCCTCGGCCTCGGCCTGAATTGGTCAGCCTCGGCCTCGGCCTGGACTGGTCGGCCTCCTCAGGGGTCGGCCTCGGCCTGGACTGGTCAGCCTCCTTTTGGCGATGGTTGGGCTGACATCTTAGATCAGTGAGGATACGAGCCGCTGCCAACGAAAGCCAGTAAGGCTCTGAATAAGATCGTTCATTATATCCCAAGCACTTGGATATGGGGTGAGCTCGGAGACAGTTGTGTAAACAGAGCCCTCTTGGAGAATGTTACGCAAGCTTTCAGAGCTCGGTGATACTGTACATGCTTGATCTTTGGAATTTGGCCCCGCTATTGTTCCGATGTAGAATTTGGGCAGAGGGAACTCCAGTCAAGGTAGTTTGAGTGTTGGTGTAGAGAGATCCAAAGGTTGGAGCAGCTAAGGCCCATGCAGTGGCGATGACCCTCTGTTGTTCGATCAACCTCGATCCCGACCTAGCGACCGACGAGGACCCCCGTTGTTCGATCGACGCTGGAACAATAACGAGGACCCACCGTTGTTCGATCGGAGCTGGGACGTCGACGAGGATCTGTTGTTGTTCGATCGGAGCTGGGACCTCGACGAGATCCCGTCGTCGTTCGATCGGAGCCGGGACATCGACGAGGACCTTTTAGGGGATCAACCTCGATCTCGAATTTTTTGGGCCCAAACGTCGGAGTAGCTGAGATCAAGGTGGCGACGAGGACCCTGTACTCGATCCCAGGGAAGTCGTTCTTCTTCGGTTGCAGGGGGCGACGGCAACGTTGATGGGCGAGATATATAGAATTTGAACGAGAGGAGACAGATCTCTTTCTTTTGGATAGTGAAGAACCCGCCGGGAGTCGATTGGGGTGAGTCTCAATCATGATGCAGCAATGGATCACAACGTCCGCGGGGCTGTGTGGGATCGCCATGGATCTGATCCAGTCATCCCACAACCCCATCGATCCAGATGAGTAGGATCGTGATGGTCCCAGGAAAGGGCAGAGGGCAGATTCGAGCAGATTCTGATCACCTCGGCATGGCTGGTGTTGCCGTTGCAGACGAGCGGGTAGGCATGTCGGGTTTACTACCCCGCCCACCCGTCGGAACGTCAGCTCCACCCAGAAGCATCATGCCATGAACCGGGCCAGCTCTAGGTTGGGCTCTGCCAGTGGGTCGACGTCTAGGGACTGCGCCGGGCTCGAGTCAGTGGACGATCTTTCTGTGCATCAGCTTGGCATCATCCTTCTGTATCACTCTTGGTCCACGCGATAATAGAGATTCGATCTTCGTATATATATGGAGATCTTAATTAACGGGACGAGTCATAGTCCGTGTGGTTGACGACGTGGATGTCGACTCGTTCCCACAGACGGCGCCAAATGTTTCAGCTATTTTTCGCAGAACACATTAATTGTACGGAGAGTGTGGGGTCAACGCGGTCAAAGGGAGGGACCCGCGGGACCCCCGAGTTGTCGTGGCTGTAGCTCGAGACGGAGATGACCGGTGGGGTTGACCGACGGCGCGTTCGCTCGAGCGGGAAGGCGCGGCCCCGTTCTTTGGCGTGCCGAGGGGTAGCCTCGGCGAGATGACAGCCTCCAGGATCGGTTGAAGGCAGAGTCGCTCGCAGCGGGGCGTGCGGATCCTCGCGTCGGCTCGGCGAGGGGTAGCCTCGGCAGAGCGACGTCCTCGTGACGGAGGAGACGAACGAGGTCGGGGACGAGGGCGCTTGGCTCCGGCTGGAAGGACGCCGAGGGGTAGCCTCGGCGTCGCTGGAACTCCTGGACCTGAATAGACGAGAGAGCTCGTCAGGGGGGTCGGACCTTGGTTCCGACCGAAGCCCCTCCGATGCCAAAGTCAGATCTGGTCTGATAAGTGCTCGGTGGGATCGAGTATGGCTCGCGGAGAGACCGATACTCGAGTCCTCGGGTCGAGCTTTGGAGGAGAAATATTCAAGGTGGAAGAAGGTGTAAGATGGGAGTATGAGGTACCTCCGTTGTCGGTGGTGAAGATCCGGCCCTCTGGTGGATGATGACCACCCTTCCCTCATATAGACGAATCCTCCTCATAATGTGCCATGACGTGACATCATGGCCGCCATTCATGGGGTCGTGCAAATGGGGAAGTGTTGGCCCCCTCTAATTGCGCCCACTTGATGACGCCATGAAGGTGGAGTCATGGCCATGAGTGATTGCCATAATTGGC
Organism: Scilla litardierei; assembly: GCA_030789695.1. Classification (NCBI taxonomy): domain Eukaryota; kingdom Viridiplantae; phylum Streptophyta; class Magnoliopsida; order Asparagales; family Asparagaceae; genus Scilla; species Scilla litardierei. The sequence continues at coordinate 55,323,210 of CM061140.1, read as the reverse complement.
GGTCCATGATGGCGGGGGAGTGATGGCCATTAAGTCTGGCCATGAAGTCGAGCCTTGATGGCTAGATGGCCATTTAAGTGGGGCCATTAGAGTGAAGGCCATTTAAGTCGGGCCATTATCGGTGAGAGTGATGGCACTTGGCGGTTGCCATATTTGGTGAATGTTTCCTTGACTTGGGCCCCGATTTCCTCCACTGAGAAAGTGGGCCTTCGTCATGGGTGGAGAAGCGCGGCCCGCCCGTGAGATCCTTGGGCTGAGGCCCCAAGGTCGTAGTAGTCGGGTTGACCAGTCGTAGTTGACTTGGCTCTTCCGGGCCCGGCCAAATTAGTCCCGTTAACAACTAGTGTTATCACACATTATAGGACATGTGGAACACTGAATGCCATAATCTGAGATAGTTTGTTTCATCTATAAAATTTGTGCACATGCTAACCCAGCGGCAATATATTCTGTCTCTGTGGTAGATAATGAAATAGAATTTACTTTTTGCTAAACCATGATACCAAAGCATGTCCAAGAAAATGACATGTACCACTGGTACTCTTTCGGTCTGATTTGCAACCAGCAAAATCTACGTCACTATATGATAATAAATCATATGTGCTAGTTTTAGGATAAAATAATCCATAATCAGAAGTATGTTTAACATATCTAATTATCCGTTTTACAGCAGTTAGATGTGACATCTTAGGATCTGCTTGAAAACATGCGCATAAACAAACTGAAAACATAATATCTCGTCTACTAGCAGTTAAATAAAGTAGAGAGCCAATCATACCTCTGTAAAGACATTGATCAACACTCTTACCATTTAAGTCTTTGTCTAGTGATGTAGATGTACTCATTGTAGTATGTTTATCAGCAAAAGTCTCTAAACCAAAACGCTTGATGAGTTCTATGGCGTACTTTGATTTATGGATGAAGATACATTCCTTCATTTGTTTGATTTGAAGTCCAAGGAAGTAGTTGAGTTCGCCCATATGACTCATTTCAAATTCCTTCTGCATAATCTTAGAAAAATCTAAACAAAGAGTTTCATTAGTTGAACCAAATATAATATCGTCAATGTATATTTGAATAATAATGATGTCAGATTTTATATTTTGAATAAAAAAAGTTGAATCAATTTTACCAATTTTATAACCAGAATTTAAAATAAAATTTTTCAATCTTTCATACCAAGCACGAGGTGCTTGTTTAAGACCATATAAAGCTTTCTTTAGTTTAAAAACATGATTTGTAAGAGTTTCATGACAAAAACATGGCGGTTGTTCAACATAAACCTCTTCTTTAAGAAAACCATTTAGAAAAGCACTTTTGACATCCATTTGAAATAACTTAAAATCTTTAAAACATGCAAATGATAAAAGCATTCTAATAGATTCAAGACGTGCAACTGGTGCATATGTTTCTTCATAATCAATTCCTTCTTCTTGATTATAACCTTGTGCAACCAATTGTGCCTTGTTTCTAATTACCTGACCAGATTCATCCAATTTATTTTTGAATACCCACTTGGTACCAATAATTGAATGATCTGTTGGTCTGGGAACTAATTCCCAAATATCATTTTTCTGAAATTGATTGAGTTCTTCCTGCATAGCAATGATCCAAGAACTGTCTTTGCATGCTTCATTGATGTTCTTTGGTTCAATGGTTGAGAGGAAAGCACAATGCGCCATTTGTTCTATTTGACGACGAGTTCTTACGCCATCTGTACTATCTCCAATGATTAATTTTGATGGATGGTTTGGAACTTGTGCAAATGCCTTAGGAAGATCTGCATTATCTGAAACAGACTCAACAGAGGGTTTAGTAGCATCAATTTCATCAAGATTAATATTATCTAAAGAATTAGATAGAGGTAATATATTCTCTTCATCATCAATGATAATGGGAGAATTAGATGAGGGGTTCTCATCAAATGTGACATGTAGTGATTCTTCAACTGTTGAAGTTCTTTTGTTATATACTCTGTAGGGTTTGCTACGTGTTGAGTATCCAACGAAAATACCTTCATCAGATTTTGAATCAAATTTATCTAGTGCATCTTTAGTATTAAGAATGAAACATTTACATCCAAACACTTTAAAATATGATACACGAGGAATGCGATTAAAGAATAATTCAAAACAAGTTTTATTAAGTAATGGCCTTATAAGAACTTTATTCATAATGTAACAAGCAGTTGCGATAGCTTCTGCCCAAAAATATTTTGGTAGATTACTATCACAAAGCATTGTTCTAGCGCATTCTTGTAAAGTTATATTTTTCCTTTCTACTACTCCATTTTGTGGTGGAGCACGAGGAAAAGAAAAATTGTGTGTAATGCCATTTTCATTACAAAACTTGGTAAAAGATTCATTTTCAAATTCCCCCCCATAATCACTACGAATAGTGACAATGTTAGATGATTTGATCTTCTGTATCTTTTTACAAAATATTGAAAATTCTTCAAAAGCATCGTTCTTATTTTGTAAGAATATAACCTAAGTATATCTTGAACAATCATCAACAATGACAAATGCATATCTACTTCTATTCAAGGAGGCTACTCTTGAAGGACCAAACAAATCTAAGTGTAGAAGTTCTAATGGTCTCTTTGTTGAGATAATGCCCTTTGACTTAAAAGAAGATTTATGCATTTTTCCTTGTTGACAAGCATCACAAAAATATTTGTGTTTGAAAGAAATATTTGGCATTCCATTTACTAATTTGTGTTTTGAAATATGTGCTAGATTTTTGAAATTTGTGTGTCCAAAACGTTTATGCCATAAACGTGTATCATCTAATGTAATTATTAAACAATGATTATTAGTGGTAATAGACATGCATAAGATATAAATGTTATTCTTACGCTTACCACGAAATAAAATAGATGGCATATCAGAATCATAAATGATGCAATCATTTTGTTCAAAAACTATTTTGTAATTTTTATCGCATAACTGACTAATGGAAAGTAAGTTGTGTTTCAAACCGTCAACCAGGAGAACATTCTCGATGATAAGCCGATTTGTATTACCAACTGTTCCAGTGCCTATGATTTTGCCTTTATTGTTGTCACCAAAGGTAACTGTGCCACCATCTTTATACATAACGGTTGAAAGTAGTTTGACATTTCCTGTCATGTGTTTTGAACATCCACTATCCAAAATCCATCTTTCCTTTTTAGGTACCTGAAAGATAAAACATTAAACATTGGTACCCCTTTTTGAGGGTCCTTGGGATTAGATTTTTGGAAGCCAAACCCAAGTGGAATTTGGCTTTCTAAGATAATCACTAGAATAAACAATAGAATGCATATAATGAGAGATATAACCACTTCTATCTTTTAAACAAGAATCCTTAGTAACCCATATACTAATCGTAGTAGGTTTCCTAGGAAATGTTTTTGAAATGTTAGTAATATTTCTTTGTGAGGAAGAAGTAGAAGTGTTTACTTTCTTCGTATAAATGAATGCGTGATTCTTCTTTTGTGGTTTAACAAAAGTTGTTTTTCCACAAGAGGAAGAAGTGTTATAAGACTTGGACATATTTTTATGAGTATATCCCAGTCCTTGTCTATGATTTGCAGGATATTGTATTCTTAGCAAATCATCGAGATTAGTCTTTCCTTTGTTAAATTTATTAACATTGGAAGACATCTCGTCGTATTTCATCTTTAGTGATGAAATATTTTTATCCATTTCGGATATTTGTGTATGAAGTTCTAGATTCTTAGTTTTGAGAATATCATTCTCTTTACTAAGATTCAAATTTTAAGAAGATGTATTCTCAATATGTATGGAATTTGGTGTAGTGTTTTTAGAAGAAGATAGTTCATGATATTTAATAAGAAGATCGTCATTATTCTGTTTCAAAGATTTATGTTGACCATTCAACTTTTTGAAACGAGAATAGAGATCTTTCAATGCTTCTAATAATTCTTCATTATTAAAGGAACTTACCTCTTCTTCATTATCTTGTGCCATAAAGCACATATTAGCACTTTCATCATGGTCATCTTCATCATCTGAAGATTCATCCCAAGTTGCTGCAAATGCTTTCTTCATCTTGTCAAACTTCCTTTCTCTTTTGGATTGATCGTTGTTGTTGGAAGTTTTGAACTTTGCTTTGAGAAGTGGACAATCTTTCTTCATATGTCCTGGCTTATTACAATTGAAGCAAAGAGAAGAATCAGTATTTTTAGACTTATTATTATACTTACCTTTTCGAAAGAACTTTCTGTAGTTCTTGGCAAAGAATGCCATGTCATCATCTGAATCTTCATTATTTGATGTTGTGTTGAAGGCGAGTACTTTCTTCTTCTGATCTGATTCTTCTTTCGCATCTTGCAATGTAACTTCATGTGCCATTAGGTTACCAATTAGATCTTCCATTGATAAGGTGGAAAGATCATTGGCTTCCTCAATAGCAGTGATCTTTGGACGCCATTCTGGGGAGAATACCTTAAGAATCTTACGTACCTGATCAAGAGAAGAGTAAACTTTTCCAAGAGCATTAAGATAATTAATAATGTTAGTGAACCTGGTGTTCATTTCTTCAATCGTCTCTTTGTCTTGCATCTTGAACAACTCATATTTATGAACCAAGGAAGCAATCTCGGTTTCCTTTACTTTATTGGTTCCTTCATGAGTTACCTCGAGTATGTGCCAAATCTCCTTTGCACTTTTGGCCTGATATACTCGATTAAACTCATGTTTATCCATGGCACAGAATAAAGCATTCATGGCCTTTGAGTTGTTGGTCTTTGCAGATTTGTCGTTGGCGGTCCAATCAGCAACAGGTGTTTCTGGCTTTGTGTATCTTGTCTCTACGATGTCCCAAGTCTCATAATGCATACTTTGGAGATGAATCTCCATTCGTATTTTCCAATATGATTAGTTTAAGCCATCAAATAGAGGATGACGAACTTGAGAGTGCCCTTCAGGATGCTGATTGTAGTTGTGTGGAGCGACGTTCATGTTTGATGTTGAAGAACTTGCTGCCATCTTAGCCTTGCTCTGATACCAAATGAAATTCTAGCCTGTAAGGATATATACACTAGAGGGGGGGGGGTGAATAGTGTATATTTAAAAATTAACTGTTGCAATTAAAGAGTTACTTCTAATTGCTTAAGATGTGCAGAAAGTAAAGTATGTAGAAAATGTAAATCAAATGCAAACACAGAGATTTATCCTGGTTCGGATCCTCTTGATCCTACTCCAGTCCTCTACTCCCAGTAGAGATTTTCAATCCACTATAATCACTTGCCCTGCAAGCACCAACTTACAAAAATGGCGACACTCCCCGTGTCCCAAACTTTGTACAATCTCAAAAGAGATTCAAACCTGTTAAATAAGAAATAGAAAAACACCTATAGCCTTGTTATGAATTTAGAATGAAATTCAAGGATGGTGTTTTAAAATGAGGCTTCAAGATGTATAAGATATGAAATGAAGAACAATACTTGAAGTTCTCTGGTTCATAAAAGAAGAGAGAGATCAATCGATTTCTTCTTACAATTATAAACACAAACAACTTTCCAAAATGATGTTGAAAAAAGGCAAAATTGCTTTAAGGAAGAAAACTTCAATTTCCAAAAGATCTATGATTAAGAATCTTGAAGTTCTTCCGTTCTCATAAGAAGAGAGAAACCTATGGATTTCTTCGTACAAATGAGAATGAGAACAACTAAGGCAAGATTGCTTAGAATCAACAATTCTAGGAAGAAAGAGAGAAGAAAGTTGTGTGAAAAGAATGAGGAGTATGCCCACTTATTTATAGTATTTTTGGGCAGTTATTCTGAAGGAAAATGGGGGGAAAAGAAGTTTCCTACCGTTCAGAAACGGTCTGGAAAGTTTCAGGTAAAACGGGCATAAAAACTGCATTAGTCGACTAAAGAAGTGTTAGTCGACTAAAAGTCAAACTTTGGAATTTTTGACTGAAATTTTAACGGTAAGTTTCTGAAGTTGACTGAAGACTACTCAGAAATTTTCAGGTCAAAATTTGAAGAAAAAGTTTTTAGTCGACTAATGGTTGACTTAGTCGACCAGGATAGAAAAACGTGAATTTTGACTTTTCTGAAAAAGGGGGTTTTTAGGATATGTTATTAGGAACCTAGGACTTAGATGGATTTCATATTCAAGGCTCTGAAATCTATAAAGTATAAAAATACATCAGTCCGTAGATTTCCGTAGATATGTATGCTGAGCTTCATGTGAGTATTTGAGATGCCTTATGCATGGATTCCTTATCAAGTGATTATTGTCCAAGCGTGAATATATTGGGAAACTGCACATCTGCATAGATAGAGTGAGTAGCAATAATAATAGTTGTCACATCAAAATCATATTGAATAGAATAGGAAAGTGAACATGGGATTATGAAATCCCAATAAACCACATACCTGAAATCTTGACCTGGGGCGGGCAAGATGTACCGCACCGTCTTCTGATGCTCCTCGTAGCCGAACCACCTTGACTCGATCCACCCGAGCCGCCTTGCACCCCGAACCGATCTGCCTGAGCCGACTCCCGCCTCCAAGCCGATCACACGCGGTAGAAAGTTTCACTTGAGTAGACCCGCGTCTTAGACGTCTGGATCCGAATCCAAACCCCCTTCGTAGTCTTGCTAGGACTAGTCCAAAGAATAGGAAGAGAAGAGAGAGAGAATAGTTTAGTCGTAGATCGAGCTAGCTCAAAAATCCGGAGCTACTCAATCGAGAACTTGGTGCATTTTTCAACGAAGAGAGTGCACCTCTATTTATATAGGGAGTCGGCACTCATACTTTCGTTGTGAGCAATGTGGGACTAAAACAAATCTAGGAGGAATTAATTTAGCTAATTAAGCTTTAATTGAAGTTTAACGAACATTTCATAAATGCCAACTTCAATGAATTAATTCTCCTTACCCAGTAAACTTTAGGCACCAAACACGTTATCAATTCGAAGGGCTTCGAATGGTGAACGCGTAGGAACCAACATCGATGAATTTCGACTTCGTTTGACCCCTCAAACAATTGTCCAAATATGGGCAAAAATTCAATTTTTGTAGCCGTCATTTGGGGTTTCAAAAACCCCTAAAACCACTTAAGTTGCGGGCGCGCCTGCTAGGCATAGCGGGCGTGCCCGCCCAAGACAAGGAGGGCAGGCGCACGCCCGTCGGGCAGTGGGCCGTGCTCGCTGCAAGCAGCGGGCTGCGCCCGCTGTGTAGCGGGTGTTCGCCAACTGCAACCAGTGGGCCAAGCCCGTTTGCCCTTGCGGATGGGCTTGTTAGCCCAGTGGGTCTAATCCACTTTGCATTGGACTGTTATCGCATTTCTGGGCTCGTTTGAGCTCCGATTTAGACGCGGTTTGAATCTGTGTTTAGACCGAGACGATCCCGTCATCCAGGTAACCTTTCTAATGTATTTGTTCCTAGAAATATTATCGTAACCAATTTACGACACGTTTAATCTTTGTTTGCATCAAATGCAACATTGTCCTTATTGCATTTATGACTTATTTTCACAACTAGCTTTGTGAATATCAACTATTCCATATCATCAAATGAATCTCTCTGAATTAATCTTCCTATTACTAAGATACGAATGCTACTCGGTGTGAGATCCTACAGCCTGACCTTACTACATGTTGGGGCTCGAAACCCCTAGACGACGATCACCACGAGCAATAGTTGTCGCCCCTGTTTCAGAATCATCATAACGTGATCGACCCATTGCCAAAAGCATCGTTGGGTTTACTTTGGCTGTGTCATTGATGAATGTCGTTAGCTATAGTCCATTCGTCAAGACTATGTCCCTGTTGGCCTAGGGTATGGTTTACTGTCAACCCTATTAGAGAACATTGGTCAGTTACGGCGGTCTTTGTTGTATTCACGTTGTACTTCTTTCAATGTACCCCGGCCAAGGATTAACACAAAGATCGTACTGAGCCTGTGACACTAACTTCCCTTTAATGGAATCCCATCTTAGTCATCTACTTGCCTCGAGAGCTTCGGGTGCAACTCAACCTAAGATCTTTCAACAGGCCTAGCCTCGAAGCTAGATCATAGGTCTAAGCTACACCGTTCACTCACAGGTTCGTACAAATGACTTCAGGTCTTAAGGACCAGCTTACCTATCATCACCCAAGAGTTATTATAGACAGTTTAGTTAAAGTTAACCATTTAATAACTCTAAGTTGGTCGTTCAGTGAACTCATTCTCCAATGAGCACCTGTGTCTTATCTCCGACTTCGCCAAGTCGAATGACTATGAGATCATCATTACCTTAAGGTAAGACAAAGACACAGTGGTCTGTCAGATGTGTTAATACCCAGTTCTCAACACATCTATGACCACGAACCGTTTAAGACTTACGTTTCTATTCGGTCGCTTACTACTCATTATCGAAATCTTATCTGGATATGTAAGGACCTAACTATAAGTCTATGGACATTATCTAAGTATATTATTCAATCGATTTCATACTTAGAATAATGGACACCATATGTTATATGAACAAGTGACGTGCGTTTATATTTCATATATTCACGCACGTTTTCTTTTGTGTTTCTCTGTGTTTTTCCGCCGTTTCTTATTCGTTTTCGTATATTTTCCTGTTTTCTTTCACTTTTCTTTGTTTATCCATGATTGCAGGGGTTCGACCACGTAGGGGACGTTTAACGATGATATCCCAAGTCCCCGGAGCAACGGGAGAAGTCACGCGTGATCCAGGGGGTCAAACGTCGAAGAATTCATCTTTCAGCCCCTCACCCGGTCGGTTGGTCATCTTCAACCGATCGGGTGATGCACGCATGCACCACCCGGTCTCTGCCGCAGCTCACAAAGAAGTCACCCGACCGGTTCACAGACCGGTTCTGCGGGCGGCTGTTCTCTGTTTTTTCGAGCAGAATTCCAACCGATCGGGTGACTCTCACCCGATCGGTTCATCTGTAGCTGAAGAAGAAGAGCTGAAGACACGGACGTCGAACCGATCGACTCACCCGACTGCTCCAAGATCCAACCGGTCACTCAAGAACTCACCCGATCGGTTCATGAGATCGGGTGAAAACTCGCTGTTTTCTGTTATTTATCTGTAACGGATCAACCGATCGGTTGACTTGTCAACCGATCGGTTGATGCTTAGGTCTATAAATAGAACCCCTAGGGTTCCAGAAACAGTTGTTGCTGTTTTTCTACTGTTTTATTTCCTTGTGACGGCTGTAATTGTTACTCTTTTGTAAGTTTTCAGATCTTTCTGAAATTTTAGTATTGTCTTTATTACTCTATTACTTCCGCATTGCAATTGTCCGATTATGATTTCAACGGTTAAATTTCATTTAGATCGCTTTTTCATGAATTTTTGTGAGTAGTTCCCAAATCTGGGATTTTGGTGGAAACCCCTTCGGGGGCTCTTCCCGATGCGTCCATAGGGTTAGGAAATCGATAGGGAGTAGGAATCTAACGGTTACGCGGGGTGTTTCATTGTCATTGGCGGGAAAAAGACCGCATTTGACCGTCGGGCCAAGGGTTGACTCCCTAGCCATAGCTCACGCCTTTAGCGTAGACGCCGAATCCTAGCACGCGGGAGCGACATGATGAGACGTCAGGAGATATCGTTGCGGGCTTAGTGCTCCCGGGATCGATCAGTGTTAATGGACACGGGAGTGCCCACTGATTGAATCCGGGAAGTCCGGTGTATCATCCTGGGCACCGACCGGAATATCGGGCCCATGGGACGCCGGTACCACTTTCAGAGGCAACGTCTCACCATTAGACCCTAATCCCGATCGCTATCCATACCCGTAGGCCGTATCGGTGAGAGTCTCTCGTCGGGTTGGAAACCAAAGTCCCGGGTTTTCTTTCTTGTTGTTCATACCCTTTTATTTTCTTTCGTGACAACCATCTACCGATTCGGGCTAGCTCGCCCCTCGGGGTGATTTAGGTCCTACCTGACCCAAGCACAACCTCGCCTCCCTGAGTTCGATATTCCCACACCCTACAATAACCGTGAAACTTGCGGTAAACGACACCGCGCCGCCGCGACGCAAGCGGGGCGCCGGTCAAGTTTTTGGCGCCGTTGCCGGGGAGGCAACGTGCTTGTTATTCTAGGATCTCTTGAACCCTCGTGTCTAGCTCACATCCCTACCTCGCGATAATTTTCGCATTCTCCTTTTTCTTTTTCTTTTTGTTCTTCCTTATTTTTATTTCTTATTTTATCTGTTTCTTTCCCACTTGTCGCTTCACGGGTGTTTGTTGTTTTTCATGCGCAGGAGTTCAAGGAGTCTTGACGACTTGATTCCCCTCGATCCAGAGATTAACGCCACCCTTAGGCGTTTGGCCGCCGAGAAGCGAAGAAGAGAAGATCCCGAATCCATGGAGGAGAACACCCCACCTCAAAAGTCTCTGCTGGAGTACTCGATGCCATCTATCGAGTCTACTTCCGCCATCCGTCCTCCAGCTATCACGGCCCAAAGCTTTGAGCTGAAGCCGTCATTGGTGACGTGGATCCAGCAGGATCAGTTTGCGGGTGCACCCATGGAGAGCCCGATCGAGCACCTGGACTCCTTCTTGGAGAAGTGTGACACCTTCCAGATTAATGGTGTCACGACAGAGGCTATCCGTCTGAAGCTGTTCCCCTTCTCTTTGCGAGACAAAGCCAAGCAATGGCTACGGGGGAAGGACCCCAACACTTTCAACACCTGGGAGAAGCTCTCCAACGCTTTTCTGACGAAGTTCTTTCCTCCGGGGAAGACCATGAAGTTGAGGAGTGAGATCTCCTCCTTCTCCCAGGCCAGCCACGAGTCCTTGCATGAAGCTTGGACGAGATATGAAGAGATGCAAAGAAGATGCCCTCACCATGAGCTTCCGAAGTGGCAGATTATTAATCTGTTCTACAATGGGTTGAGGGATGACCTGAAATCTTCTATGGACGCCGCGGCTGGGGGTTCCTTCATGTCTAGAAGCGAGGAAGATACCGGGCATATTTTGGAAAATATGGCATCCAACAATGAGCGGTGGTGTGACGAGAGAGCCACACCAAGATCCGGGGGTATACACAGAATCGAGGACGTCGACAAACTTTCAAGCAAGTTTGACTTGCTTTCGACCCAGATCTCCGCACTAATGGTAGGAGCCGGTGGGGCCGGTACACAGCAAATTTCTGTGGTAGAGTCCGAATTCTTTGGGGAATTCGACGGTGGTGACATCTCACCACCGTTGGATCAGGCGAGCGCACTATTTTACAACCCTACGGGAAATGCGCCGTATCCGCCAAGGACAAATTCCAACCCGGCCTACTCTCCAAACAACCGGAACCACCCGAACTTCAGTTACCGGCCACCATTTCAGCCCTCACCGCCTCAGCAGCCGCATCAACAAACTTATCAGCCGGCTAGGCCACAGCAACAACCATTTCAGCAACAATCTTACGCCCCCAGGAATCAGCAGCCATTCCAGCAGCAGCAGCAGTATGGCCAACAGAGGGTCGTCTCTCCGGTTGAGTCTCTCTTGACTCAATATATTACCAACCAGGAGAGGATCAACCAAAAGCTGGAAATGGGTCAGCGGACCCTCACGGACCAAGTAACCCAGTTGGGGTTACAAGTGGCGAACCTTGCAAGGTCACAAAACCAATTACCGCCACAACCGGAGGTGAACCCGAGGGGAGCAACCCAAACATCGGCACTCGTGCACGAGCACGCAAATGTGTCCGCTATCGTTCTAAGAAGCGGGACACAAATTCCTACTAGAGTGCCCCCTAGCAACCCGGAAGCACCATCGGTCGTTGAGAAACCGATCGAAAAATCAAACGACGCCGGTGCTTCGTCATCAAATCCTATGACTCCGGAGGGAGTCTCTGAAGAAGAGAAGGAGAAGAGGGGGGAAGAGAGCCCTAAAGTGTATAAACCCGTTGTGCCATTTCCACAACGGTTGGCTCAGGTAAAAATTGATGAGAAATATGGCAAGTTCTTCGCCATGGTCAAGGACCTGAGTTTGCAGATCCCCTTCCTAGAAGCAATCGAAACAATCCCCTCCTATGCAAAATTCTTGAAAGATTTGGTGACGAGAGGGTCTAGAAAAGAGAAAGTAGTGTTGACGACGGAGTGTAGCGCTCTTATCCAGAGGGCAAATCCGCCGAAACTTAAAGACCCGGGGAGCTTTTCCATTCCTTGCACGATCGGGGAAGTGAAGATTCATCGTGCACTCGTCGATCTCGGAGCGAGTGTTAGTTTGATGCCCTTGTCAATGTACAGAAGGATAGGGATGGGTGATTTGGAGCCTACCGGTATGACCATACAACTAGCTGACCGATCGGTCAAATATCCGGTGGGAGTTGTGGATGACCTCCCCGTGAATGTGAGAGGGGTGCATGTGCCTGTGGACTTTGTAGTCATGGACATGCCCGAAGACGCACACACCCCCATTATCCTGGGACGGCCTTTCATGGCCACTGCTGGCGTTCTAATAGATGTGAAGAACGGAAAACTCTCTTTGAACATCGGCGGAGAAAAAGTCGAATTTGATCTGGGGTTATCCATGAAGTACCCCGATCCCCCTGACGACCCTGGGTGTAATCTGCTGGAGATAGAAGAAGAAAAGGTTGTTGAAGAGAGCTCCTGGGAGATTCTCTTAAGAAACCCCCCCGATGACTTGGGGGATTCAAAAGATGGAGACGGCCCCGAGAACAAAGAAGCTGCTGGAGAACCGAGTGCAGCAAGAACGACCCCTCCCGGGTTCCCCAAGGCTCCTCCTATGAGGAGAACGGGGAAAGAGCCCATGGACCTCACTAAAGACGAGGTCCGGATCCTGAAGAAGATGGCGGGAAGCGCCAACACCAAGGAGAAGCCCCCGGATCCCAAGAACAAAGGGAGGGTAGTCGAGCAAGTATTTTTCCAGCCACCGACTACTCCAAGTGCCTTCAGCTCCAATGAGAAAGAGATGCCGAAATTTGGGCATCACCCGTACCAACCACCATGAGCATCTCTTGCGGGCGTCGAGCCAACGACGTTAAACAAGTGCGCTTCATGGGAGGCAACCCATGTTCTAAACTTTTTCCCCACTTTTCAGCGTTATTTTTTACTTTATTTTATCTATTTTTATAAATAAAATCAGCCGCGAGAACATCCGTTCGGGGACTTAAACAAATCTATTGGTTTTTGCAGGAAACAAGCCCCAACCGATCGGTTGACAACTCACCCGATCGGTTGGGATGTATCAGATACATGCCGAGGTCTGTCCCCATATGACCCGATCGGTTGAGTAATGAAGAGACCGGGTGGCAGACCGGGTGAGCTGAGGAGAACTCTCGGGAAATTTTGGGGAATATCAACCGATCGGTTGAGTTCGAGTGCGATCGGTTGACGCGACCAGGTGAGCAGCCCTAAGCTCTCGGGAAAATGAGTGGAGCGGCCAACCGGTCGGTTGAAAAGTCAACCGACCGGTTCGCCTGTAGCATTTCTTCGGCAAGATTTTCGACCTAACCGTCAACCGATCGGGTGACAAGTCACCCGATCGGTTCGACTTAAAACCCTATATAAACCCCCCGACACCCGCTCGTTTTCACTCTCGCCCGATCGTAATTTCCGCCGTCGTTTTGCCTTCCCCTCTTCCCCAACAACCGATCCTCACTCCCCTACGCCCCTACTCCTCCATTACTCCCTCTCTCCACCACCTCCATCAATCCCTCCATCATCTCAACCCTCTCTCCCCTCCCATTCCAAATTTTTGACCTAATTTTCCCCCAAACCACCCCCATTTCGAAAATTATTGCCGAAGGAGTTCGCCGCGGCTCCACGCCACTCTCGTTGAACAGTGTGGGGCATCTACGAGCAAGCTCCGCCATTCCGTTTGGGTACACTCGTTCCGAAGCTCAAATTTATATATTTGCCCTATTAATTGTGCTTGCTCGTTTGCTTGTGTAGTGTGCATCCACTGTTTTTGCACTCATTCTTGATCACACACTCACACATGGCTAAAGATAAGGATAAGGGCAAGGGAATCATGCGGGAAGAGGAGCTGTCTCGAAAGAGACGAAAACAAACACGCCCCCCTTCCCGTACACGAGCACTTACACTTGGCCCTCCTCTGCCTGTTATCCCCCCTGTGGACCCAATGCTGGGCCCGCATGGGTATATTTTTCGGAACCAGGAGCACAAAGATTTTTACCGTAGGCTTGATGCTCGAGGGCATCTATCCACTAAGTTCCCGCACGCACGTACACTTGTCGATCTCGGTGTCTTCACCGAGGTCGAATCTCTTTTCGCTAACTTAGGATGGTTAGCCTTTCTTAATGCACATGCCATATCCTACCCGGCACTCACACTCGAATTTCTCTCTACACTTGTCTGGGAGTCCGGGTCGATCATTAGATTCAGGGTGCGTAACCGTAGTGTCACCACAAGTCTGAACACGATTAATGATATATTTGGTTTCCCCAATCTCGGGGATGATGCCATCCGACACTACGGGTACACGCCCGAGTTTGATGTCGATCAATTCTGGTTCCGCCTCACGCTGATTCGTGACTACCCCCGAGGAAGGGCCAAGGCCTCCTCCATCATTCATCCCGTGTTTCGTTTGGCCCACAGGATCATTTCATCTGCATTCTTTCCTAGGGACGAGTCCGGCACTGTGACTATCCCTGACCTTTTTATCCTTTGGGCCATGACTTTTCCTTATGTCCGGGATGATGATGGAGTTAGCTTCAGGGCCCCTACCGTCCCCATCCATGGCAGCGATTGGCTTGTTTACAAGCTACTCGAGATCAGCCGGGCCGGTAAGGGGAAGTTTTGTTACGGGGGCATCATCACGATCATCTGCTCTCACGCCCAATTCAATATTACCATCCCCGATAATCTTCCTGCTGCCGCAGGACCCTCACATCTTGATATTGATGTCCTGCGGCACATCCACATGATTAAACCCCTCTCGGATGGCCGCTTCATATTTCATTATGGCCACCCCCAGCCCCTTACACCATTCTACGCTATACCCCGTCTCGCCTTCCTTGGGAGTTTTACCCCGATCCTTGGTATTCTCCATTAGTGCATCTGCCACCCTTGGATCCTCCCGATTGGCACCCAACTGTCGGCCCACCTAGTACGATCTTCTTCCACCACAGCCCCCCCGGTGCACATCGATCCTCCCGTGCTCCAGCCTGTCGCCCCTCCTTCACCCATAGGCACACCCTCCTCTTCCTCTGAGGATTCTTTCATTCACTATTCCCCTCCCTCCTCCCCTCCCCCTACCATTCCAGTACCCGCGATTCCGATTGACTCCCCCTTGCACATCTCTGCATTTCATTGATCACATCATTTCGCTAGCACTTTCTGGTCTAGCTTGGGGGACGTCTACTTTGGTGTGCTGTCGTGGTTTGTTTGTTTTTCTCTTTTTTTGTGTGTGTGCTTGTTTTTCATTTTTTGAGTGTCGTGTCGTTTGCTTTTTATTTTTATTTTCGTATTGTTTGATTTTGATTTTGATCTTTCTTTCTTTTTCAATTTTATCTATGTGTTTTCCTCGTTTTCATTTCTTTTTGTGTCAGTGCGTATTCCCCCCCATTTTCATTGCCCTCCCGTACTCACTCATATTGCATTGAGGGCAATGCAAACTTCAGCTTGGGGGAGTCGCACTGTGTGCGTCGTTTTAGTCCTTCTTTTTCTGTTTTTTGTGTCGTTTTCATCGTGTTTTTATTTTTTCTTTTTTTTCTTTCTTCTTTTTTTAGCTCTTTCTCCTGGAGATGAATCCTATGATGAATCACCACAAAGTCACACACACCTAGCATTGCATCGACAATCACACTCACTAACCCTAGGATTTCGAGTCCTCTTGCATTTCACGCATCGCGGGTCCACTTAGCTTTTTGTGAGTCGTGTGTCGTGACTAGCATTTGGTGTGCTTCTGCCTTGTGATTTTACTTTATATGCCTGTCCAGGAATGACCCCTAGATTACCATGCTCCGATTTGAATATGCGGTATTTGTTTCCACTATGTGCATGCTATATTTATATCGTATACTTCAATTCACATGCGTCGGGATTCCACAACTAAGGACTAGGATAACCCATTTAGCCTACGCTCTATTTAGCGAGAATAGTTTCCTTTGCCCAAGTGTTTAGATTTCGACTTCCTTTTTGTTTTACTTGGTGCAAATCCCCTCGTCGTGTACCGTTCTCCCACTTGGGAGAGTACACATGTGTATAGCCAAAAATCCAAAAATCCAAAAAAAAGGAGAAAAGAAAAGAAAAACCCAAAAAGAAAAGAAAAGAAAAATTGTGTATAGCCCAAAAATCCAAAAAAAATACAAATGCCCAAAACCCAAAAAAATTTTCCGCGTGAATATTTTTTCATACTTGCCAAGAATAAAGGGAAGGCGAGAATTTGCACCGAGTGTTCTTCTCCACATCATCTCAACCCCCGTCGTTATCGAAAACACTTGGCTTAGGAACTTTTTAGCTAGTATCTAGGCTATAGTGGCGTGATTTCCCTAACCCTAGTTGTGGAGTCCCCGATGCATGATACGCTTCTATTCCCACTCTTCTCATGCATGCTTGAACTTATATTCGCCGCTTAATTCAATTCGGATCGATATTTTGGGTCATATCTTGGATTTGTGTATAACGAGCCTCATAGCACATCGTAGAAAGCATCACCATTTGCTAGCACACGACCACGCTCACTCGCGCTTCACTGCGTGGACCCATGACACTTATTTGGACTCGCTTTCCTAGGTTTAGTGGTGTGATTTGGCGTTTGCTTGCTTGGTGTGTCGTTTTCGATTTTGGTGGCTCTGATGGACGATCTAGGGCTTAGAGTTTTCTTTTTCTTTCTTCCTCTCTATTTTTCCCTTCCGAGCTCCTACTCTCACTCGTCTTCCTCGAGGACGAGGAAGAGTTCAGCTTGGGGGATTTTGACGTGCGTTTATATTTCATATATTCACGCACGTTTTCTTTTGTGTTTCTCCGTGTTTTTCCGTTGTCTCTTATTCGTTTTCGTATATTTTCCTGTTTTCTTTCACTTTTCTTTGTTTATCCATGATTGCAGGGGTTCGACCACGTAGGGGACGTTTAACGATGATATCCCAAGTCCCCGGAGCAACGGGAGAAGTCACGCGTGATCCAGGGGGTCAAACGTCGAAGAATTCATCTTTCAGCCCCTCACCCGGTCGGTTGGTCATCTTCAACCGATTGGGTGATGCACGCGTGCACCACCCGGTCTCTGCCGCAGCTCACAAAGAAGTCACCCGACCGGTTCACAGACCGGTTCTGTGGGCGACTGTTCTCTGTTTTTTCGAGCAGAATTCCAACTGATCGGGTGACTCTCACCCGATCGGTTCATCTGTAGCTGAAGAAGAAGAGCTGAAGACACGGACGTCGAACTGATCGACTCACCCGACTGCTCCAAGATCCAACCGGTCACTCAAGAACTCACTCGACCGGTTCATGAGATCGGGTGAAAACTCGCTGTTTTCTGTTATTTATCTGTAACGGATCAACCGATCGGTTGACTTGTCAACTGATCGGTTGATGCTTAGGTCTATAAATAGAACCCCTAGGGTTCCAGAAACAGTTGTTGCTGTTTTTCTACTGTTTTATTTCCTTGTGACGGCTGTAATTGTTACTCTTTTGTAAGTTTCAGATCTTTCTGAAATTTTAGTATTGTCTTTATTACTCTATTACTTCCGCATTGCAATTGTCCGATTATGATTTCAACGGTTAAATTTCATTTAGATCGCTTTTTCATGAATTTTTGTGAGTGGTTCCCAAATCTGGGATTTTGGTGGAAACCCCTTCGGGGGCTCTTCCCGATGCGTCCATAGGGTTAGGAAATCGATAGGGAGTAGGAATCTAACGGTTACGCGGGGTGTTTCATTGTCATTGGCGGGAAAAAGACCGCCTTTGACCGTCGGGCCAAGGGGGAATAAACTTGGCGGTTGATTCCCTAGCCATAGCTCACGCCTTTAGCGTAGACGCCGAATCCTAGCACGCGGGAGCGGCAGGATGAGACGTCGGGAGATATCGTTGCGGGCTTAGTGCTCCCGGGATCGATCAGTGTTAATGGACACGGGAGTGCCCACTGATCGAATCCGGGAAGTCCGGTGTATCATCCTGGGCACCGACCGGAATATCGGGCCCATGGGACGCCGGTACCACTTTCAGAGGCAACGTCTCACCATTAGACCCTAATCCCGATCGCTATCCATACCCGTAGGCCGTATCGGCGAGAGTCTCTCATCGGGTTGGAAACCAAAGTCCCGGGTTTTCTTTCTTGTTGTTCATACCCTTTTATTTTCTTTCGTGACAACCATCTACCGATTCGGGCTAGCTCGCCCCTCGGGGTGATTTAGGTCCTACCTGACCCAAGCACAACCTCGCCTCCCTGAGTTCGATATTCCCGCACCCTACACTAACCATGAAACTTACGGTAAACGACACCGCGCCGCCGCGACGCAAGCGGGGCGCCGGTCAACAAGACGTACACTTAGGATAAATCGCCTTATGGGCATTTATCCTCCTACATCTCCCACTTGCACTTAGGCTATTTATCTTGGTATCTCATACCGTTCTAGCATATCAGTCACTTTGACGTTTATATGACAAACCTAAGCGTTGATTTACTAACAAGTATCTATAATGCATTTTAATGGATTATTAATTAATACGTCTCTTGATCACACAAATTTGATCCTTTGAAAAATGATTTGGATCAATTTTTCCTTTCTTTATATAGCTAACAATTAGCTTATACAATCTAGATGTAGGGTCTAACATTTCTCTAAGTCAGTCTCAGCTTATTCCAATTTTCTTGTGTCAACATGTCAAGTACATGCTGACACCCTAAGTCTCTATATAGTCGATTAAATCAAAACGATTTTGATTCAATGTTCTACATAGATGATTCAAATAAGTTGGAAATCCTTTTTACTTAGTCCGAGAAACCGGAACTAAGTATACGAGCTAGCTCCCACTGACTTTAAGAATTACCTGGTTAAGTACTTCAATTATATACCTAAATCATATTTAGATTATATATATGATGACATAACCATTTGATATGTGCATTAGATGGAATGTACTAGTGTCGGGTTGGGTTTGACAAATGAGTCAAGTCAAGATTGGTTTAATGAATCTTGACATTGACTTACTCAGTCAACGTCCTACACTGTACCTTTTCCTTAACTACATTTAATATTAACTCTTTAAGAATCAAATGTAGTATATTAAGTATTAATCTTAATATGCGTATAATTGTGATTACACACAATTTATACGTTCCTAGAACCTATACTTAACTATCGATTGACTATAACATTAAGTCAGCTCCAAAACAAACAAAATTTTCTGAAGCTCTGCATCATAGTTTGAGAGTTTTTTGCAACCAACTCAGAAAGCCACAATCACAGAAATTTAAGCCAATCTCAATCAAATCTAAATTTCAACAGAAAGCATAATTTCCGAGCATTTATCCAAAAACAACGGATTTATAAAGATGAACCTTAATATGTTTATCAAATAAACTTTGAGTGGTGGACACTCAATCATTGTTTTAACTTTAAGGAATGATACATTTTATTCAACTAAAAATGAGTATCAGCTCCTTCTTCATGTCTCTCGAAGTCTTCGCACTACCCCAGCAACATCAATTGCTCAGATGCTGACCGTCCTCCGAACTTCATCTAACATTCGCTTCATTTTAGCCACATGTATACATTACACAGATGTTTTAGTATCTCATACTATGTGTTTGGAAATAATTATGCTTCATTGAATTTAATTTGTTGTACCTAAGGTTGAGTCATCAGTATGCCCCTTTTTCTTTTCTGCAAGATAAATCTTGCAGTTCCTCTTCCAATGGACAATCTTATGGCAATGGAAGCACTCAGATTTTGACGGGGCCCCTTTAGTCTTTTTCTTCCCTTTCTTCGCCTTGGCAGGTTGTGGGACCTGCCTCTTCTTACCCTTGCCTTTTGGCTGG
This sequence comes from Scilla litardierei, assembly GCA_030789695.1. Taxonomy (NCBI): domain Eukaryota; kingdom Viridiplantae; phylum Streptophyta; class Magnoliopsida; order Asparagales; family Asparagaceae; genus Scilla; species Scilla litardierei. The sequence continues at coordinate 55,303,272 of CM061140.1, read as the reverse complement.
TCTGAAGAAGCAGAGCCAACAACCAATGCAGTCAGTATCTTCTCAATCTCCTCAAACTGCATAAGCATATTGAGGAGACCAGAAGATCCGTTTCAATACTGTTCATTATGAAACCAGTAATGAAAGGCTTAAAGGCCGGGGTTAAAGACTTAAGGATAATGTCCACGGACATCTCATTGTCCAGGACAAAACCCAACTGGGCGGCGTCCTCCACGTACCCGATCATCTTGATGACATGATCTTGTACGGGCCCTGCCTCTATCTTTGTGCCCCAGAGGTTTCGTGTGGCTTCAAACTTGGCAGCTCTAGACCGCTTGCCGTATAACTCTTGTGCATTCAGAAGCATACTTTGAACATCCAAATGTTCATACTTCCTCTGCAGTTCGTTATCCATCGAAGCCAGAATAAGGCACCTGGCCTTCTCTGCATCCCTCTGGTATAGCTTATAGGGTTCTTTTTCCTCGAAGGTCGCATCGTCTTTAGGCTTCTCCGGAGCGTCCTCGAACATCACGTATCCAATCTTGGCTAGAGAAAGGACTAACTTAATGTTCCTAAGCCAGTCTTTATAGTTCGTTCCACCAAGCACGTTCTTCTCTACCATATATTTAAGACACATATCCATTCTTAAATTTTGTAGATACTTTAGTCAGCATATGTTCGTTGTATAGTTCCAATGATTTTTAATAAAACTATATTCTCCCACTAAATTTATTAAAGCCATAATAATAAATAGTTTTAGTATATAAAAAATAACATTTGTGAGAGAGGGATCAGACTACCCTGAGTCTGACAACTTTGAGTGTGTCTCAACAAGTTATCCGACTTTGCTGTCGACAGAAGAACTCATCTCAATCATATTAATTATGACTCCCTATCGATTTTACCCCTAGTCATTTGTGATCATGAGTGTGCTCATCCGGATCACAATGGCTAGCCTAGTCAGACCCTTGTTTTCGTGTCTAGCCTGACTTGCCCCGCCGCTCGGTGTATGCACGACACGTCGATTTGGGTCAGGTCTTAGACTACATCTTTGGTTAGACTTACACCGACGCTCGGTATAGGGACGAGACGATGGTTTGGGTCAAGTCAAGATTTTTATCAAGAAATAGGTTTCTATAAGATTGCCATGTCACAGCTTGAGTGTAGCTCAACAACCGTAACACGGGTCTTATAGTTGCCAACTCCTAAAACAAGGAGGGCTACGATTTATCTTGAATAAAATTATTATCGTATTTGACTTAGGTATAGTCGATGGACTTACATAGTCATGATTCGACTCCTTGCGGTCCAGCAGACGCAGCTAGGGAATTGAATAAGCCAGGACCACTCGGCCCCTAGACTAGCTAGGGTGGTCCAGCAAACTTAGCCAAGCACATTGACCGACATCATGATCCATTGAAGGAGTTTCATCAATTCTATGTTCGTCCAACAACTAAATGGATTTTAATTAAAAACTAGTTAATCCTTATTAACTAATGGATCCTTAAAATTCGAAATTTTATGGATTGGTTGAACAATTTTTATTGAGTCCTTATCAACTATAAGGTTCATACGTTCAACTATGCTACCCCAATCTTATTAGGATTTTAATAAGACAATAACAACATTTTTTTCAAATTAGCCTTTTTATGATAATCATCATTTAAACGATTTATTACAATGATTGTCAATCAAAAGGGACTACCCTAATCTGGTATTAGGTTTCGATGTTGTCTTGTTCATTAAAACGTAACATGTCACTAGTCATTAAAATTTCATCTTATAAAATTTTAATCCGTTAATGGCTAACCTAAAGGGTTCATGAATACATTATTCAACATGTCCATTAAAACATAAACCAACTAACTTAACCACATAAATTAAAGGTTCATATAGTGACATATAATGAAAGTTTGCAAATTAAAAATTATATATAACATAACCAAACAACTTGCAACTCTAAAATTTAACATTTAAATTTAAAGATCTAAAATTTAAAGCTTAAAGCATTTTTATCACATAAAACTAGGTTTCATAAAATTATCAAATAATTTTAAAACCTAAGCTTTAAAATTTTAACCATATATTTCTAAGATTAAAATATCGCATAAAATAATCTTGAAACCTATATGTAATTTAAAAGAAACAAATTGATTATTTCATTTCATGAGAATAAAATTTTCTTTATATCACATATTCTTTAAAAAAAATTTAAAATCCTTTTAAAAAATTTGAAATTAATTTTAAAAACTTTCGGATAAAGCCCTTTTAAAAAAATTTCAATCTTTATGCAACCAAAAATATGAATTTTCAATATCATCGCATGAAATAAAATATTCCTTTTATGTTACATAAAATTTAAAAAATTTTAAATGCATGCTAAAATTATTTTATCTTATAAAATAAAATTTTAAAAACATTAAAACATGAGAGACCTATTTAAATTTATCATATAAAAATTAACTCGTCCCAAAATTTTTTCATGTTGCAAAACAATTTTAAAACACAACATTATTTTAACATAAAGTTAAAATTGCATTATGTTCAAAACAAGCAATTAAAGGATTTAAAATCGTCGCAAAAATAGATCTACAAGCATAACCGTCGCTCTGATACCACTGTTGGGTATCACTCTGATATCACTGCGACGCTGTTAAGGCACATCATCCATGACACACTAGACCCGTCACAAGATACCTCAGAACTTGTTTTACGGCATGCCTCTCGACAACACCCAACCCATTATAAGATCCCCATCATATCGGGACTTGGTACAGTAAGAGCGATTACTTCGGGTCAGCTCATAACCCGAGAACCCGTACTCAAGCTCAACAAGCTCTGATACCACTGTTGGGGTTTTGGCGGACCCTCAGAGCTAGCATCTGTGTTCGTCCTAAGTCGGACGGACCACAGAGGCATAAAAGCGCAGCGGAAAAAACAAAAACTAAGGCTAGCTAAACAATTTAGCTAGGCTCTGAGGGAGCCAGAACATAGCCCGATCTATGCCAACTTGGGGTGGATCTGACCACCCCAAGAGGATCTACTCTACAGCGACAAAATTAAATCTATACTAACAATTGATTAACCACATACCCGGAATCTTGACACTGGGGCGGGCAAGATGTACCGCACCGTCTTCTGATGCTCCTCGTAGCCGAACCACCTTGACTCGATCCACCCGAGCCGCCTTGCACCCTTGAACCGATCTGCCTGAGCCGACTCCCGCCTCCAAGCCGACCACACGCGGTAGAAAGTTTCACTTGAGTAGACCCGCGTCTTAGACGTCAGGATCCGAATCCAAACCCCCTTCGTAGTCTTGCTAGGACTAGTCTGGAGAATAGAAAGAAGAGAGAGAGAGAGAGAGAGAATAGTTTAGTCGTAGATCTAGCTAGCTCAAAAATCCGGAGCTACTCGATCGAGGACTTAGTGCATTTTCCAATGAAGAGATGCACCCCTATTTATACAGGGAGTCGGCACTCCTACTTTCGTTGTGAGCAATGTGGGACTAAAACAAATCTAGAAGGAATTAATTTAGCTAATTAAGCTTTAATTGAAGTTTAGTGAGCATTTAATAAATGCCAACTTCAATGAATTAATTCTCCTTATCCATTAAACTTTAGGCACCAAACAAGCTATCAATTCGAAGGGCTTCAAATGGTGAACGCGTAGGAACCAACGGCGATAAATTTCGACTTCGTTTGACCCCTCAAACAATTGTCCAAAGTTGGGCAAAAAATCAATTTTCGTAGCCGTCATTTGGGGTTTCAAAAAACCCTAAACTCACTTAAGTTGCGGGCGCGCCCGCTAGGCTTAGCGGGCGCGCTCGCACAAGACAAGGAGGGCGGGTGCATGCTGATTGCTCCGGGACATACACCCAAAGAACGGTTGTAGTTTTACCGCAAGCGCACGGTATAGCGGCAAGCGGGTATCGAACACAGGGAGGACGAATGACCGTGCTTGCTCCTAATCAACCTGGCTATTTAAGAATAGAGAGAATTGCCTTGGGCGATCCTGTCACAATCGTCAGACAAATGTGCGAAATATCAAATCAAATAAAGAACGTCTAGGGAATGGGGAATCCCCGCTACTCACCGTATTTCATAAATGTGGTTCGTCGGTATCAAAATTGCTAGAATGAGAATTTGGATGAACTAGTTGCAACTAAATGTGGAACCAAGCTCACGCTCTCGCGCTGTTGCCGGTCTATAGCTATCCTAGGGTCGGGTCCAATCTCTTGCAAACCCTAGCCTAGGAAAGCTAGCATTAGGATCAACATCATCGTCCAATTGCGCACCGAGCCCAATCTCTTGCAAACTCGGTCCACAATCTAAATTAGGATAGTTCCTACCCGTCCAATCTCTTGCAAACGGGTATCGGCACGGAATTGCAACCGGAGATCCTAGTATCGGTCCAATCTCTTGCAAACCGATACTTCGAAAGTCCGACTCCAACCCAATTCGGATTTCTAGGGCTTCCTATCAAATTGGGATCCAATCTCTTGCAAATCCCAATTGATATGAATACCTAGCTATCCGTAGTAATTCGATCCCAATCTAATCTCTAATTATTGATTCTAGCACAATTTCTACCAATTTATCACAAATACGAAATTGGGCTTGTAGGGTTCATCCCCACGCCCCAAGACGTGGAGACTACTCACAAATCATAGCAATAGCACAAAAATAATCAATGAAATAGGCAATGGAATTCATCACAACAATGATATAAACAATAAAAATAGAGTTTTTGGGGAAGAGAGATGCAAACCAATGTAGTTCTTCAATTAATCCAACAAAAATCCAAGTTTTTCCTCTTCTCCAATCACAAATAATAAAGCTAAAAAGTAATCTCAAAAAGCTGCAAAAAATCTGAGAGATGGCTCTCAAAACTAGGGTAAAAACAGGGCTTAAATAGCCCCAAAAATCGTCAAAAAATCCTGACCAAAACGCCCCTGCACAGCCTGTTTTCCGCAAATTTCGCTACAGGCAGCGCATCGCACTCGGCCGAGTGACAAAAGTCGCTCGGCCGAGTGAAAACCCTGTCATTTTCCAGTAAGTCGGGGGCTTCAAGGGTCTTCAGTTCGGAGGCGGCTCGGCCGAGTGAGTTGTCGTCACTCGGCCGACGGCTTCAAGGCACTCGGGCGGACGTAATAATCCACTCGGCCGAGTGGGTCTTCTGAAGCTCAGGCAGCCGAAAAACAGAAACTTCGATATTTTGGAGGGGCTTCGTCTGGGCGCCACTCGGGCGGACGTGGTATCGTCACTCGGCCGATGTGGTCTCCATCGCTCGGCCGAGTACACATGGAAATCGTGTCTGAACGGGTCGGCCGAGCAGTGTCTCGCTGGTCGGCCGAGTGGCTCCTCCACTCGGCCGAGTGGGACACAAAAGATGCCCAATCTGATTGTTTTGGCCTCCTCGTCGCTCCTGCGACGTCCATTCTTCTTCCGCTCCTCTCCAACAGCGAAATATCCCTCGGGGAGGTCGTCGGTGGCCGTCTAAAGTAAGCGCGTCTCGAGATCACTCCAAATCGCGCCAAATCACCTGAAGTGCGACAAAAACAACAAATCGTGAAAAGCATCGCAATATCGTCGATATATCGTGAAAAACATGATTTGGGCGATCTAAATGGCATGCAAATACACGGAAAAAAGGTGTAAAATATGGAGTGATCAAAATCCCCCAAGCTTGGCTCTTACTCGTCCTCGAGGAAGATAAGTAAAAGGCGAACCCGGTGGATTCGGAAAACGAAAACGGCGAAAAAACGAAAAAAATGAAAAACGAAGAAGAATGAAAACCAAATGAAAATAAAGACGAAAGAAAGAAGCGAAGAGGTAGGGTGCTAGATCATTTTCTCAGGACGTGGGTTTCACTTACTCTTATAGCATGCACCGAGTGAGAAATACATGTCAAAGAATCTTATTTTGATATCATAGTATAATAGTGCAAATAGAAATAGAAAACCTACGAACAATGATATAATCATGAAGAACGGAATGATTTTAAAATTAACATTGCCTGAATCATTTAAAGCGGTATACAAATCACAGATCACACACTTTTCAATTGAACGCTTTCTATCTGGAGTATAAGAGTATCACACTATAGAATAGAGAGAATAGAAAAGTTTGGATTTCATGAAATGAATGCTAGGCTTAGATTTCTGGATTTCGTGAAGCTAGAAACAATCTCACCGAGTATAGAATATTACTTAGCCTAGGTTGTCGTGCAATGTCAAGTAGTCACTCTCTCATACATCAATGGGTCCCCTCCCCCAAGCTTATCTATAAGCGTGGTGGCACAAAAATATTTACATCCCCATTTTTATATAGCTCCAAAAGCAAAGAAGAGAAAGAAGAAAGAAAGAAAGTGAGATGGGATCTTTTATTGAGGATTTTTCCTCTTTTCTCTCTTTTTTTTTCTTTTTTTTTTCTTTATAAGCAATATATACACAGTGATCCCAACTCAGAGAGAGATAATGATATACAAGAATGTTTTTCTCTCTTTTATTATATATATATATAATAGTCATAACCCGTGCCCGCGGGCACGGTTCAATTAATATTTCCCTCGCAAAATCTTTGTTTCCCGAAAAATTATTTTCACAGCCAAAATTTAATAGAACAATAAATCAGCGTAAAAATATTTAGTGGCATAGGCACCTTCGGTGCGAGCGTCTTCGGCGTGTAACAACAAATTCGGCGCAGGCACCTTCGGTGCGGAACAACAAATTTGGTGTACGCGCCTTCGGTGCCGAACAACAAAGTAGCGTTAAAAAATTTTAGTAGGCGCCTTCGACGCCCGGAACAACAAATCTCCGGTATTTTTACGCTAATTTGTTATTCTGCTAAATTGTTTTACGCCAAATCTTTTCTACGGTACTTTTAATTTCAAAGTTTAGGTTCCCACGACACTTTCCCCCCAAATTTAATCTCCACAATCTTTCCCAATGCACTTCTAATTTCAAAATTTAGGTTCCCAAGGCACTTTTTCCCACAAATTTAGTTTCCATAATCTTTCCCAAGACATTTCTAATTTCAAAGTTTTGGTTCCCAAGACATTTTTCCTATCAAAAGTTAACTTTTCCCACTAAAATTTTCACAAAATCCAATTTCAACCATTGATTTCACATGATCAAATCACAGCCACTCTTTATCTTGTCCTAGTCAGCCCTAGAATTCAAAAAACGTTGTCAAATGTATAATAGATATATTTTTTTAGAAGAAGGGATTTGGAGCTAGGAATTAATAGCGGGGGAAATGCCATAAAATAGAATCACTAAGGGGAGATTCACCAATGATTTTTAAAAGTAGAGAAATGATGTTCAAGATTTGTGGAGAAAGAAATATATATAACTCTCGGTTCACTCTATAAGACATGCATGACAACTTCAGCAGGGTAATCTAATCTACTCAGTTTCGATCACAAAAAAGCTAACTAATCCAGATATATCATAGCTAACATCATTCAATCATCCCGAAGTGAAGTGTACAATTCATGCATATAGAAGTGATATAGGAAAAGAAATCAGTACTCCAGATATAGGCATTCAATGCGTGAATCTTGGTGTGTTTTCTGTGATAGCATACATATGAATATTCAGGCTCAGCTAATAATAAAACTTCATCCATTTTCATGTGGAAAAAGTGTGGGTTACTATTCTAGATGCAAGCAAGTCATAGCATGTGATATCAGAAATAAAATCTAAGACATGACAAATATAGCATGCATATAGAATAAGCTAACTCCACGTAGACATCATCACAGAAAATTCATCTCTAGCATGAGATGAAAAAGGAAAGAAATAAAGATAAGAAAAATAAAACTATGCAATGCGGCACACAGAGAAATAAGAAAAACGTGATGCATGGAAAAATAAAAGAAAAATAAAGAAAAATGAGTGCAAAAGTGAAAAAAAGACGGTGTGAAAAGCTAAAAATAAAGGTGGCAAATCCAAAAAGAACGTGAGAACTCACTCCCCCAAGCTAAACCGCACAGTGTCCTCAATGTGCAAAGTGTGGCACACAGAGAGACAAGTAATGAGAGGGGCAAGTGAGGGTGCATGCATGATGGAAAGAAAAAAGATAATAAAACGAAAAATAAAGAAATGAAAATATGATGCGGAAATGATGCATGCACAGATATGAGTGATACGAGTATAAATGGGTCACCAAAAGCGCTCCCTCTCTCCCAAAAAAGATATATAAAGATACGGCAAAATGAGAATCCCAAAATAAGTGAGGGGAGGGGGGGGGGGTGGGCAAAAAGGCATCAGGACCCAGCAGAAACGGACAGCACAACGGCAAAAGGAATCGATGGCATCAAGGGTGCCTAGGAAGGTGGTGCTGCGCCGTCTCCGTCCTGAGGCGGAGGTGGTGGTGGTGGTGGTGTAGGCTGCTGAGCTGGGGTAGGCGTGGAAGTGGAAGCAGGTCTAGTGTGTGTGGAAGTGTGTGTGGGAACCTGCTGGGTGGGTGGGGGTACGCGCGGAAGACGCTCTAAGATCTGTGTCAGGCAGTAGTGGATCTGAGGGATCAGGTCAAAGCGTCCAGCCATCGTAGAGACGGTGGAGGACAGGGTCCTAAGGTCACCTCTAAGACCACTCACCGCCAACTCAAGAGCACGTATGCTCTGCAGTACAGTGTCGGGCGGGGGTGGTGCAGAGGGACGCACCGGTCTAGGCTGCGCAGGGCGGGGCTAGCGTACGTGAGTGGAGTATGTAACGGGCTCAGCAGGGAAGGGGACAAAGGTGCCGCGCCAGCAAATGTGGGCCTGGCCTCAGTGTGAGGCCGGGACACCGGCTGGTGAGAAGTAGAGGCAGCGGTAGCAAAGGAAGCGTGCAAAAGTGGCAACGAGGTGGCAAGAGAGGTCAGTGGCCCAGAAGTGTGGACAGACGCCACGACGCTCTCGGAGAATACGGCGGCTGTGGAGACAGAGGCCTCTACCACTGGGTAGAACTGTGTGGACCAAAAGGCGCAATCCCAGCGGAGATCATGCTAGCCATGGTCTCCACGACCGCGGCAAACGAGGGTGCTCCACTCTCGACAAAGGTCGGCGGGCGCTCGGGGAGTGCGGAGCAAAGAGGCTCCACGGACAGAGGGCCAGAGGTGGCAGCGGGAGTGGTGGGGACAGCCTCGGAAGTGGTGACAGTGGTGGAAGTGGGCTCAGCAAAAGTACTCTCGACACTGACAGAGGTGGGGACAGAAGTTTCAGGAGCAGCGGAAACGTCAGGAACAGGCTGAGGGGCCACAGGGTCGATGGGGTCGGCAGCAGGCTCGGTTGGGTGTGCAGCAGGGTCTGCGGGAGCAGCCTGGGTAGCGTGGGCAGCGTGGGCCTGCTCGGCCTCCTCGGCCTCGAGCACGTACGCAGCGGGGATGAGGACATCCATCGCTGGGAGCCAGTCAACGTGGGCCGGTGCAATCTGGGTCCGAGCTGGGCTCGGGAGAATCATGTAGTCGGCGCCGAAAGGGCCGTGCAACCAGACCCAGTGACGCTCACCATGTGGACGCAGCATCTTCATCCGGGCCATAACATCTATCGACAAGGAAGTGGGGCCCGGAACGCGTCGCAGGTCGTCAGGCAAGTCCTCATCGGTCATCATGGTAAGCAGGGTGATCAGACCGCCGCAGCATATCGGTGAGCGAGCGCCCACCGACACAATGATACGGTCTAAAAACCAAGCCGCAATGTCGATCACGACGGCGGGGACAAGCTCGTGTCCATCCCTAGATAGAGCTCTGGGACGTGTCATCGCATAGAGCATGTAGAGCTCTGGCGTAGACATCGTGCCCGGCTCATATCTGGCCAAAAAGGTGGTCGCCATAAGGCGCTGGGCAATACATAGGCAGGGGTGGACAATGGCCGAGGCCTTGGCCCTACTAGGGTCAAAGGCGGCGTGGTGGCCTGTGATACGTGCCCAGAAGGCACCGGCGTCGAAAGAGGGTGGAGGGATATGTGTGGGGCCATAACCGCGATCGGCTCCGGGGACGGCGGGCCATGAGAAGAACGCTCTCATCATATCGAGAGTGACCTGGCACTCTCGATCCATGAACCTGAATGAGCATCCCTCATCGGTCCGGGCAATCGAACTCAAAACCTCAAGTGTCGGGCGGGTGAACGTGTCCGCCGACACCTGAAGGAAGTCGCGCCATCCCACGTTGTCGTACAACGTGAGTATCCCCTCTAGTACCCCCAGGCGTCCAAGGTCAGCGAGGTGTGCAAACCTGGAGGGTACGATCGAGCGCTGGGAGATACGGTCGAAGACGGCGCGGTGTGCGTCGTCTCGGAACGTGATCCCGAGCGGCCCGACCAGTGGAGCCGGTGGTGGTGGCTGAGCAGCGGCGGGGAGTGGCTGTGCGGGCTGTGCGGGCTGTGGGTGCGCTGCAGGCTGTGCGGGGTGTACGGGGCCTGCAGGCTGTGCGGGGTGTGTGGGAGAAGGCGGAGGAGAGTCCTCCAACTCGTGGGAGGGGCCGGCATCATCCGACCGCTTCCGCTTGGCGGAAGCTCTCTTCGACCGCGGCCGTGTCCGGGGCGGCATATCGGCCCCGAGCGCGCGCCGAAAAGTGAAAAGTGCGACGTGTGCACAAAGAATGAAAAGAGTATACCCAAACACGCCGCGAGTGCTAAGCAGTGGAAGCATGCGAAGTCCGCGCCTCCACGTAGTCCTGAGCAGCCCGTAGAAGCTCCCCTGGGCTCCCCTAAGCTCCAGTAAGCAACCTGCGCGTGAAAAAGCGATATCAGCGAGTAATAATCAAAATGTATGGAGCAATAGGGGTATAATGGATAGATATAGAAATTGATTTGGGTTAGGGGGGCGTTTAGCACATGGATCCTCAAAAACTACACGAAAAGAGGAGAAAACGGTGAAAACAAGCGAACCGGAGGTGACCGGGCGGTGCGCCGCCGGCGGCGACTCGGGCGAGGCGTCGGCGGGCTCGGCCGGCGGTGGCGGGCCGAGCGGCGGCGGGGCAGCGACGGTCGGGCAAGTGAGGGTCGAGCGAGGGGGAATCGGGCGTGGGAGCTGAAGGGGCGCGGGCGAGAATTGGGGATTTGCGTTTTCGAATTCCGCGCCCCCCTCGCCGCTTATATATAAAAATGTTACGACTCGGCCGAGTGACGTGCTCACTCGGCCGAACGAGGCAAATAAAAATTTCTCCCCGATATCGCTTCGGCCGAGTGGCTTTGCCAGCCTCGGCCGAGTGGAGTAAGTCCATTCGGCCGAGTGACTCAAGCTACTCGGCATGACTCGCCCTAGGAGGGTATCCGTTTTACTCGGCCGAGTGAGAATGTAGACTCGGCCGAGTAGCAGTTCTAATGAAATGAGGAAAATAGACAGAGAGTTGGGTACAGCAGACTTCCCTCGTTCGTGAGCGGCTCGGCCGGACGAACTTCTGGACTCGGCCGAGTGACTAGTATACTCGGCCGAGTGAGCCTTGTATTCTGCTGTTTGTCTTCGTTTGGGCTCTAAACTCCGTCTTTCTTCCTCCAGTCGATTTCATGCTCCTCCTAAGCGTCGAACGCCTTCTTGGGGCGCTCCTCGTCGTCTCGTTCATCCTCCTCATGATGGATCTACCTACCTCCTCTCCTGTCAAGAAAAATAGGACCCGTTATCACAAAATTTTTGGTCGAATGACTCAAAACACTAAAAATCTCTAAAACGAAAATAAAGAAAAAGTAAAAATAACGCAAAAACCGTTGGGTTGCCTCCCGACAAGCGCTCGTTTTAGGTCGTGAGCTCGACCCCCTATAATTTTCAATCAATGCGGGATGTTTGGTGCATATGAGATGCACCCGTCAAACTTCCCGGGGAGCGCGCTTGGATTTGGACGTGGCGGCGTAGCGTTCTCCCTCAGAGGTCTCTTGCCTCGAATAGTGTTGGGGGGAGGCTCCCCCAAGCTAGCATTTGCCCCGGTCAACGGCTTAACCGGCGATGCCGATTTCCGTACCGGCGGAGCTTTCTTTGGAGACTTTAATTTCGAGAGCTTGCAGAGCTCTCGAATCCTTGCGACATCAGCGTCGCCTTCATCTTCATCAGCGGAGAAGTAGGGGGAATCATCTTTATTCTCTTCATCTCGGCCTATATCCGGGCCTTCTTCAAATTCTTCATCAAAAAGAGCGCCGATTGAGTGAGGAATCGTCTCCTCTATCACCTCATCGAGGAGGTCCATGTAATCAAGCTCCTCATGGTAAGGCATGTGCTTCATTGCCTTAGGAATGTGGAGCTCCACCTCGATATTTCCGACGTTTAAGGTTAAGGTACCTTCGTGCACGTCGACGATGACTCCGGCGGTGGCGAGGAATGGGCGTCCAAGTATCAATGAGGTGTCTCCCTCCTCCTTAACGTCCATGATGACGAAGTCACATGGCAAGCATATTCCACCCGGGACTTGAAGTGGGATGTCTTCGGCAATCCCCACCGGCCTTGTTATCCGGCCATCGGCTAATTGAATGCGCATGTCGGTGGGTTTCAACTTTGTCCCGGTGTTAAGCTTTAAGAACATGGAGAGGGGCATGAGACTCACACTAGCCCCAAGATCGACCAACGCCTTTTGAAGAGGCACGCCGCCCAAAGCGCAAGGAATCCGAAAACTCCCCGGATCTTTAAATTTTGCCGGCTCCTTCTCTCTCTTGGTGAACCAAGAGCCCTCCTCGGCTAGCATGATCTTCTCCTTCCTCTTCCTCCCTGAAATCAAGTCCTTCAAGAATTTAGCATACGTGGGGATCTCCATGATGGCGTCGAGGAAGGGAATATTGAGGCTAACTCCTCTTAGATACTCGAGGAATTTCGCTAGCCTTTTCTCCATTTTCGCTTTCGCTAGTCTTTGGTGGAATGGGACCGGTGGCATGAAGCGCCTCTCCTCAATTAATCGCTCCGCCCTAGATTTCTCATTGTCTTGTGGCTCCTTCTCCTTTTCAATCTCAACTACCGGCTCAACCGGCTCCAAGCTTTCCTCCACGGCCTCCTCGGTAGGAATCATAGCGGGGGTGGTGTCCTTCCCGCCTCTAGTAGTAACGGCAACTACGGCATTGATGTGGCCCGTGTTGCCCCGTGGGTTTTGCTCCGGTTGCGCCGGCAATCTTTGAGTGTTCCGATTGAGCAATGCCAATTGCTCCGATATTTGAGCCACTACGGTATTAAGAGATTCTTGCCCCGCCTTCAAAGTAGCATTCACCTTATTTTGCTCGACCATGAACGCCTCCACTCTAGTTTCGAAGTCGGATCGTTGTGGAGCTTGTGGAGGGTTTTGATTTTGATTCCTCCACCCTTGGTTGTATCCGGGAGGCCTATATGGTGGAACTTGTTGCTTCGGTTGAAAGTTTTGTTGAGTAGGCCCCTCGGTGGATAGTTTTGTTGTTGGGGTGGTGGTGGTCGAGCTTGTTGAGGCGGTGGTTGTGGCGGGTTCAAGGCTCCTTCATTGTTGGCGTAGGAGAATCCCAGATGATTTCTTACGGCCGGATTGGACCAATACCCTTGGTTCCCCGCAACATATTGTACTTGCTCCAAGGATCCTTCTCCTTGCTCTCCTCCCGAGTACATGACTTGAGATTGGTCTTGCCAATCACACATTTGGTTGGTCGGTGCGGAGGTGGATGGGCTTCCTTGGGGCTCCGTGATAAATTTCTCCAATCTCTCCACCACCTTGTGGAGAGAATCGAATTTGCTCGTGAGCTCCGCTACGGCCTTCGCCTCGTAGATGCTAGTTGGCTTTAAGGAGGATGTGGAGTGTCCTCGCTCTTCGCCCCATTGTTGGTTATTTGAGGCCATCTCCTCAATTAGGGCCGTAGCTTCCTCGGGAGTCTTTGACAAGATTGCACCATTCGCCGCGGCATCAATAATTTGTTTGGTCCCCGGTTGGAGACCGTTGTAGAAGCTATGAACTAGCTCCCAATCCTCTATACTGTGGTGCGGGCATTGATGCTGCAAATCCTTAAAACGCTCCCATGCTTCATAGAGCGTCTCCTGTGGTCCTTGCTTGAAGGACATGAGAGCGCTCCGGATCTTCACCGTCTTGGATGGCGGATAAAATTTGTCAATAAATGCACTCGCCAGCTCGTCCCAAGTGGTGAAGACACCCTCAGCTTGCGTCCTCAACCAATAGAGTGCCTTCTCCTTTAGCGTAAAGGGGAAGAGACGCAGTCTGATAGCATCGTTGGAGACCCCCGGCATCTGGAATGTGGCGCACTTCGACAAGAATAGTTGGATGTGGTAGTGGGGGTTCTCATGTGCGTTCCCATGAAATGGGTCTTGTTGCATCAAAACCACCAATCCAGTCTTTAGCTCGAAGTTCTTGTCAGCCGCCAACCCTGGCATGGCAATGGACGAGGTGGTAGAAGAAGTCTTAGGCCGAAGCCTATCTCGAATAGAGATTATCCTTGCCATCCTTGCCGCCAATTCTTCAGGAGTTTCCGGGTTGGTCATATACCTCCCTTCCGGATCTTGTCTCTTTTCCGCTCTAAGTCTCCGCGCGGTACGTTCGATCTCGGGATCAAATAATAAGTCTTCTGGGTCCGCCGTAGATCTCGTGTTCATGCACAGGGGAAACAGAGTTTCAAAGAAATGATTAATACAGTGGAAGGGTTAGGTAAGAATAGTAAAGGAAATAATAATGGTAACAATTAAAAAAAATAAAAATAAAAGAAAGAAGTAGCTAGGGTGGAAAAGAATCAAACGCAATCGTCTCCCCGGCAACGGCGCCAAAAACTTGATCGCTCCGGGACGTACACCCAAAGAACGGTTGTAGTTTTACCGCAAGCGCACGGTATAGCGGCGAGCGGGTATCGAACACAGGGAGGACGAATGACCGTGCTTGCTCCTAATCAACCTGGCTATTTAAGAATAGAGAGAATTGCCTTGGGCGATCCTGTCACAATCGTCAGACAAATGTTTGAAATATCAAATCAAATAAAGAACGTCTAGGGAATGGGGAATCCCCGCTACTCACCGTATTTCATAAATGTGGTTCGTCGGTATCAAAATTGCTAGAATGAGAATTTGGATGAACTAGTTGCAACTAAATGTGGAACCAAGCTCACGCTCTCGCGCTGTTGCCGGTCTATAGCTATCCTAGGGTCGGGTCCAATCTCTTGCAAACCCTAGCCTAGGAAAGCTAGCATTAGGATCAACATCATCGTCCAATTGCGCACCGAGCCCAATCTCTTGCAAACTCGGTCCATAATCTAAATTAGGATAGTTCCTACCCGTCCAATCTCTTGCAAACGGGTATCGGCATGGAATTGCAACCGGAGATCCTAGTATCGGTCCAATCTCTTGCAAACCGATACTTCGAAAGTCCGACTCCAACCCAATTCGGATTTCTAGGGCTTCCTATCAAATTGGGATCCAATCTCTTGCAAATCCCAATTGATATGAATACCTAGCTATCCGTAGTAATTCGATCCCAATCTAATCTCTAATTATTGATTCTAGCACAATTTCTACCAATTTATCACAAATACGAAATTGGGCTTGTAGGGTTCATCCCCACGCCCCAAGACGTGGAGACTACTCACAAATCATAGCAATAGCACAAAAATAATCAATGAAATAGGCAATGGAATTCATCACAACAATGATATAAACAATAAAAATAGAGTTTTTGGGGAAGAGAGATGCAAACCAATGTAGTTCTTCAATTAATCCAACAAAAATCCAAGTTTTTCCTCTTCTCCAATCACAAATAATAAAGCTAAAAAGTAATCTCAAAAAGCTGCAAAAAATCTGAGAGATGGCTCTCAAAACTAGGGTAAAAACAGGGCTTAAATAGCCCCAAAAATCGTCAAAAAATCCTGACCAAAACGCCCCTGCACAGCCTGTTTTCCGCAAATTTCGCTACAGGCAGCGCATCGCACTCGGCCGAGTGACAAAAGTCGCTCGGCCGAGTGAAAAACCTGTCATTTTCCAGTAAGTCGGGGGCTTCAAGGGTCTTCAGTTCGGAGGCGGCTCGGCCGAGTGAGTTGTCGTCACTCGGCCGACGGCTTCAAGGCACTCGGGCGGACGTAATAATCCACTCGGCCGAGTGGGTCTTCTGAAGCTCAGGCAGCCGAAAAACAGAAACTTCGATATTTTGGAGGGGCTTCGTCTGGGCGCCACTCGGGCGGACGTGGTATCGTCACTCGGCCGATGTGGTCTCCATCGCTCGGCCGAGTACACATGGAAATCGTGTCTGAACGGGTCGGCCGAGCAGTGTCTCGCTGGTCGGCCGAGTGGCTCCTCCACTCGGCTGAGTGGGACACAAAAGATGCCCAATCTGATTGTTTTGGCCTCCTCGTCGCTCCTGCGACGTCCATTCTTCTTCCGCTCCTCTCCAATAGCGAAATATCCCTTGGGGAGGTCGTCGGTGGCCGTCTAAAGTAAGCGCGTCTCGAGATCACTCCAAATCGTGCCAAATCACCTGAAGTGTGACAAAAACAACAAATCGTGAAAAGCATCGCAATATCGTCGATATATCATGAAAAACATGATTTTGGCGATCTAAATGGCATGCAAATACACGGAAAAAAGGTGTAAAATATGGAGTGATCACATGCCCGCCGGGCAGCGGGCATGCGCCCGCTGCAAGCAGAGGGCACTGACCCGCTGTGCAGCGGGTCGTGCCTGTTGTAGCCAGCGGGCCACACCGTTTGCCCTTGCGGATGGGCTTGTTAGCACAGTGAGTCTAACCCACTTTGCCTTGGACTGTTATCGCGTTTCTGGGCTCGTTTAAGCTCCGATTTGGATGTGGTTTGAACCTGTGTATAGACCGGAATGATCCCATCATCCACGTAACCTTTTCAATGTATTTTTTCCTACAAATATTGTTGTAACCAATTTACGACACGTTTAATCTTTGTTTGCATCCCATCTTAGTCATCTACTTACCTCGAGAGCTTCTGATGCAACTCAACCTAAGATCTTTCAGCAGGCCTAGCCTCGAAGCTAGGTCATAGATCTAAGCTACACCGTTCACTCACAGGTTCATACAAATGACTTCAGGTCTTAAGGACCAGCTTACCTATCATCACCCTAGAGTTATTATAGACAGTTTAGTTAAAGCTAACCATTTAATAACTCTAAGTTGGTCGTTCAGTGAACTCATTCTCCAATGAGCACCTGTGTCTTATCTCTGACTTCGCCAAGTCGAATGACTTTGAGATCATCATCACCTTAAGGTAAGACAAAGACACAGTGGTCTATCAGATGTGTTGATGTCCAGTTCTCAACACATCTATGACCACGAACCGTTTAAGATTTTACGTTTCTATTCGGTCACTTACTACTCATAATCTAGATCTTATCTGGATACGTAAGGACCTAACTATAAGTCTATGGACATTATCTAAGTATATTATTCAATCGATTTCATACTTAGAATAATAGACACAATATGTTATATGAACAAGACGTACACTTAGGATAAATCGCCTTATGGGCATATATCCTCCTACACAAACAAGCGCATGTGCCATGGGCAGGCGCCTGTAAATCCAACATACAGTGACTGAAAGCATAAGTACGAATTTTGACAAAACTGGATAACTTGGGCAAGATGAAACAGGCGACTGACTAACAAATCACAGGCACCTACAACTAGACAGGCGCATGTACTTTGTACAGCAGTCACCTGTTAGATTTGAACAAAGAAAACCCAAGTTCTGTTATCAAAAGTATATGCCTTTCAAGCGGCTAAAAAACAAAACACATGTGCCTGTCAAGAGACAGTCGCCTGACTTTTGACCATCAGTCGGCTGTCAGTCAAACAGAATGCACATCTAAGGGTTTTATAAATTGGAGTCCTAGGAAATTGATTCTAATGGATTCCTAGGATAGAATGAGTGATGTGTGAGTGCTCCAAGATAATTCTACTTCAAGACTACATTCTAACGAGAAAGAAACTAGAAGATCAAAAGATTTACATTGTGTTGTAGCTTCTTGTCTTTCTCTTGATTGAACTTGAAGTCTTTGAAGCTTTTATCTTTATCTTGATCACCCAATCGTCTCTTTGAGCTTTGATTGAGCTTTGATTGTCATTCATTGCTATTAAATCTTCATGAATTGATTAGGTAATGAATTAACTGCATGGAGATGATTAGTCACAAGTATTTATGTTTGCTCATCATCAAAACCAAGTAGGGAGAAGTCAATACTCAACATTCTCCAACTTTTTAGTGATGACAAACAAACATTAAAAAAATAATTGTACTTTAAAGAATACTTACTCCCCCTACATAGATGCTAATCAAGTTTGTAACGGCCGGTACTTACTATTCGTTATACGGATGTGCGTATAGCAATTTCGGGTACCTGATTAGTTTTGTTGCTTTGTATGTGAGTCATGCCGTTGAGTCGATAGGGCCGTAGCACCTTGGTTGCATCCTTAGCATGCTAACCCCCGACGTGTGCCCAACTTGGAATTACTGTCGCCTTTAGACCCCGTATCCTTTGTACGCTTTTCGTGCACGTACTCTTGTTCGTGCACGTATTTATTTTAGACATTGTCTGTATCCGAACCCTATAGTGTGATGTGCCGTTATGACCCTCTCAAAGAATATTAAATTGTGGAATTATTTTGGAACGTCATTTCACAGGTCATTCTCCCACGATTTGACCTTGTTTGATGAGACGTCGCGATTTTCACCTTTGTCATGAGGCCTTTTTATTTTTAATTTCGTTTCTCGTCGTCGAAATTGTGATCCGTCTTCTTTGTTTTGTTTCTCTCGTCGGTACAGTCACCCCAGTATTTATCTTACGTTTTTAGAGCCCCGTTTGACCCACTTTCACTAATTGGCCCAACCTATTATATTTTTAACCCTAAGTTTCATAAAGTATTTTGTCCCTAATAATTTCTTATTAAAAATAATTTTTCCCTAATGTTGACTTAATCCATTTTCCCCCCATTTGGCCGCACCCATTCGTTCCACGCAAGAGAGAGAGAGAGAGGGTAAGAGAATTTAGTTTTTATTATATTATAATAACAATTTTAAAACCCTAATTACCCACGTTTTCAGCCCCTACCCCACGTGAGCACACCCCTATAAGGAAGTTAACCCTAGGTTAGAATTATTTCACAGCAAGCTAGAAGCAGCCGCCGGCCCTAGGGCTTCTTTTCACGCAAATCATCTCCAAGAGCCCGACTTCACGATCTCCTCCGGCCTAAACCCTCGACTGGACTTCCCTCTCCCGTCCCTGACCTTCCTCCACCCCTCAGGCCGCCGTAGCACCGCTGCACCGCCGAAAAAATCGCCCAGGCACCATTTTATTCCGCAACAGCAGCCCACAGCAGCAGCAGCGGCCGCAACCGCCGCAGCCACCTCTGGTGTCCGTCGACCCCCTCGACCCCTTGCTACTGTCTGGGTTCCCCCTCAGGCCGTCCAAGCTTGAAACAGTGAGTGTTTCCGCTGTTTTGCGTTTTTACGACGTATCAACGCGTCGTAACGCCTCTTCACCGTCCCCTCTCACTGTTGGGATCTTTCGACAATCCTCTACATCTCCTAGGGGTGTTTTCCGACGTTACGATCATCCCCTATGACGCTCAACGTTGTAGTTTCCGTGTACGTCGACCCGTTCATCCCGGTTTGTTGTTACGCCTTGCTGGGAGCCGTAAAAACGTCTACCGATCTCTTACTCGCTGTTTGGAATCTTTCTCACTGATCTGGTCGCTG
The DNA here is from genome assembly GCA_030789695.1 of Scilla litardierei. Classification (NCBI taxonomy): domain Eukaryota; kingdom Viridiplantae; phylum Streptophyta; class Magnoliopsida; order Asparagales; family Asparagaceae; genus Scilla; species Scilla litardierei. Next base: position 55,283,661 of record CM061140.1, on the reverse strand, counting down.
TCCAAGGATTGGTGATCATAGGAATCTATTTTGGAATCTGGACTAGGGGCGCGTTCTATTATTCCAACCCATGGCGTCGCTACCTGACGCCAGTGTAGCTCTCGCGTCGTGTAATGGTAATTTCTGAACACTTAGGACCCCCAATCCATGCATGCTAATCAAGATAAAAAAATCAGTAATTTAATTGTCTGATAAATCACTAATGAAGATAATTTAATTTGGGACTGTAGGCTGGTGGATCCGAGCACATAGGTAGATTGGACTGATTGGACGGTGTTTGCAGAACGACTGATTGCAGGCAAGTGAAACTTACCAATTTATGCTTTAGGCCATGTCTTAGGCCATTTCACCATTTTTAGCGTAAAAGAGACTAGGCGACGAAATGATACTCGCCTAGAAGCAATTTTAAGATCTAGCTTGACAACGAAGCTAGATCTGTCATCCTGCCATGCCATTTATGCATTTTTGCCTGTCACGTTTAATTTCCATATCTGTACGCTCTTTACTTTTGCTCTGCCATGCCTGTCACGTTTAATTTCCATATCTGTACGCTCTTTATTTTTGCTCTGCCATGCCTGTCATGTTTAAATTCCTTATCTGTACGCACATTAATTGTACCCATGCCATGCCATGCATCCTGATGTCAATCCATGCTTGAATGTTGCCTTCGTAGCACACGCTACTTGTACTTGCTTGTTGAGGCTAGGCACAAGCGTTGCAGGCACAAGCCTATGCCAAATACAATTCCTGGCTCGTGATCCAGAAGCGGGCTACATGTGTTGGTCAGAAGCCAATGCCCGATACATGTGGAGGGATAGGGTTAAGCGATCACTTGAGCTTAGGAGTTGGCACGTACAGCCACTCCAGCCAAAAGGCGTAAACTCTGTGCACGACGTGTTACTTGACTTGTAAAATCCATGTGAATGTTTACTAGCTTTGCTACCTTGCCATGTCTAACTTGTTGCCATGTCATACTTGTTGCACTTTACTACTTGTTGCATTCATATCTTAAACTGCCATGTCATCGCATACTTTTAGAATTGCTAGGTTGTTTCCTTCTTTTAGTTTCCTTGCACAAGTCTCTTGTAGACTTGCTGACATGTGCCCTCGTCTCTTTTGGATGTTGCATGTTAGTTGCTGAGCCAGAGTCCGTTGCTGAGGACGAGGTGTTTGCTGACCTTGAGCCTGGGTCCACTATTGACGTGGAGTACGAGGATACCGGCGACCAGTCGTAGAGACTTACTTCGTTGTTGCTTTCTGCTTAGTTGTCGTTAGTTTGTCAGTGCGTAGCACCTTTTCTTTCTGTACGTTGATTATTTCTGTTGGCCATGCTGGGGCCTTTTAGACTCTTCTTTTTAGCCTGGTGGCTTTTCTGTGATGTTGGAATTTATTGTGGACATTCTGAGATTTGAATAATTATATTATCGGTCTCTTTTCTTTATTATTATCTTTGTTCTGTTTCGCATTTACAAGGACCTATACTTGGTTATTCCAGACGCTTTACAGACTGGAGCCTCATAGCTCCAAGTCGAGCGGACTTTTCACGCCTCGCCTTCATTTTAGGGAAGCGGGTCATGACGAAGTTAGACAGATCAATTAAAGCATAAGTATTATATACGTGACTAGAATGAATTCATGGATTTGAATCTAAGATTTTTGAATCCAAATTCACTATATCATATTCCCCATGAATCTAAGGCTATATCAATTTTAGATTCATGTTTAGCTTCTAATTAGCACAAAATTATGATGAGTTTATTTCTCTCCCCCTATGGAATTATCCAAAAAGTCGGAGTAGAGAAACAACAACAACAACTAGTGCTAAAAAAGGAAAACAATCATGGGAGTATAAAGAATAGTATAGGTATTTAATGTGATACCAAATGAAAAACTAGAAAACATGTAGGTGTATCACACAAATATGTATCATAATCATCAAAAACAAAGTTGACTAGAGGAAGAGAAGTCTAATAGCAACATTCATGCCATGAAATAAGGAAAATTGTAATGGCATACATTCAATATATCTCAACATTCAATGTATATAATTAAGAGCACAAAGAAGAGATATAATCACACAAGATTCAGACAAGAGTGCAATGAGCCAAAACATGTCACACACACACACAGAGAGAGAGAGAGAGAGACATATATACATATATATACATATATACATATCTATTCTATATTTGATGAAGAATTTGAATGTTGTCATACTAGGACAAACCTTTGTCCTAGGTGGTGAACTTTGTCCTAGTTGGCAATAACAATTTTGGGGGGACTTAAATTTTGGGGGAAACTTAAATTTAGGGGGAAACATGAAATTTTGGGGGAAAACTTGAAATTTGGGGGAACTTGAAATTTGTGGGGGGAAAAAACTCAGCCATTAAATAAACCATGCCCTATGGGCACGGGTAATGACTTGTGTGTGTGTGTGTGTGTGTGTGTGTGTGTGTGTGTGTGTGTGTGTGTGTCTGTGTGTGTGTGTGTGTGAGTCTGGGCGACACAATGAGGCCTGTATCCAGCCGTTACTTCCAATCCTTCATCCCATTTCCTTGAGCATTGGGCCGGATTCTTGGAGTTGGGCGTCTGGCCTCCCATTCACCTACAGATCAGCCTGGGAGGGATCTCGAATCCCAGGTCATGCAATCGCCTATTATGAAGTTGTTTGGTACCCTCGGCATGTCCCCAAGATGTCCCTGACTTTATTGAGAGCTATCCGCGACAAATTGCCGACCAGAGATCGTCTCCACTCTTGGGGTATTGCTCCTGACCAGCATTGCGTTCTATGTGATGCTAATGTCCCTGAGTCTATTCGTCACCTATTTTTTGAATGTCACTACTCCCGCTACATTATTTCCATGGCACTTCTAAAGTTGGGTTTCACGAGGTCCATCCATCTAACCCTTACAGGGGTGTGTGATCTGATTCTCAAGATTTATGCTAAATCAGATCCTGTTGGTTACCTAGCCAAAGCGGCACTAGCAACCTTGGTATGGCACATTTGGAAGCAGAGAAACAAGAGGATTTTTGATTGGGTGGCTCGGAGGGCAACCGAATTATTTGAGGACATTGCATCTGATTTAATTATCTCCCTCCGAGGCATGGAATTGGAGCAAGCTTCTAATACTTCCCCTTTCTCCAATTGGGGCTTCATTGATGCTGGCTAGATTTTTGTTTTGACACTTGTAATTACGGTAGTTAGTAGGATGTAGATGGTGACGACGCTTGTGCCCTATCCCCTCTCTTCATATCAACCTCTGTAACTTGCTAGTGTATTTCTTTTGTATATACTTTGATATAAATAAAGATAGCTTTTACTTGTCCAAAAAAAAACACACACACACACAGATATATATATATATATATAAAGGGATATGAGCATTCCGTGTAGGAAATTTCCTACACCGTCCTCATAAAACTTCAATTTCCAATCTTGTTTCCAATAATCACCACCGTTCATTTTGATGTACTTATCATGGATGATGAACATACCAAAAATCAAGTGAATCCAACGCTATTTTACCCTCGATCCGATTGTTACAAATTCAACGTTTTTAGAACAATAGAACTTTTTGTCACAGCCCAATCGAGGGTCAAATCCCCCTAGGGTTCACCCATATTTGGGGTTTTGGGGTTTTAGAATGTGTACAATAATCCTAAGCAAAAAAAATTTCAAAATCATAAGTGGAATGTGGTGTTTTTGAAGGACGGTGTAGGAAATTTCCTACACCGAATGCTCACCTCCCTCAAGCCCATATATATATATATATATATATATATATATATATATATATATATATATATATATATATATGAGGAGGGATCAAATAACCCCCAAAAATAACCCCCAAGAAAAACCCCTAGCAAAAAGTCTATGCCCCCCTTTTTTCCCAGAAGATCCGAACCATTCATCTTAATCTCCACCCTCTAAGACACTGACCGACCAATTTTCAGCCTGATCCCTTGTGTTTTGCCCGTTCATCAACCCTTCGCAAAAGTTCTGTTCATGCGAAACCGTTAAATTTGGGTCGGATGGATGAACGAGCAAAGCACATGGGATTGGGCTGAAAATTGGTGGGTCAGGGTTTTAGAATGTAGAGATCAAGATGAACGGTTCGAATCTTCCGGAAAAATAGGGGGCATAGACTTTTTGCTAGTGGATTTCCTTGGGGGTTATTTTTGGCGGTTATTTGATCCCTCATATATATATATACTAGTCATAACCCGTACCCCAAGGGCACGGTTCATTTTAAAATATTCCCCCCCTAAAACTTTTGAACCCCCTAATTTTAAACAAACAATAATAATTAAAGCAAAACAATTATTATGTCCCCAAATCTTAGTTCGTCCAAAATTTAGTTCCCCAAGAGAACTTAGTTCTCTTAAAAAATTTAAAAATTTTAGTTCCCCTAAAAAATTTAGGTTTCACTTTGTTTATTTAGTTCCTTACAAAACTTTTAGTCCCCCACAATATTTAGTTTCCCTCAAAAATTTTAGACAAATTTAATTTCTCTTCCCCCTATTGTTTAGATAAATTTTCTATAATGAAAACAATAATTAATTGTATCACCTAACTCCACCTATGGACTTGAAGAACACTGTGTTTACACTATCCAATTTGCAACTTACTTTAACCACCATGACATTTGGCCTGGATTTGTAGGCTTCTCGTCACACTTCAACTGCACTGACAGAAAAATAGAAGAGACTTCAGACTTCGGTGCACACTTTATCGAACTTAACTTTTCGTTTTATTATCAAATATTTTGATTCTTCGACTTTGATGTTCTCAACATAAACCTTTCCTGTTTTTCTTGTGTGTACTTGAATTTCTATGTACCTACATCCCTATAAAATTATAGGATAACTTTTAGTAAACTGTAACTTGAGAGCGGGGCGAATTGTCTATAGGCAAGTGAGCTTTTTTATTTTGAATTCCTTAATGTGGCGCTCAGCCAATAACTTTTGCAATAACACATGCTATTGGCATGAGTTTTGTATTTCATCTCCTACAAAATTTGAAATAGACTAAGAAGCATACGATTATGAACTAACAAAGACAACCCTTCTGATTACATCCTCTTTATGTGACATACTCGTCTTGATGTATGTTCTACATTTTCACAACCATTAGGAGATCGTCTCATTGGCTACATATTGATCCAAAACCATTTGTTACACATAATGCACATACATAAAATTGGTAATCAACCAAAGAATCCGATGAAAAACATGATTGACATTCAATATGGTGCACAACTATTAAGAAGTCAAGTAAAGGTCTAAAACCCAGCCAATCAATTGCTTGGTGCAACTACCCAACAGATCTCATCTAACAATAGAAAATGATTTACATTAGAATCTTCAAAATTCTGTAAAGCAATGCATATAGCCTAGAACCAATTTTACATTCTCTCTTGCAATTTTACATAGCAGTGACTTATAGCCTACACATAAGCAGAGTACACATTAAACATCAATCACTAACTCTCAAGTGCGAAGTAACCAAAGGATGACAAAATGTGCAAAATTCGACTAATTATTATATAAGAAATTTAAGTTGTCGGCTGCTTCTTCAGTTTTCCAATCCCTTTCCTGATTGCAGTCCCCCTCTGGCACAAAAATAGACAAACAGGTCATCATTCAGTTTTGCATCAAATTAAAAACATGTTTGCAGAAAAATCAGGTAAAATGCACAATTACATATCTGACCTTGATCCTGGCCAAAATGACCTTGAACCTGTCAAAGTCATTCAAGGATGCTCTTCTCTTCTGGATGATCACGTTGAACCATAAGAAATCAATCAGGAGGAGGAGGAGGAGCTGTGGTGTAAACCAAATAAGGAAAAAAAAAGTAAAGAAGAGTTGTAAGACTGTAGAGTGCTTTCACTTGGTACGGTGAACATATCTTGAGACCTTCAAAAAATGTATATATAAAAACCAAAACTCTTCCCTAAATAAATGATAATCATTTTTAAAAAAACAAAAAAAAAATCCCAATTTCATACATTTTATCAATTTCCCATTAATACTTAAGTATATGTGATTCTTTCCTATAAAAATCAACTAAACATTCCCAAAATTCATATGTTACATGATTATGTCAAAACAAAGAAAGATATAACAAAAAAAATCAAGTGAACTGATTACCTATTGGATCAGTGGCAACCTTCCCCTCGGCCATGAATGCTGTTGCGCTATCTTGCAAGTTTCTTTTCATCAAATAATCATACATGTAAACATCAAGCCTGATCATAATTCATTCAAAAATGAACATGTAAAAAACAAAACTCTTATCTAAATAAACGATAATCTTTCTTTAAAAAAATCTGATTTCATACATCTTATCAGCCTCCCATTAAAACTTCAAAATTCATCATTAAGTATATGTGATTCTTTCCTATACCAGTCGATTAAACATTCCCAAAATTCATTTGTTATAGGATTATGTCAAAACGAAGAAAAACTATAGCAACAAAATCAGGTGAACTGATTACCCAATGGGTCAATGTCTAACTTCCCCTCGGATATGAATGCTTTTGCGCTCTCTTGCAAGTTTCTTTTCACCCGATGATCATAAATGTAAACGTTAACCCTGATCATAAATAATTCAAAAATGTATATATAAAAACCAAAACTATTTTCTAAATAAATGATAATTTTCTTTAAAAACAAAACATTCTGATTTCATACATCTTATCAACCTCCCATTAAACCTTAGAAATTCATCATTATATATAGGTGGTTCTTTCTTAGAGCAGTCAACTAAACATTCCCAAAATTCATATGTTGCAAGATTATGTCAATACGAAGAAACCAATATTAAAAAAATCACGGGACCTGATTACCTACTGGATCCATGGCATCCTATAAGAATTTTTTGTGACAATAAGAGAGAGATCATCCATGGAAGCTAAATGACTTCTTCAAACATGACAGATACTGGTCAAAAGAGGTGACATGAATTTATCACAAATCAACAAATAGATGATATTTCCAACGTAAACTAAATCCAGTCTATGAATTATAAATTAATAGGCCCCAATTAAACATATAAAAGGACAAACTCAACCACATTCATACAATGTCATCAAATGCATGAAAATATAATGAATTTTATTTAAAATAGCATAAAAGAGTTTTTTAACCCTTACCATTTCAAGCTGGACTAAATGGAACGCGTAGAGCTCGCATTGAGAAGACAGTGTCAACTAATTTGACGAAGCATACAACTGCATCTTGCGCTCCAACACCGCCAGAGCCTCAAGGTTCCCATCCCTTCCCTCCACTAAGACAATGGCAGATTATTCGTTAATCTCGACTGAGACTGGTACTCCGTTCAAATCGAACATCGAAGAAAGGAAATATGTGGTTGTTACGACTAATATCAACGGGCCTGAAGCGCAACGGCCCACGGCCCGACCTCAAAGGAGAAGCCCGCTAGAGAAGACGGGCCCTCCCAAAGGAGGCCCACGGACGGAGCGGAAGGCCCAGCCACCTCGCCCTCGGGTACACCCGACCGGCCCCCATTCGGTCGGATTAACCGCCCCCCTGAATCCGCGATCCCATGATGGCCATTAACAGACCCGTTAATGAGCCACCCCACGACAACGCGCGAGTGGGAGGAGGCAGAGGCAGATCGTGGGGACGTGAGAAGAGGCAGGACGTAGGGCAATCGCGGAAGACCCTATAAGGGGAAGGCCAGGATGACGGAGAAGGGGATGGAAACTCAGGTAATCAACATAGAGGTACTCCATCAACAACCTAGGCTTTCGCCACTCCATCTCCTCCCTCCCCTAAAACTCGTGTCGCTTGGATTGACGTTCCGGCTTCCTCACAAGTCAGATCTCCCCCGTCGAGTATCCTTTCAGACCTTGATCTGACTTAGGCATCGGAGGGGCTTTGGCCAGAACCTAGGTCCGGCCTCCCTGATGAGTTTCTTCATCTATCCAGGAGGAGGACATCCGAGGCGCCGATGCTACCCCTCAGCGTCGGTCAGCCATCACCATCGCTGTCGCCAGGAGGACGACTGATCAGGCACCGACCCACTCGCAAGGTGCCAAGGCTACCCCTCGATGCGGATACGACCGAGGCCGAGCTCGACCCAGCCGAGGCCGAGCGCGACTCACCGAGCCGAGGCTTCCCCTCAGCTCTCCCACGCCGAGTGCAAGCGGGCTCGACGAACCCAAGGGACCCCCAAATCGGCCCCTTGACCACGTTGACCACATGTCTGACGGTCAACGAGCTGTGGTGAGAAAACACCCGTAAACATCTGGTACCGTCTGTGAAAACACGAACAACGCCCACGTAAAACAACCACACTGACAATGACACAGCTCCGCCGCGGGGGGAGGAGAAGAGGCGCGGCCCTAGTGGAGGGCACTGACCCACCCCGTGGCAAGCGAGACAAGGCCACGCCTCCCATGCATGTGAACCGGGCGACAAGCATGGATCGAGCAGAGGACAGTGTTGAGGAGACCGGCGGCCGTCCAGTAGCTTCCCGGGGCAGTAGGAACGACAGAACACGGGAAAAGCCGGGATCGGGCGAAGCGCTGGTGGTGTCCCTAATCGTAGATACCTCCGTGGTGCGGCGGCTACTAGTCGACACCGGCAGCTCGTGCGACATCCTCTTCACATCGACTTTAGAAAGGATGGGGCTGCGTGGCGAAGACTTGGAGCCATGCACAGGGCCCGTGGTTGGCTTCACGGGACATTCTACACCTATCATCGGGGCGATCCACCTCCCAGTCACGCTAGGGAGAGCGCCCGATTCGGTGACACTGACGGTGGAATTCATTGTGCTGAAAGTCGGCTCGGCGTACAATGGCATCATCGGCCGCCCCCTCCTCAATGCTATCGATGCGGTGGTCTCGACGCTCCATCGGACAATCAAGTTTCAGACCCCAAAGGGGGTCGGGCAAATCAATGGCGACACGAAGGGAGAGAAGATCTGCTATCACTTGGCAGACGAGAAGGTCATCGAGGGGCTGAGCGGTCCAATGGCCTCTCTCGACCTGAGGCACGGACCGAGACCTACCCCTGTAGAAGAACAAGAGCAGATCCCCGTCACGAGCGTGGAGGGGAGATTCGTCTCCATTGGGTCGGGGCTGGATCCTGACTCGAAGCGCAAGCTGGTCGAATGCCTGGAGGCTAACCTGGACGTCTTCGCGTGGTCGGCCGAGGATATGCCTGGCATTGATCCCCGGGTGATAGTTCATCGTTTGAACGTCGACCCCAACTTCAGACCCGTCCGGCAGAAGAAACGGAACATAGGCGGTGAAAAGATGAAGGCAGCCTATGATGAAGTAGAGCGACTCCTCGACGCCGGTTTCATCCGAGAGGTCTGGTACCCCAAATGGTTGTCCAACGTGGTAATGGTCAGAAAACCCAACGGGAAGTGGCGGATGTGTGTGGATTTTAGCGACCTCAACAAGGCATGTCCCAAGGACAGCTACCCACTGCCACGGATCGACCACCTCGTGGACAGCGCCTCGGGATACGAGATGCTCAGCTTCATGGACGCCTACTCTGGGTACAACCAGGTCCAGATGGATCCTGATGATGAAGAGATGACGGCTTTCACAATGGACCGAGGGACCTTCTGCTACAAGAAAATGCCCTTCAGATTGAAGAACACGGGGGCAACCTACCAAAGAATGGTCAACAAGGTGTTCGACTCACAGATAGGAAGAAACCTGGAGGTCTACGTCGACGACATGCTGGTGAAGTCGAGGGATCCTGCGGACCACATTGCTGACCTTAGGGAAACCTTTGAACGGCTACGAAGGTACAATATTCGGCTCAATCCCGTGAAATGCACGTTCGGTGTGAGATCCGAAAAATTCCTGGGATTCATGATCACCAATCGCGGGATCGAGGCCAACCCCGACAAAATTGAGGCACTAATCAACATGCGTGAGCCGACAACCATCAAGGAGTTGCAGAGGTTGAATGGCCGCATCGCTGCCCTCGGGCGATTTCTGTCCCGGTCGGCGGAAAGATCTCTCCCGTTCTTCAAGACTCCGAGGAAGGCAATCGCCGCGCCAGCCGACGAGAGGAAGACAATACAATGGGATGAGGACTGCTCCTGGGCCTTCACCGATCTCAAAGAGTACCTCCGCAGCCCACCACTCCTTTCCAAACTGCTAGAGGGGGAATCGTTGAGCCTATATTTAGCCTGCACGATGGAAGCTGTGAGCTCGGTACTGATCCAGGAAGACGATGGGATACAGAGGCCGGTATACTACACCAGTCGCGTCTTGAAAGACGCTGAGGGGCGGTACACGCCAATGGAGAAGTTAGCGTACGACCTCGTCCTCTCGGCCAGACGACTCAAACCCTACGTCTAGGCTCACACGATACTGATCCTAACCGATTCCCAGTTGGAACAGAACCTCAAAAGGTTTGACCGCATGGGAAGGATGTTGAACTGGGGGGTCGAGTTGAGCGAATTTGACCTGCGATTCAAGCCCCGCACGGCCATCAAAGGACAGGCACTGGCCGACTTCATCGCCGAGTGTACCATTGAAGAAAGAGCCTTTGCGCTGGGAGATGTCTCGGAAAAGGTACCGAACCAACCTTTGTATTTACTTACGACTGACATCAACTCGGCTGGCCACTCAGGCGATCAGGACACATGGATTATTCACGTGGACGGCTCGGCGACCCGGGCTGGGAGCGGAGCCGAGATCACGATTCGGTCTCCCGAGGGGAACGTCGTCGAATACGCACTTAGGTTTGCGTTCCCGGCCACCAACAACGTGGCCGAGTATGAGGCCACAATAAACGGCTTAAAGCTGGCCCGAGAACTCGGAGCTGAGTGCGTACGACTCCTCAGTGACTCGAATCTCATCGTTAACCAGCTACAAGGGAGCTACGGGGCACACGAAGGAACGATGCAGGACTACTTGGCCACGGCCAAGACTGAGATGTCCAAATTCAAAAGGGCCGAGACCCTTCACCTCCCGCGGTCGGAGAATGCCCGAGCGGACTCACTGTCCAAACTTGCTTCTTCCTTGCCCAAGGAGTTGGGTCACACCGTCTACATAGAGAAGCTCAGGAGCCCCAGCACGGAAGAGAAGGAGGTAATGGCGATTGACGGAGACCCCACCTGGATGGACCTGATCATCCGATACCTCACCCTTGGGGAAACGCCGACCGATGTGGAGGAACGTCGAACCTTGGAGAGGAAGGCGCTCCGGTATGTGATGCACGAAGGAGCCCTCTACAGAAGACGGTGGACAAAGACTGACATCCTCCCCTACCTTAAGTGCCTTGGCCCCCAGGAAGCTGACTACGTCATCAAGAAAGTGCACGAGGGCACCTGCGGGAACCACCATGGAGGCACAACAATCGCCCAGAAGATCTTACGGCAAGGGTACTACTGGCCGACCCTGGTAAGCGACGCGACAGAGTATGTCCAGAGGTGCCAGGAATGCCAAAGGTTCGCCAGCACCGGGTCCATTCCCCCTTCAGAGCTCATCCCAATCATCAGCCCAATACCTTTTGCAAAGTGGGGGCTCGATATCCTGGGACCGTTCACGACGGGCCGAGGGCAAAGGAAATACCTGATCGTGGCCATGGACTACTTCACCAAATGGATCGAAGCCGAACCTCTAGCCTCAATCACTTGGAAGAAGGCAAAGAGCTTCGTGTGGAACTCCATCATCTCCAGATTCGGAATCCCCCACGCCATCGTCACCGACAATGGGAAGCAATTCGACTCAGCTGGGTTTAAAGACTTCTGCGTCGAGTGGAAGATCAAGTTACTCTTCGCCTCGGTGGAGCATCCCCAGACCAACGGGATGGCCGAGGCCGCCAATAAATGCATCATAGAGCCCCTCTGCAAGAAGGTCGAAGGCGCCGACGGGAAGTGGCCTGAAGAACTTCCCGGGATACTCTGGTCTTATCGAACGACCCATAAACAGGCTACGGGTGAGACCCCATTCATGCTTACTTATGGCGCCGAAGCAGTAGTCCCGGTTGAGGTGGGCGAGGAGTCCCTCTGCATCCAACATTTCGACGAAGAAAGAAACGCCGAGGGTTTGGAGCTCGGCTTGGAGCTCCTAGGTGAGCGGCGAGAGCAGGCCTTGGCCACCATCATCCGACAGAAGCAAAAGGTGGTGCGCTACTACAATTCCCGCGTCAAGGAGCGGAGTTTTCGCCAAGGGGATTTGGTCCTTAGAAAAGCGGTCTTTTGTCCAGAGGTCGCGCGTAAAGGGAAGCTGACAGCCAAGTGGGAAGGTCCCTACCGGGTGATCGAAGTTCTAGGACCTGCTACCTATCGGCTGGCAACACCGGAGGGAAAGGCCCTCACCCATTCCTGGAATGCTAAGCATCTGCACAAGTATTACCAGTAAAGCTTACGGGATCGCCTGCGAATGTAACTCTTTTTCCCCCTTGTTCAATAAATTGGATTGATCTTATTTTTCACTTATGGCCTGGCTACGGAAAAGTATTACCATCATCCGGGATGGGCCAGCCTCTAGGCAAGGATAGCACTCCCTTCGAACGAAACAAATCAAACCGATCGTAAGGCTGGGGGCAACTCCCCCAACGGACCGGCGAACCGACCGATCGTGAAGCCAATGGCAGCTCCCCGGGCGGGTCGGACGTAAGGATGACCTCAGAGGTCGCCCTCAGCGGCTAGTCGCAAGACATGGGGTCGCTCCCCAGGCCGACTAGCCAACTAAGCCGGGGGCAACTCCCCCGCTATGGATGCACGATTAACCGAGCCGAGGGCAAATCCCTCGGCCAGTCCGCATGCCAACTGAGCCAGGGCAACCCCCCTGATGTGACGGCACGATTAACCGAGCCGAGGGCAAATCCCTCAGCCCGTCGGCATGCCAACTGAGCCAGGGGCAACCCCCCTGATGCGGCGGCACGATAAACCGAGCCGAGGGCAAATCCCTCGGCCTGTCGGCACGCCAACTAAGCCGGGGGCAACCCCCCTGATGCGGCGGCACGATAAACCGAGCCGAGGGCAAATCCCTCGGCCCGTCGGCATGCCAACTAAGCTGGGGGAAACTCCCCCGCTACGGCTGCACGATGAACCGAGCCGAGGGCAAATCCCTCGGCCCGTCGGCATGCCAACTAAGCCGGGGGCAACTCCCCCGCTACGGCTGCACAATTAACCGAGCTGAGGGCAAATCCCTAGGCCCGTCGGTACGCCAACCAAGCCAGGGGCGACTCCCCTGATGCGGCTGCACGGTAACCAAGCCGAGGACAAATCCCTCGGCCCGTCGGCACGCCAACCAAGTCGGGGGCAACTCCCCCAATACGAATGCACGTTAGACGAGCCGAGGGCAACTCCCTATAGGATCCTGCCAAAACAGAGTTAGGATCGATAAATGAAGTTGAGACTTACGCTTGCGTATGCAGCACGGTAGTCTACGAACTTCGCCTTCGGATTCGCCACGACGGATCGAGTCTTCCCACGAACGGAGTAAGGCTACTAAATCCACAATCTAAATCTCTACTTTTAGATTAAGAACTTGGATAAAGGGAGAGGAAGTATTTCGGCAGAGCTTCGCTAGAATGAAGATGCATGCATGAATGCCATGCAAAATTGTAAGGAAAATGGCTAACCCTTGGGTCTTATTTATAGCCCCCAAGGTAGTTATTTTAGGATCAATTGTTCCTTTGGAACAATTTAACTAAGGTGTACCATCGTACATGGCATATTATAAGCTTAAGTTGTACCATATGCATGGTACAATATAAGCTTAAGATATTACCCCTTTATTAACCATATGTCGCATGCACTTATGCATATATAATGCGACTTTCCCATCAATCTAGAGATCCTCTCCGTAAGGGAACATATTCCCTTTGCGCATGACTTCGTGTACGTGACGTTCGAGGTCCGTATTCCCTCGTACATCCCCTACAAGGGTGTACTAACGTCTTCCATATCCAACATCTCCCACTCACACTTGAGGGGATTGTAAGAGAACGTCTTTCTCTTAGTTCTTTCATCTATCATACCGAGAAATAGACCGTGCGACCGTCATGCGCGTAGAGTCTGTTGTTGTGCACTTGTTAGAGATACACAACGACCTCGAAGGTGCAAAGTTGAGTAGTTCAACACATGCTTTACCCTAGATTATTTCTTCACATTTCTTATACTTTATATTCAACAATTGAATCCCATCTGGATCACAATTGGCTGGCCAACTTTGAATCATTAAAGTCCAAATGTGAATATGAAATCAATCTTCCTCTTCTTGCGAACCTTCTGATCTTGACTAGACTCGCTTTTCTAACGTGCCCCGCCGAGCCGAATTATCATAGCCCATAAGTAACACGCTAAGATAGCGATCATCTCGTCAAATCTAAAGGAACCAATTGGAGTCCTTGAGGGTAAGAGTTAAGACCCGTATGGCCTTTGAGTCTCACATAATAGCAAACACTATTGCTACTAACTCAGTGGTCGAAATGCATACGTGGTATGAACACGTATTACAACATCACTCCTTTCCCAGGGAGAGTATGACTTAATGATGTTGTACGGATGAAAGATCAGACACCACAGTGCCTATCTTTTGAGTCCCCTTACTACCCATGAAATATTCCCGGACTCTCATCCTGCATAAGACAGATAGGATTTTAAAAAAATCCAATGAGATCTTTATATCCTTGTGATACAGATCTCAGATCTTTTGTAAGCATCCATATGATGCAGATCTTTCATTCGACTATCTTGTTAAAGTCATGACTCTAAATCATTCGTCTAATGATTTTGACTTTAAACTAGTCTCATCTCTATCTTATCCATCTGATAAGATAAGGCGGTTGCTCATGTGAGAGAGCCAACCTTAATCTGTCCGACATACACACAATTCAGCTGAGATTTCAAAAATGTACACAAACATTTCTTAAGAAATTCATATGCAATGTTGGAAAAAGAACTTATTCTTTTATTAATTTTGATCATTTACAGACATGGGAATTTACATTGGTACAACTCAGCTCTTACGCAATCCTTGAGATGATAAGTGTTTGTAAAACACATCTCTGTGGATCACCTTCGTAAGCGGATCCGCTATCATCTCATGCGTAGATATGTACCTTATGTCTACCTTCTTGGTCTTATCATAGTCTTTTGCAAATTCGTATCGGATATCAATGTGTTTGATCTTACAAGACACATTATCCTCTTAACCGCTTTCCAGTGTACTTGCACTGCATTGGATTGGTAACAGCTTACCATTTCCAACGGCAAAACAGATGTCCGGTCTCGTACACACCATAGCGTACATAAGACTATCAACTGCACTGGAATATGGAACTTTTTCCATAATTTCCTTTTCCTTTTGGTTCTTTGGACACGATTCCAGATATAAATTATCGCATATGCTTATATGAATATCAATGGACTTGCAGTCCTGCATATTAGATCGTTCTAGAACCTTCTTTATATAAGTCTCCTGTGAAAGAGAAAGAAGTTTCTTCGAACGATTCCTTGAAATCTTAATTCCAAGGATATATGCGGCTTCTCCCATGTCTTTCATCTCAAAAACTGATGAAAGCCAAGCCTTGATATCCATCACAAAGCCCTTGTCATTTCCGGCTATTAAAATGTCATCTACATATAGAGACATGATAATATACTTGCTTTTAATCCTCTTGATATATACTCAGTTATCTTCATCAAGCATGGTAAAACCATTTGATAACTTTATGAAATCGTATATACCATTGCCTCGAGGATTGTTTAAGATCATATATGGACTTATGAAGTTTACAAACCTTATGTTCGTTTCCTTCTTTTACAAACCCTGTTGGTTGTTCCATATAGATCTCCTCGTTCAATTCTCCATTGAGAAAGGCAGTCTTTACATCCATTTGATGTAATTCGAGGTCTAAGCAAGCTACCATTGCCAGAATCAGTCGAATCGAGGTAAAACGCACAACAGGTGAGAAGGTCTCTTCGTAGTCTATCCCTTCCCGTTGCGTAAAACCTTTCGCGACAAGGCGATCTTTATATCTATCTATAGAGCCATCAGCCTTATGCTTGATCTTGAGAACCCATTTGTTCCCAATTGCTCTATGTCCTCTGGGTAAGTTAACTAAGTCCCAGACTTGGTTAACTTTCATGGATTTCAATTCCTCCTTCATCGCTTCCATCCATTTGTCTTTTGCAGGGCATGATACGGCCTGTTTGAAAGTAGCAGGCTCGTCATCATCTTGTAGTAAAGTCATAAAGGTTTGCGGAAATTCATCCTCAAATCTTAGAGGAGCCAACCTTGTACGACTACTACGTCGTATTTGAGATTCTTCAAGTCCTTGTTGACTCGAAGTTAGATCAATTCTAATATCACTCCCACTTGAAATGTCGTTAGAATTGCTCCCACTTGGATCATTATTCCCGTATGGAATAGTATAATCGTCATTCGTATAATCCATTGGTGAAGGTTGAAACGTATCTTTGTTTTCACCAAGAATTCTCCCACTCGAATGAGGTAATCCTTCTTGATCATAAATCTCAAATAGAGATAAGTCCTGACTTATCTCGCCCTGTCTTGGAAACTCGTTTTCCAAGAAAGTGACATCCCTCGACACAAACTCAATTAGCCCACCATTGTCATCTTGACTAACAAAAAACATAACCTTTGGAGTTTTCTGCGTATCGTATAAAGATACATTTCCTTCCCCTTGGCCCAAGTTTGCCATACTTATGGGAGGAAATATGTGCGTAGGATGCACAACCCCAAGGTTTCAAAATGTTTAAGTCAGGAGACCTTTGGTTCCACAACTCAAGTGGAGCTAACTGATTTCGAGGGTACGCGGTTCAAAATGAAAGCGGCAGTCAATAATGCATCACCCCAAAAGGTGATGGGCAAGTTAGCTTGCGCCATCATTGAACGGACCATTTTTCATTAAAGTCCTATACCTCCTTTCTGCAACACCAATTTGTTGAGGAGTATAAGGCATAGTTACCTGATGTACTATGCCTTTTTCATCACAAAGTTCCTTTAAACTTGTTGATTGATATTCACCGCCCCTATCGGTTCGCACGACCTTAATCTTGCGATCTAATTGATTCTCCACTAAACTCATATAGTTTTTTTTAAAGCAGGTTTAGTGCTTTCACTTTTTGTGGGATATCAAATAGATATGACCGAATCGGGTGAAATCATCAATAAAAGTGATGAAATAGGACTTCCCGCGTCTTGTCTTGACATTCATCGGACCACATATGTCCGAATGGATAAGCTGTAATGGAACCTCGGCCCTTGTGCCGGTTCCAAACGGCTTGCGACAAGATTTCCTCACAAGGCAATGTTCGCAGGTCGACATTTCAACCTTTGAAACATTGGATAGAAGGCCACGTTTGGCAAGTCTATCCATACGCGTTGGTCCAATATGACCAAGCCTTGCATGTCAACAAATTATATTAGACTCATTAGTCAAAGAATTTGTCACAAGGAAATTTTCATTACATGAGGAATCATACATTGTACTTATTACAATAAATCCTTTGAAATACAAACCCAGTACCAATGAAGGATTTATTACAAAATAGGTCCATATTACAATCATGAAGGAACCAATTATAACCAAGACCCATTAATTGACCACAGTTTTAATATTCCTTTGAATATATGGAATGAAGAGGACATCATGAAGTAGGAAAGTGCGGCCGTTGTCCAAGACTAGCTTGCGAGTCCCAACGCCTTTCACTTCAACACGTGTGTTGTTTCCTACATTGATCCACTTCATTCCTTGGGGTATCTGGTGATACTCCACGAACGAGCATAGTGACTGAGCTTGTTGCACTTGAAGCACTTGATCCTTTTCAAGTCTTTCTTGTGCCATTTCTTGTGCCCACCCTTATGTTTGGGTTCCTTGGTAGACTCAGGTTGCTTATTACGTTCATTAGAAGACTTCGAACGATCTTTACGTTTCTTTCCCCCGTGTGAGGAACTAGCAACCATGTGCACTTCTGCACTTGGCTTGGCAGCCGCAAGCCGCTCTTCGTCTAATTCGAGGTGCTTGGAAACATCGTTGAAGGTCTTGATGCTCTCATTATGAGTGAGATGCATCTTCATCTGATCCCACCCATTTGGTAGGGAACGTATGACTGCTTAGATTTGTTGCTCATCCGTGAGCACATGACCTGCATCCTTTAACTCCGAGATAAGGTTCGCCATATGTCGCAGATGTTTCCCCATGGAATGATCTGGACATTTCTTATATGAATCGAACCTTATAGTTAAGGAGCGAAGTTTGGACACCGATGTGCCACCGAACTTCTCCTCTAGCTTGGACCATATGTCCATGGCTAGGTCATGTTCTCGGAAGATGCACATTATGTCATCAGCCATACTGCTTAATAACGTAATGCATGCTATCTTGTTCTTCCGAGACCAAGCATCAAAAGCTTCCTTATCTCGTCGGTGTTGGGCCGTAGTACCCAACTCGGGTTCAATCATTACGTTCTTTAGAGTTTCGAGCACTTCTTGCTCCTCTAAAACGTATTGTATCTTGATGGACCAAAGTTTGTAATTATCGCCGTTGAGTTTTTCACCTCTGTTTAACTCAGCGACGATATTCTTTGAAGCGGAAGACATTTTACTTTTAAAATGCTGCAAAAGACACAAAACCGAAGGTTTGATCAAAACATTGCATAAAAATTCTTAAAATATAACTCCCACTTGAAATGATAATAGAATATCCCATTTGGATAGTTCTAAAAATTCAAATCCCACTTGGAATTATATTATATTTGATAAGTTACTTTCGAAAAATATTGAAGATGTTGTTCTAGAATCGAAAAGGTCTCTTCGATTCCAATCACCATCTAGAACAACCTTCAATATTCCCCCATCACTTATCAAACAATAGTACTCTAATAGTACTAGCAGCGGAAAACGAGTTTGAAAACGTATTTTTCAGATATAATTCCCACTTGAAATGATAATAGAATATCCCATATGGATAGTTCTAAAATCAACTCCCACTTGGAATGATATTTATAATTTGATAAGTTACTTTCGAAAAATATTGAAAATGTTACTCTAGAATCAGAAAGGTCACTATGTTTCCAATCACCATCTAGATTAACTTTCAATATTTCTCCCTCACTTTATCAAAAGTTAGTACTCTTATAGTACTTCGCAGCGGAAAAGCGTTTTTGAAAACGTATTTTTCAAAATGTATGAAAACGTATTTTTCAAAAAAATTATATTTCAACTTAGTACCCTTATGATACTAGTGAAATATTCGACACTTCCTGACCATTTGTCGGGAATGAGCCGTAGCCGTGCCTAAGTCGGATCCCCCTTTTTGGGATTCTTCTGCAAATTATCGTCGCCGGCTCCCGTATGGATCCAGGCGTTTCCCCCCGTATGAGAGAATTTTGATGCAGACGACTGTTGTTTGGCCCCGTATGGGCTAGTTGGCACGTTCATGTTTAACCAAGGCCTTTTGCCGAATTGGTCGACCAAAACACCAAAATTGGTCGACCAAAATCTGGTTTTCTTCATTTCCGGCCAGGGCCCCTGCCCTGGCCGGCCAGGGACGGCCTGCGGCAGCCCTGGCCACCGGCCTGGCCTCGGCCAGAGGCCGGCCAGGCCTCTGCCTGGCCTGGCCAAGTCCAGAGGCCCCTGGCCGGGGCCAGGGCCCCTGCCCTGGCCTCTGCCAGGGCGGCCGGGCCCTGGCCGGGGCCAGGGCCTCTGCCCTGGCCTCGGCCAGGGCGGCCGGGCCCTGGCCTGAGGCCAGGGCTCTGCCCTGGCCTCTGCCAGGCCAGGGCTCTGCCCTGGCCTCTGCCAGGGCGGCCAGGGGCCGGCCCTGGCCTCTGCCAGGGCCGGCCAGGCCGGCAGGCCATGGCCGAGGCCGGCCATTGCGGGCCTGGCCTTGGCCGGCCACTGCCGGCCTGGCCATGGCCGGCCATGGCTTGGCCATGGCCGGTCATGGCCAAGGCCATTTGCGCATTGGCCGGCCATGGCCCCTTTGGCCATGGCCGGCCACCCCCTTTGAATAGGGTTGCCACACACACTCCACCCCCTTGATGGGGTGGTCGCCGGTGGTTATTGGCCATAGCCAATCCCCTCCGCTTGGGGAGGGGGGTGCATGGCCTTCATAGCCCATTTGGCCATGGTGCACATGCACCAAATTTCATCTTCCCCTATGGAAATAACTACCACCTTCTTCCTCGATGAAGCACCCTTTCGTCGATGAAGCACCCGTTCGTCGAGAAATTAGTTATTTCCTAATGGCCGTGTGCCAAAAATGAATAACATACTACGTGAACGGTCGGTTCTTCCCGTCACGGAGAGTTCCTACCATATCCGTAATGATAAGAGACCCTAACGTGAAAAGAACAACCGCTGCGTTCTCTCCGTCACGAAGCGTTCCTACCATATCCGTAATGGTAGGAGACCCATTCGTGAAAAAGACAACGACTCGTTCATAGTTTCGACGGGGCGGCGGTTTGACCGGGGCGAACCCGTATGGCTCTGATACCAATGTAGGATCCTGCCAAAACAGAGTTAGGATCGATAAATGAAGTTGAGACTTACTCTTGCGTATGCAGCACGGTAGTCTACGAACTTCGCCTTCGGATTCGCCACGACGGATCGAGTCTTCCCACGAACGGAGTAAGGCTACTAAATCCACAATCTAAATCTCTACTTTTAGATTAAGAACTTGGATAAAGGGAGAGGAAGTATTTCGGCAGAGCTTCGCTAGAATGAAGATGCATGCATGAATGCCATGCAAAATTGTAAGGAAAATGGCTAACCCTTGGGTCTTATTTATAGCCCCCAAGGTAGTTATTTTAGGATCAATTGTTCCTTTGGAACAATTTAACTAAGGTGTACCATCGTACATGGCATATTATAAGCTTAAGTTGTACCATATGCATGGTACAATATAAGCTTAAGATATTACCCCTTTATTAGCCATATGTCGCATGCACTTATGCATATATAATGCGACTTTCCCATCAATCTAGAGATCCTCTCCATAAGGGAACATATTCCCTTTGCGCACGACTTCGTGTACGCGACGTTCGAGGTCCGTATTCCCTCGTACATCCCCTACAAAGGTGTACTAACGTCTTCCATATCCAACACTCCCTCGGCCCAATCGGCAGGAACACTGACTCTTCCCCGTCAAGAACTCCAAAGAAGGCTCCACCCCAAGGGAGGAGATAAGCAATAACAAGCAGGGGGAAGACACTTTACTTTCAGGAAGTACGAGGGGCTACACCAAAAGGCCCTGGTGACGAAGAACTTAAGGACCAGGCTAGGGATCTAGACACACCCACCCTCATCTTCTCGGGGGACCCCCTCAAGATCATCGGCGGGAGAAACGTCACACCGCGCGGGGATCTCTTCCTCTTCATCAGAGTGCGCTTGAAGCTCCTCGAGGTTGATCACCGCTTGCAGGAACTTCTTTTGAATCTCGGCCAGACAGTGGGCGAAGCCCTTCTCGAACGCCGAAGACATGGCCTTAGTGTCAAAGGAAAGGGCGTATTCCTTCACGGCATCCTGGGCAGCCTTGACAAGTTCCACCTCCTCTAGCTCATGAATCCGACCCTCGAAAGCGGCTACCTGCCGTTGGTGATCAGATCAGATCATCTCGATCTCTTTCGATCTCACGTTGAGCTGAGACAGGAGAGCTCCCTCCTGCTCTTCCGCCGCCTCCAGCAGGGCATTGAGTTCTTGGGCATCAGCCTTGATGAAAGGACCCGGATCGGTGCCCGCCACAGCCGCTGCGCCAGGGGCCGCGGTGAGCGCGGAAATTCGCTCCTCGGCCTTGGACTTCTCGATCAAAGCTAAGGCTTTTTCCTGGTCTGACTTTTCCAAGGCAGAGGAAAGCTCAGACACGCGAGATTCCAGGGACTTCACGAGCGCCTTGGACAGGTGGTCGGCCTCCTCCTCGCCTTCCCGGGCTCCCGGAACGGGCGCCGCGTTCGTCTCAGCCTGGGAGAGAGCCATAAATTGGCGCCTCATCGAAAGGCCAACGGAGGATAGCTACACGAGAGAGGCGGGGGTAAGGTGAAGGTAGCAGCAAAAGATTGGGTTAGGGAAGAAAACCCACCTGTTGGCCCGACTACACCACGAAAGTGGCCAGACGGTCGCCACTGACCCCGTCCAAAGCGGCTCGTCCGAGGAGAGGCTGCAGTTCTCAGCGACCCGCGCCGCCACACTACAGCCGAAAAAGACTGACTCGCCCGCTCCAACAGGGAAGCAGGGACGGGGAAAATCCTCCTCTCCCAGAGGTAAGTCTGTAGGGGGGAGCGGAACGCACCTAGATACCGCACATATATATCGGGGAGAGGGCCTGGCCGCGGATAGGAGGGGCCAGCCCATGGCCAAGCCTCCTCGACCGAGGATGACTGATTCTGGGACTGGGGCAATGAAGCACTGACCTCCCTGGTGGGGGTGCGGATATTTCTAGGGATGCCATGCTGGGAGGAAGAGGGGACTTTCCTCTTCAACTTCACAACACCAGTCGTAGGACGGTCAATAGATTGTTTCCTCCGGACCGCCAGCACATGATCCCCTCCCCGGGAGGCAGGATCCGGAACCCCGACTTGGGGAGGAAGGACAGAAGGACGGGAGGGAAACCCACCTGCGCAGGGGAAAGTCATCATCAACCAACCCTACCGGCCATAAAACAGTGGCCACAGAGCACTACCTTCGGAGCAAGGGAGGGCGGCAAAACTCACCAGCAAGCCACGTGGTCTTCCGCAGGTTGAGGTCAGAGAAGAGAACGGAGACTTTCCGATCGCCCGGTGGGATCGCCAGCAGGGCCTCCACAGTCTCAAGTTCAGCCACAGTCGGATCACCCAGCTCCGGAGTGACCGGCGCCCCGCTTGCGTCGCGGCGGCGCGGTGTCGTTTACCGCAAGTTTCACGGTTAGTGTAGGGTGCGGGAATATCGAACTCAGGGAGGCGAGGTTGTGCTTGGGTCAGGTAGGACCTAAATCACCCCGAGGGGCGAGCTAGCCCGAATCGGTGGTTGGTTGTCACGAAAGGAAATGAAAGCGTATGAACAAAAAGAAAGTAAACCCGGGACTTTGGTTTCCGACCCGACGAGAGGCTCTCGCCGCTACGGCCTACGGGTATGGATAGCGATCGGGATTAGGGTCTAATGGTGAGACGTTGCCTCTGAAAGTGGTACCGGCGTCCCATGGGCCCGATATTCCGGTCGGTGCCCAGGATGATACACCGGACTTCCCGGATTCGATCAGTGGGCACTCCCGTGTCCATAAACACTGATCGATCCCGGGAGCACTAAGTCCGCAATGATATCTCCCGACGTCTCATCCTGCCGCTCCCGCGTGCTAGGATTCAGCGTCTACGCTAAAGGCGTGAGCTTTGGCTAGGGAGTCAACCGCCAAGTTTATTCCCCCTTGGCTCGACGGTCAAAGGCGGTCTTTTTCCCGCCGATGACAATGAAACGCCCCGCGTAACCGTTAGATTCCTACTCCCTATCGATTCCCTAACCCTATGGACGCATCGGGAAGAGCCCCCGAAGGGGCTTCCACCAAAGTCCCAGATTTGGGAACTACTCACAAAAATTCATGAAAAAGCAATCTAAATGAAATTTAACCGTTAGAATCATAATCCGACAATTGCAATGCGGAAGTAAAGGAGTAGTAAAGACAATACTAAAAAATTAGAAAGATCTGAAAACTTACTTAAGAGTAACAATTACAGCCGTCACAGGGAAATAAAACAGTAAAAAAATACAACTCTCCCGTTTCTGGAACCCTAGGGGTCCTATATATAGATTTTCGGATCAACCGATCGGGTGACAAGTCAACCGATCGGTTGATCCGTTACAGATAAATCACAGAAAACGGTGAGTTTTCACCCGATCTCACGAACCGATCGGGTGAGTTCTTGAGCGATCGGTTGGATCTTGGAGCAGTCGGGTGAACCGGTCGGTTCGACGCCCGTGTCTTCAGCTCTTTTTCTCAGCTACAGATGAACCGATCGGGTGAGAGTCACCCGATCGGTTGGAATTCTGCTCGAAAAGACAGAGAACAGCCGCCCGCAAAACCGGTCTGTGAACCGGTCGGGTGACTTCTTCGTGAGCTGCGGTAGCGACCGGTTGGTGCACGCGTGCATCACCCGATCGGTTGGAGATGACCAACCGACCGGGTGAGGGGCAGAAAGATGAATACTTCTCCGTTTGACCCCCTGGATCACGCGTGACTTTTCCCGTTGCTCCGGGGACTTGGGATATCATCGTAAAAGGTCCCCTACGTGGTCGAACTCCTGCAATCATGGACAAACAAAGAAAAGTGAAAGAAAACGGGAAAACATACGAAAACGAATAAGAGACGGCGGAAAACACGGAGAAACACAGAAGAAAACGTGCGTGAATATATGAAATATAGACGCACGTCAAAATCCCCCAAGCTGAACTCTTCCTCGTCCTCGAGGAAGACGAGTGAGAGTGGGAGCTCGGAAGGGAAAAATAGAGAGGAAGAAAGAAAAAGAAAACTCTAAGCCCTAGATCGTCCATCAGAGCCATCAAAATTAAAAACGACACACCCAGCAAGCAAACGCCAAATCACACCACTAAACCTAGGAAAGCGAGTCCAAATAAGTGTCGTGGGTCCACGCAGTGAAGCGCGAGTGAGCGTGGTCGTGTGCTAGCAAATGGTGATGCTTTCTACGATGTGCTACGAGGCTCGATATACACAAATCCAAGATATGACCCAAATATCGAATCGAATTGAATTAAGCGGCGAATATAAGTTCGAGCATGCATGAGAATAGAGAGAATAGGAGCGTATCATGCATCGGGGACTCCACAACTAGGGTTAAGGAAATCACGCCACTATAGCCTAGATACTAGCTAAATAGCTCCTAAGCCAAGTGTCTTTGATAACGACGGGGGTTGAGATGATGTGGAGAAGAACACTCGGTGCAAATTCTCGCCTTCCCTTTATTCTTGGCAAGTATGAAAATATTCACACGGGAATTTTTTTGGGTTTTGGGTATTTGCATATTTTTTTGGCTTTTTTGGCTATACAATCTTTTTCTTTTCTTTTCTTTTTGGGTTTTTCATTTCTTTTCTCCCATTTTTTGGCTTTTTGGTTTTTTCGGCTATACACTTGTGTACTCTCCCAAATGGGGGAACGGTACACGACGAGGGGATTTGCACCAAGTAAAACAAAAAAGAAGTCGAAATCTAAACACTCGGGCAAAGGGGACTATTGTTGCTAAATAGAGCTTAGGCTAAATGGGGTATCCTACTCCTTAGTCGTGGAATCCCGACGCATGCGAATTGAAGTATACGATATAAATAGCATGCATATAGAAGCAGACATTAGAAGCAAATACTGCGTATTCAATATCGAAGCATGATAATCTAGGGGTCATTCCTGGACAGGTATATAAAGTAAAATCACAAAGCAGAAGCACACCAAATGCTAGTCACGACACACGACTCACAAAAAGCTAAGTGGACCCACGATGCGTGAAATGCAAGAGGACTCGAAATCCTAGGGTTAGTGAGTGTGATTATCGATGCAATGCTAGGTGTGTGTGACTTTGTGGCGATTCATCATAGGATTCATTTCTAGGAGAAAGAGCTAAAGAAAGAAGGAAAAAGAAAAAAGAAAAACACGATGGAAAACGACTCAAATAACGTAGAAAAACAACACAAATGACGCACGAAGTGCGACTCGCCCAAGCTGAAACTTGCATTGCCCTCAATGTAATAAGAGTGAGTACGGGAGGGCAATGAAAATGGGGGGGGGAATACGCACAGACACGAAAAGAAATGAAAACGAGGAAAACACATAGATAAAACTGAAAAAGAAATAAAAAAAATAAAAAAAAACAAGATCAAAATCAAACAATACGAAAATAAAAATAAAATAAAATCACACGACACGACACTCAAAAAGTGAAAAACAAACACACACGCAAAAATGAGAAAAACAAACAAAACACGACAGCACACCGAAATAGACTTCCCCCAAGCTAGACCAGAAAGTGCTAGCGAAATGATATGATCAATGAAATCTAGATATATGCAAGGGGTAATCAGTCAGATTCACTGGTACTGGAATGGTAGGGGGAGGGGGAGGGGGAGGAGGGAGGGGAATAGTGAATGAAAGACTCTTCAGAGGAAGAGGAGGGTGTGCCTATGGGCGAAGGAGGGGCGACAGGCTGAAGCATGGGAGGATCGATGTGCACCGGAGGGCTGTGGTGGAAGAAGACCGTACTAGGTGGGCCGACAATAGGGTGCCAATCGGGAGGATCCAGGGGTGGTAGATGCACTAGTGGAGAATACCAAGGATCGGGGTAAAACTCCCAAGGAAGGTGAGACGGGGTATAGGGTACCCGCAAAGGGGCCAAAGGTGGCAGGATTGCGAAAGGCTCGCAGGCGGGGCTGTAAAGGTAGACAGCACGGTCTTCACCGAAGGGAGTGAGCAAATTGATGTCGATCAAGTAATCGCGATCAATACGGCTACGACCAGGTAGAATAGGGAGGTCGGGGGGTACCCTCAAAACACAGCTGACAATAAGAGTGACCATCCCGCCACAACAGATGGAACCAGAAGTGGCGCGGCTAACAGCGAAAATTTCGTGGATGATCCAATGAGCAGTGTTTATGGGCATAGGGACGTGCCCGAGGATTCTGTCATCGGACATGGCATAGAGAAAGAAGAGCTCGTCCCTAGATACAGTGGACACATCCACGCGAGCGAAAACAGTGTTGGCAAGGATGCAATGGGCGAGGCGGTAACACGGGTGGATAATGTAAGAGGCAGGAGCCTCAGGTGGAAAGGTGGTGTGCCGTGTAAATCGTTGCCAAACACCATCAGCCCGAAATCGAGAGTAAATGTCAGTTCGATCGTGGGTGGAATGTTCAGCGTTAAGATCCGGGTGACGTAGATTAAGGATATTGTTCAGCTCGATGAAACCCAGAGAAAAGTCACAATTGAAAGCTCGGAAGGAGAAACCTCCGTCACACAACTCGAGGGAACTGAGGAATTCAAGCGTGAGATTTCTGTGCATGTGAGCGTGGATGTGAGAGAGGGTATGGCACCCGATACAGTCGAAAATCCTGCCGACGCCGTTCGAAAGCCCTAGAGCTTCGAGTGTGGGGCGATCGGTGAAGAGTGTAGGTCTCATCGGACGATGAAGCAGTGCTCGCAACCGGTCAGACTGCTCATCCGTGGAAGGGTTAATGCCAAGGAAAGAGGGGGAAAAGGGGCCGTGGATTGGATCACGGCGCGAAGATGATGCAATGTCCTTCCCTTTCTTAGACATGGCCGCTAATAGGGTGGCGAACTTGAGATGAATAAAGGGCAAGTGAAACAGTTATCACACCAACTTACGATATTACAGGTAAAGTTGAAGATGTGCAGAGTGGAAGAATGTTACCCTTCGATGTAGCAAGATCAAGCGCCTGGGGGTCTTGCGTAGCAGGAGGGAACAACTCGGGAAGCCGCAGCCCGCTGATCCGACGAGAACAGAATTTTGAGAATTTTGGGGCTAGGGTTTGGGGGTTTTGATGATGGAATGTCCTTGATGGCGAGGTGGCGGAGGTGGGGAAGTATGGGAGTGATTGGGGATGAGGGTTTAGGCACAGTATGTAGGGTCGAGAAGATCGATTCTACGGCTGGAGATGTGAAATCGCATGAAGGGGGTTTTCTGGGGTCGGGTGGCGGTCGCCGTGTGCCAAGGCTTATTTATAGGGTCGAAAATGAACCGATCGTGTGGAAACCCACCCGATCGGGTAGCCAAAATTCGAAAGTTCTCGTCAGTCAACAGCTACAGGCGAACCGGTCAGGTGGTAAGTCAACCGATCGGTTGGTCGCTTACCAAGTTTTTCCCGAGAACTTAGGGCTGCTCACCCGGTCGTGTAAACCGACCGTGCATGAACTCAACCGATCGGTTGATATTCCCCAAAAGTTTCCGAAACTTCTCCCCAGCTCACCCGGTCGTGTCAACCGATCGTGCATGATCTCAATCGATCGGTTGATATTTCCCAAAAATTTCCGAAAGTTCTCCCCAGCTCACCCGGTCTTCCACCCGGTCTCTTCAACACTCAACCGATCGGTTCATTCGGGGACAGATCTCGGTATGTATCTGATACATCCCAATCGATCGGGTGAGTTATCACCCGATCGGTTGGGGCTTGTTTCCTGCAAAAACCAAGAAATTTGATTAAGTCCCAGAACGGATGTCCTCGCGGCTGATTTTATTTATAAAAATAGAGAAAATAGAGTAAAAAATAACGCTAAAAATTTGAGAAAAAGTTTAGAACATGGGTTGCCTCCCATGAAGCGCACTTGTTTAACGTCGTTGGCTCGACGCCCGCAAGAGATGGTCAAGTTACATCCGGAGGGTTGGAAGAAGAGTTGTCGCTCGTGGGGGGTCCGACCGGAGAGAATCCAGGTTCTCCTACTGCGTAGTGTTTCAGACGCTGCCCGTTTACTTTAAACGGCTCATCCCTTCCCATTATCTCGATGGCCCCGTGCGGGAAAACCTTGGTGATGCGGAACGGTCCTGACCATCTTGACTTGAGTTTCCCAGGAAAGAGCTTCAGCCATGAGTTGAACAGGAGAACTAAGTCCCCTTCTTTGAATTCCCTCCTTAAGATTCGCTTATCGTGCCACCGCTTCAGTTTCTCCTTGTAGATCTTGGCGTTCTCATAAGCATTGAGCCGGATTTCGTCAAGTTCGTTGAGTTGAAGATGCCGGTGCACTCCCACCTTCTCGGTGTCGAAATTCAGATTCTTAACCGTCCAATATGCCTTATGTTCCAATTCCACAGGAAGATGGCAAGCTTTCCCGTAGACGAGCCGGTAGGGAGTTGTGCCGATGGGAGTTTTAAATGCCGTCCTGTAGGCCCAAAGCGCGTCAGGGAGTTTTGATGACCAGTCCTTCCTGGAGTTGGCCACAGTCTTTTCTAGTATGCTTTTAATATCCCGGTTAGAGACTTCCGCCTGACCGCTGGTCTGCGGGTGGTAGGCACGCCCCACCCGGTGTTGCACCCCGTATTTTCTTAGGAGGGCCTCAAATTTCTTTTCTACAAAGTGGCTTCCTCCGTCACTGATCAGGACCCGAGGCACACCAAACCGCGGGAAGATGTTGTTTTTAAAGAACTTAGCCACCACTTTAGAGTCATTGGTTGGGCTGGCCACCGCTTCAACCCATTTCGACACGTAGTCAACGGCCACCAAGATGTACTGGTTCCCCGAGGAAGAAGGGAACGGCCCCATGAAGTCCACTCCCCACACATCGAAGATTTCTATCTCTAGGATGTAGTGATGAGGCATCTCATTTCTTTTGGAGATATTCCCGGCTCTTTGGCATCTATCGCAGGCTTGTACATAAACATGTGTGTCTTTGAAGAGCGTAGGCCAGTAAAATCCGCTTTGGAGGATTTTTGCAGTGGTCTTGTAGGTGCTCGCGTGCCCTCCACATTGCTGTCCGTGGCAGTGGGAAATGATGGAAGTCGCTTCAGTTTCAGGGATGCATCTTCGTATCACCCCATCATTGCAGGTTTTGTATAGGTGGGGGTCATCCCAATAGAATTTGCGGACCTCATGGAAAAATTTCTTCTTCTGCTGTAAGCTCACATTGTGAGGAACGATGGCACACGCCAGATAATTTGCGATGTCGGCGTACCAGGGGGTCCAGGAGGAAGATACAGAGAAGAGATGCTCGTCAGGGAGTGAATCATCGATTGGTGTAGCATTCAAATCGAGAGTGGGCATCCGGGACAGGTGATCGGTAACGACATTCTCCGCCCCCTTTTTGTCTCTGATTTCCAGGTCAAACTCCTGGAGGAGGAGGATCCATCTGATTAGTCGCGGCTTGGCTTCCTTCTTGTTCAATAGATATTTAAGGGCCGCGTGATCCGTGTGTACGATCACCTTGGCGCCAACAAGATATTGTCGGAACTTATCCATGGCGTAGATTACCGCGAGCAATTCCTTTTCCGTGGTAGTATAATTTCTTTGGGCGGCATCAAGGGTTTTCCTCGTATAATATATGACATGGAGGTTTTTATCTTTCCTCTGCCCTAGGACGGCACCAACCGCATAATCACTAGCGTCACACATCAGCTCAAAGGGGAGTTCCCAGTCTGGTGGTTGTATTATGGGTGCGGAAATCAAGGCTAGCTTCAAAGTGCGGAAGGCCTCCACACACTCCTCGCCGAAGACGAAAGGTGCGTCCTTCACGAGGAGTTGGGTCAGAGGCCTGGAAATCTTCGAGAAGTCTTTGATAAAGCGGCGATAAAATCCCGCATGTCCTAAGAAACCACGGACTCCTCAAAGATTGTGCGGTGGCGGAAGCTTTTCAATCACTTCGATTTTAGCCTTATCAACTTCGATTCCCCTCGAAGAGATGATGTGTCCCATCACAACTCCCTCTTGGACCATGAAGTGACACTTCTCCCAGTTTAGGACTAGTCCCTTTTCCTGACATCTCTCCAGGACCTTAGTGAGATTACTGAGGCACGAGTCAAATTCAGTTCCGTAGACTGAGAAGTCGTCCATGAAAACTTCCATGATGTCTTGGGAGTAGTCGGAGAAGACAGCGGACATGAGTCTCTGGAACGTAGCCGGGGCGTTACAAAGCCCGAACGGCATTCTTCTGTAGGCGTACGTCCCGAACGGGCAGGTGAAAGTCGTTTTCTCCTGGTCATCATTATGAATAGGGATTTGAAGAAATCCAGAATACCCGTCCATAAAACAGAAATAATTATGCTTCGCCAGCCTCTCGAGCATCTGGTCAATAAAGGGGAGGGGGTAATGATCCTTCCTTGTTGCCTTGTTCAGCTTCCTATAGTCAATGCACATCCTGTACCCTGTAACGGTCCTCGTCGGTATAAGCTCGTTCTTTTCATTGCGAACCACCGTCATTCCTCCCTTCTTGGGTACAACGTGTACCGGGCTAACCCAGCGACTATCGGAGATAGGGTATATAATACCGGCATGCAGAAGCCTTACAATCTCTTTCTTCACAACTTTCATCATTACGGGATTCAACCTCCGCTGCGGCTCAATCGAGGAAGCTTGCTCATCTTCAAGAAGAATTCTATGTGAGCAGAGGCCCAAGCTAACCCCTTTTAAATCCTCAATTGCATATCCGAAAACTCCTTTAAACCTTTTTAGAACTCCAAGAAGTTTGGTCATTTGGTCCTCAGGTAGCGAAGAGTTAATTATAACCGGAAGGGTCGACCCTGCTCCCAAATATTCATACTTAAGTCCCGGCGGTAATTCTTTCATCTCTACTTCTTGGGGCCCTGACGCATACTTTTCGAGCTGAGCATCCTCAAGGGAACAGATTTCTTCGTGGATTTCACTGAAGCCAGAATCCGGAATCTCCACCTCGGCCGTGGCTCCTAGCGGTGAAATTTTGCAGGGTACAGTGGGGACGGTCGAGAGATGCACCGGGTCTCTTCCGAGCTCACCATAATTATCCGGGAAGAAAGCTTGCAGGTGAAAACAGGTTTCAGTCATCGATGATTCTCCACAACCGTTTCCAGCTTCTCCATCGTTCAAAGACCGGGGACACTCAATAGAAGTCTGCAAGGGGTAGATTGGTTCCTGTTCAGCGTCGCCTCCAAATCTGGTCGGGTGGTTCTCCTGACACAACTCTGCGGCTGACTCTTCTTCACTACATTCGAGACCATGGTTGTCGATACACGCCATTTCTCCGTGGGGAGAGGGAGCTGCCATGGCAAGGTACTCCTGCGC
This sequence comes from Scilla litardierei, assembly GCA_030789695.1. NCBI lineage: Eukaryota > Viridiplantae > Streptophyta > Magnoliopsida > Asparagales > Asparagaceae > Scilla > Scilla litardierei. Next base: position 55,251,961 of record CM061140.1, on the reverse strand, counting down.
ATCTCGATATCTTTGGCATTCCACAGCGGCAGTCAGGAGGGATAGTATATTTGAAGTATTCAGTGATTCTGCTAAGCTCCGCGCCAAGCGGCGGACATGGTGAGAGTGATCCCAGATGTCTCCTGAAACTGCGTGCAGCATCTTCTTCACTTCGCTTCTCGGCGGCCAAACGCCTAAGGGTGGCGTTAATCTCTGGATCGGGGGGAATCAAGTCGCCAAGACTCCTTGAACTCCTGCGCATGAAAAACAACAAACACCCGTGAAGCGACAAGTGGGAAAGAAACAGATAAAATAAGAAATAAAAATGAGAAAAACAAATAAGAAAAAGAAAAAGGAGAATGCGAAAATTATCGCGAGGTAGGGATGTGAGCTAGACACGAGGGTTCAAGAGATCCTAAAATATCAAGCACGTTGCCTCCCCGGTAACGGCGCCATAAACTTGACCGGCGCCCCGCTTGCGTCGCGGCGGCGCGGTGTCGTTTACCGCAAGTTTCACGGTTAGTGTAGGATGCGGGAATATCGAACTCAGGGAGGCGAGGTTGTGCTTGGGTCAGGTAGGACCTAAATCACCCCGAGGGGCGAGCTAGCCCGAATCGGTGGTTGGTTGTCACGAAAGGAAATGAAAGCGTATGAACAAAAAGAAAGTAAACCCGGGACTTTGGTTTCCGACCCGACGAGAGGCTCTCGCCGCTACGGCCTACGGGTATGGATAGCGATCGGGATTAGGGTCTAATGGTGAGACGTTGCCTCTGAAAGTGGTACCGGCGTCCCATGGGCCCGATATTCCGGTCGGTGCCCAGGATGATACACCGGACTTCCCGGATTCGATCAGTGGGCACTCCCGTGTCCATAAACACTGATCGATCCCGGGAGCACTAAGTCCGCAACGATATCTCCCGATGTCTCATCCTGCCGCTCCCGCGTGCTAGGATTCGGCGTCTACGCTAAAGGCGTGAGCTTTGGCTAGGGAGTCAACCGCCAAGTTTATACCCCCTTGGCCCGACGGTCAAAGGCGGTCTTTTTCCCGCCGATGACAATGAAATGCCCCGCGTAACCGTTAGATTCCTACTCCCTATCGATTCCCTAACCCTATGGACGCATCGGGAAGAGCCCCCGAAGGGGCTTCCACCAAAATCCCAGATTTGGGAACTACTCACAAAAATTCATGAAAAAGCAATCTAAATGAAATTTAACCGTTAGAATCATAATCCGACAATTGCAATGCGGAAGTAAAGGAGTAGTAAAGACAATACTAAAAAATTAGAAAGATCTGAAAACTTACTTAAGAGTAACAATTACAGCCGTCACAGGGAAATAAAACAGTAAAAAAATACAACTCTCCCGTTTCTGGAACCCTAGGGGTCCTATATATAGATTTTCGGATCAACCGATCGGGTGACAAGTCAACCAATCGGTTGATCCGTTACAGATAAATCACAGAAAACGGCGTGTTTTCACCCGATCTCACGAACCGATCGGGTGAGTTCTTGAGCAACCGGTTGGATCTTGGAGCAGTCGGGTGAACCGGTCGGTTCGACGCCCGTGTCTTCAGCTCTTTTTCTCAGCTACAGATGAACCGATCGGGTGAGAGTCACCCGATCGGTTGGAATTCTGCTCGAAAAGACAGAGAACAGCCGCCCGCAGAACCGGTCTGTGAACCGGTCGGGTGACTTCTTCGTGAGCTGCGGTAGCGACCGGTTGGTGCACGCGTGCATCACCCGATCGGTTGGAGATGACCAACCGACCGGGTGAGGGGCAGAAAGATGAATACTGATCGCTCCGGGACGTACACCCAAAGAACGGTTGTAGTTTTACCGCAAGCGCACGGTATAGCGGCGAGCGGGTATCGAACACAGGGAGGACGAATGACCGTGCTTGCTCCTAATCAACCAGGCTATTCAAGAATAGAAAGAGTTGCCTTGGGCGATCCTGTCACAATCGTCAGACAAATGTGCGAAATATCAAATCAAATAAAGAACGTCTAGGGAATGGGGTATCCCCGCTACTCACCATATTTCATAAATGTGGTTCGTCGGTATCAAAATTGCTAGAATGAGAATTTGGATGAACTAGTTGCAACTAAATGTGGAACCAAGCTCATGCTCTCGCGCTGTTGCCGGTCTATAGCTATCCTAGGGTCGGGTCCAATCTCTTGCAAACCCTAGCCTAGGAAAGCTAGCATTAGGATCAACATCATCGTCCAATTGCGCACCGAGCCCAATCTCTTGCAAACTCGGTCCACAATCTAAATTAGGATAGTTCCTACCCGTCCAATCTCTTGCAAACGGGTATCGGCACGGAATTGCAACCGGAGATCCTGGTATCAGTCCAATCTCTTGCAAACCGATACTTCGAAAATCCGACTCCAACCCAATTCGGATTTCTAGGGCTTCCTATCAAATTGGAATCCAATCTCTTGCAAATCCCAATTGATATGAATACCTAGCTATCTGTAGTAATTCGATCCCAATCTAATCTCTAATTATTGATTCTAGCACAATTTCTACCAATTTATCACAAATACGAAATTGGGCTTGTAGGGTTCATCCCCACGCCCCAAGACGTGGAGACTACTCACAAATCATAGCAATAGCACGAAAATAATCAATGAAATAGACAATGGAATTCATCACAACAATGATATAAACAATAAAAATAGAGTTTTTGGGGAAGAGAGATGCAAACCAAAGTAGTTCTTCAATTAATCCAACAAAAATCCAAGTTTTTCTCTTCTCCAATCACAAAATAATAAAGCTAAAAAGTAATCTCAAAAAGCTGCAAAAAATCTAAGAGATGGCTCTTAAAACTAGGGTAAAAACAGGGCTTAAATAGCCCCAAAAATCGTCCAAAAATCCTGACCAAAACGCCCCTGCACAGCCTGTTTTCCGCAAATTTCGCTACAGGCAGCGCATCGCACTCGGCCGAGTGACAAAAGTCGCTCGGCCGAGTGAAAACCCTGTCATTTTCCAGTAAGTCGGGGGCTTCAGGGGTCTTCAGTTCGGAGGCGGCTCGGCCGAGTGAGTTGTCGTCACTCGGCCGATGGCTTCACTGCACTCGGGCGGACGTGGTTTACCACTCGGCCGAGTGGGTCTTCTGAAGCTCAGGTGGCCGAAAAACAGTAACTTCGATCTTTTTGAGGGCCTTCGTCTGGGCGCCACTCGGGCGGACGTGGTATCATCACTCGGCCGATGTGGTCTCCGTCGCTCGGCCGAGTACACATGGAAAACGTGTCTGAACGGGTCGGCCGACCAGTGTCTCGCTGGTCGGCCGAGTGGCTCCTCCACTCGGCCGAGTGGGACACAAAAAATGCCCAATCTGATTGTTTTGGCCTCCTCGTCGCTCCTGCGACGTCCATTCTTCTTCCGCTCCTCTCCAATAGTAAAATATCCCTCGGGGAGGTCGTCGGTGGCCGTGTAGAGTAAGCGCGTCTCGAGATCACTCCAAATCGCGCCAAATCACCTGAAATGCGACAAAAACAACAAATCGTGAAAAGCATCGCAATATCGTCGATATATCGTGAAAAACATGATTTGGGCGATCTAAATGGCATGCAAATCCACGGGAAAAAGGTGTAAAATATGGAGTGATCAAATTCCCCCAAGCTTGCCTCTTACTCTTCCTCGAGGAAGATAAGTAAAAGGCGAACCCGGTGGATTCGGAAAACAAAAACGGCGAAAAACGAGAAAAATGAAAAACGAAGAAGAATGAAAACCAAATGAAAATAAAGACGAAAGAAAGAAGCGAAGAGGTAGGGTGCTAGATCATTTTCTCAGGACATGGGTTTCACTTACTCTTATAGCATGCACCGAATGAGAAATACATGTCAAAGAACCTTATTTTGATATCATAGTATAATAGTGCAAATAGAAATAGAAAACCCACGAACATTGATAAAATCATGAAGAACGGAACGATCTTAAAATTAACATTGCCTGAATCATTTAAAGCGGTATACAGATCACAGATCACACACTTTTCAATTGAACGCTTTCTATCTGGAGTATAAGAGTATCACACTATAGAATAGAGAGAATGGAAAAGTTTGGATTTCATGAAATGAACTCTAGGCTTAGATTTCTGGATTTCGTGAATCTAGAAACAATCTCACCGAGTATAGAATATTACTTAGCCTAGGTTGTCGTGCGATGTCAAGTAGTCACTCTCTCACACATCAATGGATCCCCTCCCCCAAGCTTATCTATAAGCGTGGTGGCACAAAAATATTTACATCCCCATTTTTATATAGCTCCAAAAGCAAAGAAGAGAAAGAAGAAAGAAAGAAAGTGAGATGGGATCTTTTATTGAGGATTTTTCCTCTTTTCTCTCTCTTTTTTTTCTCTTTTTTTTTCAATCAATATATACACAATGATCCCAACTCAGAGAGAGATAATGATATACAAGTATGTTTTTCTCTCTTTTATTATTTTTTTTAGAAGAAGGGATTTGGAGCTAGGAATAAATAGCGGGGGAAATGCCATAAAATAGAATCACTAAGGGGAGATTCACCAATGATTTTTTTAAAAGTAGAGAAATGATGTTCAAGATTTGTGGAGAAAGAAATATATATAACTCTCGGTTCACTCTATAGGACATGCACGACAAATTCAGCAGGGTAATCTAATCTACTCAGTTTCGATCACAAAAAAGCTAACTAATCCAGATATATCATAGCTAACATCATTCAATCATCCCGAAGTGAAGTGTACAATTCATGCATATAGAAGTGATATAGGAAAAGAAATCGGTACTCCAGATATAGGCATTCAATGCGTGAATCTTGGTGTGTTTTCTGTGATAGCATACATATGAATATTCAGGCTCAGTTAATAATAAAACTTCATCCATTTTCATGCGGAGAAAGTGTGGGTTACTATTCTAGATGCAAAGCAAGTCATAGCATATGATATCAGAAATAAAATCTAAGACATGACAAATATAGCATGCATATAGAATAAGCTAACTCCACGTAGACATCATCACAGAAAATTCATCTCTAGCATGAGATGAAAAAGGAAAGAAATAAAGATAAGAAAAATAAGACTATGCAATGCGGCACACAGAGAAATAAGAAAAACGTGATGCATGGCAAAATGAAAGAAAATAAAGAAAAATGAGTGCAAAAGTGAAAAGAAACGGTGTGAAAAACTAAAAATAAAGGTGGCAAATCGAAAAAGAACGTGAGAACTTACTCCCCCAAGCTAAAGTGCACAGTGTCCTCAATGTGCAAAGTGTGGCACACAGAGAGACAAGTAATGAGAGGGGCAAGTGAGGATGCATGCATGATGGAAAGAAAAAAGATAATAAATCGAAAAATAAAGAAACGAAAATATGATGTGGATATGATGCATGCACAGATATGAGTGATACGAGTATAAATGGGTCACCAAAAGCTCTCCCTCTCTCCCAAAAAAAAGATATATAAAGATACGGCAAATGAGAATCACAAAAAAAAGTGAGGGGAGGGGGGGTGGTCAAAAAGGTATCAGGACCCAGCAGAAACGGGCATCACAACGGCAAAAGGAATCGATGGCATCAAGGGTGCCTAGGAAGGTGGTGCTGCGCCGTCTCCATCCTGAGGCGGAGGAGGAGGAGGTGGTGGTGGTGTAGGCTGCTGAGCTGGGGTGGGCGTGGAAGTGGAAGCAGGTCTAGTGTGTGTGGCAGTGTGTGTGGGAACCTGCTGGGTGGGTGGTGGTACGCGCGGAAGACGCTCTAAGATCTGTGTCAGGCAGTAGTGGATCTGAGGGATCAGGGCAGAGCGTCCAGCCATCGTAGAGACGGTGGAGGACAGGGTCCTAAGGTCAGCTCTAATACCACTCACCGCCAACTCAAGAGCACGTATGCTCTGCAGTACAGTGTCGGGCGGGGGTGGTGCAGAGGGACGCACCGGTCTAGGCTGCGCGGGGCGGGGCTGGCGTACGCGAGTGGAGTATGTAACGGGCTCTGCAGGGAAGGGGACAAAAGGTGCCGCGCCAGCAAATGTGGGCCTGGCCTCAGTGTGAGGCCGGGGCACCGGCTGGTGAGAAGTAGAGGCAGCGGCAGCAAAGGAAGCGTGCAAAAGAGGCAACGAGGTGGCAAGAGAGGTCAGTGGCCCAGAAGTGTGGATAGACGCCACGACGCTCTCGGAGTATACGTCGGCTGTGGAGACAGAGGACTCTACCGCTGAGGCGGAACTGTGTGGACCAAAAGGCGCAATCCCAGCGGAGATCATGCTAGCCATGGTCTCCACGACCGCGGCAAACGAGGGCGCTCCACTCTCGACAAAGGTCGGCGGGCGCTCGGGGAGTGCGGAGCAAAGAGGCTCCACGGACAGAGGGCCAGAGGTGGCAGCGGGAGTGGTGGGGACAGCCTCGGAAGTGGTGACAGTGGTGGAAGTGGGCTCAGTAAAAGTACTATCGACACTGACAGAGGTGGGGACAGAAGTGTCAGGAGCAGTGGAAATGTCAGGAACAGGCTGAGGGGCCACAGGGTCGACGGGGTCGGCAGCAGGCTCGGCAGGGTGTGCAGCAGGGTCTGCGGGAGCAGCGTGGGCAGCGTGGGCAGCGTGGGCCTGCTCGGCCTCCTCGGCCTCGAGCACGTACGCAGCGGGGATGATGACATCCATCGCTGGGAGCCAGTCAACGTGGGCCGGTGCAATCTGGGTCCGAGCTGGGCTCGGGAGAATCATGTAGTCGGCTCCGAAAGGGCCGTGCAACCAGACCCAATGACGCTCACCATGCGGACGCAGCATCTTCATCCGGGCCATAACGTCTATCGACAAGGAAGTGGGGCCCGGAACGCGTCGCAGGTCGTCAGGTAAGTCCTCGCCGGTCATCATGGTAAGCAGGGTGATCAGACCGCCGCAGCATATCGGTGAGCGAGCGCCCACCGACACAATGATACGATCTAAAAACCAAGCCGCAATGTCGATCACGACGGCGGGGACAAGCTCATCTCCATCCCTAGATAGAGCTCTGGGACGTGTCATCACGTAGAGCATGTAAAGCTCTGGCGTAGACATCGTGCCCGGCTCATATCTGGCCAAAAAGGTGGTCGCCATAAGGCGCTGGGCAATACGTAGGCAGGGGTGGACAATGGCCGAGGCCTTGGCCCTACTAGGGTCAAAGGCGGCGTGGTGGCCTGTGATCCGGGCCCAGAAGGCACCGGCGTCGAAAGAAGGTGGGGGGATGTGGGTAGGGCCGTAACCGCGATCGGCTCCGGGGACTGCGGGCCATGAGAAGAACGCTCTCATCATATCGAGAGTGACCTGGCACTCTTGATCCATGAACCTAAATGAGCATCCCTCATCGGTCCGGGTGATCGAACTCAAAACCTCAAGTGTCGGGCGGGTAAAAGTATCCCCCGACACCTGGAAAAAATCTCGCTTGCCCACGTTGTCGTACAACGTGAGCATCCCCTCAAGTACCCCCAGGCGTCCTAGGTCAGCGAGGTGTGCAAACCTGGAGGTTACGATCGAGCGCTGGGAGATACGCTCGAAGATGGCGCGGTGTGCGTCGTCTCGGAACGTAATCCCGAGCGGCCCGACCAGTGGAGCCGGTGGTGGTGGCTGTGGATCGGCAGGGAGAGGCTGTGCGGGCTGTGGGTGCACTGCAGGCTGTGCGGGGTGTGCGGGGCCTGCAGGCTGTGCTGGATGTGCGGGGTGTGTGGGGGACGGTGGAGGAGAGTCCTCCAACTCGTGGGAGGGGCGGCATCATCCGACCGCTTCCGCTTGGCGGAAGCTCTCTTCGACCGCGGCCGTGTCCGGGGCGGCATATCGGCCCTGAGCGCGTGCCGAAAAGTGAAAAGTGCGGCGTGTGCACAAAGAGTGGAAAGAGTTTACCCAAACACGCCGCGAGTGCTAAGCAGTGGAAGCGTGCGAAGTCCGCGCCTCCACGAAGTCCTGAGCAGCCCGTAGAAGCTCCCCTGAGCTCCCCTAAGCTCCAAAAAGCAACCTGCGCATGGAAAAGCGATATCAGCGAGTAATAATCAAAATGTATGGAGCAATAGAGGTATAACAGATAGATATGGGAATTGATTCGGGTTAGGGGTTCGATTAATACGCGGATCCTTAAAAACTATGCAAAAAGAGAAGAAAATGGTGAAAATAAGCGAACCGGAGGTGATCGGAGACGGGGCTGCCGGCGGCGACTCGGGCGGGGCGCGGCGACGGTCGGCCGGCGGTGGCAGGCCGAGCGGCGGCGCGCGCGGGCTTGGTCGGGCGAGTGGGGGTGAGAACGAGCGGTATCGGGCGAGGGGAATCCGAGGGGTCGGGCGATTTGGGGGATTTTGCGGTTTCGAAAAACGCGCCCCCCCCCTCGGTCCTTATATAATAGAAGTTACGACTCGGCCGAGTGACGTGGTCACTCGGCCGAGCGAGGCAATAGAAATTTTCTCCCCGATATCGCATCGGCCGAGTGGCTTTGCCAGCCTCGGCCGAGTGGAGTAAGTCCATTCGGCCGAGTGACTCAAGCTACTCGGCATGACTCGCCCAAGGAGGGTATCCGTTGCACTCGGCCGAGTGAATATATATACTCGGCCGAGTAGCAGTTATAATGAAATGAGGAAAATAGACAGAGAGTTGGGTACAGCAGACTTCCCTCGTTCGTGAGCGGCTCGACCGGACGAACTTCTGTACTCGGCCGAGTGACTAGTATACTCGGCCGAGTGAGCCTTGTATTCTGCTGTTTGTCTTCGTTTAGGCTCTAAACTCCGTCTTTCTTCCTCCAGTCGATTTCATGCTCCTCCTAAGCATTGAACGCCTTCTTGGGGCGCTCCTCATCGTCTCGTTCATCCTCCTCATGATGATCTACCTATCTCCTCTTCTGTCAAGAAAAATAGGACCCGTCATCACAAAATTTTTGGTCGGATGACTCAAAACACTAAAAATCTCTAAAACGAAAATATAGAAAAAAGTAAAAATAAAGCAAAAACCGTCGGGTTGCCTCCCGACAAGCGCTCGTTTTAGGTCGTGAGCTCGACCCCCTATAATTTTCAATCAATGCGGGATGTTTGGTGCATATGAGATGCACCCGTCAAACTTGCAGGGGAGCGCGCTTGGATTTGGACGTGGCGGCGTAGCGTGCTCCCTCGGAGGTCTCTTGTCTCGAATAGTGTTGGGGGGAGGCTCCCCCAAGCTAGCATTTGCCCCGGTCAACGGCTTAACCGGCGATGCCGATTTCTGTACCGGCGGAGCTTTCTTTGGAGACTCTAATTTCGAGAGCTTGCAGAGCTCCCGAATCCTTGCGACATCAGCGTCGCCTTCATCTTCATCAGCGGAGAAGTCGGGGGAATCATCATTATTGTCTTCATGGCCTAAATCCGGGCCTTCTTCAAATTCTTTATCAAAAAGGGCGCCAATTGAGTGAGGAATCGTCTCCTTTATCACCTCATCGAGGAGGTCCATATAATCGAGCTCCTCATGGTAAGGCATGTGCTTCATTGCCTTGGGAATGTGGAGCTCCACCTCGATGTTTCCGACATTTAAGGTTAAGGTACCTTCGCGCACGTCGACGATGACTCCGGCGGTGGCGAGGAATGGGCGTCCAAGTATCAATGAGGTGTCTCCCTCGTCCTTAACGTCCATGATGACGAAGTCACATGGCAAGCATATTCCACCCGGGACTTGAAGTGGGATGTCTTCGGCAATCCCCACCGGCCTTGTTATCCGGCCATCGGCTAATTGAATGCGCATGTCGGTGGGTTTCAACTTTGTCCCGGTGTTAAGCTTTAAGAACATGGAGAGGGGCATGAGACTCACACTAGCCCCAAGATCGACCAACGCCTTTTGAAGAGGCACGCCGCCCAAGGTGCAAGGAATCCGAAAACTCCCCGGATCTTTAAATTTTGCCGGCTCCTTTTCTCTCTTGGTGAACCAAGAGCCCTCCTCGGCTAGCATGATCTTCTCCTTCCTCTTTCTCCCCGAAATCAAGTCCTTCAAGAATTTGGCATATGTGGGGATCTCGATGATGGCGTCAAGGAAGGGAATATTTAGGCTAACTCCTCTTAGATACTAGAGGAATTTCGCTAGCCTTTTCTCCATTTTTGCTTTCGCTAGTCTTTGGGGGAATGGGACCGGTGGCATGAAGCGCCTCTCCTCAATTAATAGCTCCGCCCTAGATTTCTCCTTGTCTCGTGGCTCCTTCTCTTTTTCAATCTCAACTACCGGCTCAACAGGCTCCAAGCTTTCCTCCACGGCCTCCTCGGTAGGAATCATAGCGGGGGTGGTGTCCTTCCCGCCTCTAGTAGTAACGGCAACTACGGCGTTGATGTGGCCCGTGTTGCCCCGTGGGTTTTGCTCCGGTTGCGCCGGCAATCTTTGAGTGTTCCGATTGAGCAACGCCAATTGCTCCGATATTTGAGCCACTACGGTATTAAGAGACTCTTGCCCCGCCTTCAAAGTAGCATTCACCTTGTTTTGCTCGACCATGAATGCCTCCACTCTAGTTTCGAAATCGGATCGTTGTGGAGTTTGCGGAGGGTTTTGATTTTGATTCCTCCACCCTTGGTTGAATCCGGGAGGCCTATAAGGTGGAACTTGTTGCTTTGGTTGGAAGTTTTGTTGTGGAGGCCCCCTCGGCGGATAGTATTGTTGTTGGGGTGGTGGTGGTCGAGCTTGATTAGGTGGTTGTTGTGGCGGGTTCAAAGCTCCTTCATTGTTGGCGTAGGAGAATCCCGGATGATTTCTTGCGGCCGGATTGGACCAATACCCTTGGTTCCCCGCAACATATTGTACTTGCTCCAAGGATCCTTCTCCTTGCTCTCCTCCCGAGTATATGACTTGAGATTGGTCTTGCCAATCACACATTTGGTTGGTCGGTGCGGAGGTGGATGGGCTTCCTTGGGGCTCCGTGATAAATTTCTCCAATCTCTCCACCACCTTGTGGAGAGAATCAAATTTGCTCGTGAGCTCCGCTACGGCCTTCGCCTCGTAGATGCTAGTTGGCTTTAAGGAGGATGTGGAGTGTCCTCGCTCATCGCCCCATTGTTGGTTATTTGAGGCCATCTCCTCAATTAGGGCCGTAGCTTCCTCGGGAGTCTTTGACAAGATTGCACCATTCGCCGCGGCATCAATAATTTGCTTGGTCCCCGGTTGGAGACCGTTGTAGAAGCTGTGAACTAGCTCCCAATCCTCTATACTGTGGTGCGGGCATTGGTGCTGCAAATCCTTAAATCGCTCCCAAGCTTCATAGAGCGTCTCATGTGGCCCTTGCTTGAAGGACATGAGAGCGCTCCGGATCTTCACCGTCTTGGATGGTGGATAGAATTTGTCAATGAATGCATCCGCCAACCCGTCCCAAGAGGTGAAAACTCCGTCAGCTTGCGTCCTCAGCCAATAGAGTGCTTTGTCCTTTAGCGTGAAGGGGAAGAGGCGCAGTCTGATGGCATCGATGGGGACCCCCGGCATTTGGAAAGTGGCGCACTTCGACAAGAATGATTGGATGTGGTAGTGGGGGTTCTCATGAGCGTTCCCATGAAATGGGTCTTGTTGCATCAAAACCACCAATCCCGTCTTTAGCTCGAAGTTCTTGTCGGCCGCCAACTCCGGCACGGCAATGGATGACGTAGTAGAAGAGGTCTTAGGCCGAAGCCTATCGCGAATAGAAATTATTCTCGCCATCCTCGCCGCCAATTCTTCGGGAGTTTCCGGGTTGGTCATAAACCGCCCTTCCGGATATTGTCTCCTTTCCGCTCTAAGTCTCCGCGCGGTACGTTCGATCTCGGGATCGAATAATAAGGCTTCGGGGTCCGCCGTAGATCTCGTGTACATGCACAGGGAAAACAGAGTTTCAAAGAGATGATTAGTACCGTGGAAGGGTTAGGTAAAAATAGTAGGGGAAATAATAATGGTAATAAAAAAAATAAAAATAAAAGAAAGAAATAGCTAGGGTGAAAAAGAATCAAACGCAATCGCCTCCCCGGCAACGGCGCCAAAAACTTGATCGCTCCGGGACGTACACCCAAAGAACGGTTGTAGTTTTACCGCAATCGCACGGTATAGCGGCGAGCGGGTATCGAACACAGGGAGGACGAATGACCGTGCTTGCTCCTAATCAACCAGGCTATTCAAGAATAGAAAGAGTTGCCTTGGGCGATCCTGTCACAATCGTCAGACAAATGTGCGAAATATCAAATCAAATAAAGAACGTCTAGGGAATGGGGAATCCCCGCTACTCACCGTATTTCATAAATGTGGTTCGTCGGTATCAAAATTGCTAGAATGAGAATTTGGATGAACTAGTTGCAACTAAATGTGGAACCAAGCTCATGCTCTCGCGCTGTTGCCGGTCTATAGCTATCCTAGGGTCGGGTCCAATCTCTTGCAAACCCTAGCTTAGGAAAGCTAGCATTAGGATCAACATCATCGTCCAATTGCGCACCGAGCCCAATCTCTTGCAAACTCGGTCCACAATCTAAATTAGGATAGTTCCTACCCGTCCAATCTCTTGCAAACGGGTATCGGCACGGAATTGCAACCGGAGATCCTGGTATCAGTCCAATCTCTTGCAAACCGATACTTCGAAAATCCGATTCCAACCCAATTCGGATTTCTAGGGCTTCCTATCAAATTGGGATCCAATCTCTTGCAAATCCCAATTGATATGAATACCTAGCTATCCGTAGTAATTCGATCCCAATCTAATCTCTAATTATTGATTCTAGCACAATTTCTACCAATTTATCACAAATACGAAATTGGGCTTGTAGGGTTCATCCACACGCCCCAAGACGTGGAGACTACTCACAAATCATAGCAATAGCACGAAAATAATCAATGAAATAGACAATGGAATTCATCACAACAATGATATAAACAATAAAAATAGAGTTTTTGGGGAAGAGAGATGCAAACCAAAGTAGTTCTTCAATTAATCCAACAAAAATCCAAGTTTTTCTCTTCTCCAATCACAAAATAATAAAGCTAAAAAGTAATCTCAAAAAGCTGCAAAAAATCTAAGAGATGGCTCTTAAAACTAGGGTAAAAACAGGGCTTAAATAGCCCCAAAAATCGTCCAAAAATCCTGACCAAAACGCCCCTGCACAGCCTGTTTTCCGCAAATTTCGCTACAGGCAGCGCATCGCACTCGGCCGAGTGACAAAAGTCGCTCGGCCGAGTGAAAACCCTGTCATTTTCCAGTAAGTCGGGGGCTTCAGGGGTCTTCAGTTCGGAGGCGGCTCGGCCGAGTGAGTTGTCGTCACTCGGCCGATGGCTTCACTGCACTCGGGCGGACGTGGTTTACCACTCGGCCGAGTGGGTCTTCTGAAGCTCAGGTGGTCGAAAAACAGTAACTTCGATCTTTTTGAGGGCCTTCGTCTGGGCGCCACTCGGGCGGACGTGGTATCATCACTCGGCCGATGTGGTCTCCGTCACTCGGCCGAGTACACATGGAAAACGTGTCTGAACGGGTCGGCCGAGCAGTGTCTCGCTGGTCGGCCGAGTGGCTCCTCCACTCGGCCGAGTGGGACACAAAAAATGCCCAATCTGATTGTTTTGGCCTCCTCGTCACTCCTGCGACGTCCATTTTTCTTCCGCTCCTCTCCAATAGTAAAATATCCCTCAGGGAGGTCGTCGGTGGCCGTGTAGAGTAAGCGCGTCTCGAGATCACTCCAAATCGCGCCAAATCACCTGAAATGCGACAAAAACAACAAATCGTGAAAAGCATCGCAATATCGTCGATATATCGTGAAAAACATGATTTGGGCGATCTAAATGGCATGCAAATCCACGGGAAAAAGGTGTAAAATATGGAGTGATCAAATACTTCGCCGTTTGACCCCCTGGATCACGCGTGACTTTTCCCATTGCTCCGGGGACTTGGGATATCATCGTAAAAGGTCCCCTACGTGGTCGAACTCCTGCAATCATGGACAAACAAAGAAAAGTGAAAGAAAACGGGAAAACATACGAAAACGAATAAGAGACGGCGGAAAACACGGAGAAACACAGAAGAAAACGTGCGTGAATATATGAAATATAGACGCACGTCACGGAGCCAGTGTCACGTCGGTGCTCCAGTAAGTCAGGAAATCCATATCCGACGGGCCGACGACGAAGAGATACTCCCCCTTCCAGAGCTTGACGGAGCTCGAAAGCCCCAGTATCAGGCTCTTCAAGGGCCGAGTGCTAATGTAAATCCAGGCCCCCAACTAATGGTGGCTCAGACGATAAAATTGGGAGAAGAGTCGGGGGGAGGGGACCACCCCCTTCAGAAGGCAAAGCACGGCGAACCCAATGACGAGCCCGATCGTGTTGGGGTAGAACTGGCATAGGGCCACGCGATGAGCACGCAGAAACTCAACAATGAAAGGGTGAAGGGGGAACCGAAGCCCAAATCGGAAGCACACCTCATACACCCCGACCGCCTTCGGACCCGGAAAGCAGATTCGCTCGTTAAGCTCCGGGGCTCGGATGGAGTATGGGGGTAGAAGGTAGCGGTCACGTACATCTCCGGCAGAGGTGGCACAGAAGGAAGAAGGGCATCCCAGGACCTCCGGAGGCACCACCGATGGGTCACCCTCCTGACTACCAGCCACTGAGCCGGGGCTATCAGGCGAGTCAAGACGGACTGCATCCTCTGGATAACCTGAACCGGGGGCAGGAGAAGATGACATGTCGAGGAGTTGGAGCAGGATTAGACAGAGGAGAAGCTGAAGGAAGATCTGGCCTCGTTCGACTAACGGATGTCGGCGCTCCCTTCATAGTGCCCTTTAAATGACCCTGCACTCGATGGAGATGAATGCAAGGGGCACATGGCGGAATCGAGGCGGCGGTTATGCTTCGAAAACCGCACCAACAGAAGTTCAAACGGAGCGGCAATAATGACAATAATGACGTTCATTTACTAGCAGGACCTCGACTGACGCATCCATCGGGTCACGAAAGAGTCACATCACCCAAACCGAACCGGCGGAAGCCGAACGGTCCGGGCGATGGGGGCAATTGTTACGACTAATATCAACGGGCCCGAAGCACAACGGCCCACGGCCCGACCTCAAAGATGAAGCCCACTAGAGAAGACGGGCCCTCCCAAAGGAGGCCCACGGATGGAGCGGAAGGCCCAGCCACCTCGCCCTCAGGTACACCCGACCGGCCCCCATTCGACCGGATTAACCGCCCCCTGAATCCACGATCCTATGATGGCCATTAATGGACCCGTTAATGAGCCACCCCACGACAACGCGTGAGTGGGAGGAGGCGGAGACGGATCATGGGGACGTGAGAAGAGGCAGGACGTGGGGCAATCATGGAAGATCCTATAAGGGGAAGGCTAGGACGACGGAGAAGGGGATGGAAACTCAGGTAATCAACAGAGAGGTACTCCATCAACGACCTAGGCTTTCGCCACTCCATCTCCTCCCTCCCCCAAAACTCGTGCCGCTTGGGTTGACATTCCGGCTTCCTCACAAGTCGGATCTCCCCCGCCGAGTATCCTTTCAGACCTTGATCTGACTTAGGCATTGGATGGGCTTTGGCCGGAACCTAGGTCCGGCCTCCCTGACGAGTTTCTTCATCTATCCAGGAGGAGGACATCCGAGGCACCGAGGCTACCCCTCAGCGTCGGTTGGCCATCACCGTCGCCGTCGCCGTCGCAAGGAGGACGATTGATCAGGCACCGACCCACTCACAAGGCGCCGAGGCTACCCCTTGATGCGGATACGACCGAGGCCGAGCTCGACCCAGCCGAGGCCGAGCACGACTCACCGAGCCGAGGCTTCCCCTCAGCTCTCCCACGTCGAGTGCAAGCAGGCTCGGCGAACCCAAGGGACCCCCAAATCGGCCCCTTGACCACGTTGACCACACGTCTGACGGTCAACGAGCTGTGGTGAGAAAACACCCGTAAACAGTGGTTATCCACAAACAAATTTTTTAAGGGGCTGAGCTACTCCCAACCCAAAAAAATTCGATTTTGAGAGAGCAATTTTAGAACAGAGAACGTGGAAACATAGCTATATTTAAAACTTGTTCAACATAGCTATATGTAAAACTTAAGGACCCCCTAAGCTTGTTCAACATAGCATGTTCACCCTCACTATACATCTTGTTTCTACACAGTTTATAAATAACCTGAGCTGTAATTTCACAGTGAGCGAGTGCCTGCAATCAGCAAGCAACATGATGATTAAAATTCTCAAACATAGATTATGCTAGTATCAATGCAATGAAAAAGAAATATGAACCAATGGGTGGCTTTAAACAGGTTTTAGCTCCTTTTTCACTCATGACAGAGCCATGATGCAATAGTAAACAGATAGTTGCACCATGCCTACAATGCACAGACTGTGGTGGAGAAGCATGTCATAGTTTCGATGGATGCTTCCACTAAATGAATTTTCAATTGGAAGAACTGATTTATCAACTAACCAAAGCTCGAGGGCCTATAGATAAGAAAGAAGTAGGCTTAAAGGCAGATCAGCAGTAAGTGATTGAATTAGAGTATGCAAGTCATGTGTAACCTTGAATGCTACTTCAAACTGTTTGCAATGAATGGTTTCACATTATGGGTATGCTTTAAGAGCTGCCGCTTTGCTGAATGCAATGGGTGAACCCTGCAATAGTAAATTGAACCATTGTAAGAAAAAAGTCCATCTACTTCATCAATAACTCAAAATATGAAGGAGAAGATGCAATAGCACATAAATGCTGAATAAAGAAATATTCCTGATATGATATACCCTCATTAGAGCCATTGTTAGAAACAAAAAAATCAGTAGCAGATAGCTGCTCTGTAATTTATGGAAGTTATGATCAGTATGAAAGGTGGTCACGGCCTAAAATCATTAAAGCATCTAGATCAAGTCTTTTTGTATTAAAAACCAGATTATGTGTGTATCAAAAATGCCTTCAATCGCAATCCAATGTGCAAAGCGTTCAAACTACTAAAATCAGCACTATGTTCACAATATCTCATCGCAAGACTAAATATTAACATGGACAATGATTCATAATCTATAGAACTTTTTAAGATTATGAAGTGGGAGCTAAATCATTCAAAATCTGGATAGCATTACTAAAGTTACATTCTATCAATTATGTTAATTCATGGTTGCATTAACAAAGATATAACATCCAGGTATTCTCAACAAAGTATCAACTGTAGGACTCAAGCCCTGAGAATGATCCTCCAGAATCACGCATGCCCCTGTTAAGAACCATGCATGCCCCAGGCAGGTAAGAACTATAGGAAATTAGTAGAAGATGCAAAAACACCATGAAATTTAATCTTTTAAAAATTTAGTGTAGATGCATATAGTTAAATCTGTAACACAGTTGAAAGATAGGATTAACTAATATTTTTTTCCCCGTTTCAAATTTGCATCTGAATTATTTCTACACAAACACCTCAAACTTTCATTCCCAAGTTTTTGCAAGGCCATTCAGAAATTTGTCAAAAGTAAAAAAAACCATAAACATGGAATCCAAACATCAAAGCATACAAATAGTGGAAATTTACATGAACAAAAACAAACATCAGAAAATGAAATCGATACAGATCCAAGTAAAAAGAGGAAACTTAACCCATTGTCGATAAATTGATTGGCCATGGCGAGGGATCCCAACGAACTGCTCTCGATTCATCAATTAGAACCATCAAACAATCAAAATTCCAAAAACATCGTAACTTTATAGACTAAAAACTCAAATATTTGGAAGAATAATTTAAAAATCAAGATCCCAAATACCCCCTTTGGTTTAAATTAGGATCTTTCAGATTAAACTCTATCGGAAAAACAATAAGATTTTGAGCATTTGTACAAACATTTGATGTGCAGAAATTTTGGAGGCGTTACCTTACTTCATGTACCAATCTATAGACAAAGGAGACATGGCACTCCAAATTTATTCCTGCAAAAAAAAATCAACAACAAAAAAATTCGAAATTGAAAACATTCGCAAGTGAAAACCCCAAACACCATTAGATCCAAAAATTAGTCACAAAAAGAAACGAAAAGAAAAGTGAAAACATCAGAACTCACAAAATCAAGGGATTTAATCAATAGTTTTGCCTTCATGGTTGATTGGGTTAAGAATGTGATCTTGTTTCTCAGTCATGTCAAAATGAGATGCAAGTTATTAGCAAGAAATATAGAAGAAAGAGATAAAAGATATATTAAATTTTTTTTTTATTGAGGAAAATTATGAGATGCACGTTATTTGTTCCTGAGACTCTTCAGATCAAAAAGATGGAGAATCTGTAGATGTATGGAAGCATAAATATATAGACACATTACTGGCATGTATGCCAAATAATTGGCAAAGTCAAGAATTCTATACAACTTGGAATTGGTTTGGACATAATGGCGTTAAATTTGGCATAATCATTGCTTGGCCCTCCATGATTAGCAAAATTCAAAGAAGGCCATTGCTTAATTACAACTCTGGACCTGAATAAAAGTCAACAGAAGTTTTAGCCTCGTGTGTCACAATTAAAAGGACATACAATTTAACAAAGATGGGAGGAATACGATTATTCTCGTAGACATTTTCACCTTCTGTGTGAGGACACATATTTCATAAAGAAAGTAGAAATACAACTTATAGATAAATTTCTAACTACTTATTCATCAGGTTTAATACACAATTCGAAAATGTTTTGAATTCATTGTCATGTAGTACCTGTTAGGATGCAAGCCGACCAACTATAGTTCCACTAAATACCAAAGTTTCGAACCATTTGTTGGAAACAAATTTGCCAAGGAATAAAATTAAACTAATCAAATGCTTTTCGATATAAGAAACACTAAGACTGGTGGTGAGAATGTCCAAAATGCAGGCTTAAAATGTAAAGGATGTTCAAATGTTTAACCATGGTATCAATGTCATAAAAGATTTGATATTTGTTACCTTGAAATAGAAATCGAGGGCAACAAAAGGCAACAAAAGGCAACAAAAGTAATTTAGTGCCGACCATTGCAACTGACTGTCCTCCACATACTGTCTGATGTTGAAAAAACTGAGCATAAGTCTACTTTTTAATAGATATTCATTTCACTTTCCTCAATACTGTAAAAAAGGTGAGTAATGTCATTGCCAGTTGGATAAACATGGATCGTGAATTTAAATAGGTCTGATGGTACGTCACAAAATTATCTTAGTCTATTTAGAATCAATGACAGAAGTGACTAAAAGTTAATGGATATTACCGACGTTTTTCCATGGGTATTAGCGACAGAGAATTTGTTGCTTTCCAAATTGATTGACCAAACTACAAAAAGCCAGGGTAATAGGGGCATTAGAAGAGCATCAATAGAGCATTTCACAAAAAATAAAATCAAATTGAAAAATGGCAGTAGTAAGTATGCGCTTGAGCAACAAACATAACCTAACAACCTAATACGCTAGAAATATATATTGGCAAAATGCAACTTTAATCTAACATTTCCAGTCTAACATTCAAGATATAGAGGAAGAACTCCCAGCAATGCGTGATACCGAGTACCATCTTCATTGACCATTCAAGTGGCTTAAACCCAGTCAAACACATCTAAGCCATCTCAGGAGACAGGTTTGGAGTTTTATTAGCATGAAGAGACATGTGAAGACCTCGCATATCAGGCATGTCTGACAGTGGCTCAGCTCCTCAAAATTCCTAAGATAGCAATTTATGTTTAAGAATTCAAAGTTTGACAATTTAGTTTAATTATATGTTTGACAATTTAAATATAATTGGTAATGTATATAATTGTAAAATCAATCTGTTGCAAATGTCATATACATGATAGCTATCTAGTATACATTTTCATGCAGTTTTCATGCAGTTTTCTGTTTAGAATCAATAGAAATACGAAATATAAGTTTCTATTTAAAAAACAAAATAAAAATAAGAGCTATACGTGTATTTTCTTTCTCATCCATAAAATTGGTGCAATGCCCTGACTTTGGGGTGTGGCCTATATTCTATTTCAATCTTCTAATTTTAACATAATATCATAGCCATAATTATTTCCCCAAATTATATCCCTAAATGTATGCTCTAATCCAAATTTAGTAAAACCGATCTAAGCCCAAATCTCCACTATTTAACACAAAGCCAAGGGGGTCTCAATTAGAACAGATTTGTAGTGTCACGAATGTTTTTCACCCCCTTTTCCCACCCAATAAATTAATAAATATTCCTCTTTTTTCTATTATCCTCTACCTTTTTGAAAATTGATCAAATGGATGGTAACCACTTATATTGAGCTAATTAACGGGCTAGAATTGGACATACAAATCTTTCTAAATACATTATTTATAGTATTTAACTTTCTTACATTTTTTCAAACAAAATGTTTTTATATGGATAGACACGCCTAAATATGTAAGTTACAAATTAGCCAATTAGTAATGACCCATCTACGTACAAAAGATCTGGAAAAAATTGATAACCCTAAATTTAGCCCAAAATACACTAAAAATCACCAACTCATGATCAGAACAAAATGGGAAAATTTGTTTAAACCTCTGTCATTCATAATAGTAAAGTTAAAAATACAGAGTATTATCAAATTTACACTTTACATGGGCTAAATCAAAAACTTGTCAAAAGTATTTTCCAGATAGCCACATTGGAGATCAAATTCTGATAATATTTCTTTTCTCTAATGTAAGAGTAACCAAAAAATAAGATTTACAAAGCATTAAAGATGAAGAGGCACCTACAACTTCTTTATCTTAATATTTCATATCATTATATCTAAATCAACTGCTGATGAAGTTCAAAATTTTCAAGTGATAAAAACTCTTATACAAATTAATCACACAGTAAACAAACATAATTAATCTCAAACCGATTTGTAAACACAATATGGATCTCTCAATTACATGACTTCAATAATCACCCAAAATCTTTCTAAAAGAGCAGAAATTTGCAAAATCATCCACAAAACATACGTGTTCTTTGTACCCCAAGCATCACAAACATCAGCACTTTGCAAAAGTATACTAATTCGACATAGCAAAACTGTGATTTTCCAAATAACATTGATACACCAGATAGTTTTAATAGACTTGAAGATTGCAAAATCAGATTTGGTTATTGTACAAAAGAGCTCAAAGATCATGTAAACAAGTTATCAGTTTTCAAAGAAAACATTCTATTTTTAACAAACATTCTAGAACTAAGAATTGACAAAAAGGAGCACATTCAAAATTCAAAACATATATTCCAAGCCCGGAATTCAGAATCACCAACCTATTCCACTTATTATGCTCCCTGGATTCCAAGCTCTCGGTTCGCCACATTTACAAGGTCCCAATAGTGCATACACTGAAAATGCTCAAATATAAAAATTTTAGACAAAAAATCCTAATCAAAATCTCCAATAAAGAAACTAAAAATTCACAGGCCCAAATCTAACCAATAAACGGCAACAATCTACAGATCTCAAGCAAAAGTGAACAAATTCCACCAAAATTTCTTGCTAAAGTATCTAATAGATCACTTTCTTTTACAAATAGAAAAAAATTATAACCAAATGAAACATAAAAAATAAAAGGTACCAAGTGATAAGAAGATGTTCATCCAATATATTGAGAACATTCAATACATCATTCCAATTAATCGATATATTTACATTGGCAATATGAAATTTATCACCTCTTTCTTGAGCTTGGAAAAACTGTTATGACCTTTCCTAAAAACAATAAGTCCAAGCAAATAATATGGTCTACTTTCATGACATAATAAATTAAGAAATTTGCTTAAAATTTGCTCAACAATAAATCTAATTGTTGTATATATCACTTTTCAATGCATGTTGCTTTTGTTAAGGTCTTACTATACATTTTGAGAAGCCCAATTCCAACAATAATAGCATGCGCATAGACAAATAACGCAATCACGTGAAAGTTGAAAAAACAAACGACAATAGTTGAAGTATGATAATTGTTGGGTCGATGCTCACCACTCAACCAAGGATAACAATTGTAGGAATTGTCAGAAGCCATCACACTTCTTCTAGACCAGAGACCACCAATGCATATAAAGCCTTGATACACATGGTTCATGTGCCTTTCTAGCAAGATAATGAATGTATGTAGCAGTTTTTGCCCAGCAACCACTTAGAAAAACACCTACTGACAAAAATGGTCAGGTCAGCCACAAATACAAAAAAATCATTTTTAGATAAAAAGCCTGTTAAAAAATCAGTTACCAAGCATATCTATTAATGGAGAAATATTGCAAAAGAGAATGACCATGAGACTCATAAGAAACCATTGGTTTCCTTATACTGATGGTTTCAGTATAGACAAACGAATGCATAAATTAATATTAAGAACAACAGTTTGCATAACCAAATTAGAGAAATTGTTAAATCATGATAAAAATTGTTTGCATATCCTCTGTTTTCTCTAATCTACATAAAAAACCCTGCCAATTTTTTGTTAAAGAAACTCTATTTTATGTTGTATTAAAGCTAACAAATTTAATATTGAGATCAACAATTTGAGTAAAACTACTTGCATTTGAGATCTTCAAAACATATAACTACTAAAATCTTAGACAAAGTCACAAATTAAAGCCTTATTAATCCCAAATCTTTAGCAACACACAATTAAGGCTTCATATCTAGCATACGAATTCTCAAGGTTTTTGCCAAATAATAACATAAAGAGAAGAGAACATTGTTCTCACAATAATTTTCTATCTTCACTACTCCATAGAACCTTTAGTTCCAACATCTCAATGATAAAACACTGAAGTTGAGTTTGATCAAAATCAAAGGACTTCAAAGGACATTTTGCTTCATCTCTTATTGTATATTAGAGATGTTTTTTCTTTTGTATCATAGAGATGTTTTTTTACTCATAAAGAAGGCATAAAACTTAATCATGATATACAAATTTGCAATGTGAATTGAATTTTTTGCAACTTAATCACCAACCTTATTGTGCTCCTTGGAACCTTCAAAATCCAAGATAATGCTCTCAATTTTTGCTCACTGAGAGAAATTAAAAAGCAGGAAAAATTATAATGTTTACTGAAAATATATATTCGAGTCTTTTACATGTTTGAGGCTTCTACAAAAATGAGCATCCTTAAATTTAGAAAAAGAAGGAATGTGACCATAATCGATTTGTGAAAGTAATGCCACAGTTTTGATTAATTTGTGAACAATTCAAATAAATACAAAACCGCATGGTCTGATAACAATTGATGTTTCACTAATAAGGAAGGCTATATCAACCGCAATAAATGAATGTGCTACAAATAAGGAAGTTAATCAACATGATGTTTCACTAATGCAATTTAATCTTTTCATTGCAAAAATTGAATATCAGAAAACAAAGGCTAGAGGAACCAAGTGATTCCAAAGAATTCATTTTATCCCATCAATATCTGAAAACAAAGAAAAAGTGATCAACCAAGTGCTTACAGTGAATTCATTTTTTTTCCTACGAATATATGAACTGCCCACCCAATAAAAATGAAATGAAAGAAAGAATATGTTATAGAAGTTGAATGGGAAAGAAAAATATCAGTGCTTGATGACAACAAATAGAGACGGACAAATGGGGAAAAAAGACTTAATAGTTTTCATTAAGTCTCATTGCTAATCTCATATATTATGAGATATTAGTCTCGGTGCTAATTTGAATTTGACCCAACTGAAAAAATTTCCATAAAAAAGGATACATGATAGTTATCTCCTTACCAATCGAGCATATAGAGCCCCAGTATGACATTGTATGAATTTTTCGGTTGATGGTGTTCATCCTTGCCTCCTTCCTACATGAGATATAGAAAGAGAGACAAACTGTTATAGAGAGAGAAAGACATCGGACATCTGAGAATTGAGATGAGATTTAAATCCAAATTTGTTTATATATATATTTCACCTCTAAAATTTCAGTTTACTACCAAAATTTTCCCCCCGAAAAGTTAAGTTTCAGTTTACTCATAAGAAATCTCTCACCTCCAAGTTTCAACGATAACCATTTCTCTTCCCTTAAAATGACTATTGGGAAAGCCATTAGGGCATTAGCCGCCTAAATGCAATGATAACTCTTGATTCTTCAGAGACTTTATCCTAAAAAGAAAAAGCCATCACTAAAGTTGGAACATCAAGTAAACTGGTTCAGAAACTTAGACATATAACTTGAACTTAAAAGCATATAATCAAGTCATCAATGCTCGAAAAATAAAGATTATGCAGCCTCCTATAAGCACAGTAAATAGCTTATGCAGGATGTAACCTCAGTACTTAATATGCATATGAACAACTGGCTGCCATCATAATAGGCCTACATATGTTATTCTTCCAGATACTCTGATTATGCAATTAGACTGAATCCATTTTCATGACCAACCTGCAACTGGAAATTAAACATTATCCCATTAGTTAAAAAAGTTTGATTAGCCGATAATTGGTTATTTTTGAAGCAAGAGAAAACCATTTTGCAGAGCTTTTTCGATCGGCATCAGTTATCTCGGGTTCAACGTGTTCATATCCTCGGCCTTCAGGCGCCTAATCTCAACGATAAACACCAACGCAATAAAAATCGTGCATAACAAAATCAAAATAGCAAACAATTTCACCCTAACAATAGAACAAAACCTGAGCTCAATCTGCATATTATCATTCTCTCGCTTAATCATATCAATCTCCGCACTCAAATTCTGCCCCAAAAATGAAAAATCAGTAAGAAAATATTTTCTAAAAAGAATGGATTTTGGATAAAATCCATTCCCAGAGTGCTGTCTGGTACTTCTCCAACATCCTCAGCAAGCTAAAAAAATTGTTACCAAAAACAGAATCAAAACATGGTTGCTAACTCAACTCAAATCAAATGAAGAATATGATTATAATAATATAGGAGTTAAACATCTCGGCATCACCATGCTAATCTCGACTTCTGTCTTTACAACAAAATCTAAAACATGTGAAATGCATCCTTTTTTACAAAGGATCAAATCTTGTATTTAGTACAAAAATTTAGCAAACACATTTTAAAGAGAGTGATTTTTGGCAAACACAGCTTCGCAAACACAGTTCACCCACTTCTTCTTTTGCTAGTTTCGCAAACATAGTTTTTAAACGCCAAGTCGATTTTTGTCATTTTCGTTTTTTATAAACATTATATGCTCAAAAGACATGTAAATTCTCATAAACAATCATACTAAAAAATTCAAAGACAAAGAACTGAACTAATTCTTGCAACAGGTTGTTCCCCTTGTGCATTTTCATTAAGCTGATCCTATCATATATATGAAAAATAGTATATATGAATAGAAATTTAGACTACAAATTTCCAAATGCCATCATACAAACCAAGGAATTACAGACAAAACCTAAATTCAAATACCTAAAACCAACATAGAAAAAAATCAACCTTGCAATCATAATTAAAGAAATCCACCAAAATCCAACCAAAAACCTACCTTCTTCGCTTGTGACCTTGAGCTTCACTCTCTCCATCATCTACATATGCTCAACCTATACCTCTAACAATTTCCTTTACACAAAACAACAATAAATCAACAAATATCAGAACTTCATCAAAGAACCCATAGTATTAGAAATTTGAGAAATGAATGTGTTAGGTAAAAAGGATGGGAGCACATCCCCATAATTCAGTTCTCTATTCACCTGAAGGATGGGAGCAAGTCGACAGTTTTCCACTCAAAATTCCATGCTAAAACCTGAAAATGACAAATTAAATTTAAGAATCAAGCACAATAATTTGAGGGAAAAAGAAGCAATTTAAGAATGAAGCACAATAGGTTTTTGCGAAATCAAGAACATATCATATCCTTGCTAATAAACATTAAATATATTTGTGTTTACCTGGAGTTGCTATTCTTCACTGTTTTAGCATTACCAAATGCTTCAAGTACTGGATTAGACTACACCATAAAAACATCACACAACATTCTTGATTCAATCTTATTGATGAACTTTGGAGGTCAAAATTAAATGGGTGTGTAGATTTTACCTCCCGAACTTATTGCTAAACTGTAAGCAAGATACTGATGAATTGGCAGTTTGACCCTTCCACATCATAAAACAAATAAGAATCCAGTTGCATGGCAAGCCTATAATCTGTGTGGATCCATAGAAATAAGTATGTTGTTTTAAGACATACACTTAACCAAAACAAATAACAGATCAGATCAAAAAGTTGATTACAACAAATAACAAATTGAGGGTTCGACCAAAATGGTGATTACAACAAAGTAATAAAAGAGGAGGGCCGTACCAATGGAGATCCGTTCAGATTTCAAGTAGATGCACTTCCAACTGAGGGTTTGAGGGTTTGCGTGATTCGGGTTTGAGGAGGGTTTGAAGGTGGTTGATGGTTTGAGGGTTTGAGGGCCGTGCCAAATTGAGGCTGTGCGTGATCTAGGGTTTGATGATGAAGATGATGGAGCTTTTTTGCGTGATCTGGGGTTGAGGCAGATATAATGAGCTCCCCCCGAAATTTTGGGTTCCCCCCAAAGCGTGTGGACGTCTGGTGGAGAACGCGATTTGAAAAGTGGTGCTATAGGACCCATACAAACAAAATATGACTGGACTTATGACTGGGACAAAATTAAAAAAAGGTTGTGTTATATATATACAAGTCATAACCCGTGCCCCAAGGGCACGGTTCATTTAAAATATTCTCCCCTCAAAATCTTAGACCCTTAATTTTAAACAAACAACAATAATTAAAGCGCAATAGTTTTAGGTCCCTCTCAAAATCTTAATCCCCCAAAATTTAGTTCTCTCCAGAGAATTTAATTCTCCTAAAAAATCTAAAATTTTTAGTTTTCCTGAAAATTTAGTTTCCCCAGAAAATTTTGTTCCACCAATTGATTTTTGGTTCCCCAAAATTTTTTTAGCCCCCCCAAATATGTATTTCTCCCATTATTTAAACAAATTTTCTATGATGAAGTCAATATTTAATTGTCACTTAACTCTACCTACGGACTTGAAGAACACTGGCTATACATTATCCAGTTTGTAGCTTAATTTAACCACCATGACATTTGGCCTGGATTTGTAGGCTTCTCGTCACACTTCAAATGCACGTACAAAAAAAAGAACCTGTTCTATTTTAGAATTTGTCAACATTTTATTGATCTTACTTTTCTTTTTATTATGAAATAGTTTAAGTCTTTCAATTTGATGTTCTCAGCATAAATTTTTTCAGCTTGTCTTGTGTTGATTTTCTATGTCCCTACAACCCTATATAATGTAGGTTTACTATTAGCTGTCACTTGAAAGCTGTGGAATTGTATTAAGGCATGTATGCTTTTTTCTTTTTAAATTCTTTGTTGTGACACTTAACTAATAATGTTTACAATAACACATATAATATTATCATAAGTTTGGTATTTCACCTCCTGCAAAATCTAAAATAGACTTAAAAAAACAAAATGCAATCGAGTATTCGCATTGCTCCATAACTTGTTAATGGTTTTTCAAAGAAGAATCATTCCCAACTTTACCCTTGCACAAAAATAAAAGGAAAACATGGAATGTTCCATATAGCAATCGACTACTCTCAGAGATGTTTCAGTTATGCTTCTATTTCAAATAGTAAGACAACAAACATGCATAAACAAAGGCCTCGGTGTTCTTTGTGAGCTCTAAGGATATGCCCAAGTTTAGCTTTTTGAGTTTTAAAGTTACATCTAAAAAGATCGGAAGAAACTGCCATATGTACGGCCATAAAGATCCATGTACTAAAAAAGTATGTGACATGGGCATATATTAGACATTCATAGGCTAAGAAAATTTATGCTACTGATCTATTTCTTGATTCATGTAGTAAAACAGAATTCCTCTGATCAACCATGTTTCCTGACGCTTAGAGGATGCTAACGGTCATCACAATGTCCTTGATTCATCATTCAACTCAAAGAGATATGCATTTCCCTCTTGCAAGACATTATCATGTACAAACAATTCCACCGTGCAAAATGTCATCTCTAAGCTTCTCGGTCGAATCAGATGCAATGAAGCTAGGAGCAATGATTTATACCTGAAAATGCAATTTACAAAATTATACCTGAATATGCAATTTACATAATTAATTAAACTATCCTTAGATTTAACTTAAATGATTGAGAGGACTACACTCACATTTATGTTTCTGCTTGCAAATTCATTCACCACGGCTTTGGTGAAGCCAATCAGCCCCGCCTTTATCGTGCTATAATTAGCTTGGCCAATGTTAGGCTGCATATAAAAAAGAAATTTGAAATCAAGCTTTTTCATGATAGTACCCAAAAACATGAAAATCCCAATGCTAATAGAAATTTGAACCTTTGCATTAGATTGATTTATTTTCTCCTCAAAATCTTCAAAATGCTACTCCCAAAGAATCACCTTATATTTTATCAACTACAAATCAAGCTTAAGTGCATGAAGAGCCTAAATACAGAATTCTTTAGTCCAATATCAACATAGCTCAGTTCCTAAAAGTAGAATACATGACAATCCACAAATTTCCCAAAAGATGCCGAATTTGAAACAAATGCCACCTATAGAAGACCGCATTATATAAAAATGCTATGTGTCTAGTTTAGCAGGAACTCTCACAATGCAAACAAATTTAACAACGGAATTGTTAATGCTCAAATTTGAATATCGCCACCCAATTTGTAATCAAAATAGACAAATGATGTTTTCATTAAAGAAGTATAAGAAACAATGCAACAAACCATTACTATAGAGAAGAGAAAAGGAATTAACTGACAGCCAGTCATGTCAGCATTGAGAGAAAGGTAATCATATTTTTAAAAAGTTTAAAAGCAAAGTTTTGAAGATTTCTCCCTAATTGCAGGATTGAACCCGTTATTTCCCATAACTCATCAAGCCCCCCCCCCCCCCCCCCCCCTCTCCCAAACTTTCCCAGATACAAACCCATCCAATGCATTTTAATCATAAACCCAAACAAATAACCCAAAAAATTGAAAGTTGACCTCAAGCATTAGCTTTCTTGACAAACTATGGGTCAATCAACTTGCTGCAGTGTAATAAAAATAAGGCTTCTTTCATTCTTTCATTAATATACACACTGTAATGCTCTGACGTGGTCAAAACCTATGGGTTAGGCATGAGAGAGACTGACCAACGGTAGGGAGAGGTAATGATATAGACTAATCAGCGACATATGGGTGGCATCTTTAGCTCCGACATGGGGAGCTCTGACGTGGGTCAGAAGCGAGAAGATCCTGAATGCAAGAAAGAAGAAGGCAGGTTACAAAGAAGAAGAAGCTCTTGAACCTATCAAACCTTAAAAAACATCAGGAAAAAAATTGCCTTTTGTGAACCTGATCAGAAAAACTTTAAGGAATTCTAAATCACAAAAACTTTAAGAAATTGCGTTTTATTTTAACCTGTTTCTAATTGATGCGCTTTAGGTCGCCTGCATCGTGGAAAAGGAAGATATCTGCACAAATAGCCAAACTTTAGTCAAAATTGATATTGAAGCAAACATATGAACAACCCAGGGAACGCATGAATTTTTCTGATTAGGCCATGATGAACAACCCAATGAACTATATTATAAAAATTCAATAGTCAAAATTGTTTATAAAACAACCCAACTCACATTTCTGCTCTAATCTAATGTGAAAATTATTCATTGGGCATGAAAGAGATTTTTTTACAAAATATGTGTAACGACTGGTTTTCATGTATTTGGATTAACTATATTATATTATATGTTTTGGTGGATTTTCTCCTTATGCGTGGTTTTCGTCTCCGTAGCTTTCATTTTCGATAGTTTCGTCGCATCTTCCTAGCTTCTTCCGTTGATCGACGATTTCGGAGTAATTCATTCGTGACGGGCTTCATATCGGTCATATCTTATTGTTAGATCAAGCCTAGGAGTCTTAGGAATCGATCCCAGAGCTTCGCGCTCCATTTCGGAACTTTTGGTGCACGTTAGCCGGTACAAGAAGGGGAACCGACCGACTAGATGACGATTTAGTCGGTCGGCAAACCTTCATGGACCGACTAGTGGGATTTGTAAATTATTCAGGAGTTACTGTTTCTCGTTAGTCGGTCTAAGAACATTTGTCGACCGACTAGGTTACAAACTAGTCGGTCAGCAATCGTTCTTTAACCGACTAACTCTATGTTCATTTTGATGCCAAGTACTATTCATTCTTAGTCGGTCTAAGAACGTTCATCGACCGACTAGATGACAAACTAGTCGGTCAGTAGTTGTTCTTTGACCGACTAAATCTAAATCCTATTTTTGTACAGGAGTTACTGTTTGGACTTAGTCGGTCTGCGTTGGTAAACCGACCGACTAGTTCCCAAACTAGTCGGTCAGTGGTTGTTCTTTGACCGACTAATCAGTGTCGAAACCCTAATTTCTGGGCAGCCGCCAGCACTCTCTATTTAAACCCCACCCACGATTTCTTTCACCCCTCTTTCATTCTCCTGATCCTCCTTCTTCCCCAAATCACTCTCCAACATTTTCCCAAGCCATTCCTTCCTCCCTTGGAGTTTCCCTCTCCATTTGGCCTACCACCATGCCCTAGGTCATCTCCAACCCCCAAAAATCCCCAAAACCCCATTTCTCCAGATTTTCCCCATCCATTCCAGATCTGAACCCTAGGTTCCCCGGATCATTTCTTCCGCTACCGTGCTTGCTCGGCATCGTTCTTTCGCCTCCGATACGGTAATAAATCGATCTCTCAATATTCTCATAACCCGTTGTGTTTTTGTGAAACCCTAATAAAACTAGGTTGGATGTTGTTCTAATGTTGTTTTGCCATGGCAGCGATCTCTTTGTCGTAGCTAGCATTTGTGTGACGGCCTCGTTGATCATCATCCTCGGGGCTAGGCAAGTGAAACTTGCCACTTAGGGTTTGGGCCATGTCTTAGGCCATTTGTTTGTTGTAGGCGTAAAAGAGACTAGGCGACGAAATGATACTCGCCTAGGCGCAATTTCAGGAACTAGCTTGATAACGAAGCTAGGACCGTCATTTATCATGTTGCATAACTATCATGTCATGTTTAATTTTGATTAACGGTACGCGAATTAATTGTCATCCATGCTATCCATGTTGTATGTCGCATTCGTAGCACACGCTACAATACTTGTGTTTCCTGGCTCGTGTTCCAAAAGCGGGCTACGTGAGTTGGTTGATAGCCAATGTCCGATCTACTTGTTTACTGGCTAGGCACCTGCGTTGCAGGCATAACCCTATGCCATACTTGTTAAATACACTTCCTGGCTCGTGTTCCAGAAGCGAGCATTCTGTGTTCGGGGTAATTCCCTGGCTCGATACACGTGGAGGGGTAGAGATAAACGGTCACTTGAGCTTAGGAGTTGGCCCGATCAGCCACTCTAGCCAACAGGCAGAATCTCTGTGCACAACTTGTTACTTGACTTGTTCACTTGACGTGAACCACTTGACTCGTACTTGTCCGTGTTTTACTTGTTATACATGACATACTTGCTACTTGTACTTCCCTTTACTAGTCACTTCCATACTATACTTGCCATGCCATGCATCATACTATAACTGCTAGGTTGCTAGTTTACCTTACCTTCAGTTTCCTTGTCCAAGTCTTTTAGACTTGCTGACATGTGCCCCTTTACTCTTTTGGGTGACACATGTTAGATCCTGAGCCTGAGTCCGTTGTTGAGGACGAGGTGTTTGCGGACGCCGCGCCCGAGTCTGTGTTTGGCGAGGAGTACGTGGACACTGGGGACCAGTCCTAGTGTCTTCGTTGAGCTTTCCCCTTTTTTTAGACTGCTGTAGTTGTCGGTGCGCAGCACCTATACTCTATTTACGTTTGTCTTCGTTTGGCCTTGTTCTGGGCCTTTAGACTCTTTCTTTTAGCCTGGTGGCTTTTCTGGATGTTGAACTTAATTTTAATGTTGGACAATTTCTGAGATTGAGATTTTGTTTCTGTCTCTCCTTGTGTTATTATTGTTGTTCCGTTTGTGGTTACAGTGACCTGCTTATGTTTTATTGACGCTTATCGGGTTTGGGGCTTCACAGCTCCACTCTCGTGCGGACCTTTTCACGTCTCGCCTCCATTTTAGGGAAGCGGGGCGTGAAAATATGACTAAAGGATTTTAACTACTGTGTTTATAGAACCCTAACCTTTCTGCCCTAATCTGTAATAGAAAAATCTATTATTCAAAATTGTTTATAAAACAGCCCAGCTCACCTTATCGCTCTAATCTGATGTAGAAATATTGTTTATTAGTCAAAATTGTTTATAGAACAACCCAGCTAACCAAATTACAACCCATGGATCTGTATTAGAAAAAATCATCAAATCATATTAGAGCAGAAAATCACCTTTACATCATAGCAGGAAAAAAAATTTAAGGTGGAAGAGGACTTCATATCATATTTTTACCTTTGTTCACGTTTAGTACTACATTAGTTGCCCTTGTAGCTGGCATTTAGGATATGTAAATATCAATACAGTAGTTGCACGTTTTCACGTTTAGTACAAATGTATTTCTCAATCTTCAAAATAAATGACCCAATCATAGTCAGTTATGTTGCAAAGAAAGAGCGAGGTGAAAAAAAGGTTAACCTTTTTTGGGCAATCTGCTTTCAAAGCAAGCGGCGTACGTGTAAGTTTGCTCCTCTCACCCTAAGATTCAACTCCTTTACATCACCATCCAAATGATCCAGAGCCTCGTTTTTCCTGCATGAGCCAAAAACAATGATATGATCTAAAGAGGGTTTTTTTAAAAAAATAAGTGAGCAGCATGTCCACGTTATTCTCTCTTAGCCAATTGTAAAAGGTGATGGTTGTGATAAATTGGTATGTGCACGGTTATGTATAATTTTGTTAAGAAACAAAATTGTCCATTCATGTTCCATGTTATGTTCATAGAGGGTTATGTTTGTCAACATTTCTCCAATGTTGTATGTGCATTTAAAACGATAAAACAAATGACCAATACGTAAAAATGTACAAATCCTCATGTCAACAAACCAATTCTAATCAGAATCCTAGAATAATATAAAGTTTGAGTTTGTCATAGAAACAAACCAATTCTAATATGAATGATGTTGGGGTTTTTGAGAGAGAATGTTTTGTGAATGGTGGAGTTGCCATAGAAACATAGAATAACTGGAAAACCTGATGGGATAACTGGAAACCTTTGGTAGCCAAATTGATGTTCTCAAAACTGGAAAACATCAATATAATCAATAAAAGTTAATAACTGGAAAACATCAAGTTCTCAAAACTGAGTCAGTTGTAGGTTAGTTGGTTCTAGCAACTAAAGAAATTACATAGAGAATGTAACATCAAGAAACCTGATGGGAAGATAGAAGAATGATATTGGTAAAATAACTGGAAAACCCCTCAGTAAAAGATGCAAAACGTACCTTTAATTTACTAACAGAAGTTTGTAGAAATTGGATCCTGTGTTCCATTTCCTCGATCAGCTTATTGTGCTCATCTATATGAAGGACTTTAGACATGGCAGATGTTTGATTGGATGAGAAGTTGTTTGGGGAAACCAAGTTGATTGGAACCAGCCTATGGCCTAGTGGTACTCGCCCTCCCCTTGTAGTGGTAGGTCAGGGTTCAATGCCATCCTTTGTAACAAAAAAACTACAACATCGGTCAAGATTCAATGTAATAAAATGTTTTAGATCCAATCATCGCAAATAAAGTAAACAGCTAATAATCACATATCTCAGTCAGAGAGAATAAAAAAACTGAACCGATATCAAGACTTGGCTTTTATCTAACTCCAGTTAGCTTCCATAAAACAGTTCCATTCTTCGACGCAATAACTTCCATATTTGTAAATTTTCTTTGCTTTACTTCTAATTTTTTTCTCAATATCTTTCACTAAGATATCAGAATTTCTTCAAATGAGTTCAAAGATTCACTGTTGCGAAATATCATGGGTTTTGTCTAAGAATAATTGATAGCCAATGAACTGTTTTTGACATTACAATTTACATGATTCGTTTTATAGAAGAAATTTTTGGAAGATAAGGAATATATCTAAACGCAACATACAAACTGAGAATATCAGAAATAACTAAGAACTTTGAAATGTTTGTAATCGTAGTTACAATAAAACAGTATGATTAATCTCATTTGCCAAATGAGTCAAGAACTTAGACATCCAAATGCCATCTGGCCTCTTAAGGTACATCCCTAGATCTGTTTTTAATTTACAAATATTAAAACTAATGGTTCCCTAATGCCAACAATATGTACTTAACCCACAATATATATACCTTATCTTCAAGAATTAGCCCAGCAAACCCAGCTTTAATATAACCTTTCAACATACTCTTAACATTCATTTTATTCATGTATCCATTATCCAACATAGCCTGCGTAAACTGATACCCTTGATCAACCATTTCACCACAGGAAATGACGCCCACGTCCGGCAACCCCAACCTAGCGGCCGATACTGAAAAACCTGAATACGACAACAACGTTCATTTGAATCTCAGAACCACACATTACCCAATTAACCAAATTACAAAATTTCAGTGAGGCCAACAATCGAACACATACCTCTCAAGAAACAAAACTGGAACATGGCTTGATAATTCATCAAAAATATAAGTTAAGATATAATTTGCTCTGCTTCCCTTCATTCTTCAACATGTAAACAAAGGAAACCCATTTCACCATTTACTTTGTTAACTCCTCAAGAATGAAAATTTGTTAATAATCAACAAAAAAACATCAGTTAGACTCAAACACTTGTTGAATAAAAAACAAAAATAGGTAATTTGTGCTTGTTAACTTGCATAATTTAACTTGTGCTAATGAATCAACAAAGTTAACTTGCATAATTTAACAATTTGTGCTAACTTTATATAGCTTGAAATTTATGTAAGCAGAAAACCGTTGCTAATGCTTTCTTTCACATAATTCTTGAAGGGCTCCAGTCACACATGAGCAAAAGAAATGACTGGAAGGGATCACTCTAATTGAGACAATATGATGTCATATAACATACATGATAGGTGAGTATTGTCCTTGGTGCTAACAGCAGGTTATGTCATTCCAGTTTATTGTTTTCTTTTACTTCATTAAAAGATAGGGAACTACGGAGGCAGTTTTGAAAAGAAGATCGAGGGCTGAACTATAATTTGGTTACCATCCATGATGTTCAGCGAAGGCAGTTTTGAAAAAAGATCGAGGGCTGAACTATAATTTGGTTCACCGTCCATGATGTTGAGCATGCACAAATTGCGATAGAAAGTGTCAGAAAGCACTTGACAAAATTCTGTTAGATATAGATTTTGTAAGAAGGATTGTGAAATAAGTCACCAGAATAGGCTGTCAGGGGCTCTAATAGAAGGCAAACCTTAAAACTGGGTGATATTATCTTGTGGAAATTGACAGGAATTAAATCTGCATTGTAATTCAGGTGCAACATTATAATCATTGGTATTACTTTATGCTATGTTTACTCCTTTCTATATTCGAAAATATTCTCCAGTAATATCTGATATGGTTAGCTGACATGTTGTCTGCTTAAAAGTTCTCACTTTGTTAATACTAATTATTAGTTCTCACCTTCCTTGGAACTTTGGCATATTTACTCATTCTTTCTAAGAAAGGAAGCATATAAATATTGCATATGAAATGATTGAGGATCAGATAGTTACTTGTAAGTAGACATTTTCTTGTTGCATAATCAATAGATGGATTCAATTTACATGCCCATATGAAAGAATCATAGGAAAAATCAACATGGTCAAAAAAGATAACATGCTACTGGTATGCTAGAATTTGCATGAAACAAATCTCATTCCTTTGCCCTCTTTCTACATTCGCGACCAAATCTCTCATAAACTTGACAGACTTTGTTACAGGTGAATTCGCCGCCATTAGATTATATAAAATGCCATCATCTTCGCCAATGGTCGGCCGCTGCTCGAACCTTGTAACCACCTTCAGCTTCCCATTCTCCTTCCATTCCTCATTGTTAAATTAACAAATCTCACACTATCATGTTTATAACAACTTCATATTAAATTAACGAAGATTTAAAAAACTGTTTAGTTCATAAAATTTGTGCCTGTAATCAAGTGTGAGAAATTGTAGATAGAACTTGCACAATTTTTATGGCAAAGGGTGTGCCTATCTAATTGTGTCTGTAATAAAAAACTATGCCTATAGAATTTAAATTGTGCATGTATTCAAGCATGTAATCAAGCCTATCTAATTGTGCCTGTCAACTTCATATTAAATTAGATAGGCATAAAAATTGTGCCTGTAATTAGTTTAACACCTTCATATTGAATGAGAAATGAAAATCTGCAAGTTCTATCTGTAATTTATATAGGCTTTTTCAAATAAAAATAAAATTCCAAGACTTTTATTTCAGTATTTACATGCTCATTTCTCATTCTTTTCTCATGCGCAATTAGAAATTACTGTTTTTTTGTTCATAATGCATAATGCATGTACATCCTATTTTGTGCCTGTAATTAGATGTAATTTTCATGCAAGTTAAATACCTATACATTTGCCTCCAATTTGCATAATGCATTTGCCTGTACTCAAATGAAATTTTCATTTCATCAACATACAAAATTTGCAAGTTAAATGCATGTACATCATCGTGTTCATTATTTACATTGTTCATCCTGTTCATAATGCCATTTCTAATTAATTACCTACAATGTGCCTCCAAAACAGAATGTTAAATGCATGTACATCCTGGGCATAATGCATTTACCATATGCAGTATGCAAGTTAAATGCCGGCACAATTTTGTGTGTTAAATGCTCATTTCTCATTCAACCAACAAATGAACAGGATACACATTTCTCATTCATTAGAAATTAAAATTTTACCAAAAATCTTTGGGACACAGTTATTGGTGATATTGGCCTTCGAATTCCATTCTGATCGGTTACAACCTTCGCAAAATAATAAACCAGTGTCAGAAGTTTTATCTTAAATCAAAAATGAAATTTTGATTAAATGGGTCTTCCTTCGAAAGAAAAAAATTCCAGGTGGAGTGGAATGACATTCACCACCCCATGTCACCACCCCATGTCACCTCATTTACTCCTCTTTTTCTCTCTCATCCGTCTCTTCGCTCACCGTGGAGCACCTGAACTCACTGGAGATTGAGCAGCCCTCGTCACCTTTTGCTCATGGAGCCATGTGTTTTCATAGAAATGATGAAGACCTCTTTAATCAGGATTGAAAGTGGACTACATCAGGTGATGTTTTTCTTAGAGATGGTACTGAAATTTTGGTGAGTTCGTATGGAATTTTGCCTAAATCGCATGTGTCAAAGAATCATGCTCTTAATGAAAATTCGTTCTCAAATAATCAAAATTCATGAAATTTTAGCTAAAACACATCTGGATCAAAATCAAACATTACCATTCAAATCTGACATTGAACCTCGCCGTCGACTCCCCATGCGCGTTGCGATTCCGGTAGCATCACCGTCCTCCGACTGCTATGGAAACAATAGCTTAGTTTCCATATGAAAAATTGACAAAACAACAACTTAGATTCCATCAAGTTTTTTTCAAATGTAAATTGTGCCAATTTGAAGACTCTAAGCAGTGGAATTCTTGCACATTATACTTCCTAAGGCTTAAATAAAAGAATTTTTGCTACTCTAAGCAGTGGAATTCTTCCATTCTCTTGTGGAAAATAAAACTAAAAAAATAAAACTGAAAACATTATACTTCTATTCAGATTCCTAAATATATCTAAGCTTAAAGGTTGATGCTTCCATTCTGATACCTAAATAAATCTAAATGAAGGTGACGATATATCCAAGCAAAAATTATACTATGATGTATGATACTTTTAAGTATCAAGGAGTAATGTACATAGTGGAACTCGATTGAATTTAACATTTCAACTACAATGACAAACAATGATGAATTCGAGTTGCAAACCATCATGCACAACAAATAAACCACAATTGCACATATGCTTCCAATTCCAAGGATGCATGGCCTCCTAGCATCTATCAATATATCATCCTCGATGTCAAAGATGAACAAATGAAGAACAAAAAGTATGGGTTGATGGATGGGAACATATCTAATTCAGGGTATCAATATACCAGCAAAGTATGGAAAAAAATTGAGATAGCAAATCATGAGTTATATTTAGTATATTAATAAAGAAGTAGCATAAGTTAGTATTTGTATTTGTTTTATGCAGCAAAGCTGATTGATGAGGTTTGGGAGTCTAAAGCTTGCTTGCATATATGGCCATGTCTACTTCTATGCACACACAATATTTTTATCTATAATGTCCTTTAAGTCTCATAAGCATGTATTGCACATATAGGTAGCAAGAGTGGTCTTACCATCCATCTTATGTCCGGTGTGCTGGAAAGGCCTTGATGGCACTTTATGGAATAAATTTGGTGAGTAAAACTGAACCTAGAGGGATCTGCATGTAAAGAAGTAACTATGAGTTATGTTGAAAGAAGCAAACATCTTTAAATATAAAAGCCTTGTTAGCATGCATTTTGGTAATATCACTTTCCATTGGAAAATTGACATTCTAGCAAGGCAATCTCACCTTCCCAAGCTTTTCATTTCCTCTTCTATTAGTAAAAGATTAACAATTCATTGAGCATGTTTTTTTCTATTTTGGAAATTTTGAGATAAGTATTAAGTCATAATTTCAAGAATTTATAAGAGCTTTGTTTTTTAGTAGATAACTTACTTATGAAAGTTCAAAGTATTAAGAATAAAGAAGTAACGCAATTATGCATCCCCAATATTAGCAACAATTTAAACAATCACAATTCAGATAAAAGAGTGAGTATGAAGAAGTGTATTACCCAAGGTGTTATGAATTTGCATAACACCCAAATGAGTGAAAACAATGCACAGAGTGCCGAAGCTGTGTTCTCGTTGTTTTCCCATTCATTCAAGTTTCTTGCATTGTTAGTTGTCTTGTGAGAACTCTTGCAGCATTTATCGAATGTTTTTCCTTCTAGTAGTTGTACTCATAAGAGCTTTCCAAATACAATGCAAGTGATCAACTGGGTGCCTTTTTTTCTCTTTCCCATCTCGATCTTACTCATGTATCTGCATTATGAAACAATTGCAACACACTTGGGTATTATGCAAAGCATGGACTGAAAATAATCAATGTCAGAAGTGCATTGTTTTCTCTCTACTTCAGATATATTCAAAATGGACATTAACATCATAAGTATATTACCCATTAATTTGTTTTTTGGTCATCTTTGTAAACATACTGTAAAGAGTATATTACCCATTAATTTATTCACCGGCTGGATTCTTCTCTGCTTTCCCTCGAGGGGAACATCCCACCTCATGTACAACCGCTCACGCTCCTCTTCAGTCAGCCTTGAGTTCAACCTCTTGGAAAGAAACTCTCTTTCTTGTCTCAATGCTTTGATGCTGCATTTATGAAGGGTCTGCAGAGACTGAAGCTAACAAAACAAATAGAACAGAAAACTAAAAATCGGTTGTTATAACATACCTTAAAGAATGTTGCAGTTCTTCTTCGCGGTTCTGGCGGCTCCGGCTTCGGCATGGGGGAGCTCTGGCTTAGTGAGCGTGGGGTTGTGGCACGTGGTGTTGATCCATGGCCATTATATCCGAAGCAATGCAGTAGCAGATGCTTTGAATGGTTCAGTATTTCCGGTAAAAGTCAAATATTTGTATGCCTCATGTTAGATACAAAGCAGAACAATGAATGTTTAAGAATCACTCATCTCTCAATGTAGAACAATGCAATGAATCAGCAGCTTGAAGAGTGAGATGAAATACAGACTTTGTCATATCCGAATTGAAGAATGTACCAGCTTTGGTCGCATGGAGAAGCATTTGGATGTGTAGAAATCTCAT
This sequence comes from Scilla litardierei, assembly GCA_030789695.1. Taxonomy (NCBI): domain Eukaryota; kingdom Viridiplantae; phylum Streptophyta; class Magnoliopsida; order Asparagales; family Asparagaceae; genus Scilla; species Scilla litardierei. The sequence continues at coordinate 55,212,221 of CM061140.1, read as the reverse complement.
GGCAAACCCAATCAGAAGCTTTGCTCCCAACACATTGATGCTCAAAGCCACGTCATATCTGCAACAAAAAACAAATAAAGCCGCATCAAAGCCACACCATCTCGTGGAAGATTCTCATTCATGCTTGACCCTGGTCACAAACACATAATTCTGGAAGCTATATGCATACCTTTATGGCTCAGCATAGAAAGCATCAATTATGTTAAAGTGATCATGATCAACATCTTGCCATTTGTTGATAGTCTCAGGCATTATTTCTACCAGATCACACAACTCAGATGTTTCATTAGCAATTCACTGCAGGAAAGTGGTCTTCCCAATGCTAATGTGTAACGACTGCTTTTCATGAATCTGGATTTAATATAATATAATATATGTTTTGGTGGATTTTCTCCTCTTGTGTGGTTTTCGTCTCCGTAGATTTCATTTTCGATCGATTCGTCGTATTTTCTCACTTCTTCCTTAGGATTGTCGATTTCGAAGTATGTCATTCGTGACGGACTTCATAACGGTCGTATCTAACTGTTAGATCAAGCCTAGGAGTCTTAGGAATTGATCCCGGGGCCCCGCGCTCCGTATCGGTACTGTTACGCCTATTTGGCCGAGACCCGTAAAGCACGAGCCCAGGAGCCCGACTACTGGTCAAAAGCCCATCTGCGTCCTCAAAGCCCATTCGACAAAGGCCCTACAAGGGACCTTCTCGAACGTCGATCCGACCCGGCCCCAATAACCCGTTGGTCGCTCGCCCACTCCTGCGAAAACCGCTCCCCCGGACGCGCGACCACTAAATAGCGATAATGGGGAGGTGCTGGCATGGCGGAGAGAGCGGCGGCGAGGGGGGACTGATGGGGCACGATCAATGGCGGACGTGGGACGTGGGTCAGAGGCGATCACGCCGGAGCTCTACAAAAGGGCCAGGAAGACGACGAAGAAAGGGACCCGTATCTCAGGTAACAAAACCTAAGGTACTCCATCAACGACCTCGTTCCTCCAATTACTCTCCTTCCTCCCCCGCTCGCGCCGAGAGACGCCGTCACGATCTCCTCACGAGTCGGACTGTCTCCGCCGGGCCTCCTTTCTCAGATCTCTATCTTACTTAGGCATCGGAGGGGATTTGGCCGGAACCAAGGTCCGGCCCCCTGACGAGCGTCCTCGTCTGCGCAGGTGGACAACAGATCAACGGGCCGAGGCTACCCCTCGCCCCTCTCCGACCACTCGATCAACCGGACAGTGAGGCTTCCCCTCACCGTCAGCCTGCCGAGGCCGAGCGTCCTAATCGGGTCCGAGACTCTCCCCCGCCACCCGCCGGCCGTGCATCTACCCGGGCGACTGAGGCTACCCCTCGTCCCCCTTCCAGCCGAGGCCGAGCATTCCTGTCCGAGACCGAGCATCTCAACCAGGGCCGAGGCTACCCCTCGCCCCTTCTACACCGATTCGAAGCCCCCAAGGGACCCGAAGCGGGCCCCTCGACCACGTTGACCGGGTTCTCCACGGTCAACGCTTTGTAGTGAGAAAACACTCTGAAACATCTGGCGCCGTCTGTGGGAACGAAAACTGTCCCACGAAGAAACAAACCACATCCGCGATGACGCGGCCTCCCTCCTCTCGGCGGAAGAAGGGCGAGGCCCCGACGCGGGGCGACAGGCCCCGCCATCGTTGCCAAGAATGGGCACGGGACCGACGCGAGGAGAGTCGTGAGGAAAGGGCCGGGATGCCCTCCCCTTCCCCACCGGTCGGGAGACCGAGTGCGCCCGTAAAGGCACGCAGCTCGGACGCGGCTTTGGTGGTATCAGTGGTCATAGACACTACCTTAGTGTGACGGCTGCTTGTCGACACCGGCAGCTCCTGTGACGTCCTATTTATGTCAACCCTGGAGAAGATGGGCCGGCAGAAAGGAGACTTGCGACCTCGTTCGGGTCCCGTGGTCGGATTCACGGGTCACTCCACCCCCATCATCGGCACTATCCATCTCCCGGTAACGCTCGGAAACACACCAGACTCTGTGACCCTAGCGGTGGAATTCATCGTATTGGGGATCGGGTCGGAATACAATGGGATCATCGGCCGACCCCTACTCAACGCCGTCGGCGCGGTGGTCTCGACCCTCCATCGGACCATTAAGTTCCGAACGCCGGTGGGGATGGGGCAAGTCGAAGGCGACGCGGGGAGACCGAATACCTGCTATCAACTGGCGGAGGAAGGTCCCGAGGATCGCCTAGCTGACCGGATGGCTGCGCTCGACTTAAGGAGTGGGCCTAGGCCCACCCCTGCGGAGGAGCAAGAGCAAATCCCGGTCACGGACATCGAGGGCCGGTTCGTCTCGATCGGGAGAGGGCTGAGCCCGGACCTAAGGGACCAGCTGATCGAATGCCTGGAGGCGAACCTGGACATCTTCGCCTGGTCGCCTGAAGACATGCCCGGCGTGGACCCCCAGGTGATCGTCCACCAGATCAACGCCGACCCCAACTTCAAACCGGTTAGGCAGAAGAAGCGTAACCTGGGCGGCGAGAAGATGAATGCAGCCTTCGAGGAAGTGGAGCGTCTCCTCGATGCCGGCTTCATACGAGAAGTCTGGTACCCGGAGTGGTTGTCGAACGTGGTGATGGTCAAAAAGCCCAACGGGAAGTGGCGAATGTGCGTGGACTTCAGTGACCTCAACAAGGCCTACCCCAAGGATAGCTACCCCCTGCCGCGCATCGACCACCTGGTGGACAACGCCTCGGGGTACGAGATGCTAAGCTTCATGGACGCTTACTCCGGGTACAATCAAGTCCAGATGGACCCCCGGGACGAAGAGATGACAGCCTTCACGACGGACCGGGGAACCTACTGCTATAAGAAGATGCCCTTTGGCTTGAAGAACGCGGGGGCCACCTACCAGAGAATGGTCAACAAGGTGTTCAGCTCCCAGATCGGGAGGAACCTAGAAGTCTACGTCGACGACATGCTTGTCAAGTCAAGGCGACCGGAAGACCACATCGCCGACTTGCGGGAGACCTTCGAGCGGTTACGGCGACACCACATTCGGCTCAACCCCGCGAAATGCACGTTCGGGGTAAGATCTGGCAAATTCTTGGGATTTATGATAACTAATCGTGGTATTGAAGCTAATCCCGACAAGATCGAGGCGCTGGTTAACATGCGCGAGCCGACGACGATCAAGGAGCTACAGAGGCTGAACGGGCGCATCGCAGCCCTGGGGCGATTCCTTTCCAAATCAGCGGAAAGATCGCTTCCCTTCTTCAAGGTCCTGAGGAAAGCAATCGCGGAACCTCCGAACAATAGGAAGACGATACTCTGGGACGAAGACTGCTCCCGGGCGTTCGGGGACCTCAAAGAGTATCTCCGCAGCCCCCCTCTCCTGTCCAAACCCCGGGAAGGGGAGTCGCTGAGCCTTTACCTGGCGTGCGCGGAGGAAGCTGTGAGTTCGGTGCTGATCCGGGAGGACGGCGGGGTGCAATGGCCGGTATATTACACGAGCCGGATCTTGAAGGGGGCGGAGGTGCGATACTCGCCCATGGAGAAACTGGCGTACGCCCTCGTCCTCTCAGCGCGAAGGCTCCGACCCTATTTCCAGGCCCACACCATACTGATCCTGACCGACTCACAGCTAGAACAGAACCTCAAGAGATTCGATCGAATGGGAAGGATGCTAAACTGGGGAGTGGAACTGAGCGAGTTCGACCTCCGATTCAAACCGCGCACGGCCATCAAGGGACAGGCCCTAGCCGACTTCATCGCCGAATGCACGACGGAAGGAAATGGCCCCCCAGAGGGAGAAGGCCCAGGAACGGTAACCGCTCAACCCTTGTCCTTTCTTTCGGCTGACCACTTTCAGCCATAGGATCCAGGAGCGTGGATAGTCCATGTGGACGGGTCGGCCACGCAGTCAGGAGGAGGGGCCGGGATTGCGATCCGATCTCCGGAGGGGAACGTCGCGGAATACGCGTTGCGGTTCGAGTTCCCAGCCACGAACAACGTGGCGGAATACGAAGCTGTGATCAACGGCCTGAGGCTGGCCCTGGAGCTCGGGGCCGAGTCCGTCCGCCTCCTCAGCGACTCAAAGCTCATTGTCAACCAACTCTTAGGGAGTTACGAGGCACGGGAGGAGGCGATGCAGAGGTATCTCCCAGTCGCCAGAGCTGCGATGGCCAAATTCAAGGACGTGGAGGTCTTACACCTCCCACGATCAGAGAATGCGCGGGCCGATGCGTTGTCCAAACTGGCCTCGTCCTCGCCAAAGGAGCTGGGCCGCACCATCTACGTAGAGAACCTGCCGTCCCCCAGCACGATGGAGCACGAGGTGATGGCGATCGACCAAGAGCCCACCTGGATGGACCCGATCATCCGATACCTCACCCACGGAGAGGTGCCGGCCGATGGGGATGAGCGCCGAACCCTGGAGAGAAAAGCACTCCGATACGTGATCCATGAGGGGACGCTCTACCGGAGACGCTGGACCAAGACAGACGTCCTCCCATACCTGAAGTGCATCGGACCGCAAGAAGCTGACTACGTCCTACAAGAGGTTCACGACGGGATCTGTGGGAATCACCACGGGGGCAAGATAGTTGCGCAGAAGATCTTAAGGCAGGGGTACTACTGGCCGACCTTAGCCAAAGATGCTACAAGCTACGTGCAGAAATGCCAAGAATGCCAGAGGTACGCCCACCACATCTCGACTCCCCCGTCAGAGCTCATCCCCATCGTGAGCCCCCTCCCCTTTGCGAAATGGGGGCTCGACATCCTCGGACCGTTCAAGCCAGGACGAGGGCAGCGGAAGCACCTGATCGTTGCAGTGGACTACTTCACCAAGTGGATCGAGGCCGAGCCGTTGGCAACCATCACGTGGAAGAAAGCGAAAAGCTTCGTGTGGAATTCCATCATCTCCCGATTCGGAGTACCACGGGCCATCGTCACAGACAACGGGAAGAAGTTCGATTCAGCAGGGTTTAAAGATTTTTGCGAGGAATGGGGAATCAAGCTCCTCTTTGCCTCGGTAGCACACCCCCAGACCAACGGGATGGCAGAGGCGGCCAACAAGTGTATCATAGAGCCCCTCCGAAAGAAAGTGAAGGACGCCGAAGGGAACTGGCCAGAAGAGCTCCCCGGGATACTCTGGTCATACCGGACGACCCACAAGGAGGCTACTGGCGAGACCCCCTTCATGCTCACCTACGGGGCCGAGGCGGTGGTACCGGTCGAATTGGGTGAAGAATCTCTTCGCCTCAAATACTTTGACGAAGACCGGAACTCGCAGGGCCTAGGGCTCAGCCTGGAACTCCTTGATGAGCGACGGGAGCAGTCACTGGCCACCATCGTCCGCCAAAAGCAGAAGGTGGCCCGATACTACACCTCTCGGGTGCGGGGGAGAAGCTTCCACCTCGGGGACCTGGTCCTCCGGAAAGCGGGCTTCACCACCGATACCGCTCGCAAAGGGAAGCTCGCGGCTAGATGGGAGGGACCCTACAAATTCGTCGAAGTCCTCGGACCCGCAGCCTACCGACTAGCCGACATGGAAGGGAGAGTTCTCACTCACACTTGGAATGCGGAATATTTACGCAAATACTTTCAATAGATGTATCACTTCCTATGAAATAAATTTGTTTTAAATTCATTCCTTTCCAGATAAAGCGACAAGGTATACAGAGGGATACACGAAGAGGTCGAGGGGCATTCCCCTCCCTCATTCTTCTCCGGGGGCACCGGTGGAGCCACAGGCTGGCAGCTCACTAGGGTCTGCCCCCTTACTCTGTTCGGCGTCAGAGTGCATCCGAAGTTTCTCGAAGTCAATCCCCGAGAGCGGGAACTTCTTTTGGATCTCGGACTGGCACCGGGCGAAGCCCTTCTCGTATGACGTCAATAAAGCGGTCTCCACAAAGGAGGTGGCATACTCCGCCACGACATCCCGAGCGATCCGGGCCGGATCCACCCCCTCGAGCCCACGCAGCCGGGCCTCTAAGGTCTCGACCTGGCGTTGGTGCTCCGCCCTCTCCTTCTCGATCTCCCGGGATTTCTCTCCTAGTTGGGCAACAAGGGCCCTCGCCTGCTCTTCCGCCGCATCCAGACGATCGGAGAGCTCCGAGGCTTCGGAGGCAGCAGCCGGGCCGGGGATCTGCTTAACTCCTCCAGACGCGTCGACGTCTTTTAAAAGAGAGGCGAGCCGCGTCTCGGCCTCGGACTTCGCGGCCAGAGCCACGGCTCTCTCGCGATCCGCCGCCTCCAGGGCAGAGGACAGCTCAGTTATGCGGGAGTTCAGGGATTGGACCCGCGCTTCCTCCAACTGACCAGCTTCTTCCTCCTCCTCGCCAGGGACCTCAGGGCCTAGCCCAGCCACGGATTTGGCTTTGGGAAGAGCCGCGAATTGGCGCCTCATCGAGAGGCCCACCGAGGACAACTGTGCCAAAGCGACGAAGGTAAGATGGCAAAAACAGCTGGAGAACGGGGGGACAAGCAGAGACACACTACCTGTTGACCAGCCTGGATCACGAAGGTAGCCAAGCAATCACCTCTGACTCCGTCCAACACCGCCTGGTCGGGAGGGGGACAACAGTTCTCGGCCACTCGAGCGGCGGCTCCACGGCTCGAGAACACCGACTCTTTCTCACCCACTGGAAAGCGTGGACAAAGAAGACCCTCCCCTGACGAAGGGAACTCGCCAGGAGCAGAGCGGAACGCCCCAAGATACCGACTGTAAGCATCAGGGAGAGAGCCGTCCGGAAGAGGTGAAGGGCCGGCCCACGGCCAAGCAACCTCAACGGGAGCAGGATGAGGTCGGTCAGCAGTCGGCTGAACGTCGACCCCCTCGACCCCCTCACGGAGCCTCTTGGGAGATCCCTGTAAGGGGAGAGAGGGAGACGACATCTTCTTTCGCTTCGAGCCTCCGGATGCGGTCACAACCCACTGCTTCTTCCGGACCGCCAACACATGGTCCCTTCTGTGCGGATCCGGGTTTGGGGCCTGCACGAGGGCGCTGGCAGGAGAAGGACCGAGAGGGAACCCACCTGCACTCAAAGAATAAATGAGAGACAGAGCAGAACCTGGGCGACCTCGAGGGGCGAACGCTCGGAGCAGCTTACCTAGGGGCCACACCGTCTTACGCGAATTGAGGTCACTAAAGAGGAAGTCGACCGAGCGCTCCCTCGGAGGAATTGCCAACATGTCCCTCGCCATCTGCTGCTCAGCGACCGTCGGCTCACCCAGATTAAGAACAACGGCACCGGCCGCCACCCACCGAGCCGGGAAGTGTACGCCCGAGGGGAATGTGACGAACACGTATTCCCCCTTCCAGCGTTTCAGAGAGCTCGGCAACCCCAGCACCAGGGACATCTTCGAGCGGGCGCTGATGTAAATCCACGCCCCCGATTGGTGGAGGCTCAGGCGGTAGAACTGGGCAAAGAGGCGGAGAGAGGGCACCACACACTTCAGCATGCAGACGACAACGAACCCAACGAGGATCCCGACGGCGTTGGGACAGAATTGACACAAGCACACATTGTGGGCCTGAAGGAACTCAACGATAAAAGGATGAAGCGGGAAACGGAGCCCGAAGTGGAAGCACTTCTCATATATCCCGACCTCATTGGGACCAGGAGAGCAGATCCGCTCGTCAGCCCCAGGGGCACGAGCCGAGTAGGGCGGAAGCAGGTAGGAGGAGCGCAGGCTCCCGATGGCGGTGGCACAGATCGACGAAGGCCACGCCAAGACCTCAGAAGGAACCCCTGAAAGATCATCCCCGTGCTGACTAATCGCCGAAGGAGTGCCGCCTGCCAGGCCTGGAGCCACATCGCGCTCCGACCGAACCGAACCCGTAGCGGAAGAAGACGACATGGGGCAGAGCTCAGACAGGAGGGGGATCAGCGCAAAGAAGAAAGACGATGGGATGGTGGCTCACGAATCCCTCGGCTTCTCCACTTAAGACGACTCCGCGAGCGGCAGGGATAGGCTTGCCGCAACACGTGGCGACATCTGAAGGCCGACGGCGCTTCGAAACCCGCGCCTTAAAAACATCGAACGGGCCAACTCATGATGACGACTAATAAATGAGTCGGCATCGACTGGCGAGCTCGTCACAATCGGCAGAGGTCACATCGGCCGAGCCGAACCGGCCGAGGCCGATCAACCCGACCGATGGGGGCAATTGTTACGCCTATTTGGCCGAGACCCATAAAGCACGAGCCCAGGAGCCCGACTACTGGTCAAAAGCCCATCTGCGTCCTCAAAGCCCATTCAACAAAGGCCCTACAAGGGACCTTCTCGAACGTCGATCCGACCCGGCCCCAATAACCCGTTGGTCGCTCGCCCACTCCTGCGAAAACCGCTCCCCCGGACGCGCGACCACTAAATAGCGATAATGGGGAGGTGCTGGCATGGCGGAGAGAGCAGCGGCGAGGGGGGACTGATGGGGCACGATCAATGGCGGACGTGGGACGTGGGTCAGAGGCGATCACGCCGGAGCTCTACAAAAGGGCCAGGAAGACGACGAAGAAAGGGACCCGCATCTCAGGTAACAAAACCTAAGGTACTCCATCAACGACCTCGTTCCTCCAATTACTCTCCTTCCTCCCCCGCTCGCGCCGAGAGACGCCGTCAAGATCTCCTCACGAGTCGGACCGTCTCCGACAGGCCTCCTTTCTCAGATCTCTATCTGACTTAGGCATCGGAGGGGATTTGGCCGAAACCAAGGTCCAGCCCCCTGACGAGCGTCCTCGTCTGCGCAGGTGGACAACAGATCAACGGGCCGAGGCTACCCCTCGCCCCTCTCCGACCACTCGATCAACCGGACAGTGAGGCTTCCCCTCACCGTCAGCCTGCCGAGGCCGAGCGTCCTAATCGGGTCCGAGACTCTCCCCCGCCACCCGCCGGCCGTGCATCTACCCAGGCGACTGAGGCTACCCCTCGTCCCCCTTCTAGCCGAGGCCGAGCATTCCTGTCCGAGACCGAGCGTCTCAACCAGGGCCGAGGCTACCCCTCGCCCCTTCTACACTGATTCGAAGCCCCCGAGGGACCCGAAGCGGGCCCCTCGACCACGTTGACCGGGTTCTCCACAGTCAACGCTTTGTAGTGAGAAAACACTCTGAAACAGGTACTTTTGGTGCTCATTAGCCGGTGTAAGAAGGGCCACCGACCGACTAGATGACGATCCAGTCGGTCGGCAATCCTTCTTGGACCGACTAGTTAGCTTTCTAAATTTCTCAGGAGTTACTGTTTATCGTTAGTCGGTCTAAGAACGTTGGTTGACCGACTAGGTTGCAAACTAGTCGGTCAGCAATGCTTCTTTAACCGACTAACTCATCATATTATTTTTGTATCAGTTACTGTTTACTCTTAGTCGGTCTAAGAACGTTCATCGACCGACTAGATGTAAAACTAGTCGGTCAGTACTTGTTCATGGACCGACTAACTCTAACATCCTATTTTCGTTCAGGAGTTACTGTTTGCACTTAGTCGGTCTGCGTTGGTCGACCGACTGACTAGTTGCCAAACTAGTCGGTCAGTGGTTGCTCTTTGACCGACTAACCAGTGTTAAAACCCTAATTTCTGGGCAGCCACCAGCTCAACCTATTTATACCCAACCCAAACGAATTCTTCTTCTCCAACATGACCCAAAACCCTAAAAACTTCCCCCTTCAGCCCCCATCTTCCTCCAAGCTCCATTTCTCCATTCCAAGCCCTAGAATCATCATCCAAACCATCCAATCACTCTATCTACCTCTCATCTTCCCCAAAATCTCACCAAAACCCATCAAAATCCCCAAATCCCCCAAAACCCTAGTTTCCCCAAACTTCTCCAATCTCTTCCAGATCTGATCCTAGGGTTCCCCGGAGTGTTTCTTCCGCCTTCTCTCGGTAAGAAATCGATCTACCGTTGTTTTCATAACTTATTTATAATTTTACGAAACCCTAATATAATTTCATGTTGTTTGATGATTGTTCCCCCAAAACAGCGATTTCCTCGTAGAATTGGCGTCCGTGTGACGAAGTAGTCGTCATCCCCGGTGCTAGGCAAGTGAAACTTGCCACTTAGGGTTTAGGCCATGTTTTAGGCCATTTGCTTGTTGTAGGCGTAAAAGAGGCTAGGCGACGAAATGATACTCGCCTAGGCGCAAACTGGGGAACTAGCTTGACAACGAAGCTAGTTCCGACATTTAGCATGTTGCACAATTTCCATGTCATGGTTACTTTCCATTAACGGTACTCAAATTAAATGTCATGTCATTGCATTCTTTAAGTGTTTATGTGATTGCGTAGCTTTGCTACAAATGCTTGTGTTCCTGGCTCGTGTTCCAGAAGCGGGCCATGTGTTGGTTGATAGCCAATGCCCGAATTGCGTGTTTCCGGCTAGGTGCACCCCTACGCCAAATGTTTAATAATGCGAGCTCATGTGCGGGGCAACCCCAGGCTCACTAGCTGAGTTCATTGCGCGGGGACCCTGGCTCCATTTCGTGTGGGTATTGGGGGTAAGAGTTAAGCGACCAATCAACTGGGAGTCTGCCCGATCAGCAACTGCAGTGGTAAGGCGTAAACTCTTGGGTTTGGGGTAGTTGTTAAGCGGCCAATCAGTGAATGTGAAACTATTCAGCTGTAAGGCGTAAACAATCTACAAAACAACGTGAATAGTGAATTGATTGAGATTGATAGTAGCGTGGCTACTCTTGTCTTGTCTTGTCTTGTCTTGTCCTGATGATTGTTCTCTTGTACAAATTGTCTTGCCATGTTTTAATTGTGCACTCATGTTATAACTGCCATGTCATGCATACCATAACTGCTAGGTTGCTAGATGCCTCACTTTTAGTTTTCTTGCCCAAGTCTTTTAGACTTGCTGACATGTGCCCCTTTACTCTTTTGGGTGACATATGTTAGATCCTGAGCCCGAATACCTCGTTGAGGACGAGGTGTTTGCTGACGCCGAGCCCGAGCTTGTGTTTGACGGGGAGTACGTGGACACTGGGGACCAGTCCTAGTGTCTTCGTTGTGTTTTACTTTTATTAGACAGTTGTTTTGTTATCGGTGCGTAGCACCCATACTTGTTGTTGTTGTTGTTTTGGTTGGCCTTGTTCTGGGCCTTTTAGACTCTTTTCTTTTAGCCTGGTGGCTTTTCTGGATGTTGGACTTTTGTTGATGTTGGACAATTTGTGAGATGTGGAATTTTATTTCAGTCTCGCCTTGTGTTATTATTGTTATTCTGTTGTGGTTACAGGGACCTGTTTATGTATTGTGGACGCTTATTGGGTTTGGGGCTTCACAGCTCCACTCTCGTGCGGACCTTTCACGTCTCGCCTCCATTTTAGGGAAGCGGGTCGTGACAGGTTTTAGTGGTGGCCCATGCAGGTCCTTCTGTAACTGCGATGTTTGGAATGACGATAATGATATTAGAATGTCCAATAAATTAAGTTCGACGTCCGAGTCATAAGCTATGAGTCTAATCTGATTCGTTTTCTGTGTCACTAGATGGCAGGAAGGCGTTTCACCCGTGGTGGGGGTAGTGGTGCGCTCCCTCATGATGAGGAGCCTGAGCGGGAACCCACCAGCGGTGAGATGATGCGGATGATGCTCCAGATGATGCAAGTGCAGCAGGGCGTGCTTTTGCAAGTCCAGAATGCTCCGCTTGCTCGAGCTGCCCGGGTTCTTCCGGATGCCCCTCGCTCTGAGCCAGGAGCGAAGCAATTTCAGGAGTTGGGTCCCGCATATTTTGATGGTTCTGAGGGTCCTCTGGCTGCCGATGAGTGGATTCGGAACATCGAGGACAATCTGAAGATGGCCAAGATCACCCCGGCTGGATGGGTTGAATTGGCGAAGAGGCAACTTAAGGATAATGCTCGGAATTGGTGGGATGCGGAAGAGAAGATGTTGGTTGATCCGATAGCTTGGGCCACCTTCTAGTCTAGATTCGATGGAGAGTTCTTCCCGAAGGCTGCCAAGGAGGAGATGCTGCAGCGTTTTATCGACTTGAAGCAGGGGAACTCGTCGGTGGACATGTATCACCAGGAGTTCATGAGGCTGAGTCGGTTTGCACCAAAGATGGTGCAGGACGCTGAGGAGAGAGCTCAGAGGTTCCTGCAGGGGCTTGCTTCGGAGCTCCAGAGTTTTGTGACCTCCTCTGATCGGGAATCTTATCAGAAGGTTCTAGTAGCAGCCAAGAGGCAGAAGCTGCTCGTGAACCAGAGGAGAGGGTCTGTTGTTGGCGCTGGGAAGAGGCCTGTGGAGCAGGCGAGAGCTGTGGTTAGACCTGGATTCAGGCCTAATCAGTCTGCTCAGTTTAAGAGGGCAGGAGGGTCTATTCTGAAGTCTTGCCATTTCTGCGGCAAGCCTGGCCACGTCAAGGATCAGTGTCGGAAGTTTTTGGGCCAGTGTCTGATTTGTGGAGATGCTTCCCATGCCGCGAAGGATTGTCGGTATGCGAATCAGCTGCGGAGGGCTCCTGTTGCAGCTCAGCCGTTGCAGCAGCGAGCGTCTGTTCCTGCTGGTCGTGGAGCAGCTCTTGTTCCACAGGGGCAGGCTTTTCGGCAGGCTGTTCCGCCGAGGAGGCAGGCTTTTCTGATGACCGCTGCGGAGAGCGAGGCTGTGGATGAGGTTATCGCAGGTAATCCTCACTCTAGCTGTTACTTTCCTAGCTGGTTTTGATTGTTAGATTGTGTTGGTTGCTTGAACATGGTTGTTTGCTAGACTAGGGTTTGATTGTTAATTGCTTGTTAGGTGTGGTTTTGGTGTGCACATTTCCTGCACAAGTCCTCTTTGACTTTGGTGCATCGATGTGCATTATTTCTCGGAGCTTCGTGGAGAGGCATTCCTTGTCGACGTCCCCTCTCCCCAAGAGTTGGAATATCGTTACATGGAATGGTGTGGTCTTGGTGCATCGTGGTTGCAATTCTTGCTCGTTGGTGGTCTGTGGACATGAGCTTTTCGCTGATTTCATTGTCCACGACATCATCAACTATGATGCAGTTCTTGGGATGGATTGGCTTGCGAGCTTCTATGCTACGATCGACTGTCGGAGAAAGAAGGTGGTGTTCGAGATTCCCAGACATCCAGTATTTGAGTTCAGTCGTGGTAGCAGTTCGCTTGGTCCTGTCAGATTTCGGGCCAGGCCGGTGGAGGCTGTAGCTATGCAGATGGAGCTGGAGTGGCCAGCTGTGGTGCGTGATTTTGGCGACGTCTTCCCCGAGGAGATGTCCGGTTTGCCGCCTGATCGAGCTCTAGAATTTTCTATCGATCTTGTTCCAGGTGCGCAGCCGATTTCGAAGGCGCCGTATCGTATGGCACCTGCAGAGTTGGAAGAGTTGCGAAAGCAGTTGGATGAGCTTTTGCAGAAGGGTTATATTAATCCTAGTGTGTCTCCGTGGGGAGCACCGGTGTTGCTGGTTAAGAAGAAGGATGGTTCGCGTCGCATGTGCGTGGACTATCGGGAGTTGAATGCGGTGACCATTAAGAATAAATACACGTTGCCTCGCATCGATGATATTTTTGATCAGCTTGGAGGTTCGAGGGTGTTTTCTAAATTGGATTTGAGGAGTGGTTACCATCAGTTGAAGGTGAAGAAGGATGATGTTCCGAAGACAGCGTTCAGGACGAAGTATGGACACTATGAGTTTGTGGTTATGCCTTTCGGTGTAACTAACGCGCCCGCAGTTTTCATGAATCTGATGAACCTGATTTTCTACGACTTTTTGGATAAGTTTGTCGTTATCTTTATTGACGACATTCTGATCTATTCGAAGTCGGAGGAAGAGCATGCCTCGCACTTAAGGACGATGTTGGAGATTTTGAGGAAGCATCGTTTGTATGCTAAGTTTTCGAAGTGCGAGTTTTGGCTGGATCGAGTTGCTTTTCTCGGGCATGTGGTGACTGGAGATGGTATTTCAGTGGATCCCGAGAAGATTGGGGCCATCAGGGAGTGGCCTGTTCCGTCGTCTGCATCTGAGATTCGGAGTTTCCTTGGACTTGCCGGTTATTATCGGCGATTCATTAATGACTTTTCTCGTATTGCTGAGCCGATGACCAGGTTGATGCGGAAGGATGTTGCTTATGTTTGGTCGGGTGATTGTGAGAGTGCTTTTGGTATTCTGAAGGAGAGGTTGACGACTGCCCCTATTCTTGTCGTGCCTGATCGCAGCGGTGGATTTGAGATCTTTTGCGATGCTTCTGGCAAGGGTCTCAGTTGTGTGTTGCATCAGCATGGGCATGTTGTGGCGTATGCGTCTCGTCAGCTTAAGGTTCATGAGAAGAATTACCCGACGCATGATTTGGAGTTGGCTGCCGTTGTGTTTGCTCTTAAGATTTGGAGGCACTTCCTGCTGTGTGAGAAAGTGAAGATTTTCACCGATCACAAAAGCTTGAAGTACATTTTCACTCAGAAGGAGCTTAACATGCGACAGCGTCGATGGTTGGAGCTTATGGCGGATTATGAGATTGATTTGCAGTTTCACCCTGGCAAGGTGAATGTGGTTCCAGATGCTTTGAGTAGGCTTCCAGCGGTGATGATTTTGACCTCGCAGTGGAGATTGCAGCATGATTTTTGTGAGTCTGGCGTGGAGATTGTTCTTCCTGGGGAGGCTTCTTTGTTGATGTACATGCAGGTACAGTCGACGATCGTGGATCGGATTAAGGCTGGCCAGGCTGAGGATCCGAAGCTGGTGAGGATTCGGGAGCAGGTGGAAGCCGGTCTGCGGACTGACTTTTTGATTCATGAGGATGGCTCGCTGAGGTTTGGAGCCAGGTTGTGTGTGCCCGCTGGGGATATCAGAGAGGAGTTGATGGTGGAGGCACACAGTTCGCCGTATTCTGTGCATCCTGGTGGCACCAAGATGTACCAGGATCTTCGTCTGAATTATTGGTGGCATGGTATGAAGAGGAGCGTGGCTCGGAGTGTAGCCAAGTGCTTGGTTTGCCAGCAAGTGAAGGCGGAGCATCAGCGTTCGGCCGGGTTGCTACAACCGCTTCCGATTCCGGAGTGGAAATGGCAACACATCACTATGGATTTCGTGACTGGACTACCTCGGAGTCCGAAGCAGAATGACGCGATTTGGGTGATCATAGATCGATTGACCAAATCTGCGCACTTTATTCCGTTCCGAGTAGGACAGTCCACTGAGGCGCTAGCGAGGAGATATATGGAGGTAAAATTCTTTTACTCTCCGTTTTATTTCCTTTTCCTAGTTTGGATAGTGATGTAACGTGAATCGTGCAGGAGGTTGTGCGACTTCACGGAGTCCCCGTGAGTATCGTGTCTGACAGAGACACGAGGTTCACATCTCAGTTCTGGCAGAGTTTGCAGAAGAGCTTGGGTACGCGTCTGAGTTTCAGCACGGCGTACCATCCGCAGATGGATGGCCAGTCCGAGAGGACGATTCAGATTTTGGAAGACATGCTGAGGGCGTGCATGTTGGATTTCAAGGGTTCGTGGGAGGACCATCTACATCTGGTGGAGTTTTCCTACAACAACAGCTTTCAGGCGAGTATTGGCATGGCGCCTTTCGCCGCTCTTTATGGGAGGAAATGTCGATCGCCATTGAGTTGGGATGACGTTGGTGATCGGGAGTTGTTGGGACCTGAGATGATCGTGGAGGCCGTGGATATCGTCCGAAATATTCGGGAGAGGTTGAGGATTGCTCAGGACCGTTTTAAGCATTGGGCGAATGCTAAACGTCGTCCTTTGGAGTTTCAGCCGGGCGACCACGTGTTCTTGAAGATTTCACCGAATCGTGGTGTGATTCGTTTCGGGAAGCGTGGGAAGTTGAGCCCGCGATACATTGGACCATTTGACGTTTTGGAGAGGGTTGGCGAGGTAGCTTATCGCTTGGCCTTGCCGCCATCTTTGGAAGGAGTTCACAATGTTTTCCTTGTGTCGCAGCTTCGTCGATACATTAGCGATCCGTCTCATGCGGTGGATTTTTCGGAGATTACCGTTCGCCCCGATATGACGTATGACCAGCATCCAGTGCAGATTCTGGACATGCGTCAGAAATCGCTTCGTAACAAGGTTGTCAATCTTGTGAGGGTGATGTGGCGACACGGCTCACCTGGAGAGTCTACTTGGGAGAATGAGGATGAGATGCGAGAGCGTTTCCCACTTTTGTTTCCGGACTCGTGAGTATTTGGAAATTCCGAGGACGGAATTTTTCTTAAGTTGGGGAGGATGTAACGACTGCTTTTCATGAATCTGGATTTAATATAATATAATATATGTTTTGGTGGATTTTCTCCTCTTGTGTGGTTTTCGTCTCCGTAGATTTCATTTTCGATCGATTCGTCATATTTTCTCGCTTCTTCCTTAGGATTGTCGATTTCGAAGTATGTCATTCGTGACGGACTTCATAACGGTCGTATCTAACTGTTAGATCAAGCCTAGGAGTCTTAGGAATCGATCCCGGGGCCCCGCGCTCCGTATCGGTACTTTTGGTGCTTATTAGCCGGTGTAAGAAGGGCCACCGACCGACTAGATGACGATCCAGTCGGTCGGCAATCCTTCTTGGACCGACTAGTTAGCTTTCTAAATTTCTCAGGAGTTACTGTTTATCGTTAGTCGGTCTAAGAACGTTGGTTGACCGACTAGGTTGCAAACTAGTCGGTCAGCAATGCTTCTTTAACCGACTAACTCATCATATTATTTCTGTATCAGTTACTGTTTACTCTTAGTCGGTCTAAGAACGTTCATCGACCGACTAGATGTAAAACTAGTCGGTCAGTACTTGTTCATGGACCGACTAACTCTAGAATCCTATTTTCGTTCAGGAGTTACTGTTTGCACTTAGTCGGTCTGCGTTGGTCGACCGACCGACTAGTTGCCAAACTAGTCGGTCAGTGGTTGCTCTTTGACCGACTAACCAGTGTTAAAACCCTAATTTCTAGGCAGCCGCCAGCTCAACCTATTTATACCCAACCCAAACGACTTCTTCTTCTCCAACACGACCCAAAACCCTAAAAACTTCCCCCTTCAGCCCCCATCTTCCTCCAAGCTCCATTTCTCCATTCCAAGCCCTAGAATCATCATCCAAACCATCCAATCACTCTATCTACCTCTCATCTTCCCCAAAATCTCACCAAAACCCATCAAAATCCCCAAATCCCCCAAAACCCTAGTTTCCCCAAACTTCTCCAATCTCTTCCAGATCTGATCCTAGGGTTCCCCGGAGTGTTTCTTCCGCCTTCTCTCGGTAAGAAATCGATCTACCGTTGTTTTCATAACTTATTTATAATTTTACGAAACCCTAATATAATTTCATGTTGTTTGATGATTGTTCCCCCAAAACAGCGATTTCCTCGTAGAATTGGCGTCCGTGTGACGAAGTAGTCGTCATCCCCGGTGCTAGGCAAGTGAAACTTGCCACTTAGGGTTTAGGCCATGTTTTAGGCCATTTGCTTGTTGTAGGCGTAAAAGAGGCTAGGCGACGAAATGATACTCGCCTAGGCGCAAATTGGGGAACTAGCTTGACAACAAAGCTAGTTCCGACATTTAGCATGTTGCACAATTTCCATGTCATGGTTACTTTCCATTAACGGTACGCAAATTAAATGTCATGTCATTGCATTCTTTAAGTGTTTATGTGATTGCGTAGCTTTGCTACAAATGCTTGTGTTCCTGGCTCGTGTTCCAGAAGCGGGCCATGTGTTGGTTGATAGCCAATGCCCGAATTGCGTGTTTCCGGCTAGGTGCACCCCTATGCCAAATGTTTAATAATGCGAGCTCATGTGCGGGGCAACCCCAGGCTCACTAGCTGAGTTCATTGCGCGGGGACCCTGGCTCCCTTTCGTGTGGGTATTGGGGGTAAGAGTTAAGCGACCAATCAACTGGGAGTCTGCCCGATCAGCAACTGCAGTGGTAAGGCGTAAACTCTTGGGTTTGGGGTAGTTGTTAAGCGGCCAATCAGCGAATGTGAAACTATTCAGCTGTAAGGCGTAAACAATCTACAAAACAACTTGAATAGTGAATTGATTGAGATTGATAGTAGCGTGGCTACTCTTGTCTTGTCTTGTCTTGTCTTGTCCCGATGATTGTTCTCTTGTACAAATTGTCTTGCCATGTTTTAATTGTGCACTCATGTTATAACTGCCATGTCATGCATACCATAACTGCTAGGTTGCTAGATGCCTCACTTTCAGTTTCCTTGCCCAAGTCTTTTAGACTTGCTGACATGTGCCCCTTTACTCTTTTGGGTGACACATGTTAGATCCTGAGCCCGAGTACCTCGTTGAGGACGGGTGTTTGCTGACGCCGAGCCCGAGCTTGTGTTTGACGGGGAGTACGTGGACACTGGGGACCAGTCCTAGTGTCTTCGTTGTGTTTTACTTTTATTAGACAGTTGTTTTGTTATCGGTGCGTAGCACCCATACTTGTTGTTGTTGTTGTTTTGGTTGGCCTTGTTCTGGGCCTTTTAGACTCTTTTCTTTTAGCCTGGTGGATTTTCTGGATGTTGGACTTTTGTTGATGTTGGACAATATGTGAGATATGGAATTTTATTTCAGTCTCGCCTTGTGTTATTATTGTTATTCTGTTGTGGTTACAGGGACCTGTTTATGTATTGTGGACGCTTATCGGGTTTGGGGCTTCACAGCTCCACTCTCGTGCGGACCTTTCACGTCTCGCCTCCATTTTAGGGAAGCGGGTCGTGACATAATGTTTCCCTCAACACAAAATGATGTCTCCTTCTTTTAATTTGAACAAAGCTGGGTCAGAATGATGTCTCCTTCTTTTAATTCTTCACCCAAGCTCTCTTTTATGAAGGATGGTATTCTTTATGCATGGTTTTTATGGATGATTCACATAGAGCTCCTAAAGAATTCAACCATCTTCAGGACTCAATTTAAAAACCTGAAGAGGTGGGAAGATGAAATGAAGGATTTGTTATAATCATATTAGCACAGTTCATGATTCAAACAAAGTGCAAAAGTAGAACACTAACCTTTGCACCCAAATTACATTACATTAATCACTTCCATCTAGCACCAATCAAGTGTGCAGAGAGTAGATGAAGAATTTGTAGCTCCGTTCATGATTCAAACAAACTGCAAAAGCAGCAAACTAATCATTGCACCCAAATTAACTTGTATTAATTAAACTTCCAGCTAGCACAAATCAAACATGCTCTCATTTCATAAGAATTAAAAAACACACCACTCAGATTATCATAGTAAAATTTTCACATCAATGCAATAATATGAATAGGCTACTCTCAATTCAGTGCATAGATTCCATACTTTTCAACTGTATTTTAAACCTTAAAAGGCGTAATTATCCATGCATTTAAACAAATTATCCATGCACAAATCAAACTGACTGCTGTAACTTAAGCCATTCTCTGAAAACAAAGTTCAATTTTGTTTCAAAGAAACCAGCTAACTAAGGAGAAACCATTGACCCTTTTTCTACATTTCCCTCACCTCTTATAAAAGTCTAAACAAACAATTAAAAATGTCAGCTTGATGAGAAACAATCGATGCAAATATTTGCAAAAGGATTGTAATACCTTCAGATTCATCACCTTCACCAATTGTGTCGTTTAACTGATTCTTTTGATGTTCCTAATGAAAAAAGCATTCAAAAACAAAATATTGAAAGATTTAGAAAGATGGGTTTACAATTAACTGAATACATGCACTTTACAACAAATTAAGAAGAAAGATGGTTTTACAATTAAAGAGAACTTGGAACTCAAAAGATTACTCAAAGGGAACTTTGCATACCTCATTCCATCATCAAGAACTCAAAAGATCCCACCCCGACCAAAAGTGTTGCACTCATTTGCAAATCATGTTCTATAAAAAGGCTGGAAGTAAATCTAGGGGTTAGTTTTGGTTATTACCCAAAAAGCACAATACAGAAGAAAGCATCATCCATTAATACCTTTGAATGGCCTCCGCTCAAGATCCGGCTTTGAATGGCCTCTCTGATCATGGATCTCCCTTCGAATGCCAGGGCTCCATCTCACCATCAAGAGATCACCCTCTCCGACCATCGCCTCTGCCTCGCTCATCCCTCCCATCCT
Source organism: Scilla litardierei (assembly GCA_030789695.1). Taxonomy (NCBI): domain Eukaryota; kingdom Viridiplantae; phylum Streptophyta; class Magnoliopsida; order Asparagales; family Asparagaceae; genus Scilla; species Scilla litardierei. The sequence goes on along the minus strand of CM061140.1, from coordinate 55,192,239 downwards.
GAGCACCCTTGTGTTCCTCCTCAAGCTCTCTGCCGTGATCTTCCCCCTCTCTTTGAATGGTCGTAAAGATGAAGGGGCTGAGGCAGCGAGATGATTTTACCCCCAACAATTTCGAGCTCCCACCAATTTTACCGATATTGGTGAGTTCTCTGCTCCCAACACGTCTGGAAAAGCGTGCACAATTCAAATTTTTTCTCTCACGTGCATTCTTGATGACGGTGACATTTTTGATGACTGGGACAAACAAAGATATGACTGGACTTATGATTGGGAAAAAATTCAAAAAAGTCCTCCTTTATGGAATAGATATATATGTATGTATGTATATAGATGTATGTATGTATGTGTGTATATATATATATATGAAAAGCTAGCGTGCTTTATTAGGTAATGTACACAAAATACACCACAAGAACATGTAGGCGCGGGGTGTCAATAGAGGGAGGATATGGCACAAGCGCCGTCACTCCCCACTAGTGATTCCCCAGCCTACAAAGATAGAGAGAGAGATATACACACACACACACACACACACACACACACACACACACACACACACACACACACACACACACACATACATACATACATACATACATACATATACATATGTATATACATATATACGTATATATATTTTCACCAAAGGTACGCGCAATCCTAGGGGTTTGACTGACATTCTTGGAATCAAACTGGTATCCTCCCTAACTACCTGCTTGGGTCTTCCTCTATCCTCTAAGTATCCTAAAGCTGCTATGTTCGGATGTTTGTTAGACAAATGTAAAAAAAGACTACAGGGATGGTCTTCCAACTTACTGTTTATCTCTGGCAGGATTGAACTGGTACGTTCAGTGATTTATGGCATGGTGGGATTCTGGATGCAAGCATATTGTCTCCATATCACCGTTATTCATGCTATTAATTCGACGTGCAGAAGGTTTATCTAGGGGAAACTACACACTTGTGCCTGGAAGGATCTTTGCGTCCCTAAGAAGGAAGGAGGGGTGTGCATGAGATTGCTCAAAGATTTAAACACAGCGTCAGGCGTTCGATTAATATGGCACTATCTTGACATTAATGGGTTATGGGTAAAATTTATGCGCAAAAAACAGGGTGATGTCACTGGATTCTATTCTTCTAAACCGGGTCCTACACAATCGGGTACGTGGAAATTTCTACTTCGGTATCAGCCCATTTCTCAGAAACTCATCAAACGGGCTGTTAAGGATGGTTCCTCCACCTGGTTTTGGTTTGACAACTGGCATCCTATCGGTCCCCCACATCAACATTATAACCCCACTGGTTCAGAAAATGCCCTTGTTAGTGATTATTGGGCTAATGAGAGGTGGATCTCATCTCTGGAAATTTTCGGCCTGCTGCCTATTCTAAATGCAATCAAGCTTGTCCCAGGCACCGACAGTTGGTCTTGGATTCCGGGTGCAAAATTCACTCCATGGTGCCTGGGAGGGGACGCGAGCCACATGAGTTCAGTTTATTTACTACAGAGTCATTTGGTTTTCTAAGCATGTGTCAAAGATAGCCATAACATTGCTAAGGGCATTTCGAAACAAGCTGCCCACTAAAGAGCTGATGTCTAAGTATGTGATTACTAGTGCTGGGAGTTGTGTTCTCTGTAATACTGGAGCTGTCGAAAGTGCCCAGCATCTCTTTTTCGATTGCGAATACAATAGATATATCCTTGCCAGAAGTCTACTCAAGTTGGGATATTCGGGTTCCACGCCAACATCACTTGAGCAGGTGGGCGACTTGATACTCTCTCTATACAAAAATTCTGATTGTGTGGGGGTTCTGGCGAAAACTGCACTAGCTACTATGGTCTGACACATATGGAAGCAGCGCAACGCGAGGATATTTAATGATAAAGAAGTTGGAAAAGTAGCGCTTTTTGAGAATATAGCTTCAGATGTACGCATCATCCTACGTGACATTGAAAGAGACTATGATAACTCCTTCAGTAATTGGGGTTTCATTGATAACGTATAATCTGTTTATGTTAGCTTTTCTTTATATTTTATGGTCTAGAATATTATTGGTAGGAATGTAGGTGGTAGAGGGTGACGACGCTTGTGCCCTATCCCCTCTCCTCATACCTTCCCTCTGGTGTATTCTAGCTTGTAAATTTGTAATCTCATTCTGATATTAATAAAGAGTACCACTTAACTGTCAAAAAACATATGTATATATTTTTGAAAAGATGCATATGTATACATACATATGTATATATATATATATGTATATATATGTATATATATATATATATATACTAGTCATAACCCGTGCCCATAGGGCACGGCGAAGGTCGTCTCCCGAGTGCGAAACCGAGGAGGACAGTCAGTGCACGGGTGAAATGGTGACATGATAATCATCTCCCAAATGCATTTTTATTCCTCCAATTAAGACATTTTTTTCAAATGGGAGATCATTATTTTTGGCATTCAGAAAGGTTGCTTGGTGTCTTTCCTATACAACCATATCAAAGAAAATCTAACCTTAGGGAATTGTGTTGATATCTGTATGTTTCCGCCCAACGTTTACTGTAAACTACCATTAAAACATGATTGGAAAGAAATTATATCAATTAAGCGTGTGTCCTCTTAATTGAGCGATATCAAATCGTGGCATGTTTGGCATCAATTAGAATTAGAATAATGTGAAATCCCCACGCACAACTCACAATTAAAAAAATTGAGCGATATCCCCACTCACAACTCCCAATTAGAATTGGAAAGAATTGTGTCCTCTTTGGCATCAAGCTTATTGAATTATCTTTGTTCTTGGTTGCATGTCTAATCTGGATATAAGTGTGAGCAGTCTGTCACAATCTCTATCAATTAAAAATAACCTCCAGCAAGAAGTTTTTTGTCGCATTTTTATGTTTAGTTGACATGAATTGGAAATTTTTTATGTTTAGTTGATTTTAATCCCTTTGGAACAGTTCACTTTGGAACAAAATCAGTTGGAACTCAATCAGTTAAATGAAAAGTGCCCTTTGGAACTCAATCATCAAAAATTTGAAACTCAATCTGCCTATTGAAACTCAATTTGTCGAAGTCTGTGTACTTTAGATAGGGTAACCCATGCACAGTCATAATGCTAATGATAATGGTAAGCTGCTAATCCTAAACAGATTATTATAATGATAATGATAATGATAATGCTAAACTGTTTAACAAATTAGACCGTGTTCACCTGGGCTAATCCTAAAAAAATAATTGGATCGTGTTCATTTGCACGGTCCTAAACGAATAATGCTAAACTGGTAATCAAAGGGCACTTTTCATTAGCATTATTAAATGAGGACCATGCAAATCAACACAGTGAATAATTCAATGAGGACCATCATAAATGATTCAAATAATTAAATTAATGCTGAGAAGCCATCATAAATAAAGTGCTTATTAAATTAATTAATGCTGAACTGGTGCTTATTAAATTAATGCTAAACTGGTAAAAAGTTTCAAATAATTCATTGGCACGGTCCTAAATAAGGTCAGTAACTTTAAGAATGAAATTAACTGGGGAACTACTTGGGAACTACATAAAAATGACATTTCCTCTACCCAAAAAAATGTAGAGTAATTCACCTAAACAGACAAATGCCAAAAAATGAAACTCAAACACTCAAAAGGTCAGTTACTTTAAGAAAGCATTGATTTCGAACATGAAAAACAAATGCCAAACATTGATTTCAAATGTCAAAAATTAACCAAAAAATGTCAAAAATTAACCGAAACCCTAGGGATCAGAAATTAATGAATGAAATTGAGAGAGAGAGAGACAGAGAGGAGAGTACCACAGGACGTCTTGAATCGAGGACGTCGCAGATGAGTTACGTTTGTGGGATGAAGGTTGAAGGATGAGGAGAACAGTTTGTTAGTGGGAATTGAAGACAACAGGTTGTTGTTGGGAATTGTTGAGAACTTGTAAATGAGGGCACGGGAATTGAAGACAACAGGTTTTTATTTTTTAGAACCGTTCCTTTTCAAAACAGTCGTAGGATCCAAAGTTAGAACCGTTTTTTTTTCAAAACTCAGTTTTAAATAATTGTGTGTGAGTAGATTATCCTAGTTATAATTTTGGAGACACGTAGGTCAAAATTGAGACACGTAGGACAAAACTGCCATATAGGACAAAGGTCATGCATTATATAATAGATATCACTCAAAATCTCATCTCTTGTCCAATTTCTCTTTTCCAATTTTTCCTATCCAATTTCACTTGATAACATCCCTCTTTTGTATATAGATATCTCTTATCCAATATCTCTTGTCCAATATCTCTTATCCAATTTCTCTTGATAACATCCCTCTTTTATAATATAGATATCTCTTATCCAATATCTCTTGTCCAATATCTCTTATCCAATTTCTCTTGATAACATCCCTCTTTTATAATATATATATCTCTTATCCAATTTCTCTTGTCCAATATCTCTTATCCAATTTCTCTTGATAACATCCCTCTTTTATAATATAGATATCTCTTATACAATATCTCTTGTCCAATATCTCTTATCCAATTTCTCTTGATAATATCCCTCTTTTATAATATAAATATCTCTTGATAACATCCCTCTTTTATAATATAGATATCTCTTATCCAATTTCTCTTGTCCAATATCTCTTGTCCAATTTCTCTTGATAACATCCCTCTTTTATAATATAGATATCTCTTATCCAATATCTCTTGTCCAATATCTCTTGATAACATCCCTCTTTTATAATATAGATATCTCTTGATAACATCCCTCTTTTATAATATAGATATCTCTTGATAACATCCCTCTTTTATACTATAGATATCTCTTATCCAATTTCTCTTGTCCAATATCTCTTGTCAACATCCCTCTTTTATAATATAGATATCTCTTATCCAATTTCTCTTGTCCAATATCTCTTGTCCAATTTTTCTTGATAACATCCATCTTTTATAATATAGATATCTCTTATCCAATTTCTCTTGTCCAATATCTCTTATCCAATTTCTCTTGATAACATCCCTCTTTTATAATATAGATATCTCTTATCCAATTTCTCTTGTCCAATATCTCTTATCCAATTTCTCTTGATAACATCCATCTTTTATAATATAGATATCTCTTGATAACATTCCTCTTTTATAATATAGATATCTCTTATCCAATATCTCTTGTCCAATTTCTCTTGATAACATCCCTCTTTTATAATATGGATATCTCTTATCCAATATCTCTTGTCCAATTTCTCTTGATAACATCCCTCTTTTATAATATAGATATCTCTTATCCAATTTCTCTTGTCCAATATCTCTTATCCAATTTCTCTTGATAACATCTCTCTTTTATAATATAGATATCTCTTATCCAATTTCTCTTGTCCAATATCTCTTGTCCAATTTCTCTTGATAACATCACTCTTTTATAATATAGATATCTCTTATACAATTTCTCTTGTCCAATATCTCTTATCCAATTTCTCTTGATAATATCCCTCGTTTATAATATAGATATCTCTTGATAACATCCCTCTTTTATAATATAGATATCTCTTCTCCAATTTCTCTTGTCCAATTTCTCTTGATAACATCCCTCTTTTATAATATAGATATCTCTTATCCAATTTCTCTTGTCCAATATCTCTTATCCAATTTCTCTTGATAACATCCCTCTTTTATTATTTATATATATATATATATATATATATATATACACACACACGTATATATGTACATATACATATATATATACATATACATACATATACATATACATACATATACATATACATATATATATATACACGTATATCCGTACACTTTTTGGGGATTTCTTGATAATGGATAATGGTTAATTGTAATCTTGTTTTTTATGACCTCTTGACTGGATCTTCTCTTATTGGAATATAGTTAGTAGAGGGTGACGGCGCTTGTGCCCTATCCCCTCTCTTCTTATTTTCCTGTGAGAGGAATCCAGTTTGTAAATATGTATCTTTCTCATATTATAATATATTACACCTTTACCTGTTCAAAAAAAAAATATACATATACATACATATACATATACATATACATATATCTATATTATAAAACAGGGATGTTATCATGGGTTTTTGGATAAGAGTTGGATAAGAGAATTTGGATAAGATATGAGAAATTGGGAAAAAGAATGGTTGGTTAGTACAATTTGGATAAGATAATTTGGTTAATATAAGAGAAATTGGATAAGAGAAATTGAGAAAAGAGAAATTGAAAGAGAAAGTGTTGTGTAATTTGGAGTGAAGGGTTGATGGATGTTTTTGAATTTGAAAATACATGAAAGGGATAGTTTTGAGGGGGAAATCTTGAATTTTAGGAGATAACCTATAGGGGAAAACCAAAGGCCTATTACTTTTCAAATCCCATTGTCTCCTGCGGCCATGAGCTGATAGCTTCTCTCCATCATCAAAGAGCATCGTAGCTCCTCTAAAATCGCAAACCAAACATTGCTCCCAACCTCCAAAGCTCAGGGCAGCACCTCTAAAATCTCAGCTCCCTTCAAATCTCCCCCTCCTTCCCTCCCTCCATCATCCCTCATCTCCCCCAAAACCTCAGCTCATCTCCCCCTCCCAAAACATGCTGATCATCTCGACCCCCCTACACCGAATCTGTCACCAGATGAGGAAGCCATGTCGGATCTGCCACCGGAGGAGGAGCCACGCTGGATCTGCCACCAGAGGAGGAAGCCACACCAGATCTGCCACCGGAGGAGGAAGCCACGAAACGTTCACTGTGCATTCTGACTACTTCCCAAGAGAAACATAGGAGGCTCAGCTTCCTGAGTTGATGAGACGATCTGAGCACAGTGAGAGAGCAAAGGCCAGATTTTGGAGGGAATGAAGGAAGATTATAGCTTTTTTCACCCATGTTGTTTTTGTCCAGCTTCTAAAAATTGTAGCTTTTTTCTGGGTGCACTACTCACACTGGGTTGGATTCTAGAGACCCATATGATCTGCAACAACTGGGTATGATTTCTTGATTCTTTTTCTTCTTCTTTTTCCCATTTTTAGTTTGCTGATCTGTAACAACTGGGTACGATGATGAAGACGGAAGAGCAGAAGGAGGTCGAGCTGCAGCTGGCAATTGAGATGCAAGGGAGGAGATTCACGGGCATGCATCTTCTCGACATCAAGAGCCTAATCTTTGGCTCATAAACTGAGCACCCTAAGGATACGGAAAAATTAAATGAGCTAATGACTTGCAAGTTTGGAATCAGTCTTCATTATCTCCACCTTTTCTCATGATACCAAACCTTTAATTTTCTCTCATAGGTCGGTTGATATTCTAATTGTGGAGAGGAGTTATAGAATGGTGGGCAAAGTTGGAGTTTAATTATAGTTTTCCTGTATTTAAACTAAAATAGATGGACTTTGGTTGTTGCAGATGAAGGAAAAGAGGGAGCCGGAGGTTTGGATGATGGTTCTTTATCCTTATTAGCAGTTATGTTCTTTTCAGATCTACTGTTTTGATCATTGAAAGTTCATTGTAGTTTCCTATCACAACCTTAAAAAAAACTCATATTTGTTTACTGTAATTTAGCATAACAAGTCATGAGCTATTTGAGAAATCAAATGTGTGCAAGCCAATTTACAAAAGCTTGGTTGTTGGCAGTGTATACATTGTTCTATTGTTGTTGTTGTTGTTGTATGTCTACTAGCATGAAATACTACTTCCTTTGTTTCAGAAATCTTTTTTTCTTTAGGGCATGAAAATTTTGTCATCCTAAGAGAGTTTCTATTGGCTGCTTTGCAGGTCGAAGGGTCTGGCACAGTGATGACTTTTGGCATTTTTAATTATCCTTTCTCAAAATTTGAGCTAATGGCAGAAGAACTTTTAATGAGCAATTCAGTGATCAAGGTGATCGATGTTTGAAATGCTCTTTTGGCCATTAATCACCTACAAGCTTCTATAATCATAGTTTGATATAGTTCTTCTGCATTTATTAGTCATGTTTGAATTGCTGCAACTTATGTATGTGCACAACGAGTTTGTAGGTATGCAAGGCTACATGTGAAGTTGTATCATGTTGCAATGAATTTTCATATCAATCAGTTAATTTGTCGAAACAAACTTTCCATATGAGTTTGAGCATACACGATAGGCATGCTAAACTTTTATATGACTGTTTTTTGTATTAGAATGGCACCTAGACCATGGAATCAGGTAATGTGGTTGCATCAGGATCTGATTTAAAATGTGGTGTATAAATGTGGTGTTTGATTCAAATATGATGTTAACTCTGAATGCATGCTAACCACCACATATGCAGTAATTAATATATTTCTTCAATGAATCCAGGATATGATGTTAACTTATAGTTTTTCACTTTGAATACATATTTGTCAACTTGAATATATTTGAATACATAGAGTTTTTATATACCGAATATGTTAACTTATAGTTTTTCATTTATAGTTGTCACTTTGAATACATAGTTATAAAATCTATACTGAAATTTTCTCTTTATTCTTTATAAAATCTATACTGAAATGGAATACAGGCTAATGATGGGGTTTTTCCTGTAACATCATATGATGTGTTTTTCATGTAACATCATATGTTTTTCAATGTAATTATACTGAAATGGAATCCATTTGTAATTATCCATTTGTGACAATTGATGATTTGGAATACAGTTTAACATCATATTCCATGTTTCCATTCCATGTATAATACAGGTGGGGGTTTTTCACTTTGAATACATATTTGTCACCTTAATCCATATGATTTGATGATTTCGTTTGTGACATTTTGTTAAAGATGGGGTTTTCAGGTTGTCCTCCCATATGAAGGGATTTTTAAGAAATTGAATTATCAATTGAAATTAACATTAATGATTATCGTTTGTTTGGGTTTATGCTTTTGTTAATTCAGATTAACTGATTATCCTTTTGTTTTGGAGTTGGACGTAATGTGTTAATTTCCATATTCAAATTTTCAACGTGATTGTGTGCCTTGCTTTCTTCAATAATGGATCTCTCAAGCGGCATGAAGAGTGAGCTTGCTTTCTTCAGGAATGTATCTTCTTTGTTCATTTGATTGGAATGGATTCAGATTGAGTTTTCTGTCTTTATTTGTAATTTGATCGTTATCCCGCCTTTTTTGTTGAGGGAATTGATTCCATGAATATATTAATTGGTAAATCAGATTATATTTTTTTTCAAATAATGTTGTTTACCAAATAAGGCTACAGGCCAATTTGTCTACTACTGATAGTTCTGGGCAATCATTGTAGGTAATCACTCATGTCAACATCCATTCGGACGAATGTTAAGAGTTTATATGCCTTACAGTTTACACATGTTTCTATGCATTATGTTTTCTGTCATTTTCGCGATTCATAACATTTATGTTTTTGACCCCACTATAGGCAAACACACATGTCAATGTCCATCAGGATCACAAGGACATAAAGCTCTGGCAGGTATGCATTGAGCAATTCAATTTTTTGATAGTTTCTTTATCTCCTTTCCAACATCTTCCATAATCTTTTCTTGCAGGTATACACTCTTTTGAAAGGGTTGGAGAAAATTGTTGTTATTGCAGATGTACCAATGTTGGTCTGCCAGGATTTTAATTCTCTTCCAGGAAGGTATGTATCTGGTTTCTGATGGCATCAGTTAATATACACATAGTATTTGTACGTGTATGTATCTCATCTCCTAACCATGATTATCTAAAATGGGAATGCAGTGCTCCTCATACACTCCTTGCAATGTGTAAGGTTGACCAAATGCATCCAGACTTAGCGGTAGACGCCCTTAATATTTTACCGCCTGCAACAAAGTTGAACCACCAGCTCCCATTGGTAATAACCATCAATTGCCTGACCTATACTTTTCCATTTGTCCAAAATTTTGACGAATATTCATTCTACAGGTGAGCTCATATTCATCTTTTGCCAGAATGGTTGGGGTTCATCTCGGGCTATAGCAACAAAGAAGAAAATTGGACACTGCAACAAATGAACCTTTGTTCACAAATTGTACTAGGGAATTTATTGGGACCCTTGATTACATATTTTACACAGGTACACTATTTAATTACATACTTGCTTCGATGTTGTTTTGGAACTTTGGTTCTGTGTGGTTATGTGTTCACACACTGTATTTCAGCAGACTCATTGACAGTGGAATCAATGTTGGAACTCCTGGATGAGGAAAGCTTGCGCAAGGACACACCACTTCCTTCTCCAGAGTGGTCCTCTGATCATATAACACTTTTAGCAGAATTCTGATGCAAACCTAGAATCAGACGTTGATGTTAGAGGTAAATAGTAATCCCAAATGTTTTTTTGCACATATTTGTTTGCGGACATGAATTATTAATATTTGAAATGTTAGTGAACTTCTTCCTTTTTTTTCTTTTCCTCACCCTTCCTGTGATAAGAGTACTCATAATTATCTATGATGGGGGTTAATTTGAAATGTATTAACATATGAAATTATCTGTGCGTAAATATTAGCTTTGAGAGGCAGAAGGGATAACATTTCATTATTGAAAAGATGGCTACATCGTGGGAAAAAGACAAATCTGAAGCAAACTTGAAATTTTATGGGATGTAATGGTACTGTACTTAAAAGTAGGATAAAATACACATAAACATGGATAGTGCAATATAAGTGAAAATTGCACGGTTGGCCGAATGGATCTCTAATTGTAATTGAACAATATTTGGAGGCATGGCCATTCTTTGAGAGGCTGAGGAGATACTATGCTGTTCGGTTCGAAGGAAGCAGGTATCCTGTTTGCACATGTTAATGTTGTTCTTTGTGTTTATTGGAACAGTTGGATAGGGAAGGGATGTTGCATACCTTTTGTGTTCTTTGGTTTGTATATTGGTTCGAGGGGAGTAACATTTGGGTTTGTTCTCTCCAATTCATTTCTTTTATTCTGATTTTATTGTGATGTTAAAAGGGATTAATTTAAGATTTTGGATGGGAATGGTATCCGTGAGATACTTTATGTTCAACATATTTTTGTCACTACCATATTGACTGTTTTGGATTGTGTAATCGGTCCTATCATCTCTTTGAATGTTAATGGAGCAATATCCAAGAAGATCTGTTCTCAGCTTAAGCAAAATAAGTAATACATGCAATTTCACAATGACAGTAATAAGGAAAAAGATTTTAACAGTCGCGAGCTCCGATCTCCCAAGAGCCATTGAGCCTTTAAATAGATCAGAACACATAGCACAGACACGTTTATTAGCTGTTGTTGATGGGTAGGCATCGGCACAATACTAACAGTTCAGAATGATGGGATTTCTAAGGTAGAAAGCAACTTAGAGACACGCTTGAACTGTAAAAAGTAGTAAGGCACAGTTCAGCAAAAAGCATGCACTTATCCCATCACCAGAGAATATATATTGGTGAAACAAACATAATGAATTACACTGTCTTGCTTATATATGTCCCTAATGTCAGTTGAACTGGATCTTTTTGGATTCAACTGCAGGTCATGTAAGGTACGGATGCAATCCCTTAGCTCATACAGATTTTAACCTATCTCACTTTGCAACATTTTGCTCTGAAACATATAATACGGACAAGAGCAAACATAAAGGTTAGATAATAAGAATCCAGTGATGGGCAAGAAGAATTCATAGAGGTCAGTTCTGTTGTTGAATTCATAGATAATCGACAATAGGTGCATCATTTTGTTGAATTCTAGCCCGAGGTGTGTATGGGTATGGGTATATGTATGGTTTCCTCTGGGTAATGTTAAAACCTTCTGGTATCAAACTTTCTTCCAAACTACGAGATCTACAACTATTAAGTCCAGAATGCAACACAAGAACCTCTCCCTAGAGATAATTCCCATTTTGTACCCTTCTTTGGGAAACATCTATACTAGATCTTCATTAGAATGAGTGAAATACTTGGGATTTGTTACTAACATCTATTTTACAGGTTCCAACTTAGTCAATCTCATGAATGTATGCTGACCCTGACCCTTAAGAATTCTAAGTTGCTTCCTCAAGATAGGTTTAAGACATTCTACAGAATCAATCTTTTGTTCTTGGTTAGTAAAATTAAATAATCATGAGATAGGATTAGAAATGCATCCATTCAACAAACATCACATAATGTGAGACCGATCCGATGAAGGTCAACATGACAAATTGATTAGAACATAGCATGTATTCTATTTTTTCATCTTTTTTCCTATATACACCAAATTACAACTGGTTGTAAATGCTCATATACAAACATTGATAGACATAAGAGCTGGAACTTAATAGGTGTAGTATGTCTATTAACCGTTGGCTTTTGCTTATCTTACTTGACAGTCAGACGAAGTGTGTGGCTGATCTGGGTGCTTCTGTTTCATTGGCTGTGTTGTGTTATTTTTCAAGAACATGGAATCAGAATCATTCTAACTGTTTATATTTCGCAATTTGATAGATTGGATTTGCTAAGTATTAGAGAACACACTTTTATTTCCATAACTGTGAACATGTTGGAGTTATTATAATCATGCTACACTTTTATTTCCATCTCCATTGCAATTTGTGCTCAGATATAACTCAAGTGCTCACCTCAGTTGTGCTTGCAACATTAATTCTCACCCTCAACATTAATTCTCAACCTCAGGTGAGCAGAAATCCCTCAGCCTCCCTCCCTCATGTATGTAGAGTCCGAGCTCTAAGGTAAGCCAGGAATCCTTGAGTCTAGCCTCCATCATGCACTCAGAGTTGTTTTTGTTGATCATCTTTTTGAAATTTCTCTTTATTTAAAGTTGATTTAGAGTCTAGCCCCCCTCTCTTCTTTTGAAATCTCCCATTATTGTTAATTGTATGTTTGCTTCATGTTCGCAGAAAACCAAAGACCGAGCTATCCCCCCTCACAGAAATCCCTGCAACCGTTTTTGTTTTTGTTGTTGTTGTTCGCATAAAATCTCTCTAAGGTACCGATCTCTAAGTGAGAAGTGGTAGTTGAAGCATTTTGTTTCCGCATTTGATTGTGTATTTGATTGTTGTTGGCAAAAAACAGGTATCTGTATTTGAAGCCAAAACAGCATTTGGCAAAAAACAGCATTTGGCAAAAAAAAACAGGTACTTGTTGTAAACTTGGCGGCTATGGAGACCATAGCCCTGTATTTATAGTGGTAGGGTTACATAATGGGTGGATACCCACTAACGGGTAGGCCCACCAAGAAGCCCGTTTATAACACTTCCCCTTATCCATCCATTGTTGTAAGCCATGGTGAACACTTCAGGGTTCATGAAGCTTGTTTGATCATGGGGTTGGAGATACTTCTGGATCTCTAAGTTTAAGAGTGCTTGCCTCATTAAAACCTTTGCCAAGGAAAACCCAGTGGGAAAAACCTGTGGCTAAGGGAAAAGAGTACAAGTCTCTGTAACTTCCCCTGATCGATGGATAACATCAGTGGTGGATACTTCTGGATCCTGAGTTAATGTGGCTGCCTCGTTAAAACCTTTGACTGTGGAAAACCCAGTGGGAAAAACCAACAGTCAAGGAAAAAGAGTACAGCACTACGTTAACTCCCCCTGATAAGTTCAAGCTTCAGGCTTGTACATCTCTCAGCTGTCTCATCCCAATTCCTAGTACAAGTTTTCTAAAGGTACTGCGAGGCAAAGCTTTAGTGAATAGGTCAGCCAGGTTGTTGCAGGACTGGATCTGCTGGATGTCGATCTGGTTGTCCACTTGCTGTTCATGCGTCCAGAAGAGCTTGGGGGAAATGTGCTTCGTCCTGTCGCCTTTGATGTAGCCACCTCGTAGTTGAGCGATGCAGGCAGCATTGTCTTCGTACATGGTAGTAGGCCCAAGATCTCCCGTCTTCAGGCCGGTGGTCTTGAGGATGTGGTTGATGACTGATCGAAGCCAGAAGCATTCTCTGCTAGCTTCGTGGATTGCGATGAGCTCGCAGTGGTTGGACGAGGTCGCTGTGGATGTCTGCTTCACGGATCTCCATGAGATGGCCGTCCCACCGTATGTGAATACGAAACCGGTCTGGGACTTTGCGGTATGTGGGTCGGACCTGTATCCCGCATCTGCGTAACCGACCAGGTCGGCGGATACACCTTTCTTGAAGTATAGTCCCATGTCTACAGACCCTTGGAGGTAGCGCAGAAGTTGTTTCACTCCGTTCCAGTGGCGCTTTGAGGGCGCTGAACTGTATCTGGCTAGTAGATTTACTGCGAACGCTATATCGGGACGCGTGCAGTTTGCCAGGTATAGGAGTGCTCCAATTGCACTTAAGTAGGGTACTTCAGGGCCCAGTGTTTCCTCCCCCTCTTCCAGCGGTCGGAAGGGGTCTGTTTCAACATCCAATGATCTGACGACCATTGGTGTGCTAAGCGGATGACATTTGTCCATAAGAAAGTTCTTCAGCACTTTCTTTGTATATGTCGATTGGTGCAACAGGATTCCTCCGCTTAAATGTTCAATTTGTAGTCCTAGACAAAACTTTGTTTTGCCGAGGTCTTTCATCTCAAAAGTCTGTGTGAGACTTTTGGATATCTCATCTATCTCTGCGGGAGATCCGATGATGTTCAAGTCGTCTACGTAGACGGCTATAATTACGAATCCTGTTCCCTTTGCTCGTATGAAGATGCAAGGGCAGACTTCATTTGTTGTGAATCCTTGTTGCACTAGGAATTCACTCAGTCTGTTGTACCACATTCTACCTGACTGTTTGAGACCATACAGTGATCTCTGGAGTTTGACGGAATAGACGTCCCGAGGTCTTTCTGTCATTTTTGTCGGTAGTTTGTATCCGTCTGGGATTTTCATATAGATGTCCTTATCTATATTTCCGTATAGGTATGCAGTCACAACGTCCATGAGCTGCATATCCAGACCTTCCTTCGTGGATAGGCCGATAATGAAACGGAAAGTGATCGCGTCCATGACCGGGGAATAGGTATCGTCATAGTCTATTCCTGGGCGTTGGGAAAAACCTTGTGCAACAAGGCGCGCTTTATAGCGCACGATCTCATTGTTCTCGTTTCTTTTTCTCACGAATACCCATTTATATCCCACAGGTGTAACACCTTTTGGTGTTAGGACTACAGGTCCAAAAACTTTGCGCTTCGAGAGTGAGTCCAGCTCTACTCCTATTGCCTCGTTCCACTTTGGCCAATCCTCTCTGCGTTTACATTCTGCTAGAGAGCGTGGATCGGTCTCATCGTCGTATTCAGTGACGTGAGTGGCAATAATGAGCGCGAAGTTATCATCGATGATTGTGCTTTTTCTGTCCAGTACCTCCCCGGTACGTACATAGTTTAATGAGATTTCTCCTATATTTTCCTCTTCAGGGGTTGGTAGGAGTGGAGAGGTAGCTGGGCTGAGCTCAGCATCCTGTGGTGGTATCGTTATTGTTGCTCCAGGATTTTTCCTCTTTCGAGGATTCTTATCTTTGGAGCCTGGGGGTCGTCCTCTTTTTTGTTGAGGTACGGCCGCTTCTGCTGCAGGTGGATTGCATCCCTCTTTGGGTATGTCAATCCTAGCTGGCGTATTTGCAGCAGGGACGTGTGATCTGACAATCTTCTGGTTGTCAGTGAATTTATCCGGTAAAATGTGAACTGTGTTCTGAATTTGAAGGATCTTCAGGATCTCTTCTTCACATTGATTTGTGCGCGGATCAAAATGGGATAAGGTCTTTGTGTCCCATGTAATGGTCTTTGAAGCTTCTGGCTTCTGTGTGTTAATGCCTAGTTTTGGAAAAATGCTTTCATCAAACTCACAATCTGCTAGACGTGCTTTAAAGGCATCCCCTGTAAGGGGTTCGAGGTATCTAATGATCGATGGTGAGTCGAAGCCAATATAGATACCAAGACGCCGTTGAGGACCCATCTTGGTTCTCTGCGGTGGTGCTATGGGGACATAGACAGCACATCCGAATATCCTCAAGTGAGAGATATCGGGCGGGTTCCCATATGCAAGTTGCATCGGAGAATAAGATTGACTACCTGACGGTCGTAATCTTATCAGCGATGCAGCGTGCAGTATGGCATGTCCCCATGCACAAACCGGCAACTGGCATTGCATTAACAATGGTCTAGCGATCCATTGTAGTCTCTTTATGAGAGATTCGGCTAACCCGTTCTGGGTGTGAACATGAGCTACAGGATGTTCAACTTCTATGCCGGTTGCTTGGCAGTAGTCTAGGAAGACTTGTGAGGTGAATTCCCCAGCATTGTCCAGACGCAATTTCTTGATCTGGTTGTCTGGGAAATGTGCCCGCAATTTTATAATTTGTGCAAGTAGCTTTGCAAAGGCTACGTTGCGGGTGGACAAGAGGCACACATATGACCATTTTGAAGATGCGTCAATTAGTACCATGTAGTACCGAAATGGTCCACTTGCGGGGTGAATAGGCCCGCAAATGTCGCCATGTATTCTCTCTAGGAAGCTCGGAGACTCAGAGTCTACCTTCAGGGTGGATGGTCTCGTAATCAATTTCCCTTTGTAACAAGGGGGACAAGGATTTGCACCCTTCCGAAGTAGCGTCAGGCTTTTCGGATTAATACCACGTGATTGGGATATGATGCGACGCATCATATTCCTTCCGGGGTGTCCAAGTCTATCGTGCCAGAGTTTGAATTCTGGTTGATTTTGGCACTTCTGGTGCTCCAATGTGTTTGCTTCCATTGCTCTGATCCTTGTGTGGTAGAGACCCGACGGGAGTCCCTTGAAACGTTCGACGGTGTTTTTAGCACCGTTTTTATGGAACGTTACATCAAGGTATTCATTGTTTCCTTTGCTCACCGTTTCTAGGTGGTATCCGTTTAAGCGGATATCTTTAAAGCTTAACAGGTTTCTATGCGAGCTAGGGGAGAGAAGGGCATCTCTTATAAGTAGTTTTGTATTATTGGGGAGCATAAAATGTGCTTCCCCTGATCCTTCAATGATACTTGATGGACCGGAAATTGTATTTACGGTGCCATCGTATTTATTGATGCTTTGAAAAAAGCAGATGTCTTGGAGGATCGTGTGCGTAGATGCACTGTCCACTAGGCATTTAAAGTCCATCTATTTAGAAAAATGTCGCAGTATAAGGCAAAACACAAAGGAATATACTACGAAAATTAAGTTGATGTCTGAAAAAGAACTAAAACATGCCAGAGATAAGCAAATAAATTGTTTCTCAAAAGGAAAAAACTACAATGCATATAAAGTAGATAAATGTCCTCAGTCGAGCAGGTCATCGTTGGAGAAGTCCTCGGCGATGAACCTGATTGGTGCCAGGTTTTCTTGAACCGCCAGGTTTGTCTCAGCTTGCTTCTGGCTTGCTTTGTACAACTCCTGAAGGTGGCGTGGAGTACGACAATTTCTGGACCAGTGTCCAGTCATGCCACACCTGTGGCATTTATCTTCCCAGTCCTTTCTGGGGGCAGAAGTCTGGCCGTCGTCTTTTCTCTTCCACACATTTTTCTTCTTCCCCTCTTGGTTGTTTCTTGGAGGGGGTCCTCGAGCCTGCTTCTTCATGGTCTTGCCCTTCTGGGGTTTGCCTTTGAAGTTGCCCCTTTTCTTCTGGAAGGAGCTGTGGTGCGCTTCAGGCGCAGGAGCAGTGCCGGTAGGGCGTGAGTTGTGGGTGGCCAGAAGGAGGTCACGATTCTGCTCTGCCATCAGAAGGCATGAGAGAAGCTCAGAGTATTTTGTGAACTTTCGTTCACGATACTGTTGCATCAGTATGACATCCTTCTCATGGAAGGATGTATACGTCTTCTCTAACATGCGTTCCTCCGTCACCTTTTCACCACACAACTTCAGGCGTGAGGTGATGCTAAAGAGTGCCGAGTTGTACTCGGCAATAGACTTGAAGTCTTGGAGACGGAGGTTCTCCCATTCATATCGCGCTCGAGGTAGGATAACATCCCTTTGATGTTTATACCTGTCCTCGAGGGCGGTCCACAACTCATACGAGTCCTCCACCGTTAGGTACTCGGCCTTCAGGGTCCGATCGATATGGCGTCTGATATAGATAATTGCTTTCGCTTTATCTATGTCAGAAACCTTATCGCCTAAGGCGATGGCGTGACTCAATCCCTGTGCTCGCAGATGGAATTTTATATCCAGCTGCCAGCTTAAGTAATTCTTTCCTGAAGCATCCAAAACGTCGAAATCGACGCTCGCAATTTTGGCCATTTATCACTCTAGCATGTAAAAAGATAGCATTAATTAGATATTTTGCGGAAAAATAAATAATCAAGCACATCAGACATAAATATTTGCTGCGTGGATCGGCTAATCACCATAAATAATTACAGTCCATTACAGTCCCAAAAAGAAAAAGAGTACAACTCGGGAACCCCCGTGGGGCCCCTATTCTTCTGGAATAGTCCTTCATCTTCTTGGGGCGTCCGCCGGGCTTGTAATTTTACAGAATTATCCTCACTACATTTTTCTCTCAAAAAAAAGGAAAATAATGCATGAAAAATAAAATGGTGATAAACTAGCCGATCCAAAACCACAGCAAATATTAACCATTCGTCGCAGGCAGTTATAATGCAGCAGGCATCAACACAGGCAGTTTATACATCGCAGGCAATTTATTTATTCATCACAGGCAGTTTATAATGGAAATTGAAATCTATCGTTTAAAAATTATTGGACCACTAGGCAACGTCATGCACCGTTAGGTTAGTTGACTAACGGCAGAGCGGTCGCAGGATCTTCTTAATTTTTAAACGTTTTAAAGAAAATCATAAATCCAAATATAATTTGCGATGAGTAAAAATCACATGCAATTTGGTCCAGATTATAACGAAAGAGAATCGCAATTAAATCTGAAAAAAAATTTTGAAAATTCGAAAAAATTTTCTGTGTCAGAAACCCTAGTTAGGGTTTTGGGGTACGCACGCCGGGCCCGTACCCGCTACTGGCGGGCGGGCCCGTTTGCCGCAGCAGGCGGCGGGGAGGGGGGGGCCCCGCCGCTGCAGGCGGCGGGGAGGAGGGGGGGCCCGCCGCGGCAGGCGGCGGGGGTTGCCCGCCGCTGCAGGCGGCGGGGAGCCCCCGCCTGCGGCGGCGGGGGTTGCCCGCCGCTGCAGGCGGCGGGGAGCCCCCGCCTGCGGCGGCGGGGGTTGTCCCCGCCTGCGGCGGCGGGGGTTGCCCCCGTCGCTGGCGGCGGGGTTGCCCCGCCGCAGCAGGCGGCGGGGAGCCCCCGCCTGCCGCGGCGGGGGTTGCCCCCGCCGTTGGCGGCGGGGGTGCCCCGCCGCAGCAGGCGGCGGGGAGCCCCCGCCTGCCGCGGCGGGGGTTGTCCCCGCCGGCGGCGGCGGGGGATGCCCGCCGCTGCAGGCGGCGGGGAAATCCCCGCCTGTAGTGGCGGGGGGGGTTCCCGCCGCCGCAGCGACGGCGGGAAGGCCCCCGCCGCTGCCGGCGACGGGGGGGGCGTGGGTGAACCCTATTTCGGGTTTGGGTGATTTTTGGGGAAAAACAACGGGTAAAAATCCGATTTTTAGTGGAAAAAACCCAATTTTTTCTTCCAAAAATACGTTTTTTAATTGAAAAAGGGTGATTTTTAGCGATAAAAACGGTGTTTTTAATCGATTGAGCCAAAAAGAATTAAATCACCACATATGCGCATATACAAAATTTAGATCTAGAGAGAAAGTTACCTCTAGATCCTACCCGCCGGATCTAGCGACGTTCGATGAAGGAAGCCCGTTCGCGTCGCGTCCGTCCGTCGCGTCCGTCCGTCGGCAGGGGTTCGGCTTAGCTTTGAGCGTGCTGATAACGTGTTGTAAACTTGGCGGCTATGGAGACCATAGCCCTGTATTTATAGTGGTAGGGTTACATAATGGGTGGATACCCACTAACGGGTAGGCCCACCAAGAAGCCCGTTTATAACAGTACTAAACTTTTCACTTTTATTGTTGTTGGCATTTGACTCTGATTTTTATTGGCAAAGTTGTTTCAGCTTAAGCAAAGATGTTTACATTATTGATACTTTAGTTTTCTTACTGATGTGTATGTTTACATTGTGTTTCAGTAAAGCTGTTAGTTTATTTCACTATGATTTTGTTTCAGCAATGTTGATAATTCAGTGATTTTTTTCCCCGAGGATTCTTAATTTTGTTACTTTTTTATTTCGAGCAATTTTTTTTCATATATTCTTTTTGGTTATCTTTATTTTTTCTATTGTTTGTGAAAAAATGGGGGTTTCCCCCCATAAACACTGGTTATATATTATTTTTTATCATTTTACTTAATTAATACAATTTTTACTTCTATTTGTATATGCAGGATTACATTCCAACTGTCTTTGACAACTTCACTACTAATGTCTCTGTAAATGGTAGCATTGTCAACTTAGGATTGTGGGATACTGCAGGTATTGCAATTTAATGCCGTAGTAATTGAAATTGTAATTGCTCTATTTCCAGGGATTATAATTTAATGCCTTTGTTTTTTTAAAAAAAAATAGGGCAAGAGGATTATAGCAGATTGAGGCCACTATGTTACAGAGGGACATACATTTTTGTTTAGGCTTTCTCCTTAATCAGCAGGGCAAGATATGCGAATGTCCTCAATCAGGTGATAACCATTCAATTTTCTTATTTTTCTTCTCACTATAAGGAAGAAAAAATGTATTTTTTTCTTTTAATTTTAGATAGCTGATGTGATCTGATTGTATTATAGTAAAATTGTGAAAGTTCAATGCATAATCTCTAAGTTACATTCTTATTTTATTTTCAAATGTCTATAAATTGTCAAATATAACTTTAGGGGTGAAAGCATAAAGTAGAATGCCTCATTTCTTATGTTTTGGTGGGCATGTTACATATATGTGTGTTTCCTTTGGCAAACAGTGGATGCCAGAATTCTTATTGCCTTCTGATCTTTTTTCCCCGTTGACTGTAGCTTATATGATAATCCTTGACGATTCGAAGGAGATTCGGATCCAAATTTCGGTATCATAGTTTGTGAGTTACTTTCGTACTGCTTTAGGTATGGGCTTCCTTGCATCTTTGATAAATATATATTTCAACCCTCTTTGTAAATAATCAACACACAATATAGAGATGATTTCTTTCCAAATTTTAACATTGTATTTCCAGTTTCCAACCAATTCAATCAATGACATATCTTTATGAATGATTTAAATCAATTGGTTCATCTCTGGATGATTTTTGTTTCAAAGTTCAATGTCATAGCATCATATTAGAGTCAAAAGACTTAAATAAAACCTAATATATACATTGATGTGCTTAAATTTCAATGTCATCGCATCACATTTTTGTTGGTGGAGAGTTTTGAGTGCATGGGTCCCCCGGTGGGTGTCAAGAAGCCATCATCGTTAAGCTGCCAAGGGTTTCATAATGTTTCTCGATGGTCATGGCATTAGGCACGAATTCGTACAGTATGTTGGAAAAGGATTTTGATGTGGTTTGTTGCATTGTGATGTGAAGAGTGTCTATTTATTTTTTACGCGGACTCCGATTACACGAGATGAATGACACTGCATATAAATTTGGATTGATTTATACAATCTTTGGTTTAATTCCTTGGAACTTTTTTCTTATGTCAGAGAAGAATGGGGACAATGTTACGAATGTTAATAGATATCAACCAAAAGTATTACCTTTCTAAATAAATTACAAATGCTGTTCCAAATTTCATTTTTAACTGTGGCCTCACATTTTAAGGCCTATGAACTGGAGATTAATACGATGCTAACTAGGTATACACAATTCCTATTACAATTACTTGCATGTGGTTTCTCTTCATTGTTCTTATACATGATATGCTTAATTTCAGGCGATGATGGATCCTGACCCTTTGAGGCGTCCTACAACCACGAAAGTCATAGAGAATTCCATCTGCGAAAAGGCACGTCGAGCAGTCTCCAGCACGTTTCTGCATTAGATCCAAACTAAAATTCAGCAGAAATGGACGGCCTGAACTTAAAGAAACCTCTTTCAAGCATGCGGTTGTAGTTTCATGCCAAGTTTTGGATATTCGTAGGATAAGCTTGACGATGGCGCAACAATAGCTACCATCTCTTTTGTACCAAACTTCAAATTTGTAAAGATGCCTCAAAGTGTCAAGGCTTTTGAGGGCTTATGGACAAGTGAATCCTCAATTTTTAAGGCTTACATTTCCATTTGTTAGTAAAAGAAATGGTGCTTCCATTGGCCATAAGTATGTAGAGTAAATGGCCATCATTTAATAAAATTATGCCATTTATGTATATCACAATTATAATATCAGACTGTTAATTTTTAACATATATGATATAGAAACTAAATGCATATCAAATATTAATCATGCTGGATATTTACCTACATGAACCTCAAGGCAAATTGAGTTTCATGCAGCTATCCGTGGGATGCTAAACATTGATTTGTTAATCCATGCATTTTTAGCTATAAAGAAGCACTCGAACATTCCCTCAAGGGAAATAAGGGGAAATAATAATATGTATTGTACACTATATGAGAGGTTTTTATTACATATGACGATATATCGTATAGAATCATATGATACGCGTTTTTTCTCTCATATGACCTTTATAATAGAGGAGAATACGTTTTGATATCTATTATACATTTGACAACCTTTTTTGAATTCTAGGGCTGACTAGGACAAGAAAAAGAGTGGCTGAGATTTGATCTTGGTAAATCAATGGTTGATATTGAATTTTGTGAAAATTTTAGTGGGAAAACATAAATTTTGTAGGGAAAAGTATCTTGGGAACCAAAACTTTGAAATTAAAAGTGTCTTGGGAAAGTTGTGGAGAAACATGATCTATTAAATTAAACAAATTAAAAAACTAGCAAAACAAAATTTAGCAGAACAAAAAACTAGCGTAAAAAAATTTAAGTTAATACAGTCATCTAAAAATATCCCGAGGTTTGTTGTTCCGCGCCGAAGGCGACCCATAAATTGTTTTATGCGAATTTTTTGTTTCACGCCAAAGGTGCACCCTCCAAATTTGTTCCGCGTCGAATGCGCTCGGGCGTTGTTCCGCGCCAACAGACGGTGCACACACAATTTTTTATGCTAATTTGTTGTTCCACGCCAAATGCGCCAGCGCCGAATTTGGTGTTCCACGCCGAATGTGCTCGCACGTTGTTCTACTAAATTTTTTACGCTAATTTGTTGTTTCGCGCCAAAGGCGCATGCACCAAGTTTGTTGTTCCATGCCAAATGTGCTTGCGTCGAATTTGTTGTTCCCGGCCGAAGGCGCCCGCTAAATTTTTTTACGCTAATTTGTTGTTCCACGCCAAATTTGTTGTTCTGTACCGAATGCGCTCGCGCATTGTTTCGCGACAACAGATGACGCCTGTGCAATTTTTTTCGCTAATTTGTTGTTCCGCGCCAAAGGCGCCCACGTCGAATTTGTTGTTCAGTGTCGAATGCACTTGCGTGTTGTTCCGAGCTGAATTTGTTGTTCCGCAAAATTTTTTATGCTAATTTGTTGTTCCGCGCCAAAGGTGCCCGTGCCAAATTTATTGTTCTGCACCGAAGACGCCCATGCCGAATTTGTTGTTCCACGCCAAAGGTGCTTGCATGTTGTTTTGCACCGAAGGCACCCGTGCCGAATTTGTTGTTTCCTGCTGAAGGTGCTCGCATGTTGTTCCGTGCCGAAGGTGTCCGCGTCGAATTTGTTGTTCCAGGCCAAATACGCCCGTGCCGTATTTGTTGTTTCTCGCCAAAGGTGCCCACACCGAAGGAGCCCATGCAGCTAAATTTTTTTCGCTAATTTTTTGTTCCGCATCGAAGGCTCCTGCTAAAATTTTTTACTGCTAATTTGTTGTTCAACATCAAAGGCACCCACGCCAAATTTGTTGTTCAGTGCCAATACGCTCGCGCGTTGTTCCACGCCAACAAACGGCGCCCATGCAATTTTTTTACGCTAATTTGTTGTTTCGCCCAAAGGCGCCCGCGCAAAATTTGTTGTTCTGTGCCGAATACGCCCGCGCATTGTTTCAAGTCGAATTTGTTGTTCTGCTAAATTTTTTACTCTAATTTGTTGTTCCGCGCCTAAGGCACCCGCGTCGAATTTGTTGTTCCACGTCGAAGGCGCTCGCACGTTGTTCCGCGTCGAAGGCACCTGCGTAGAATTTGTTGTTCAGCGCCAAAGGCGCTTGCGTAATGTTGTGCGTCGAATTTATTGTTTCTAGCCGAAGGAACTCGTGTGTTATTCCGCACCGAAGGCGCCCGCGCCAAATTTGTTATTCCACGCCAAGTGCGCCCGTGCCGTATTTGTTGTTCCGCGTCGAAGGTGCCCACACCGAAGGTGTCCATGCCACCAATTATTTTTTCCCTAATTTGTCGATCCGCGTCGATTGCGCTCGTGCATTGTTCTGCGCCAACAAACGGCGCCCGCGCAATTTTTTTCGCTAATCTGTTCTTCCGCACCAAAGGCCCCCGCGTCGAATTTGTTGTTCTGCGCAAAATGCGCTAGCACGTTTTGTCGCGCCGAATTTGTTGTTTCGCTAAATTTTTTACGTTAATTTGTTGTTACGTGCCGAATGCCCCACGCCGAATTTGGTGTTTTGCGTCGAAGGCACTCGCACGTTATTCCACGCCAAAGTCGTCTGCACCGAATTTGTTGTTCCACGCCGAAGGCACCCACGCCGTGTTTGTTGTCCCGTGCCAAAGGCACCCACCCCGAAGGTGCCCATGCCGCTAAATATTTTTTCGTTAATTTGTTGTTTTTTTTTAAATTTTGGCTGTGAAAATAATTTTTTGGGGAATAAAGATTTTGCGGGGGAAAATCTTAAATGAACCGTGCCCGCGGGCACGGGTTATGACTAGTACATATATATATGCCCACGAGAGGGTGTCCTAGTGGTAAGTCATTCCGCTCCAAAGCCAAGGGGTGCGGGGTTCGAGGCCTATGGCCACCGTGACTTGGTAATTATTGTGGAATTTGTTGTGCAATTATTTACACTGGGGCTATATCTCCCCTCTCGGACTAACCCGGGGGGCCGTTTGGGGCACGGCGGTCACCCCCAGTTTGCATAGTCTCGGTCGGGCTCTCGCCTTACCCTCCTAAAAAAAGCCGAAGGCGAGAGCCCGGCCGAGACTATGCAAACTGGGGGGAAACCGCCGTGCCCCCAACGGCCCCCGGGTAAGTCTGAGAGGGGAGATGTAGCCCCAGGGTAAATAATTCCCCAATAAATTCCACAATAATTACCAAGTCACGGCGGCCATAGGCCTCGAACCCCGCACCCCTTGGCTTTGGAGCGGAATGACTTACCACTGGGACACCCTCTCATGGGCACATATATATATATATATATATATATTGACGAGTAAGTGAGTCTTTATTAATAACAGAATATATACATGGTTTATATACAAGTAATAAATGGCAATTATAATAAGTGAGGGGAGAGGGCACAAGCGCCGTCACCCTCAGCAAATTAGAATCAACCATTTCTACGTATATATCAGAACTCCCTCAGCAACAAGCTAAAACACAAGCTACAATGAGGTCACTCAGGACAAGCCAACATCAAGGCAGGAGACTCCAATTTGCAAAAGGTGATGTATCCAAGACGTCTTCAGTATCCAAGCCGGAAAGAGCTATTCTGACATCAGAAGCAATTGACTCAAATAGAGTCGTCTTAGGTGTAAACTTTCCTTCAAAAATGTGACCATTGCGTTGTTTCCAAATGTGCCACACCATAGCTGCCACAACTGTTTTGGCCAAAACACTCACCGGATTCTTTTTCTTGAATATGAAAAGAATCAATTGGCAAACACCAGATAGAGAAGTAGGGACTGAGCCAGAGTAACCCAGCTTGAGCAAGCTTCTTGTTAAGATATACTTTGTATAGTCACAGTCAAAGAAGAGATGGCCGATACTCTCATCAACATTCTGCTCACATAGGACACAAGCCCTATCCAATGCTAAGTCCAAGTGCTGTAACTGGTCCTTGGTGGCCAACTTGCCTCTCAGCGCCCGAAGCAGCAACATGGAGAATTTCGGGGTGTGTAATCTATACCATACCGCATCATAGAAAGGAAATTGCCCTCCAGGTAACTGTGTTCTCTCCCAAGCATCCCGCAAGCAGAAATTTCGCCTAGGTGCCCAATTCCATTCATCCTGGCTTTCGCAAAGCACCACATTCTGAAGAGGATCTCCAATGCCTTGGATGATCGGCACAGCATTCCATCCATCACCCAACCAAAAATCACCCACATAATTCATTTCCGTTCCAGCTAGTGGCTCTTGAATTAAATACAGGGGTCCTTTTGGGTGCCAGTTATCGTACCAGAACAATGTAGACTTACCATCCTTTATTGTTAGAGTAATTAAGTGTTGCGAAATTCGACGGCATTTTAACTTGAACTTCCATGTACCTGAGTTTGTGGGTGTTGGAGTAGCTGAAAAAAACCCTTTATCCACAGCTTTATAATGCCGTTTCATGTACTTGGCCCAAATTCCTTTATTCGAGAGCACCCTCGGCCCAAATTCCTTTATTCGAGAGCACCCTCCAAGTGAGACGAACCCCCGATGCAACATTCAATTCCGATAGTAACCTCAGCCCCACTCCTCCCTCTTTCTTTGGGGTACACATATCTTTCCAAGACCAGGTACTCATCTTTCCCCAGATGAACTTCCGACAAGCAGAGTTGATTGCCCTGATAACAGATGGTGGTAAGTTGTAAGCCTGCATCCAGAAAGCCGCCATTCCATAAATGACAGAGCGAACAAACTCTATTTTCCCAGAGATTGACAGAAGGGAGGAAGACCACCCTAGTAGCCTCTTCTTACATTTATCAACAAGTCTAGAGAACATGGAAGCTCTAGGGTAGGTAGAAGATATGGGAAGTCCCAGATAAGTGGTGAAGGAAGAGACCACCTTGATACCAAGAATATCGGCTATACCCTGAGCATTACAGACCCCCTTACTAAAAATAACAGAGCTCTTCACCCAATTAATCTGCAGACCCGATAGATGGAAGAATTCATCAAGCAAATTTTTGAGGCCATTTAAAGAATGAGGGTTAGCACGGTAGAATACAAGCAGGTCGTCAGCAAATAATAGATGGGAGATAGAGCCTGTTCTTCTCATTGGATGAATGGTACCTGCGGATTCTGAAATAGCCATGAGGAGAGAGAAAGATTCCATGACAAGCACAAACAGGTATGGGGAAAGAGGGTCTCCCTGGCGTAAACCCCTGTCAGATCCGAAATATCCTTCAGGTGAGCCATCAACAAGAACAGAGAACATAGGTGAAGAAATACATTGGGATATCCAATTAATAAAGGTGTGCTTGAATCCCATTTGATGAAGCAAAAATATAATGAATGCCCTGTTGACACTATCAAATGCCTTGCGCAGGTCCAGCTTAATTCATGCTCTTGCCCCATCTTGTTACTGAAGTCACGGATTTGTTCATGGGCTAATAGAGTGCAGTCAGCGAGCAACCTATCTTCCAGGAAAGCTGCTTGATTAGGAGAGATAAGAACTGAGATCACATGCTTCAACCTGTTACAGAGGACCTTGCTAATAATTTTATAAAGGACATTGCAGCAAGCAATAGGTCTGTAATCACCCAGTCTAGTAGCCTTAGCATTTTTGGGCACCAATGTCAAAAAAGCATGATTAACAGAGGGAGGTAAATAACCTGTTGTAAAGAAGTCAGAAACCCCAGAGATAACATCTTCCCCAATAATGTCCCAATTGTGCTGGAAGAAATAGGAATTAAATCCATCAGGCCCAGGAGCTTTGTCTTTATCAATTTGAAAAGTGGCACATCTGATTTCAGCAGGAGTGACAGGCAGATCCAACCAGGTGGCTGCTTCCACAGTTAATTTCCTCTTAGGGATTACATTAGGGAAAATATTCCAGTAGTCTTCTTGATGGTATAAATTCTGATAGTAGAGTGGAGCCTCAATGCGCAGATTATCAATATCAGACATCCTATTCCCATCAGGCTTAATGAGATGATGCAGATTATTATAGCAATACCTGGCTTTCATTGTAGTATAAAAGAACTTGGAATTACGATCTCCCAGGGTAAGCCAATTTTGCCTACTCTGTTGCCTCAGGTCCTCCTCCTCAATTTCCAGTGCCTTACCAAGATCTTTAGTAGCCAAGACTTCCTGTCTCTGAAGTTCAGGGTCACTACTCAGCTTAATATCGGATTGGATCTCAAGAAGCCTGGAACGACAACTATTGACAGAGTTCCCTTTATTATATTCGGATGTCCATTGCTTTAAGTAGAATTTAAGAAATCTCAGCATATTATGGAGCCCTCTGAGGTTAATAGAAGAATAATGGGGTTGCTGGCCCCAGAAATTACCAACCCTTTCTTTAAAACCTGGAATGTTGACCCATGAGTTATAAAATTTAAAAGTTTTGGGTTTAGAGATGACCTTGGGAAGGATGTGTAGTAGCATAGCTTCATGGTCACTAGTTGCTGCTGGCAAATACTCATAGTAGGATTGAGCAATTTGATTAACCCAATTGGAGTTGCAAAGGATACGGTCAAGCCTGGCCGAAATACGCATACCACCAACCCGCTTATTACTCCAACTTAAACTGCTACCCGTACTCTTTAGTTCCATTAGAAGACAGGCACCAATACAAGAGTTAAAAGCATCCATGGCCACAACATCAACTAGCCGACCTCCAATCTTCTCATTAGCATTCCTGACACAGTTGAAATCCCCTCCAACCAACCATGGTAAATTTTTGAGTAAGGTGGAATCATTCTGAAGACTCTTCCAAAGGCCCTGCCTTGAGGTAGCAAGATTAAACCCATAAACCGCTGTAAGACCCATAACAAATCCTGCCACATTCTTGAATGTAGCCGATAAATGCTGATCAGATATATGAATTGGTGTCATGTTCCAAATATCAATGTTATAGTAGATTACAATCCGGCCACCCTTGTGTAGATCTCTATTATCAATGTACTTCCAGTCCTTGCCGAAACACTTGTTTATACGACTGGCATGGTTTGAATCCACCTTTGTTTCAAGCAAGCATACAATTGTTGGGCGCAATTTACGCACGGTCGACATCAGATCAGAACGTCTTACTGTATTATTAAGGCCTCTAGTATTCCAAAAGAAAACAGACATTAGAAAATTATTGGGGGTTGGGGCAAGCACCTGAGATATGTGCAACTCTGCTACTCCGACGGACAGGGGTTGGGTTCTGATTTCTCCCTTTGCTCAACTCCCGATGAAGCTTATCCCATTCTGGATTTGGAACTGTTGGATTATCTGGGCAAGTAGAGTTGTTCTGTACTGGAATACCCTCCTGGCTATGTGGCCCTTTTTGAGCAGCAGGCTTCATCAACCTATTACTTTGGAGAAAGTACAGGGATTGAGCAAGGCGAGTGACCCGTATCCATAGGTGTTTTGCATTCTTGTTAACACTTTCATTCCTACCAATGTTAGTAGTAGCAACTGCTGTGCTGCATTCACCCAGCTCATAACAATTGGAAGTGGCCGGCTGTACCTGAGGTGAGGGGTCTTTAGGGATATTCTTCTTTATTACACTCTGTTCCTTCAAATGCAATTCAATATTAGGTCCTGTAGCATTGCCCAAGGGGGGAGAGCCAACAATCTTCGTACCAGGGGCATCTACAGAAATTGGACTTGGCTGATTAGCAACATTCATCAAGCTATTGTCAATCAAGCTCCCAGGCACCCTATCCTCAGCCAAGCTTCCACTCACAATGTTCACCCCCAAGCTCCCAGGCGACCTGTGAACATTGTTTGCCCCAGAACAAGTGTTCCCAGACTCTGCGTTACAAAGCACAACATTCCCTGATTTTGGTAAATTCCCAGCTTCCAAGTTCATAGAGGCTAAATCTTCCTTGCCAGATACATTCCCAGTGTCTCCAAGCAGACACTGACCATCCAAGTGCCCGAAGCATGCGCAAGAGGCACATCTAGGGGGCTCCCCTTCATATTTAACATCAATATAAATTGTAGACAAATCATCAAGCTCAATAGGGACAGTCGTCTTTAGCTTACTCTTAGCGTTAACTTCAATTAGGCATCTGGCATAGGATATCCTATCCAGGTTTGAGGTTGCTTTATCAAGACATATTGGAGTGCCGATGACGCTCGCAATGCAATTTAGAATACCAAGTGTCCACATTGGAAGTGGAAGGTTATGGAACTGCACCCACACAGGCACCGCAGTCAGGATGTCCCTATTGTGCTGGGTAGTAGGCGACCAGTTCTGTAGAACAACAAGTCTCCCATCAAACAGCCAAGGCCCCCCATGAAGAATGGCATCCCGATCAACAGAATTTTCAAATTTGAAGTAGAAATACCCATTCTCCCGAGAGAAGATACGCAACCTCCCCTTGATATGCCAAAGCCTCTCTGTCCATGCCTTCATCTGCCCAAAATATGGAACATCCCCCAGCACATATCCAACCAAGGTATTCTGCCATCTTGCAGCCCCCTCCAAAATCATTGTTTCAGAAATCTTAGCTCGCTCAACACCATCCACAGAGACAGGAGGAACATAGCTCATGACCAATGAGTCATCATAAGTTCGTCTAGAAGCATAAATATCCGACCAAGAGCGTTTTCCTTCAGAAGGAATTACTCGATAGGGAATATTAGGTCGGATCGGAGCCTTAACAGAGCAACTCAGTACAGAAGGCTTACGCGTAGGGGGGCGCTCCAGTGATCTCACCGGATTACGCGTAGGGGGTCTACTCCGATGTCGATTGTCGGTGAAGGCAGGCGTTACACGATCCATAGGTTTACGGATCTGCGGCCCCCTACTCCGATGTCGCCTGTACAATACTGTACGCCAGCCATCAGCAGAGGATGTCGATGTAGGACCATCAAGAGCAGGTAAAACCCTATCCACCCCGGAGACGTCAGGCCCATGAGACGCCGTTGCTACAACTCCAATGGAGCCGCCAGACTGTGGAGAAGGAACCCTAGGCGCTCTGAAATCGCCAGAGCCGCCACTCATTTTTTTAAAATTTTTATTTCCAATTATATATATATATATATATATATATATATATATATATATATGAACAATGAGTACAAAATGATATCAATTCCAATACATCATGACACAGGCTCAAACAAAAATATACCAACTACCAAACATACATACAATTATAGTACAACATGAAGTAATCATCAATACAGCCATATAAATAACTACATCATCACACAACTACTCATATACTCTCAAACCCTAACAAAAAATAGTCCTAGGGTGAGATATCTCTGAGGAGCATCAATCATCAAGCTAAAAATTGGGGAAGCTCAGTAGCTCTCATCTGAATATGGAAGCCCTGAGTCTTCGTATCTGAAGTAGTAGCAACATCAGTAGCAGAAGTCTCGACTGATGGAGTGATGACCTGAGTCTCAGCAGGCTTAGCAGCTGCATCAGGCTCTGTAAATCGAGTGACGGCACCTGGAGGAGACTGGGTGACATCAGCTGAAGGATCCTGGGAATCAGCAGGAGGAGGCTGGGTATTAACACCAGAAGGAGCAGCAGTCTAGGTAGGCTCAGTAGGGTGCAACAAGGACTAAAGGGGAGCAGGCAAAGGTAGTCCCTGATGCACAAAAGAAGTGTTGAACATCTCAAGAAACATAATCACCTTCTTATCCAACTGGATAAAGGATCAATAAGAGATGGAAAAGATGAAGCTGAAGGAATGAAGGTATCAACTGGAGGTGCAGACGAGGAAGGGCCGGAAACAGACTGCCTCTTCTTGGCTATAGTCTGTAGAGCTGAAGAAGACTTCTGCTTTACAGCTCCATCCAAGAGATGGCCAAGAGGAATAGGCTCATAGGAGGCCAGATCAATCTGAAAGTATCGAAAGACATGTGTCAGGATGCAGATGTATGGGAGGTGTGATAGGGTATGAGTGATCTCAACATGATCCATCCTATCAAGGATGGCACCAGCCCAGTTCACCTCCATGCCATAAAAATGGCATACATGCACTTCATAATATCATAGGAAGGCTGATCATAAGATCTTGATTTGGGGAGGATATTGGATTTGACAACGTGGTGGACAACCCACCCACGTTTGGAAAACATGGACGTCTTCACCCCAGAGGTGAGAATAGGAGGGATGACAGAAAACTTGTCCTAGAGGATGGTCTGATCAAGCTCAGATACTTTGGATATGAGATGTCAGTTGGAAGAGACCCTGAGGATGGGATGCTAAGGATGGATCCTAAAAGATTGGGGTCAAGCTTGATGGACATCCCCTGAACCACGGTGTCATGAATCCCAGATTCGTTATACTCACTACGAATGCAGTAAGCATAAAAGAGCTTGACAAGCATGGGATATGGCTTGGGAGAATCAGCTTGAGAATAGCAAAAGAGATCGACCAATTTGGTTGTGGCCATGGGCTGGAAAAGATTTTCAGCTTGAAAAGCAGGATAGGAGATGAAACGCTCTTTCAATAATTTCACTTTAATAAGAGCATTATATTTCCCTAAGCACTTGTCATCACGACAAGTAGGGATAAAAGATGCAAAAGCCGTTAGAGGAGTGGTTTCAGGATTGGTTGGCTCGGCTTCAAGATTTGTGGGTTCGGCATGAGGTTTAGTATGAGGAGTTTCAGTTTGGGCATGGGGAGCTAGGGCAGGGGCTGAGCAGAAGAAACCACATCAGTCAGAGCTTGCTTGTGCCTACGCTTTAGAGGAATCTCCTCACTAGCCCAAGAAGCATCTCAATCGGATAAAGATAAAGAGGGAGAGGGTGGTTTGGCCTTCTTGGTGCGGGCTTTGGTAGAAGCAACCTTGGGGACCCTAACCCTAGGCTCTCTAGGCTTCTTTAGGGAAAGGGATTTGCCCTTAGAGATGCCATATTTGGGTGTCATTGAATGAAATGGAAAGGAAACGAATTCTAGGGCTAGGGCACGATTGAAATGTAATAAGTTGTAATCGATACCTAAAGGGAGAAGATGATGGACCCAAGGCTCGAGACAACCGACAGAAGGAAGATGATCGGTCGAAAATACTTGATTGATGGAAAGGATGATTGGAGGAGCTTTCGAGATGAAGAAGAAGACGTGGGAGTTTTCAAATTGGAGGAGCGATAAAAGACTGTGATTCGATCACATAAGTGAAGGGGCAAATGAATTTAGGCTGATGGATCAAATAGGAACGGTGAGATCAAGATTACAACCCGCTAAACAGCTTGGACAGCCAGCTGAGATCAAGGTTACGAACCGCCAAACAGCTTGGCGGTTTGTAATCTTTGGCGGTTCGAAATCTTGATCTAAGCCGGCTAAGCAGATGACCAGCGCCTGAAGAAGAAACCACAGCCACTTGTCGATAGACAAGCATATGAGAAATGACCGACAGGTTCCTGTGAGAAATGAAACGGAGGGATGATTTGGAGAAATATTTCTTGAAAGCTGCAGCAGGCACCAGATGACAAAATTTCAGTCGACTGGATGACAGCCAGGAGCCTGTAAAGTGTACATCAGTCGCCTATCTGGGAGATGCAAAAAAGTATAGAGTAATCTAGGGTTGGGCATATGCCTGAAGAAGAATTGGAAGGTGCATGTCCTGGTTCTAAAGGCAAAGGGTTGTATGCAAATGGGCAGGTGCCTGATGATGGGGAGACATGCGCATGTCATGGTTCTGAAATCCAGAAGTGAGGCAAAAAAAAGTTTTGAGTCCTCTTACCTTAGACATTTACTCTAAACACTCTAAACACATAAAATAGCAATCATAATAATATAAAGTAATACTCATATGAAGGTTATCAACATAATCATAAATTCATAAAATTCTCCAAGAAATATTATATAAAACATAAGGAGAAAATAGACACATTTGAAATGAGATATGAAAATGATCATATAAACTCAAAACATGATATATCATATGAAAATGAAGTTTTAGATTTCAGATTCACCCATAATCCCTAATTCTCCATGCAACCTCACAACTGAATCTTCTTTAAGAGGTTTTGTAAAGATGTCGGCGATTTGTTTTTGGGTTTCAATGTACTCTAGAATGATGTCTTTCTTAGCTACATGATCATTAATAAAATGGTGTCTCACATCTATGTGTTTGATACGGAAGAGATATACCGGATTTTTGGAGAGACAAATTGCACTTTGGTTATCAAACATGATAGTGCAAGTATCACAATTAATACCAGTCTTTAAGAGTGTATCTCTTCTAAAGAACTTGTGCACATGCAAGATCCACAGCAATATATTCCTCTTCGATCGTGGACAATGATACAGAATTTTGCTTCTTGGAAAACCAAGAGACAATAGAATTTTCCTAGAAAATGGCAAGTGCCACTAGTACTCCTCCTATCGGATTTGCATCCAGCAAAATCGGCATCACTATATAAGATTAACTCGTATATGCTAGATTTAGGATAAAGTAATCCACAATCTAGTTTTTGATTGAGATAACGAAATATTCGTTTAACAACAATCAAATGTGATTCCTTAGGTTGTGATTGATATCTAGCACATAAACAAACGAAAAACATGATACCGAGCGTACTTGCGGTTAAATAAAGTAAGCTACCTATCATACATCGATATAGACGAATGTCTACATCTTTCTCGTTTTCATCCTTGTGTAGATGTGTAGTTGTACTCATGGGAGTTCTTTTACTAGAAGACGATTCCATCCTGAATCACTTGATTAGCTCCTTAGTGTAATTGGATTGATGTATGAAGATGCCATCCTTCAATTGTCGAATTTGAATTCCTAGAAAATAATTGAGCTCACCGATGTGGCTAATCTCAAATTCATTCTTCATGGACTTAGAACATTCTTGGCAAAGATCATAGTTAGTAGATCCAAAAACAATATCATGTACAAAACTTGAATGAGAAGAATGTCATTTTCATAGTATTTAGTAAAAACTGTTGAATCAACTTCTCACTTTTTAAATCCCAAATCCGAAAGAAAGTTCTTAAGGCGATCATTGTAAGCTCTAAGAGCTTGTCTCAACCCATATAAAGCTTTCTTAAGTTTAAAAATATGGTTTGGAAATTTTTCATGAATAAAATCGAGAGGTTGTGAAACATAAACTTCTTCACTAATAAAACCATTTAAAATACACTTTTAACATCCATTTGAAATAAATTGAAATTTTTATGAGATGCAAACGATAATAACAATTTAATAGCTTCTAATCTAGCTACAGGAGCAAAAGATTCTTCGAAATCAATACCTTCTTCTTATCGATAACCTTGAAATGCTAACCTTTCTTTGTTCCTTATAACGACTTCGTTCTCGTCCGTCTTGTTCTTGAAAATCTACTTAGTCCCAATGACTTGATGTCCACTTGGTAGATGGACAAACTCCCAAACTTTATTCCTTTCGAATTGAATGTGTTCATATTCCATTGCCACGATCTAAGAGCTATCTTCACATGCTTCTTGGAAGTTCTTTGGCTCAATAGTGGAGACAAAGGAATAGTGAGAGAATTCACGAAACCTTGACCTTTTTCGGACACCCACTCCAATATCTCCAATAATTTGGTCATGTGGGTGGTCTCGAACGGTTGGATAAGCTTTGGGAACACCTGGATCACTAGGAACAATATCAACATCTTCATTAGCAATGTTAGTCTCAATAACATCATCAAGTTTAACATTATTGATATCTATAGATTAAAACACAACTGTTTTTGAATTCTAGGGCTGACTAGGACAAGATAAAGAGTGGCTAGGATTTGTTCTTAAAGAATGGAAGGTTGAGATGAGGTTTGAGAAAGTTTTGGGGGAATCAATTTGGTTGAAAAACTTAATATTTGATTCTAGTAATCACATGACTCAACAACAAAGAATTTGATTAGCAAACAAGGTAAAAGGTTAAGCATGTGCAGCTCTTTGTTACTATTGCATTAGTGTCTGTCAACGTCAATGCACGCCTTATAAGGCGACAAGTGGAGGTAGGCAGAAGATTCTGCAGAGCATGGAAGATGTTAGGTAATGTTTGGTATATGATTTGGATTTTCAACTTGATTTCATATACAAGTAACTGTTTTGAACACATAGCCCCTAAAAGCAATCAAATTCCATCTTGCTTTTAAAAAAATGTTAAAAAATCACATTTCTATATTTTCAACAGAATCGAATAAGAATAAGACAAAGTTAGTCCTGTATGCTTTGCAATCTGATTGCTGATTGATGTTCATTCATTTTGGTCCATTAATATTTCCTATCCTGAAAATGGTTCCTTAAACGGCAAATGTGTAGTAAGCAAAGGTGCCCGCGAAATTTTTTTACGCTAATTTGTTGTTTTGGGCCGAAGGAGCCCACGCTGAATTTGTTGTTCTGTACCGAAGGCGCTCGCACGTTGTTCCGTGCCGAAGGCACCCGTGCCAAATTTGTTGTTTCGCACCGAAGGCGCTCGTGCCGTATTTGTTGTTCCGCACTGAAGGTGCCCGTGTCGCTAAATATTTTTATGCTAATTTGTTGTTCTTTTAAATTTTGGCAGTGTAAATAATTTTTTGGGGCATAAAAATTTCGTAGGGGAAAATCTCAAATGAACCGTGCCTACGGGCACGGGTTATGCCTGCGTCGAATTTGTTGTTTCGTGCCGAAGGCGCCCGCGCCGAATTTGTTGTTTCACACCGAAGGTGCCCGCGCCGAATTTGTTGTTTTGCGTCGAAGGCCCCTGCACCGTATTTGTTGTTTCGCACCGAATGTGCTCGTGCCGCTAAATATTTTTACGCTAATTTGTCGTTCTTTTAAATTTTGGTTGTGGAAATAATTTTTTGGGGAACAACGATTTCGCGGGGGAAAATCTTAAATGAACCGTGTCCTCAGGCACGGCTTATGATCCGTCTATATATTAAAACACAACTGTTTTTTAATTCTAGGGCTGACTAGGACAGGCTGACTAGGACAAACAGGTTGATAGAAAGACGCTTGGATTTAATCTTGAGGAATGAATGGGTGAGATGACACTTTGTGGAAAGTTTTGGAGGGAAAAACATTGCCAGGAAAATGAAAGTTTCTTGGGAAATGAAACTTTATGGGGAATGAAATTTTCTTGGGAATAGCAGAGTGCACGCAATTAATTCATTTGGGAAATAATATTAACTTGCACATAATGCTGCAGATCGAATGCTGTTGCAGATCGAATGATCTCCCCCTCAACGTGGGGCCCACCATCTCTTTGACCCCTGGTGCAAAGATGAGAATAATTTTCCGCGCCGAAGGCGCCCGCGCCTAAATGTTTTTTACCTAATTTGGTGTCCTGCGCCGAAGGCGCCCGGGCCGATTTTTTAATGCTAATTTGTTCTTCCGTGTCGAAGGCGCCAGCGCCGAATTTGTTGTTCCGTGTCGAAGGCATCCGTGCCGCTAAATATTTTTACGCTAATTTGTTGTTCTGCGTAATTTTGGTTGTGAAAATAATTTTTTAGGGAACAAAGATTTTGTGGGGAAAAATATTAAATAAACCATGCCCATAGGCACGGGTTATGACTAGTAATCACATAAAACATCTAAACTATCGTCATCAACATGAGGCAAATTAAAATCTTCATTAAAAGAAACGTGAAGTGATTCCTCAACCGTTGAAGTGTTTTTGTTGTATATCCGGTAGGCTTTGCTACGTGTGGAATATCCAACAAAAATCGCTTCATCGGATCTTGGCTCAAATTTATGAAGATTACCAAACATGTTCTTAATAAAACATTTTGAACCAAAAACACGAAAAAAATTTACTTGAGGCGTTTTATCATAAAATAGTTCAAAACAAGTTTGGTTCGTACGAGGCCTCACTAGGATCCTATTGAGCACATAACATGCCGTGTGCACCACCTCCATCCAAAATTGAAGTCCAAGATGACTATCATGGAGCATTGTACGTGCACACTCAATAAGAGTCATATTCTTTCTCTCAACAAAACCATTTTGTTGTGGTGCGCGAGGAAAAGAAAAAATTGTGAGTTATACCGTGTTCAACACAAAACTTAGAGAAAAACTCATTCTCAAATTCCCCTATATGATCACTATGAATAGTGATAATGGTGGTTCCTAAGAGATTTTGAGTTTTCTTCACAAACTTAGTAAATTATTCAAAAGCTTCATTTTTATTAGATAGAAAATATACCCAAGTAAATCTAGAAAAATCATCAACTATGACTAATCCATAATGTGTATTTTCTAAAGATGCAATTTTAGTAGGCCCAAATAAATCTAAATGTAGAAGTTCTAGTGGCCTCTTAAAAGTAATGACATATTTAAGTTTAAATGACGATTTACGGATTTTGCCACGTTAACAAGAATCACAAAAGCTTTTCTTATTAAAAGATATTTTTGGAGCTTCTTTAACTAAATCATGTTTAGATAATTTATAAAGATGTTTAAAATGGACATGTCCAAAACGCGATGCCATAATAGTTGTTCATTTGTGTGTGCTACTAAGCAATAATCTATAGATTGTGGCATGCTTAAAATATAGATATCTTTATGGAGTGTATCGAAAAATAACACACTAGATTTATCATCAATAATACTACACATACTACCTCCAAAGTTAACCTTGTAACCTTTGTCACAAAGTTGACTTATGGAAATGAGGTTATGATTTAAGCCATCTACAAGAGATACATTTTCAACTAAAGATTAAGATGGATTATCGACTTTACCTACTTCAATGATGGTTCCCTTTTCATCACCTCCAAAGGTCACCGTTGCACCATTCTTGATGCGGATCTCTTAGGAAAGCAAAGAGGAATCTCACGTCATATGCTTGGAGCAACCACTATCGAGAATCCATCCTTTCTTCTTAGAGCTAATTTTGCTTCTCCTGTTCTTTTTCTTTTTTTGGTACCTACATATTATACCATAAGCTTATGGTACCCAAGATTGTTTGGTCTAAGGGGATTAGCCCTTTGGAAACCAAGTCTAAGTTGACTTTGGCTTCCCAACATAATCATCACAATTTATTACATTCTTAAAATAGGATTTCATATAAGAATTCCTATCATGTATGCTAGTGTCCTTAAGAACCCAAATAGTGTTTGTTTTGGGAGTCCTTTTCATAGTTGCATGCACATGCGTTGGTTTTCTATGTGGTGCATGATGATTATGAGCATGTGGTCAGCATATGAAAAAGGTGGAGGATATGCATGAGACATATAATAGTCAAGTGATAAATAAGGTGTATGCATATAGTGTGGTGCATAAGGATGAGCATACATATGAGGACGATGTGTATGAGCATATGTATGTGGAGGAGCATGTGCATGAGAAAATATCATGTATGGGTTTTCACGTGTTCGTGGGTGTGGTGCATACAAATCATTATATGTGTTCACATGTGAAGTAGGAGTGTTCCTACATGAGTGTGTGTTGGTGTACATGAAAGCATGTCCCTTCTTTTGATTTTCACCCTTGGTGGGTTTCTTTAGAAAAGAGTGAGTGTATGAAGTGATGATCTTCTTGGTAGGTTTGCTACCAAATGTGTTTTGGTCACCACTTGTGGATGCATCGGAGTATGGCCTCACAAATTCTATAGTGACACTACTATAATTGGTGCTAGTTTTTGATGCATTTGCCTCCGAATAACCAAGTCCAACACGATGTATGGCCTGAAATTGGTTTGAAAGCAAATCATTCAATTTTCCTTTCCCTTTGTTGAATCTTTCAACAATGGAGAAAATGAGCTCATATTTCTTCTCAAGAGAAGAAATAGTAGTGTCCAAGGTGGACACAAGTGTGGTGAGCTTGTGCACTTGGGTTTTGAGCGATTCATTCTCAATTGAACTTAAGGGTGGCAAAATAGACCCGACCCGACCCGACCCGAACCCGGCCTCTTGGGTCGGTATGGGTAGGGCCAATCCAGGTCGGGTCGAATTCGGGTCAACCCGACCGACTCGGATAAAAATCTGGGTCGGGTACGGGTTTGACCCCTCAACCCGGTTGATCCGAATTCGACCCGTATTTTACTCTTTTCGACCCGAACCCGACCTTTTTTGCAAAATAATCACTTTTTCACATCAAATCCAACCCGAACCCAACCCGAACCCGACCTTTTTTGCAAAATAATCACTTTTTCACATCGAACCCGACCCGTAAGACAAAACGGGTCGGGTACGGGTCACCCGGGTTACGGCCAGGTCGGGTTCAGGTATCCGAACCCTGACCTAAATTTAATTTGGGTCGGGTTCGGGTTTACCCTTATTCGGGTTGGGTCAAACCTGACCCGACCCGAACTCGACCCGACCCGACCTGTTTGCCACCCCTACTCAAACTTGTGTTTTGAGATTGAAGATTTTCAATCTCACGATCATTGCAATCCTCAATAGATACATGATCCAATTGAGATTCGAGGGATTCAACCTCATTTCTCAATGACCTATTTTAAATAAGTAAAGTAGATTTTCCCAGGGTTAATGTTTCAATACTGGTGTCATTATTGGTGATGGGTGACATGGATGACTCACTAGTGTTTATCTCCTTAGACTTAGTATATTTAAGCACAGATTTTGATACTTAGAAAATAATTCTTCATTAGCAATTCTAAGTTCATCCATAGTCACATCGGGTTCATCACTCTCACTAGAGCTCTCATCGGAGGGTGTATCCTCATGTGCCATGAAACACATGTGTGCAGTCTTACCCTTCTCATCATCGGATTCACTTGATGAATCTTTGCTCGAGACATCGAAAGTGCATACAAGTCCTTTCTTCTTGTTCTTCTTGTACTTGTCAGACTTATTGTATTTTGGTGCTTTCCACTTCTCCTTGTTCTTTAGCATTGGCAATCCTTCTTGATGTGCCCTGGTTTGTTGCACTTATAACAAAGAGTAGAAGAGTTAGTGGAATCAAATTTAGATTTGGATTGAAATTTACCTTTGTGGAAGAAGCGTTGGAACTTCTTCGCCATGAGCACCATGGATTCCAAATCCATCTCATCACCAGACTCATCACTTTCGGAGGATGAAGAAGTAGCTTTGAACTTTAAAGCTTTCTTATTTGCCTCTATAGGTTTCATCATTCCCCTTATCTTCAATCGGTTCTCCCTTCTCACTTCATACGACATGAGTGTACCGATGAGGTTCACCTGTAATGACTGGTTTTCATGTATCTAGATTATTTATATTATATTATATGTTTTGGTGGATTTTCTCCTTATATGTGGTTTTCGTCTCCGTAACTTTCATTTTCGATCGTTTCGTCGTGTTTTCTTAGCTTCTTCCTTAGAATCGTCGATTTTGGAGTAAGTCATTTGTGACGGGCTTCATATCGGTCATATCTTATTGTTAGATCAAGCCTAGGAGTCTTAGGAATTGATCCCGGAGCTTCGCGCTCCATTTCGGAACTTTTTGTGCACGTTAGCCAGTACAAGAAGGGGAACCGACCGACTAGATGACAATTTAGTCGGTCGGCAAACCTTCATGGACCGACTAGTTGGCTTTGTTAATTACTCAGGAGTTATTGTTTGGACTTAGTCGGTCTGCGTTGGTCAACCGACTGACTAGTTCCCAAACTAGTCGGTCAGTGGTTGCTCTTTGACCGACTAATCTGTGTCGAAACCCTAATTTCTGGGCAGCCGCCAGCACTCCCTATTTAAACCCCACCCACGATTTCTTTCATCCCTCTTTCATTCTCTTGAGCCTCCTTCTTCCCCAAACCACTCTCCAACATTTCCCCAAGCCATTCCTTCCTCCCTGTGAGTTTCCCTCTCCATTTTGGTCTACCACCATGCCCTAGGCCATCTCCAACCCCCAAAAATCCCCAAAACCCCATTTCTCCAGATTTTCCCCATCCATTCCAGATCTGAACCCTAGGTTCCCCGGAGCGTTTCTTCCGTTGTCGTGCTTGCTCGGCATCATTCTTCCACTTCCGATACGGTAATAAATCGACCTCTTAATGTTCTCTTAACCCATTTGTGTTTTTGTGAAACCCTAATGAAATGAATGTTGTTTTGATGATTGTTTCTCCATAACAACGACTTTCCCGTAGATTAGCGTCCGTGAGATGAACCTTCGTGATCGTCATCCTCGGTGCTAGGCAAGTGAAACTTGCCACTTAGGGTTTTAGGCCATGTCTTAGGCCATTTGCTTGTTGTAGACGTAAAAGAGACTAGGCGACGAAATGATACTCGC
Source organism: Scilla litardierei (assembly GCA_030789695.1). Classification (NCBI taxonomy): domain Eukaryota; kingdom Viridiplantae; phylum Streptophyta; class Magnoliopsida; order Asparagales; family Asparagaceae; genus Scilla; species Scilla litardierei. The sequence goes on along the minus strand of CM061140.1, from coordinate 55,150,200 downwards.
CTAGGTGCAATTTTAGGAACTAGCTTAACAACGAAGCTAGAACCGACATTTATCATGTTGCACATCTACCATGTCATGTTTAATTTCCATTAACGGTACGCAACTTTATTGTCATGTCATTGCATTCTTTAAGTGTTCCCGTGATTACGTAGCTCCGCTACACCTTGTGAAATGATTGAGGCTAGGTGCACCCCTATGCCAAATGAAATACGCTCATGGTTTGTGATCCAGGAAACGAGCTCTTGTGCGGGGCAACCCTGGCTCATTTACTGAGCTCGTGTATAGGGACCCTGGCTCGTTTACATGTGGGTTTTGGGGTAAGAGTTAAGCGGCCATTCAACTGGGAGTCTGCCCGAACAGCAACTGCAGTTGTAAGGCGTAAACTCTGGGTTCTGGGGTAGTGTTAAGCGGCCAATTAGTGTGAATGTAAAACCATTCAGCTGTAAGGCGTAAACATCTACAAACAACTTGAAACGTGACTAGTGAAAAGATTGAGATTGTTAGTAGCTTGGCTACTCTTGACTTGTCCTGATAATTGTTCTCTTGTACTTATTGTTTCACCATGTCTTGTGCACTTATACCATAACTGCCATGTCATGCATACCATAACTGTTAGGTTGTTAGTTTGCATTACTTTCAGTTTCCTTGCTCAAGTCTTTTAGACTTGCTGACATGTGCCCCTTTACTCTTTTGGGTGACACATGTTAGATCCTGAGCCTGAGTACATTGTTGAGGACGAGGTGTTTGCTGACGTCGAGCCCGAGCCTGTGTTTGGTGAGGAGTACGTGGACACTGGGGACCAGTCCTAGTGTCTTCGTTGAGCTTTCCTCTTTTGTTTTAGACTGCTGTAGTTGTCGGTGCGTGGCACCTATACTTTGTTATGTTGTCCTTGTTGGCCTTGTTCTGGGCCTTTAGACTCTTTCTTTTAGCCTGGTGGATTTTCTGGATGTTTAACTTAATTTTCATGTTGGACAAATTCTGAGAATTGAGATTTTATTTCTGTCTCTCCTTATGTTATTATTGTTGTTCCGTTTGTGGTTACAGGGACCTGCTTATGTTTTATTGACGCTTATCGGGTTTGGGGCTTCACAGCTCCACTCTCGTGCGGACCTTTTCACGTCTCGCCTCCATTTTAGGGAAGGGGGGTGTGACAGGTTTTGTTGGTGGCCCATGCAGGTCTCTTCTGTAACTGCGATTATCGGAATGACGATAATAATATTAGAATGTCCAATAAGCTAAGTTCGACATCCGAGTCATAAGCTATGAGTCTAATCTGCTTCGTTTTCTGTGTCATTAGATGGCAGGAAGGCGATTCACCCGTGGTGGAGGTAGTGGTGCGCCCCCTCATGATGAGGAGCCTGAGCGGGAGCCCACCAATGGAGAGATGATGCGGATGATGCTTCAGATGATGCAGGTGCAGCAGGGCGTGCTTCTGCAAGTCCAGAATGCTCCAGTTGTTCAAGCTGGTCGGGCAATCCAGGATGCCCCTCGCTCCGAGCCGGGAGCAAAGCAATTTCGGGAGCTGGGTCCCGCATATTTTGATGGGTCTGAGGGTCCTCTGGCTGCCGATGAGTGGGTTCGGAACATTGAGGATAATTTGAAGATGGCCAAGATCACCCTGGCTGGATGGGTTGATTTGGCGAAGAGGCAACTCAAGGATAATGCTCGGAACTGGTGGGATGCGAAAGAGAAGATGCTGGTGGAGCTGATAGCTTGGGCTACCTTTAAGTCCAGGTTTGATGAGGAGTTCTTTTCGAAGGCTGCTAGGAAGGAGATGCTGCAACGCTTTATTGATCTGAAGCAAGGGAGCTTGACGGTGGACCTGTACCACCAAGAGTTCACTAGGCTGAGTCGGTTCGCACCAAAGATGGTGCAGGATGCTGATGAGAGGGCTCAGAGGTTCCTGCATGGGCTTGCTTTGGAGCTTCAGAGTTTTGTGTTTTCCTCTAATCTGGATTCTTATCAGAAGGTTCTGGTCACTGCGAGGATGCAGGAGCTGAACCTGAGCCAGAGGAGAGGACATGTTTCGGGTGCTGGGAAGAGGCCTATGGAGCAGGCCAGAGCTGTGGTTAGGCCTGGTTTCAAGCCTAATCATCCGGTGCAGTTCAAGAGGCCAGGAGGGCCTATTCCGAAGACTTGCCATTTCTGCGGCAAGCCTGGCCACATCAAGGATCAGTGTAGGAAGTTTTTGGGCCAGTGTTTGGTTTGTGGTGATGCTTCTCATGTCGCGAATGATTGTCGGCATGCGAATCAGCTGCGGAGGGCACCTGTTGCAGCACAGCCGTTGCAGCAGAGAGCGTCTGTTCCTGCTGGACATGGAGCAGCTCTTGTTCCACAGAGGCAGGCTTTTCAGCAGGCTATTCCGCCGAGGATGCAGGCTTTTCTGATGACCGCTGTGGAGAGCGAGGCTGTGGATGAGGTTATCGCAGGTAATCCTCAATCTAGCCGTTACTTTCCTAGTTAGTTTTGATTGTTAGATTATGTTGTTTGCTTGAACATGATTGTTTGCTAGACTAGGGTTTGATTGTTAATTGCTTGTTAGGTGTGGTTTTGGTGTGCACATTTCCTGCACGAGTCCTCTTTGACTCTGGCACATCGATGTGCATTATTTCTCGGAGCTTCGTGGAGAAGCATTCCTTGTCGACGTCCCCTCTTCCCAAGAGTTGGAATATCGTTACAGGGAATGGCGTGGTCTCGGTGCATCTTGGTTGCAATTCTTGCCCGTTGGTGGTTTATGGACATGAGCTTTACGCTGATTTCATTGTCCACGACATCATCAACTATGATGCGGTCCTTGGGATGGATTGGCTTGAGAGCTTCTATGCTACGATCGACTGTCGGAGGAAGAAGGTGGTGTTCGAGATTCCTGGGCATCCAGTATTTGAGTTCAGCAGAGGTAGCAGCTCGCTTGGTCCTGTCAGGTTTCGGGCCAGGCCGGTGGAGTTTGTAGCTATGCAGATAGAGCTGGAGAGGCCAGCAGTTGTGCGGGACTTTGATGACGTCTTCCCCGAGGAGATGTCTTGTTTGCCACCTGATCGAGCTCTAGAATTTTCTTTTGATCTTGTTCCGGGAGCACAGCCGATTTCAAAGGCGCCGTATCGTATGGCACCCGCTGAGTTGGAGGAATTGCGGAAGCAGCCGGATGAGCTTTTACAGAAGGGTTATATCAATACTAGTGTGTCTCCATGGGGAGCACTGGTGCTGCTGGTGAAGAAGAAGGATGGTTCGCGTCGCATGTGCGTGGACTATCGGGAGCTGAATGCGGTGACCATCAAGAATAAATACCCGTTGCCTCGCATTGATGATATTTTTGATCAGCTTGGAGGTTCGAGGGTGTTTTCTAAGTTGGATCTGAGGAGTGGTTACCATCAGTTGAAGGTGAAGAAGGGAGATGTTCCGAAGACAGCGTTCAAGACGAAGTATGGACACTACGAGTTTATGGTCATGCCTTTCGGTGTAACCAATGTGCCCGCAGTTTTCATGAATCAGATGAACCTTATTTTCTACGACTTTTTGGATAAGTTTGTCGTTATCTTTATTGACGACATTTTGATCTATTCGAAGTCGGAGGAGGAGCATGCATCGCACTTGAGGACAGTATTGGAGATTTTGAGGAAGCATCGGTTGTATGCTAAGTTTTCGAAGTGCGAGTTTTGGTTCGACAGAGTTGCTTTTCTTGGGCATGTGGTGACTGGAGATGGTATTTCAGTGGATCCCAAGAAGATCAGGGCCATCAGAGAGTGGCTTGTTCCGTAGTCAGCGTCTGAGATTCGGAGTTTCCTTGGGCTTGCTGGTTACTATCAGCGCTTCATTAAGGACTTTTCCCGTATTACTGAGCCGATGACCAGATTGACGCGGAAGGATGTATCTTTTGTTTGGTCGGGTGATTGTGAGAATGCTTTTGGTGTTCTGAGGGAGAGATTGTCGACTGCCCATATTCTTGTTGTGCCTGATCGCAGCAGTGGATTTGAGATCTTTTGCGATGCTTCTGGCAAGGGTCTCGGTTGTGTGTTTCATCAGCACGGGCATGTTGTGGCGTATGCATCTCGTCAGCTCAAGGTACATGATAAGAATTACCCGACGCATGATTTGGAGTTGGCTGCCGTTGTGTTTGCTCTTAATATTTGGAGGCACTTCTTGCTGAGTGAGAAAGTAAAGATTTTCACCGATCACAAAAGCTTGAAGTACATTTTCACTCAGAAGGAGCTCAACATGCGACAGCGTCGATGGTTGGAGCTCATGGCCGATTATGAGATTGATTTGCAGTATCACCCTGGCAAGGTGAATGTGGTTCCTGATGCGCTGAGTAGGCTTCCAGCGGTGATGATTTTGACCTCGCAGTGGAGATTGTAGCAGGATTTTTGCGAGTCTGGTGTGGAGATTGTTCTTCCTTGGGAGGCTTCTTCGTTAATGTGTATGCAGATACAGTCGACGATCGTGGATCAGATCAAGGCTGGCCAGGCTGAGGATCTGAAGCTGGTGAAGATTCGGGAGCAGGTGGAAGCCGGTCTGCGGACTGAATTTTTGATTCATGAGGATGGCTCGCTGAGGTTTGGAGCTAGGTTGTGTGTGCCAGCTGGGGATATTAGATAGGAATTGATGGTGGAGGCACACAGTTCGCCGTATTCTGTGCATCTTGGTGGGACCAAGATGTACCAGGATCTTCGTCTGAACTATTGGTGGCATGGCATGAAGAGGAGTGTGGCTCGGAGTGTGGCCAAGTGCTTGGTTTGCCAGCAGGTAAAGGCGGAGCACCAGCGTACGGCAGGGTTGCTACAACCGCTACCGATTCCGGAGTGGAAATGGCAACACATCACTATGGATTTTGTGACTGGACTACCTCGGAGTCCGAAGCAGAATGACGCGATTTGGGTGATCGTAGATAGATTGACCAAATCCACGCACTTTATTCCATTCCGAGTGGGACAGTCCACTGAGGCGCTAGCGAGGAGATATATGGAGGTAAATTCTTTTACTCTCCATTTCTATTTCCTTCTTCCTAGTTTAGATAGTGATGTAACGTGAATCGTGCAGGAGGTCGTACGACTTCACGGAGTCCCTGTGAGTATCGTGTCGGACAGAGACACGAGGTTCACATCTCAGTTCTGGCAGAGTTTGCAGAAGAGTTTGGGTACGCGTCTGAGTTTCAGCACGGCGTACCATCCGCAGACGAATGGCCAGTCCGAGAGGACGATTCAGATCTTGGAGGACATGCTGAGGGCGTGCATATTGGATTTCAAGGGTTCGTGGGAGGACCATCTACATCTGGTGGAGTTTTCTTACAACAACAGCTTCCAGGCGAGTATTGGCATGGCGCCTTTCGCCGCTCTTTATGGGAGGAAATGTCGATCGCCATTGAGTTGGGATGACGTTGGTGATCGGGAGCTGTTGGGACCTGAGATGATTGTGGAGGCTGTGGATATTGTCAAGAACATTCGGGAGAGGTTGAGGATTGCTCAGGACCGTTTTAAGCATTGGGCGGATGCTAAACACCGTCCTTTGGAGTTTCAGCCGGGCGATCATGTGTTTCTGAGGATTTCCCCGAATTGTGGTGTGATTCGCTTTGGGAAGCGAGGGAAGTTGAGCCCGCGATACATTGGACCGTTTGACATTCTGGAGAGGGTTGGCGAGGTAGCCTACCGCTTAGCCTTGCCGCCATCTTTGGAAGGAGTTCACAATGTTTTCCATGTGTTGCAGCTTCGTCGATACATTAGCGACCCATCTCATGCTGTGGATTTCTCAGAGATTACCGTTCGCCCCGATATGACGTATGACCAGCAGCCAGTGCAAATTCTGGACAGGCGTCAGAAGTCACTTCGGAACAAGGTTGTCGATCTTGTGAGGGTGATGTGGCGACACGGCTCGCCTGGAGAGTCTACTTGGGAGAATGAGGATGAGATGCGAGAGCGCTACCCACTTTTGTTTCCGGACACGTGAGTGTTGGGAAATTCCGAGGACGGAATTTTTCTTAAGTTGGGGAGGATGTAACGACGGGTTTTCATGTATCTGGATTATTTATATTATATTATATGTTTTGGTGGATTTTCTCCTTATATGTGGTTTTCGTCTCCGTAACTTTCATTTTCGTTCGTTTCGTCGTGTTTTCTTAGCTTCTTCCTTAGAATCGTCAATTTTGGAGTAAGTCATTCGTGACGGGCTTCATATCGGTCATATCTTATTGTAAGATCAAGCCTAGGAGTCTTAGGAATCGATCCCGGAGCTTCACGCTCCATTTCGGAACTTTTTGTGCACGTTAGCCAGTACAAGAAGAGGAACTAACCGACTAGATGACGATTTAGTCGGTCGGCAAACCTTCATGGACCGACTAGTTGGCTTTGTTAATTACTCAGGAGTTACTGTTTGGACTTATTCGGTCTGCATTAGTCAACCGACCGACTAGTTCCCAAACTAGTCGGTCAGTGGTTGCTCTTTGACCGACTAATCTGTGTCGAAACCCTAATTTCTGGGCAGCCGCCAGCACTCCCTATTTAAACCCCACCCACGATTTCTTTCATCCCTCTTTCATTCTCTTGAGCCTCCTTCTTCCCCAAACCACTCTCCAACATTTCCCCAAGCCATTCCTTCCTCCCTTGGAGTTTCCCTCTCCATTTTGGTCTACCACCATGCCCTAGGCCATCTCCAACCCCCAAAAATCCCCAAAACCCCATTTCTCCAGATTTTCCCCATCCATTCCAGATCTGAACCCTAGGTTCCCCGGAGCGTTTCTTCCATTGTCGTGCTTGCTCGGCATCATTCTTCCGCTTCCGATACGGTAATAAATCGACCTCTTAATGTTCTCTTAACCCATTTGTGTTTTTGTGAAACCCTAATGAAATGAATGTTGTTTTGATGATTGTTTCTCCATAACAGTGACTTCCCCGTAGATTAGCGTCCGTGAGATGAACCTTCGTGATCGTCATCCTCGGTGCTAGGCAAGTGAAACTTGCCACTTAGGGTTTTAGGCCATGTCTTAGGCCATTTGCTTGTTGTAGGCGTAAAAGAGACTAGGCGTTGAAATGATACTCGCCTAGGCGCAATTTTAGGAACTAGCTTGACAACGAAGCTAGAACCGACATTTATCATGTTGCACATCTACCATGTCATGTTTAATTTCCATTAACGGTACACAACTTTATTGTCATGTCATTTCATTCTTTAAGTGTTCCCGTGATTGCGTAGCTCCGCTACACCTTGTGAAATGATTGAGGCTAGGTGCACCCCTATGCCAAATGAAATACGCTCCTGGTTTGTGATCCAGGAAACGATCTCTTGTGCGGGGCAACCCTGGCTCATTTACTGAGCTCGTGTACAGGGACCCTGGCTCGTTTACATGTGGGTTTTGGGGTAAGAGTTAAGCGGCCATTCAACTGGGAGTCTGCCCGATCAGCAACTGCAGTTGTAAGGCATAAACTCTGGGTTCTGGGGTAGTGTTAAGCAGCCAATCAGTGTGAATGTCAAACCGTTCAGCTGTAAGGCATAAACATCTACAAACAACTTGAAACGTGACTAGTGAAAAGATTGAGATTGTTAGTAGCTTGGCTACTCTTGACTTGTCCTAATAATTGTTCTCTTGTACTTATTGTTTCACCATGTCTTACTTGTGCACTTATACCATAACTGCCATGTCATGCATACCATAACTGTTAGGTTGTTAGTTTTCCTTACTTTCAGTTTCATTGCTCAAGTCTTTTAGACTTACTGACATGTGCCACTTTACTCTTTTGGGTGACACATGTTAGATCCTGAGCCTGAGTACATTGTTGAGGACGAGGTGTTTGTTGACGTCGAGCCCGAGCCTGTGTTTGGCGAGGAGTACGTGGACACTGTGGACCAGTCCTAGTGTCTTCGTTGAGCTTTCCTCTTTTGTTTTAGACTGCTGTAGTTGTCGGTGCGTGGCACCTATACTTTGTTATGTTGTCCTTATTGGCCTTGTTCTGGGCTTTTAGACTCTTTCTTTTAGCCTGGTGGCTTTTCTAGATGTTGAACTTAATTTTCATGTTGGACAAATTCTGAGAATTGAGATTTTATTTCTGTCTCTCCTTGTGTTATTATTGTTGTTCCGTTTGTGGTTACAAGGACCTGCTTATGTTTTATTGACGCTTATCGGGTTTGGGGCTTCACAGCTCCACTCTCGTGCAGACCTTTTCACGTCTCGCCTCCATTTTAGGGAAGCGGGGCATGACATCACCACAGTGTAGCTTTTCATGTCATTGACCTCTTCAATCTCTATTTTTCTTCTTTCCCATTTTGAGGTCATAGACATGATGATCTTTCTCACCTTCTCTTGTTGTGTGTATGTCTTTCCAAGAGCTTCAAGCTCGTTGGTGATGTCGGTGAAGCGAGCATACATCGAAGCAAAGTTCTCATCTTCCTACATTTGAAACATATCAAAGTTTTGCATGGCAACATATACCTTTCACAATTTTACCTTGTTGGTCCCTTCGTGGGTGAGGATGAGATGATTCCAAATTTGATGTGCACTCTTACATGTGCATATCTTATTGAACTCATCGGGCTCTAAAGCACAAAGAAGAGCATTCATTGCCTTGGCGTTGTTCACCTCTGTGGACTTCTCGGCGGTTGTCTATTTGTCGTAAGCCTCTTCTGTAGGCTCTACGTATTCCTTGTTGAGGATTCTCCATAGAAAAGCACTCCTAAGGAACGTCTCCATCAGTCACTTCCAATAGCCGAAACTCGTGCCATTGAAATGCGGAGGATGCACCATAGATTGGCCATCAAAGACGGAAGTAGGTGGAGGAACGGTGTTGTTGTTGTCAGATGCCATAGCTATAACCTTGTGCTCTGATACCAATTGTAAGGACTCTATGTTATGAAGAAAACACTAAAAGGGGAGTTGAATAGTGTTAATAAAATTAAATAGGAATTAACGCCTAATTAAAATCCTAACCAACAAAGATACAGAATTATAATGTAACAACAATAAGAACAAGTAGACACAAGATGTTTCAAGGGTTCAGATTACCCAAGTTAAATCCCGAATTGTTCTCGGTAATCCTACGTCCCTACCACCCGGGATACCATCCGAATACTCAAGCTAAAACCCTAGCGTGAGTTTTTCTTTCAACCACTTGTAGCAACCCTACAAGTGAAATCAATACACAAGTTTGATGACCTTGATTCCCACAACTTGGGATCAAGCAAGCACCCTTACAAACCGAGTGCAAAACCAATTTAACGAAAGTTATGAAATTGAAATTACACTTACAAACACCTATGCCTTAAAGTAGAAACTGAAGGAGCAAGAGTGTGAAGTGTGTTGATATCTTCCTAGAAGAGAGAGTAGCCCTTTCACTTGTCACTAACAAATACCTAGAAGATCTGAACTCTATTCTAGGTTGGAGAGCAAGAGAGAATAAGGGCTTTGAAAGATTGAGAGCTTGAGATGTTGAGCATGAGAGATAAATCAATGAATGCTTAAGGGTTCTAATAAGTTCTCAATAGAACACTAAATGGGGTATTAATAAGCTCTCTCAAAACCCCAAAACAATTACCCAAAACCCTCTCAAAATCTGTGTGGAACATTCCAACGGATTGAATTTACGGGCAGGATATGCGACTGATGAAGGAACGACAGTCGCCTGCTGCATTGTGTCAGAGGTAGGCGACGGTAGCTTACCACGTAGGACAGTCGACTGATGAATGTTGAACATGCGCCTGAAAACAAGCAGGCGCCTGGGTAACAAACTATAGGCGTCTGAGTGGCAAAGTTCAAAAGTTACCAAAATCAAGAATTCTGGGTAATCATGGACATGTGAATGATGTGGTATCCATAGGCGCCTCTGCCATGGGCAGGTGACTGAGAAACCAACGTTTAGCACATGTGTGCACAAGTGCGCAACTTGCCAAAATGAGAGTTTTTGGCAAGTGATGGACATGTGACTGTCGCGGTACAGACAGTCGCCTGTAAATCCAATATACAGTGCCTGAAAGCACAAGTAAGTAAGTTGACAAATATGGATAACTTAGGCAAGATGAAATAGGCGACTGACTAACAAGTCACGGGCACCTGCTACTAGACAGGTGCATGTACTTTGTACAGCAGTCCCTTATTAAATTTGAATAAACAAAACCCAAGTTATGTTATCAAAAGTGTGTGCATTTCAGGCGACTGAAGAACAAAACACAGGTGCCTGTCAAGAGACAGTCACCTGACTTTTGAGCATCAATCGGGTATCAGTCAAACAGAATGCACATCTAAGGGTTTTATGAATTGAAGTAATGGGAAATTGATTCTAATGGATTCCTAGGATATAATAAGTGATGTGTGAGTGCTCCAAGATAATTCTACTGCAAGGCTACATTCTAATGAGAAAGAAACTAGAAGAACAAAAGATTTACATTGTGTTGTAGCTTCTTGTCATTCTTTTGATTGAACTTGAAGTCTTGGAAGCTTCTATCTTTATCTTGATCACCCAATCATCTCTTTGAGCTTTAATTGATCTTTGATTGTCGCACATTGAGCTTGATTGTCATTCATTGCTATTAGATCTTCATGAATGGATTAGACAATGAATTAACTGCATGGAGGGGATTAGTTACAAGTATTTATGTTTGCTCATCATCAAAACGAAGTTGGGAGAAGTTAATACTCAACAAAGTTGTTCTATCTGCTCCTTGCGCTCATCGGTGAGTATTCTTCCTCCACTTGCCTCCTTATGGTCAGGCATTGACACAACCCAGCATATCTCCTCAATGTTCATACATTTATCCTGCATGAGATACGTTGTGTCAAAGAGAGATGGACAAATTTGATTATCCATAAAAGCTTTCCATAATGGGTCGTCGTAAATGATAAAAGAATTTAAAGCTAGTTGACGACCTTCTAAATCTAAAAGATTTGGAATTAAAAATTGAGCTTCAGAACTAAAGTGTATGGGTTCATGGGAACTTCCCTAAAAAGGATTAATATACTCGATTTGATACTCTGCCTCAGGGGAAGGTGGAAGTGGCTGCAGAAATGGATCTGGAGGGCAAAATAACTCAGGCTCAGTGTAAGTCATCACGTAGTCACCTTCGTCTACTTTACCCTCTCCATCAGAAATCATAAGTTTTGTAGGCCTCTCGGAACTCTGTGGTTCTTCCTGAAATTCTTTATAGATGATGGTTTGGTGCACATCCTGAGTTGGAGGAAATAATGGCTGCTGAAATGAAGCTGTGTGGATGTATGGCTCGGGCTCCATCTTAGTCTATAAGCTCTCTCCCTCGCACATATCTTCCCCATCATAACAGTAATAACATGTTGCAGTCCATCCAATGTACTTGTACACCTCAGGTGGGGTAGATGAATCTAAAGAAAGACATGGTTCAGACTCCTCAATATCATTGATTTTGCTCTCGCCATCATTTGTCTCCACCCCATTATCATCATCAAAATGGAAATGTATCATGTCATCCTCATAGTCCACACACACACACCATTACCCATCTCCTCACACTCATCCAAATGTCCTCGTTTAAACTCGTCCAATTGGTTCAGATGCTCCCTCTCACATAATTCCTCTTCGTGTCTTATAGGGTCGCATCGGTAATAACTCCAAGATAACTCCTCATGGTGTCCCTGGACCCGCTAAAATGTGTCATTGAAAGGGATGCCCTGGCCATCATCTTCATATCTAGGTGATTGATCTCCAGATGGCATAGTCTGCTCATGCATTGCAAGGTCCTGCAAGTACCACCATGCATCCTCAATCGTATATGCAAAGAATTCTCCATTACAACTCATCTATACGAAATCCTGCATAGGAGGTAGTAATCCTGTGTAGAAGATCTGCATGAGATGATCATCATGGAAGTTATGGGGTGGGCACACAGGAATTAAATCGTTGAACCTCTTTAAAGCCTGATGCATGCCTCCCTATTGGCTTGGATGAAGTTCTGTACATGTTGCTTCATAGCTTGTTTCCTCTGTACCTGCCTCAAGAAAGAAGGCATGAATCTCTTAAGTAAGTCAGCCTGAAATGATAACCAATTAGATAATGAGTCATGAGGCAAAGCATTAAACCAAGATATAGCATTATCTTATTAGGAATATGGGAAATATTTAAGACATAATCTTTCAATGCACTCATTCCCAGGAAACAAATGGTAGCAAACAAGTGTAAATATGGATTTTCCTCGTTCGTACCAAGGAAGACTAGTAGAATTCGGATCAAATCAGAAATAAAGTCTAAAAAGTATGCATTACCATCCCCACCCACCCACTCACCCACCCACCCACAGTTGTTTTTGTTTTTGATTTGTAAAAGTAAAGAAAACAAAAATAAGAAAATAAAAAGTCCTAAACTATAAGGTGGAAGGATCTCACCGAATATTCCTCTATACAAAATAAAATTGTGGATTACAAATACTGTTGTCCCCGGCAACGGCACTAAAAACTTGAATCGTCTATAAATATGCAAGCGCTACTCCCAAGTGTAGGAAATCGAACAAGTAATAATCCTGATGAGTCTAGGTATCGTATCCACAGGACAACTGACCTGTAAAACTACGAATTTCAGTTTATAAAGAGTACTAAAAGAATAAGAAACGACCACCTTTCGAAGGTGAACTAATGGTGTCGAGAGTTTAAAATCCTAAAACAAAATCCTAAGATAATTACGTTGAAATCGATACATTGGTACTAATATTGAGATATATGTCAGTTGTGATTTCATTTGGGTGTTTGCAATCAATGATTATTAATATCTTTTCTATAACTTAACCTTTCATCCGGCTAGGGCATGCGAACGTCGAAAAGTATGGCGATAAAGAGCCAAAAATAGTGCCAAAGAGTAATCACGTATATTATCGATTTCATGAGGAAAATATGCACAAGTACCCTCTTGGGTCATAATATGTCCGCTAGGATCGCATCACGAATAAGTCTTACTTAGATCATATTCAATTCAAGCATGCACACGTCTTCGAAGAACATACCCAAATAAAATCTACGTAGAAATCAATGAAATACATGATATAACATGCAATTTAGGGCGAAAAGATATTAAAATCAAAGATTACATAGCCCTAACAACATCACAACCAATGTTTAAGGGTATTACCATGCTTGGATAGAAAAGAACCCATATTCATAGACAAATACATGTTCAAATACTCAAAATTCATGCCAAATATGCCCAAAACAAGAGAAAAGATAAGAAAAATATCACCAACTTCCCCCAATTGGACCCGAGAACTCCTTCAACAATAGCTCTCTACCTCTGTCTCCAGGACCTCCAAAATTTACGGCCAAATACGTGAAGGAATCGTCAAAATACGCAAAGAATACTCCAAAACTCTAGCCAAATACGCCTATTTATACTATTTTCTTCTTAATGGGCCTAAGGGTCTCGTTCGGGTCAGAAAATGCTCCCCAACCAGCTTCACCTGCCGTTACAAACTTCCACCGTCGATCCAAGCCGGTATTGAATTTGGTGTCGACATGTGTCAAGGCGGGTCCTGACTTTGCTTGCTTACGCGCCCAGATCTGCTACCACGTCCGAGTCAACCTCGATTCATTTGGACCATCGGATCAATCGGGTGACGGCTCAGATTAGGTCACGTCACCCGATAGAAGAGAGCTCCGCTGCATCATCCTAAGTGCCATCTCGTCTGTTGGATCGATGATCCATCAGTCTCAGCTAAGCCATGTCGCCCGCATGCTGCGTCCGTTAGATACAGGCATGATTCGTTCTGCTGTTGCCACGTGGTAGCGTCTGGCGCTGAAATCGTATTTCTGCCGTATTTCTTCATATTTTCTTTATTTAAATGGTATTATGCATTCAAAAATTCATAGAAATTAGTACAAGTCTAAGAAAAATATGAATAAATAGCTGTTAGAATCGTGAGATTGAGATTTAAATATGAAAAATATTAAATGATAGAAATAGTCAATACAATAGTGTTTTATGCATATATCAAGATATTCTTCTAATAATTAGTAATACTCTTAATACGCTTGTATTAGAAGCCAAATACCAATCATTTATACACAAAATAGTATTAGTTGAGTGGTTAAATATGTAATATTCACCCTGAATCAACCATCAATAGGGCAAAGCCCGTGTCCACCCCTATCACCAAACATCAAGCCAAACATCAAAACCCAAATTCATGGCTAACCATAAATCAACACCACCAACCACCATGTGTCATTACATACCACCAAGCCAACCACCAAGCAACATCAAAACTAATTCCAAGTCATACCCAACACCTGTAACGGTCGCTTTCCGACCTTGTGTATTTCTGCGTGTACGTACATTTTTCGTACGCGTATTTTATTTGACTCTTTCTTGGATTCGGAATATGCGACATGATATGTCTTGTGACCATAAGGAAGAGTAGGTATTTGTAGGATTTTTAGTGAAGGTCATTTCACGGGTCATTCTCCCACAAATCGAGTTTGATTGCAGGGTCGTAGTAGCTTTAGACTTAGTCGCCGGATATTTTATTTTTTCTGTTCATTTTTCGTGGACCAAACGTACGATTGACCATCGTATCCCCGAGCCTCTCTTTGTAACGGTCGTCCTGATATTTTTTTTGTGATTTTCTGACACTCCTAGCCCACCCAAATCGCTAATCAAAACCCAAGCCCATTAAGCCCAAATCAATTTCAAAATTCTGTTGCTAATCAAATCTTGGGAAGATTTGTACGTATCATGAGATATTATTCAGCCATTACCCTCACCCAACATTTCCCTACTTCGTACACCCCCTCACTCACTCACTCACTCTCTCTCTCTCTCCTAGTCACCCCCTAATTATACCCCACTTAAAAACAATTTTAGCAACAATCTCTCTTCAAAACTCAACGTGGCCGAAACCTAGGTTGCTCACGCATTGAACCCATAGTCACCATTTTGCTTCTTCCTCCAAGCTCCGGCGATCACCACTTGACCCACTAGTCGCCGGCCATCCCTCCACCTCCTTCCCTCTCCTCTCTCCTCCCCATTTCTCTCTCTAAAGAGCCCTCAAACCGCATCAAACAGCAGCCCAGGCCAAACTGTGCTCCCTGTCGAAAATCTCCACGGCCGCCGACCGTCCGCGCCATCGCCGGCGACCACTACCCCCACTTAACTCCCCTTTGACCCCTCTACCCTCTGCAATTCCCCTTACCCTCTTCCCTCACCTCTAGTTCCTCGAAAACCCGTTGAAACAAGCCCTAGCGGCTGTTTTTGACAGATCTATGCGCTGATCTTCAACGCAGACGCATGGTCACCTCCGACCACTTCTGGCAACCACTCCACCACCGTTGGATTCCTCTTGAAGTCCTTTAGCTACTGAAATTTTCTTTTGACTCTTTTGAACGCTGGTTTTTCACTGAGACGCGTGACAACCACCGTCGCACGAATATTTCCTATTCGACTTCTCACGGCCACCTACCGTCGTTCGCTGACACCGTCGGCCACCCACCAGGCCAAGCGACTCCCACTGACCAACTTCAATCACCGACAGCCCCTTGGACCCTCAAAGTTCATGTGCATCACCGTACTCACGTGTTTTTACCTGACATCGCCGCCGTCGTGAAGATCCCTTGTGATACCCGCAACGGGAGGGAGATCTTTGCTTGCTCGCTGTTCATGCCACCACCTCGCTTTCTAGAGGTGTCTCTCTATGCTACCTGTGGCCGAGATGTTGCAGACGATGCTGATCCATCGCCGTTCAGACCCGACATCCGTTTTTTGAACGACGTCAAAAGGTTAGTCCTCTAACATATAGTAAGAACCCCCACCGTAGCAAAACGAAAACTTAAACCTAAAAATCGTCAAAAATAACTAAATTTCATTTCTGCACCTTCAAAACGTTGCAAATACTAGACATCGACGAAGGACTAAATTTCTGTGCACATAAGATAGATCGTCGATTAAGCGGAACTGAAACGAAAACGTGACTTTGACTGCTAGGATAGCCCCGTTGAGCCTAGAAATGAATACTAATAGGAATGATGAAAACGTGTCCTGACACCGCCATTGACCCCTTTCAGACGGACCCTCGCTGACGCACCACTTCGACGGGACGCTCCGGACAGACGACACACTCACCACCGCAGGCAAGTGTTTACACTTGTGTTCTTACAGCCATGTTTAGGCCTTACCCTTCTTAGGAAGTTAAAGAACATTTAAAGAGAACCGGACGTGAAATGATAGCATCCGGGACACCCCTTGACAGCTTAGACTTGACGACGAAGTCTAAGCGCAACAACAACAACTGACACCTTAGGGCTTTTCTGTGTGTGCGTGCATGTGGACCCCTTAGAACAACAACTGAACAACGGAACCTTCAAAACTGGTCATGTCTTGTCCTCTTAGTCCTTGTAGTATACCTTACGGGTGTCTCGACGTCTCACCAAGGGAGTGAGCGTCCCGGCAGACTGTGGGGAATCTTGGGGAGCCCACCGAAGGAGTGGGTGTTCCTTTTTCGTGTACACCTTGCGGGAAGTCTCGGTGTCTCACCAAGGGAGTGAGCACCCCGGCTGACCGTGGGGAGAGGCACTCACCAAGGGAGTGAGTGGTACTCATACAGTCCAGTCTTGTCTTGTCTTAAGCACTTGGGGTGGGGTTGGGTTAGCGGCCACCAGATAGGGAGTTTGGCCACTCTCTATGCTGCAGGCACGAGCTTTCTTTGGTGTCACACACACGTCTTGTCTTGGTTGTCTTGTCCCGTCTAGCTTACTCCCGTAGCCGGTAGCACATGCTACAGTTATTGTCTGTCCCATTTACTTTCCAGTACCGTTTTACTTTCCGTCATGTCATAACCCCTGCATGTTAATCAACCAGTAAAATGTTGCTCTTAAATCATATTACACTTGCAGTAGAGTCTAACTCTTTCTTGTAGACTTTACCTGACGTATAGTTCTTTTTCTCTTGGGTACTGTATGTCAGGTGTTGAGCCGGAGTATGTTGACGAGCTGTACTTACCCGAGTACGTGGAGCCAGAGGACGTCGACCCGGAGTACGTTCCTGAGGAGGACCAGAGCTATAGGTTCCTCACTGTGGCTGATTCAGAGATTTACTACTTATTAGTTGTGTGTGTAGCACCGTTTACTTTTCTGTCTTGGTTGGGAGCTTGCACCAGTAGTTTCTTTCAACTGTTTGTAGCCATGTTTGGCTTTTGTTAAGATCTCTGTACTTTCTGGATATCTGTTTGAATAAAATGAATGCATTTCTTTTTAGTATTTTTGTTGTTCCGTACTTTTCGACAGAGACCTGTTCCTTCGTCTTGGAGTACCACACAGACGCTTATTGGGTCTGAGCCTCACAGCTCCGGCCCAAGCGGGCCTTAGTCACGCTTCGCCTCCGTAGTTTTGGAAGCGGGGCGTGACATGTTTTAGTGGTGGCCCATGCAGGTCGACCCTTTCTGGGAGTTCAGAATGATAAAAGTATTAGCATTCATTTTTTATTATCCAGTTTTATGTGCGAGTCTAAATTGTGTCTTTCTTGTCAATAGGATGGCAGGACGACGCAACACCCGGTCCGGGAGCTTAGGCGATGGAGTTCCGAAAAACCAGGGCGGTAAGTTCCACCAGTTTCTAGTTGTGATGAGAGAGAGATGTTGGACGTGCAACATCACTTGGTTCAGCAGTCCACCGTGCTACCCAGGCTCCTCCAGCTGCACCACCACCGCCTCCGCCTGCCCCTCGAGCTGTTCCTGGTGTGAAGCAGTTCAATGAGTTTCAGCCGAAGACATTTTCTGGGAAGGAAGGACCCTTAGGTGCTGATGAGTGGATCCAGAGCACAGAGGAGAAGCTGGTAGCTACGAAGATCCCTGAGGATACCAGAGTTGAGATAGCGAAGATGCAGCTGGCTGAGAATGCTAGGAACTGGTGGCGAATTGAGGAGAGGCGTCTGCAGAAGCCAGTGGAGTGGAAGACCTTCAAGTCCATGTTCAGAGAGAAGTATTTCCCCAAGGCTGCTAAGAGGGAGCTTTTGAGCCGATTTATGGATCTGAAGCAAGGGAACATGACAGTTGATGAATACGAGGCAGAGTTGGAGATGCTCAGTCGTTTTGCCCCTCATATGTTGGAGAAGGAAGAGAACCGAGCTGATCAGTTTCGTCGGGGACTGCATCCAAAGATTCAGGCGTCCATGTCCTCGGCAGATTTTTCGACCATGGGAGCAGTGCTGAATGCTGCTAGGAATCATGAGATCATATCGCGTCTACCTGACCCTCCAGTTTGTGGAGGAAAGCGCCCTATGGAGCAGTATCGGCCACCTGCTAGGCCAGAAATGAGATCCAACCAGACGGTGCCTTTCAAGAGGCCTGGAGCACCGGGGTAGAGTCAGAGTAAGGGCACGTGCCACTTCTGTGGTAAGCCGAGGTATATCAAGAGCAATTGCAGGAAGATGATGGGTTTGTGTCTGGCGTGTGGAGATGCCTCACATGTTGCCAGAGACTGTCCGAGTCTTCTTCGTACAGCATATAGTGCACTGGTTCCGCTTCAGAGTAGAGCGCCTACCCCAGTTCAGAGAGGAGCTGATGTCTGTGGACCACCCTTGGCACCACAGAGGCAGATGTTTCGGCAGGCAAAGCAACCTCAGAGGCCGGCTTATACCATGACAGCCGTTGAGGCTGAAGACTTGGATGTAGTTATTTCAGGTATTTCTTCAGATCTGTCTTTTATTTCATAGTTTAGATCTTTTACTTAGCCTTGTTTGTTGCCTTGTTAGTTAGATTAGTTTTTGTTTGACCGTAGTTCCTTTATATCTTAGGCACCATTCTAGTGTCGTCTCACCCGGCCTTGGCCTTGTTTGACTCCAGTGCATCTATGTGCATCATATCCCGGAGGTTTGTAACAGGGCACTCTATTCCCACCCATACACTTTGAAAGTGTTGGGACATCACCACAGGGAACAGAGTGGTGACAGTGAATCTGGGTTGTCGATCGATCCCGTTGGTGGTCAGTGGACACGAGCTATTTGTGGATTTCATTGTCCATAATCTGCCGCATTTCGATGTCGTTCTTGGCATCGATTGGCTGGGAGATTTCCATGCCTCGATCGAATGTCACAGCAAGAAGGTGGTGTTCAGGATTCTAGGCCATCTGGAGTTTGCATTTCATAGCAGAGATGAGTCGTTTGGGCCCATCAGATTGCGGGCCAAGCCGGAGGTGCCGATTGTCATAGCTATGCAGATGGAGATCAACCGACTAGCAGTTGTCAGAGATTTCGATGACGTCTTTCCGGAGGATATTTCTGGTTTGCCACCCGACCGAGCTTTAGAGTTCGGTATAGATCTTTTGCCGGGAGTGCAACCTATATCGAAGGCGCCGTATCGGATGGCCCCAGCTGAGCTTGAAGAGCTACGGAAGCAATTGGATGAGTTGCTGCAGAAGGGTTTCATTCACCCTAGTGTGTCACCATGGGGTGCACCGGTTCTACTCGTAAAGAAGAAGGATGGGTCCCGCCGGATGTGCGTGGACTACCGAGGGCTGAATGCTGTGACGGTGAAGAATAAGTATCTGCTGTCGCGTATCGACGATATTTTCGACCAGCTTGGAGGTTCGAGAGTCTTCTCGAAATTAGATTTGAGGAGCGGATACTATCAGCTGAAGGTGAAGGATGAGGATATTCAGAAGACAGCCTTTCAGACGAGGTACAGACATTACGAGTTCGTGGTTATGCCCTTTGGCATAACCAACACTCCAGCAGTGTTCATGAATTTGATGAACCTAATTTTCTACGACTTCCTGGATAAGTTTGTAGTCATCTTTATTGACGACATTCTTATTTACTCGAAGTCTGGGGAGGAGCACATCTGTCATCTGAGGACAGTGCTGGAGACGCTGAGACATCATAAGCTATATGCCAAGTATAGTAAGTTTGATTTCTGGTTGGACAGATTCACATTCCTGGGACACGTAGTGTCTGGAGATGGCATATCTGTGGATCCGGAGAAGGTCAGAGTAGTTAGAGATTGGCCGACTCCGCAGTCAGCATCAGATATCAGGAGCTTCCTTGGTTTAGCTGGCTATTATCGTCGGTTCATCAAGGATTTCTCGAGGATTGTGGAGCCGATGACCAAGCTGACGAGAAAGGACGTGGAGTTCCTTTGGTCAGATGCTTGCGAGGAGGCCTTTAGCATCTTGAAGGCGAGGTTGACCACAG
Source organism: Scilla litardierei (assembly GCA_030789695.1). Classification (NCBI taxonomy): domain Eukaryota; kingdom Viridiplantae; phylum Streptophyta; class Magnoliopsida; order Asparagales; family Asparagaceae; genus Scilla; species Scilla litardierei. Next base: position 55,130,095 of record CM061140.1, on the reverse strand, counting down.
CACTGGTATTGGCTGTACCGGATCGGAGCAGAGGCTTTGAGGTATATTGTGATGCATCGGGGAAGGGCCATGGATGTGTTTTGCATCAGCATGGCCACGTGGTCACGTACGCTTCTCGTCAGTTGAGGACTCACGAGAAGAATTACCGACGCACAATCTGGAGTTGGCAGCGGTGATATTTGCACTGAAGATCTGGAGACACTTTTTGCTGAGTGAGAGCGTGAAGATCTTCACCGATCACAAAAGCTTGAAGTACATCTTTACACAGAAAGAGCTCAACATGCGTCAGAGACGATGGTTGGAGCTTATGGTAGACTACAAGATAGATCTGCAATATCACCCGGGGAAGGTGAATGTAGTGCCAGATGCTTTGAGTAGACTCCCCACCGCGATGATGCATACTGCCGACTGGAGGATACAGCAGGAGCTGAGAGAGATGGATATTGAGGTCGTCCTACCTGGTGTGGTTCATTCATTTATGAATTTACAGATTCAGTCCACGATCGTGGATCGTATCAAGGCAACACAGGTAGGAGATCCGAAGCTATAGAGGATCAGGAGGCAGGTTGAAGCTGGACTTCGGGCGGAGTTCGTGATTCATGAGGATGGTTCGCTGAGGTACGACAGTAGGCTCTGCGTACCTGTAGGTGATCTTCGAGAGGAGCTGTTGAGCGAGGCTCATAACTCGCCATATCCTATACATCCTGGAGGCATCAAGATGTATAAGGATCTCCTTCTGAATTATTGATGGATTGGCAAGAAGAGGAGTGTGTCACGGAGCATTGCCAAGTGTCTGGTATGCCAGCAGGTGAAGGCCAAGCACCATCGTATAGCTGGTTTGCTACAACTGCTTCCTATCCCGGAGTGAAGTGGCAACATATCATGACGGATTTCGTGACCGGTTTACCTCGCAGCCCGAAGCAGAACGACACAGTCTGGGTGATCATTGACCGATTGACCAAGTCTGTGCACTTCATCGCTTTTCGAGTGGGACAGTCTACGGAAGTCTTGGCGATGAAATATCTAGAGGTAAATTTTGCTTTACTTCTCTTTATAATTCCCCTTTGAATTAGTTTGTGACCTAGGCCATGTACATGCAGGAGATTGTATGCTTACATGGAGTCCCGGTGAGCATCGTGTCTGACAGAGACTCGAGGTTCACATCTTAGTTCTGGAGAAGTCTGCAGGAGAATTTCGGTACGAGTCTGAGCTTCAGCATGGCGTACCACCCGCAGACCGATGGCCAGTCCGAGAGGACTATTCAGATCCTGGAGGATATGTTACGAGCTTGTACGCTCGATCTAAAGGGTTCATGGGAGGACCATCTTCACTTGGTGGAGTTTTCATATAACAAAAGCTACCAGGCAAGCATTGGCATGGCGCTGTTTGTTGCTTTATACGGGAGAAAATGTCGATCGCCACTGAGCTCGGATGACATCGGAGATCGAGAGCTGTTGGGTCCAGAGATGATAGTGGAAGCTGTGGATGTTATGAGAGACATCAAGGAGAAGCTCAGGATTTCACATGATCGCTTCAAGCATTGGGCTGATGCCAAGACGAGACGTTTGGAGTTTCAGCCTGGAGATCACATCTTCCTGAAGATTTATCCGAACCGCAGAGTCATTCGATTCGGGAAGAAGGGAAAGCTGAGTCCGAGGTTTATTAGACTGTTTGATGTGCTGGAGCGTGTGGGAGCAGTGGCCTACGCCTTGCTCTGCCACTATCTTTGGAGGGAGTTCACGACGTATTCCACGTATCTCAGCTACGTCAGTACGTTAGTGATCCATCACACACTGTTGATTTCTCAGAGATCACGGTCCGTCTGGACCTGACATATGACCAGCAGCCCGTGTAGATTTTGGACCGTCGACAGAAGCATTTGAGGAATAAGGTAGTCGACCTGGTGAGAGTGATGTGGCATCATGGATCACCTGGAGAGTCCACTTGGGAGCGCGAAGAGGAGATAAGAGAGCGTTTCCCATTTTTGTTTTCTGATTAGTGATGTTGTTGATTCCAAGGACGGAATCATTCTTTTAGTGGGATAGAATGTAACGGTCTCTTTCCGACCTTATGTATTTATGCATGTACGCACATTTTTCGTATGCGTATTTTATTTGACTCTTTCTTGGATTCGGACTATGCGATATGATATATCGTTGTGGCCATAAGGAAGAGTAATTATTTGTGGGATTTTTAGTGAACGTCATTTCACAGGTCGTTCTCACACAAATCGAGTTTGATTGCAGGGTCGTTGTAGCTTTAGACTTAGTCACCGGATCTTTATTTTTTTCTGTTCATTTTTCGTGGACCAAACGCATGATTGACCACCGTATCCTCGAGCCTCTCTTCGTCACGGTCGTCCAGATATTTTTTCGTAATTTTCTGACACTCCTAGCCCACCCAAATCGTTAATCAAAACCCAAGCCTATTAAGCCTAAATCAATTTCAAAATGCTGTTGCTAATCAAATCTTGGGAAGATTTGTACGTATCATGAGATATTATTCAGCCACTACCCTCACCCAACATTTCCCTACTTTGTACACCCCCTCACACACTCTCTCTCCTCTAGTCACCCCCTAATTATACCCCACTTAAAAACAATTTTAGCAACAATCTCTCTTCAAAACTCAACCTGGCCGAAACCTAGGTTGCTCACGCATTGAACCCATAGCCGTCGTTTTGCTTCTTCCTCTGAGCTCCGGCGATCACCACTTGACCCCCTAGCTATCGGTCATCCCTCCACCTCCTTCCCTCTCCTCTCTCCTCCCTATTTCTCTCTCTCTCTCTAAAGAGCCCTTAAACCGCATCAAACAGCAGCCCAGGCCGAACTGTACTCCTTGCCGGAAATCTCCACGGCTGTCGGCCGTCCGCCACCCCCGCCGGCGACCACCACCCCCACTCAACTCCCCTTTGACCCCTCTACCCTTTGCAATTCCCATTACCCTCTTCCCTCACCTCTAGCTACTCGAAAACCCGTTGAAACAAGCCCTAGGAGCTGTTTTTGACAGATCTGTGCGCTAATCTTCAACGCCGGCGCACGACCACTTCTGACCACTTCCGACAACCTCTCCACCATTGTTGGACTCCTCTTGAAGTCCTTTAGCTACTGCAATTTTCCTTTGACTCTTTTGATCGCTGGTTTTCCGCTGAGACGCGCAACAATAAACGTTGCATGAATTTGTCCTCTTCGACTTCTCACGACCACCCACCACCATGCGCTGACGCCGTCGGCCACCCACCCGACCGACCGACTTCCACTGACCTACTTCAATCACCGACAGCCCCCTTAGACCCAGGAGTTCACGTGCATCACCGTACTCATTCGTTTTTACCCGATGTCACCGCTGTCGTGAAGATCTGTTGCGCTACCCGCAACGGGAGGGAGATCGCCGCATGCTCGCTGTTCGTGCCACCACCTCGCTGTCTAGAGGTGTCTTGCTATGCTACCTGCGGCTGAGACATTGCAGACGACAGCCGATCCATCATCCTTCGGACCCGACATACGCTTTTTGAACGACGTCAAAAGGTTAGTCCTCTAACGCGTAGTAAGAACCCCCACCGTAGCAAAATGAAAAATTAAATCTAAAAATCGTCAAAAATAACTAAATTTCATTTCTGCACCTTTAAAACGTTGCAAATACTAGACAACGACGAAGGACTAAATTTCTGTGCACATAGGATAGATCGTCCATTAGGCGGAACTGAAACGGAAACGTGACTTTGACTGCTAGGATAGCCCCGTTGAACCTAGAAATGAACACTAATAGGAATGATGAAAACATGTCCTAACACCACCGTTGACCCCTTTCAGACAGACCCTCGCTGACGCACCACTTCGACGGGACGCTCCGGACAGACGACGCACTCGCCACCGCAGGCAAGTGTTTACACTTGTGTTCTTACGGCCATGTTTAGGCCTTACCCTTCTTAAAAAGTTAAAGAACATTTAAAGAGAACTGGACGTGAAATGATAGCATCCGGGACCCCCCTTGTCATCTTAGACTTGACGACGAAGTCTAAGCGCAACAACAATAACTGACACCTTAAGGCTTTTCTGTGCGTGCGTGCGTGTGGACCCACTAGAACAACAACTGGACAACGAAACCTTCAGAACTGGTCATGTCTTGTCCTCTTAGTCCTTGTAGTATACCTTACGGGTGTCTCGACATCTCACCAAGGGAGTGAGCGTCCCGTCAGACCGTGGGGAATCTTGGGGAGCCCACCGAGGGAGTGGGTGTTCCGTTTTCGTGTACACCTTGCGGGAAGTCTCGGCATCTCACCAAGGGAGTGAGCGCCCTGGCTGACCGTGGGGAGAGGCACTCTCCAAGGGAGTGAGCGATACTCATACAGTCCATTCTTGTCTTGTCTTAAGCACTTGGGGTGGGTTGGGTTAGCGGCCACCAGATAGGGAGTTTGGCCACTCTCTACGCTGCAGGCGCGATCTCTCTTTGGTGTCACACACACGTCTTGTCTTGGTTGTCCTGTTCCATCTAGCTTAGTCCCGTAGCCGGTAGCACACGCTACAGATACTGTCTGTCCTGTTTACTTTCCAGTACCGTTTTACTTTCTGTCATGTCATAAACCCTGTATGTTAATCAACCAGTAAAATGTTTCTCTTAAATCATATTACACATACAGTAGAGTCTAACTCTTTCTTGTAGACTTTACTTGACGTACAATACCTTTTCTCTTGGCTGCTGTACTTCAGGTGTTGAGCCAGAGTACGTTGACGAGCCGGACTTACCCGAGTACGTGGAGCCAGAGGACGTCGACCCGGAGTACGTTCTTGAGGAGGACCAAAGCTAGAGGTTCCTCACTGTGGCTAATTCAGAGATTTACTGCTTATTAGTTGGGTGCATAGCACCGTTTACTTTTCTGTCTAGTTGGGTACGTAGCACCATTTACTTTTTTGTTTGTAGCCATGTTTGGCTTTTGTTTAGACCCTCAGTACTTTCTGGATATCTGTTTGAATAAAATGAATGCATTTCTTTTTAGTATTTTTGTTGTTTCGTACTTTTCTGCAGGGACCTGTTCCTTCTTCTTGGAGTACCACACAGACGCTTATTGGGTCCGAGCCTCAGAGCTCCGGCCCAAGCAGGCCTTAGTCACTCTTCGCCTTCGTAGTTTTGGGAAGCGGGGCGTGACAACACCAGCCAACATAACAATAACTTCAAGACCAACTCCAGCAAGACAACCAGTATGCAACCTCACCAAGTGATAATTCCATCACCCACAATACGACACCATCACCCATATTAACACCAACATCAACGGCAATGCACTAACAACCAACCCAAGAACACCCTTGACCACACTATCATCAAGGGGCAAAGCCCACAACCAACACTTCTGTTAACACCATGCATGACACCAATGCCTACGGCCAAACATCAAGCCAAACATCAAAACTCAAATTCATGGCTAACCATAAATCAACAGCACCAACCACCATGTGTCAACACATATACCAAGTCAACCACCAAGCAACATCAAAACTAATTCAAGTCATACCCAACACTAGGCAACATAACAGTAACTTCAAGACCAACTCCAGCAAGACAACCAGCCTGCAACCTCACCAAGTGATAATTCCATCACCTACAGTACGACACCATCACCCTTATTTACACTAACATCAACGGCAATGTCCAACCAACCAACCCAAGAACACCCATGACCACACTATCATCAAAGGGCAAAGTCCACAACCAACACTTCCATTAACACCATGCATAACACCAATGCCTATGGCCAACACCATGTCACTCTAACATCTATTCCACGGTCTTCACCAAGCTACATCACACCAACTTAAGGCATCACACCAACATCACCCATCAATATGCCAACCACCAAACGACAATGCCCACACCCGTGGCCAACACCAACTTCTCCCACACCAAGCCGCAAACTCCACCAAGACCATCACCCACATCATCACCATAAACAACACAAGAACACCCATGGCCTTTACCATCATCAAGGGGCAAACCCATGGCCAACACTTCCATCAACACTATGCATGACACCCAACAACATGAATACTAACTACAATCCCCAAACACTAGCATCTAACAAGTCCAATCATTAAGAAAACATCATTATCACTAAGCTAACACGAACTATTTATACATCATTCTAATTGACATGATCAAGTTTAGCACCCTAAATTAAATCCATACTCTAGAATTAAAGTGAGTTATGCAATCCCCCAGGAAATCGTCGAGATCATCAAAGGAGTCGATCATAGAGGAGGATCTCGAGATGAGCCCACAACTAAAGGGAGAGGGGCTCAGCTCTGGCGTCAAAAAGGGACATGCTGTCAGGCTATGCTTGGCATCTGCATTGGCTGAACTGGGGCTGGTGCAGCAGCTATCTATGCCTGAGACAAGAAAAGGGAATGCCGGCTGGGCTGTAGCTCTACCAGCCTTGCTGTGCCCGTGGGAAGGGAGGGGAAAGGGCCATCGGGCAGGGCTGCTGTGGGCAATACCTGAGGTGGAAGGCATGGGAAGGGGCGATGTTGCAGGCTACTGCTCGTGAGCGAGAGGAAGCAGGGGGGACAGCTGCTGATGGTTGTGGGGGAACTGGGCTATGGCTTGCTTGTTACCGAGAGGAAGCAGGGGGTCATGGGTTATTGGCTAAGAAGATGGCTTGGGTTGTTGCCTACGACCAAGTCAAGGGGAAGAGGGGGAGGTCGGTGCTTGCCTCTAGATAATGCTACTCCAAAGCACATGAGGTCAAATAAGTAATATAAGTCCAGTGAGTCCGGAGTTGAATCCATGGGGAGAACCTATTGAATTATCACAACTTAGATCAAATTGAACCACAAATCAGTAAGGCAATCAACACTTTCACAAAGAGAATCGATGTTTAGAAAGTTATGTGAATGATTAAGATTAATTAGGATTTACTAGGAGTAAAGGAATATTGGAGAGTGCAATAAGAAGGATGTCTGTATGACATGGTTTCATTATGGTTTATATCTAGCAATGATATTAGTTTCAAGAATATAACTCAATGATAACATTTTTGGGATTAAATCATCGGATGATGCCTTATTAGGGCGTAAGCACTATTTTAATTAAAATAGATACTCAAAATATTAATTTATTAATAATAGAGGTGATACATCCTTTTGGGATGATCAATCTCTTAAATATGATCTTTTGGAACATTAAAAGAGAAGATTAAAGAAATAAATCATCCAAGTGATCATCAATAACAGATTCAATGCGAAAGAAACCAATTCAAAGTATATATCTAACCCTAATTATGATACACCATGCATCATAAAGAATTTAGCAACGAATGTTGAAGAAAACAATGATCTTCATTAGAGAAAATACTTGTTCAATCAAAATACAATGGAAAAATTAAAGAATAAAGAAAGTTTATGATTTTGTCACCAAACATACTCTTTTCCTTAGCCTCTAATCTCTTTATCCAATAGCCTTCATTTTCTCTTTAACTCTAAAACCATTCAATCCTAATTATCTCTCAAAAACTCAAGTCAAAAGTCTATTTATAACCCTCAGAAACTGAATTAGGTTGGCTAATTGATAGGCTGTCTGCGACAGCTACATGGTTATGCCAATAGCTGGCACAACGGTGCCAACTCATGCAGGAAATTTGCATTATTCTCTGTCTTACTTGCACAGCCTTACCAAAGTCTCGCACGGCCGTGCTGAGTTCCACATGGTCGTGCTGCCTCTTGAAGGAAGTTGCCATATTCTCTATTAATCTTGCATGGCCGTGCGAAATTCTGCCTGGTCATGTCGGCTCCTTTTTACCTCCTTCCTTGTTTTCTTGAGTGGTCTTGTCTTTCAAATTGATGTATAAAGTGGTGCTGAGCTCCAAAAAGTCTGGAAATATGTCCATTGGATTCAGCAAACCACCATATTTAATTGAAAAGACAAGAATAACTCATAAAATGTATTATTTGCATAAATAAACAGATTGCTCTAATATTAGATGATATCATTGAAACACACATATTAAAGCTAAGATAATCTCATTATATGCACAAAAGGGCATATTACTAGGGGATAAATATACAATATTTCTATTGAATCACACATACCCCCCAACTAGATCTTTGCTAGCCCTTAGCAAAATAAGTGAGTCAACCCCATAAATATATTAAACACATCATATTCTATTCATTTATTATAGAATGAATCAAGAGTATTCCTTCTTTTAAAAAAATCCAACGATAAACATAGGTTGTTATGAAGGAGTACACTGCTCATGATGTTTTGTCAATCCACACATATTTAGAATGATACAAACTTATGCCGTGCAATTGTCTATGTAAATAAGCAATCAATTATCGTAGGTTGCTAAATCTTTCAAGATTTTGGTCAACACAATACATAAATTATCACAGGCTCATGATTTTTTTGAATCTACTAACCACATGCTTAATTCTTATTCATATAGTTTTTTCTTCTTTCTATCTCTCCTTTTTTGGGCTTAAAGATTCTTTTAATAAATTTCAAGTCAATAACTTCCAAACCGGATTGTCATGTTGTACTAGGCCAAAAAGGACCCCTCGAACTTAACAGCTCGAATCTTTTTAAGTTCGTTTATTTTTATCGTGCACTCATATATGTTAGAGTTAATTCAGACTTGAAGTGTGTTCGGCTGTTCAATAAGTGTGTTCAGCCAGCTTCATAAGTATGTACAAGTTGTTCAAGTTGTGAACAAGTGTGTACAGCCTTAAAGTTAAGTATGTTCAAGTTGTGAACAAGTGTGATCAGCCTTAAAGCTAAGTATGTTCAGCTGCGGAAGAAAAGGAGATCAGTTGTATGCAAAGTAATTCTGTTCTTTGATAAAGCAAGTCCCTTGAGATTTGGGTATTTTGTCTAGTGTAGTAAATGCTTGTACTAATTGAAGTAAGCTCCGGACAGAGCATAATTGTTTGTATGGGAAGTATAAGTTGTACCAGTTAAAGAATGATGTATATGTAATTAAAAAGGGGAAAACAAAAAAAGAAGAGAGAGAGAGAGATCTCTAAGAGCAAGATCAGTAAAAAAATATCAAGAAGAAGAATGAGAAAAAAGGTCTTCAGCTTTGCCTCAAATTTGTATGAAAAATTCCTGGAAAAATCGTTCTTCCTCATTCTCTTAAATTTGTATACACAGTTTTGTGTACACACTTGTAGTGTATTGTGTACACACTAAAGTGCTTGTCTGTATACAAATATAGTGTAATTGGAACACAGTTATTCCAGTTTTCTGCACACTATTGTTTACACAGATCCTTCTTTGTTTTCTTCTCCCCTCAAAAGATCATGTCTTTGGCTACTAAGCTTTGCCTCAGCATCCAATACAGTGGTATCAAAACTACTCAGGTTGATAGTAAGCCATGGATTCTGATCAATCCTCTCTTTCTCATCTTCCAATCTTAAGTAAGAATGAGAATAAGATCAACTTCCAATATTGGAGCATCAAGCTGAAAACTTTCTTCAGTTCCAAAGATGTGTGGGAGCAGGTAGAAGATGGTGTTGCTGATTTGGCAGATAGAGCCACAACAACTCAAAAGAATGCTCATAAAGAGAAGATCAAGAAGGATGCTAAATCTATCTACTGGATTCAGCAAGGTGTAGATGAGACTATCTTTTCCAAAATCATGAATGCTTCAAGATCTAAAGAAGCTTGGGATATTTTGAAGTAGGATTTCCTTGGATCTACACAGGTAATCACTGTAAAGATTCAAACTTTGAGAATAAAATTCGAAAATATGAAAATGAAGCCATTCAAATATATACAAGAATTCTTTTCAAGGATCACAGCTACTGTTAACCAAATGAGGTCATTGGGTGAAGATCTTGCTGAGCAAAAGGTCGTTGAGAATGTTTTGAGAAGCTTGACACCAAAATTTGATTATGTAGTAACAGCAATTGAGGAATCAAAAGACCTCTCTGTTTATACAACAAGAAAGTTACTTGGCTCACTTTCTTCTCATGAGGATAGACTCAACAGAGGCAAGGATGCTGAAGGAATAAACCAAGCATTTCATTCAAAAGTGACAATAAATTCACCAGTTAACAATGACAGACCTTTTGGTGGTCATGCAAGATACCATTGCTCAAATACTTCAGAGGAGGAAGAGGAAGAAGTAATTGGCGAGGTGGAAGAACTGGTAGACAGCAAATGTATCGGCCTAGATTAGAAGTTCAGAACAAATATAAGCCCAAAGAACCCATGATGAAAGGGTGCTCTCATTGTGGAAGATCTGGCCAAAAATTTGAAAACTATTGGTATAAAAAAAGTACAGCTCCAAAGTGCTGAAAATGTCAAAAGTATGGACATTATGAGAAGGATTGCAAAGAAAACAGAGGAAAGGAGCAAGCTAGCAGAGGAAACAATGGAAAGGGGCAAGTCAACTATGTGGAAGAAGAAGCTCGTGAAGTTGACAACTTGTTCATGTCAAAATTTGATGATATTCTAGTCAACAACTCCCTCACTTGGTATCTTGATAGTGGTTACATCAATCACATGACAAGTAAGCAAGATTTATTCATCAATTTTGAACCTATTAATGCAAGAGATGTAGGACTTAGAAATAATAAGAAAGCTAGTGTAGAAGGAATTGGTGATATTGTCGTGCTTAATAATGAAGGGATGAAATCAATAAAAGATGTGTTATATGTGCCTGATCTAATACATAATTTGATAAGTGTTGGTGGTCAATTCGTGAAGAATGGCCTTTGTGCTACGTTTGATGAAGATCAATGCAGGATATATGTTAAGAAGAAGAGGAAAGTTGTTTCTGTGAGTAAAATGACAAATAACACGATGTTTCCTGTTATGTTTGATGCTCCTAAGCATACCAACTTTCTAAGTACCATAATTGAAGATGACTTAGAACTTTGGCATAAAAGATTTAGCCATTTTAATGTGGCTGGCTTAGTTGAATTATCTGAAAAGAAGTTAGTGTATGGTTTGCTATCACTAAAGCAAGTTAAAGGAAAGCATGCATGTGATGCTTGTATCTTAGGCAAGCAATAGAAGAAGAAAGCCCATTCACATTCAAATTGGAGAGCTTCAAGACCATTGGAATTAGTTCATACTGACCTGTGTGGCCCAACGTCTGTTAATTCCCTTGGTGGATCAAAATACTTCATGATAGTATTGGACGATTTCAGTAGATAATGCTGGATTTATTTCCTTACAGAAAAGTCTCAAGCCTTGAGTTTCTTCAAGAAGTTTAAATATGAGCTGAAGAGAAGTTGGCATGCAAAACTGGCACTCTCAGATCAGATAGAGGTGGAGAATTCTACAACAGAGAGTTTAACGCTTTCTGTGAAGAAACTGGCATAAGGAGACAATTGACAGCCAGTTACACACCTCATCAAAATGGTGTTGCTGAAAGGAAGAACAAAGTGATTATGGAGTTAGCAAGGAGTGCTATGAAGGATAAGAAGATGCCTCTTGAGCCTTGGGCAGAAGCATGTGAAACATCTATATTTGTCATTAACAGAAATCCCACTTCAGCTTTGAAGAATAAGACTCCTTATGAAGAAATTAATGGAGACAAGCCCAAAGTTACTAACATTAAGTTGTTTAGTTGCAAAGCATATGTGTTGAAGCCTGCCAATGCAAGAGGAAAGCTTGATGATAAAAGTAGGAAGGGAATATTTATATGCTATAGTATTGAATCCAAAGCCTATAAAATTTATGATCCAAATACAAGAAGTGTGATTACTAGCAAAGATTTGGAGTTCGTTGAAACTGAAGCATGGGAATGGAATGGAAAGGAACCAACTGTGGCAGACTACAACAGGTTGGAAGTGGCATTGTCTGAAGCAGATCAGCCAGATATGAAGCATAGCTCAAGTACCACAAATCACAATTCACATGCAACAATCATAGTCCAGATGCTACAACTAGTAGTTCACATACTAGTAGTTCCAGCAGCAGTTCCTCAAATTCTTCAAGTGAAAATCAGAATGTGAGAACAAGATTATTGCGACATATCTATAATGAGACTTATGAATTATTTGCTTGTTTTACTACAGAACCTGTAGATTTTACTGAAGCTTGTGCTAAAGATGAATGGAGGATAGCTATGCAAGAGGAGATCAATGCCATTGAGAAGAACAAAACATGCCACTTTTATGAGCTACCACAAGGAAAGATGGTAGTGGATGTTAAGTGGTTGTATAAGATTAAATACAACACTGATGGCTTTATAAACAACCTAAAAGCAAGGCTTGTGGCTACATGATTCACTCAAGTCTATGGAGAAGATTATGAAGATACTTTTGCCCCAGTTGTCAGATATGAAACTATAAGAACCTTACTTGCAGTTTCAGCTTTTAAAGGATGGGAAGTTAGACAGCTGGATATGAAATCAGTATTTCTAAATGGTGCATTACATGAAGAAATTTATGTGAAATAGCCTCCAGGATTTGTTAAAGAAAATCAAAGCTCAAAAGTTTAAACTTCACAAGACCCTGTATGGATTGAAGCAAGCACCTAGAGCATGGTACCAAATAATACATGAATTCCTGATTAAACAAGGCTATACAAGGAGTGATTCTGAAGCTACATTTTATATCAAGTCAGAAAATGGTAATTTTCTAGCTTTATGTCTCTATGTAGATGACATTATTTATACTAACAATGAAGATTCTTGGTTTGACAAATTTAAAAGACAAATGGAGCATGAATTTGAAATGAGTGATTTAGGAAAGCTGCATTACTTCTTGGGACTAAAACTCAAACAAACAGAGCATGGAATATATGTGTCTCAGCAGAAGTATGCTCAATCTATGTTGAATAGACTTAAAATGGCAAATTGCAAATTTGTGGAAACCCCTTTCAATGCCAAAGAAAAGCTTGTAGTTGATGAATCTATTGCTGGAGTATATGTGTCTCAGCAGAAGTATGCCCAATCTATGCTGAATAGACTTCAAATGGCAAATTGCAAATTTGTGGAAACCCCTTTCAATGCCAATGAAAAGCTTGTAATTGATTTTTGAAGTATAGTGGGAGGTTTGATGTATTTGGCACACACACGACCAGATCTGCCATATGTTGTAAATCAATTAGCAAGGGTTATGCATAAGCCTAACATGGTTCACATGACAGCAGCCAAAAGAGTGCTGAGATATATTGCACGAACCAAAGAACTTGGTCTTTTTATGGCAAAGATAAAGCTTGCAAGCTGATAGCATATTTAGATAGTGATTGAGGAGGTAGTGAAGAGGATAGAAGGAGTTTGAAATGATACACATTATTACCGGGAAATGCATGTATCACATAAGGCACCAAAAGACAGAATTCAGTTGCTCTCTCTACAACAGAAGCTGAGTATATGGACTTGTCCTATACATCATGCCAAGTAGTATGGATGAAAAGAATTCTAGAAGATCTAAAGCAAGAGCAAGGTGAAGGTACTGTTATTTTTTGTTATAACAAGTCAACAATCCATCTTGCAAAGAATTTCATCAATCAAGGAAGAACTAAGCATGTTGATACATGGTATCACTTCACAAAATAATTGGTTTCTAAAAAAGCAATTATGCTTCAACATTGCAAGTCATTTGATCAACTAGCTGATGGGTTCACAAAGGCTTTGGACATCAAACAATTCATCAAATTCAGAAATGAGCTGGGGTTTAGACCCAGTCTAAATATAAAGGGAGGATATATTGGAGTTAATTCACACTTGAAGTGTGTTTGGCTGTTCAGTAAGTGTGTTCAGCCCGCTTCATAAGTATGTCCAAGTTGTTCAAGTTGTGAACACATGTGTACAACCTTAAAGGTAAGTATGTTCAAGTTGTGAACAAGTGTGTTCATCCTTAAAGCTAAGTATGTTCAGCTGCTGAAGAAAAGGAGATCAGTTGTATGCAAAGTAATTATGTTCTTTGAGAAAGCAAGTCCCTTGATATTTGTGTATTTTGTCTAGTGTAGTAAATTTTTGTACTACTTGATGTAAGCTCCTGATAGAGCATAATTGTATGTATGGGAACTATAAGTTGTAGAAGTGAAAGAATGATGTATATGTAATTAAAAAAAGGGAAAAGAAAAAAGAAGAGAGATAGATCTCTAAGATCAAGATCAGGGAAAAAAATATCAAGAAGAAGAAGGAGAAAAAAGGGCTTCAGCTTTGCTAGAAATTCGTATGAAAAAATGCTGGAAAATCGTTCATCCTCATCCTGCACACTATTGTTCACACAGACCCTTCTTTGTTTTCTCCTCCTCCCCTTGAAAGATCATTTCTTTGGCTACTGAGCTTTGCCTCATTATCCAACACTACCCACTCAATTTTTCGATGCGAGTCTTCAATGAGAGTTGGAAGAACAGTTGTAACGACCTGTATTTTCTGATACGCTGGAGTTGAGTTCTATTTATGAATGTCTTTCATCGTTATACTTTTAATGTGTTGATCTAATTATTATACTTAGATTAAGTTAGCTTATTAAATCTGTTATTATTATTATATTTAAATTTTCAAATTCAAATTTTTAAAATTCAAATTCGAATCATTTTAAAAACTTTCCTATTTTAATCCTAATTAAAACTATATACTATTTTAAAAGTATTATATAATTAAACCCCATTATTTTCTCCCAATTATTATTATTATTCAAACTTTCATTACTTCAATTGTCATTATACCCTTAATCAATTATCCCATTATTTCTTCTCCCTAAATTACTATTTTTTCTAATTCAACTTACCTTAAAACATTTGCTATTAAATCTCATTAAAACAAAATCTATTAAATTAAAACCCTTTCCTTTTTTTAAACCCTAAACCCTAACTCTACGTCACTCAAACACACAGTCGCACAACCCTATTTCTAAATTCCTAAAAGGAATACAACCCTGGGAAATATATGTATACTAGTCATAACCCGTGCCCGCGGGCACGGTTCATTTAAGATTTTCCCCCGCGAAATCTTTCTTCCAAAAAAATTATTTCCACGGCCAAAATTGTGTGGAACAATAAATTGGCATAAAAATATTTAGCGGCGCAGGCCCCTTCGGCGTTGAACAACAAATTCGGCGTGGCCCCTTTGGCGCAGAACAACAAATTCGGCATAGAACCACAAATTCGACGTGGAATAACAAATTAGGGTTAAAAATTTAGCGGGCGCCTTCGGCGCGGAACATCAAATTCGGCGCGGGTCCCTTCGGTGCGGAACAATGAATAAGGGTAAAAAATTTTAGAAGGCGCCTTCGACACAAGAAATTATTTTCATCTTGTTGCCCCATGTGTCGAAGAAACGATGGGCCCCACGTTGAGGAAGAGATCATTCGATCTGTGGCAAATTTCAGTCTGCAACATTAAGTGCAAGTTAAAGTTTTTTCCCAAATGCATTAATCGCATGTACTCTACTATTCCACAGAAACTTTCATTTTCCAAAAAGTTCCATTTCCCCAGAAACATTCATTTCCCTAGAAATGGGTTTCCCTCCAAAACTTTCCACAAAATCTCATCTCAACCATCCATTCCTCAAGATTAAATCCAAGCCGTCTTTTTATCAACTTGTTTGTCGTAGTTAGCTTGTCCTAGTCAGCTCTAGAATTTAAAAACAGTTGTCAAATGTAATATATATTTAGTTATAACCCGTGCCCGTATCGCACGGTTCATTTAAGATATTCCCCCCTCAAAATCTTATTCCCCCCCCCAAATTAAATTACAATAATAGTTATTTATTTCCCCAACAAATTTAGTTCCCCCAAATGTAATTCTCCAGAGAATTTGGTTTCCCCTTTGATTTTATTAATACAAAATTATATCTCAAAAAAATTACACTACTGATCCAATTTTATATTGATATCAAAAACTACGATCATGAAATGTCATCGGCAATTGCTTGGTGCTTGTATTACTGAAGAATAGCCTCCATTTTGTGCAAGGAATTTCCCTGATTACTGAACATATGAATGCATCATAACACACAATGGAATATTATATCTGCATCTTTCAAAGATCATGGAAACACAGTTCACATTTGATGTGTCTGATGGTTCGAAAGTCTCAATATCAAACATAGAGAAAAACCTGATCTACAAAATAGAGCATGACAAATGTAAACCAAAATTGAACTACGATCATGAAATGTCATCGGCAATTGCTTAGTGCTTGGATTACTGACGAATAGCCTCCATTTTGTGCAAGAAATTTCCTTGATTACTGAACATATGAATGCATCATAACACACAATGGAAGATCATATATGCATCTTTCAACGATCATGGAAACACAGTTCACATCAGATGTGTCTGATGGTTCAAAAGTCTCGCTATCAAACTTAGCGACAAAACCTGATCTACAAAATATAGCATGAAAAACTTAAACCAAAATTGAATCCATGCATGCAAAACATCTTAAAGGCAAATCTGTTTTGGCCTTTTTGATCAGAGAACTTATAGAATACTTGAAAGAGGGCTATTTGAATGAATAAAAAAATTAGTGCATGATGATATTTAAAAATACAATTTTATGCATATCAAAAATAAGAAGCTAAAATAATATATTAACCCACATTTGGTAATGTTAAAATGACATTTTCTAAAAATCAAAATAACCTCATTTCTGTTGTATCAAAAAAAATCAAAATAACCTTCATTGCAAATCAAATTTTAGAATACATTCATGGTTCCACCAAACAAAACTTGCAAACTAACTCGGATTAAATAACATCAATACAACACTATTGCATAACCACCATCTTATTGCTATGAAACATCTTCAAATAATACAATGAAGAGCATAGTAACAATTAATGGAAGGACCATAACATTCTCTATTTGAAAATAGATATATTCCCTCTTCGACTTGAAAGCACCTTCTTCCATTATCTGAGCATGTAAGTATACATTTGCGGGCTACCTGCCAATGCATCCCAAACGAAGAATATAAGTCACTGGCGCACAAAGGTTACCAAACCTAATGTTGCCAAAAATAATAATATGTGGACAAAAGTCCATAAATACACCTAGGACATAACTCAAAGCAAGGATCGTTGCATAGTAGTAATCAGAAGAGAAATTCCACTTGCCACAGTGATGAAACTGATTTGCATAAGAACTTAAATGGCATAAAAACACTTGCAATATGAACAAAAAAAATTCACTATCTAAGCAAGGAAATAAACACATGAACAAAAAATTTCATTCTAAACATTATGTATGCTAGTTTGGTAATAAAATTCATTTCACCCATTCCAAAAGATATTGTGGTCGCTATATTTATTTACAGATCAAGTTTATTATATGCTTCAATTGATGGCATAAAAACAAATGGATAAAAAAGGATTGCATCTTTTTTAAATTATTTGTAGCTGACTTCCGAGCATCTTGATACTAACTGACTCCCTCTTGCTATTTTGCTTCGTCCCATCTAGTCTCTTCCTGAAATCATATTTAAAACAAAATTCAATTTCTCCAATCAAGAAATGGCTTTAAACCACATGTAATGGAAAAATCTGCACCATAGATTAGCGGAGATGTACTCATTTGTTTCCATACATTAACCCAAGCCTCGGTGAGATCCTGCTTCACATGCATCAGCCCGATCAATTTATTCATGTTGGGCTCTCTTTCGGGAGATCTAATTCCTGCAAAAAAATCATTCAAGTCAGCCAAAGATTATTTTTAAGAGGATACCATTGTCTGAATCTTATCCAACCAAAAACCTACAGCCAAACGTAGCAAGTACGTCTAAAAGGGTATCTTATCTCATCATAAACCAAGTCATAATTAGGATTGAAGAACTCACCAATAATCTAATAGATACAAAAAAATGAAGCAAAACGGCTAAATTCCATTCAATAGCTTCAATGTCATGGAAATAATTTAAGTGAGAAATATAATATACCTTTTTTGCATAGCCATGTACAACAAAAGATAACAAATGAATTTCAATGAGAATAACAATCGGCCAACAAATTACTTAGTGTCATGGAAATAATTTAAGAAAGAAATATACTATACATTTTTTGCATTTCCATGTACAACAAAAGATAACAAATGAACTTCCAATGAGAATAATTGAATTTTGTTGGCCATACACACAACAGGGAAGTTCATCAACAAAAGATAACCAATGTCATGCAAATTGCTACAATTTCAATGATAACAATTGTAGGGCCATCTCGATGAATTGCATCAAATTATCCGGCAAATTTCCATAAAGGTAACAAATGTCCTGCAAATTGCTGCAAGTTCTCCACCAATGCAACAAAAGATAACAATTCCCTATTTTGTACTAAACTTATTCAACCAATGCAATTCCCAAACACACAACAGATATTTTTCTTAACAGTTTTATCAAATTGAGAACAGTGATGCATTGAGCTCCTCGCATCCACATCACTATCAGAGGAATCAGAGGAGTTCTCGGGGGCAAAAGTTTACATTTAGATGTTAACCAATATCAGTGTTTTTAGCAAGTTTTGGTGGGTCGGCAGGGTTTATTTGATATGATAAAACTAATTATATTATCCTATTCTGACAAAACGTTTACATGATTTTCGTTTGCTCCATGCTTGGAATTTTCTTCCCTTATAATCTCTTTGAGGTGTATACGGTGATGACCCAGCGAAGGGGGAAAAAAGGTCTTCAAAGGAATTTCCCATTGCAAATGTGATGTACTCAATTTTCTAGATAAATTTTCTAACATGGCTTTCAATGGTTGATCTGAATGCTTTCTTTTGCTACTCTGAATGCTTTCTTTTGCTACTCTGAATGCTTTCTTTTGCTAATTTGATGGTTTGTTATTTTTTTTGAAGTCATGTACAAAATTAACTTTTGGCACTTCCAAACCCCTACTCCTATTTAGATGTTAACCAATATCATTGTTTTTGGCTAGTTATGGTGGGATCGGCAGGGTTTATGTAACGACTGTTTTTCATGTATCTGGATTTAATATAATATAATATATGTTTTGGTGGATTTTCTCCTCTTGTGTGGTTTTCGTCTCCGTAGCTTTCATTTTCGATCGATTCGTCGTATTTTCTCGTTTCTTCCTTAGGATCGTCGATTTCGAAGTGTGTCATTCGTGACGGGCTTCATAACGGTCGTATCTTACTATTAGATCAAGCCTAGGAGTCTTAGGAATCGATCCCGGGGCCCCGCGACCCGTATCGGAACTTTTTGTGCTCATTAGCCGGTATAAGAAGGGGCACCGACCGACTAGATGACGATCCAGTCGGTCGGCAATCCTTCTTGGACCGACTAGTTAGCTTTCTAAAATTCTCAGGAGTTACTGTTTATCGTTAGTCGGTCTAAGAACGTTGGTTGACCGACTAGGTTGCAAACTAGTCGGTCAGCAATGCTTCTTTAACCGACTAACACATCATCTTAATTTTAGTTGAGTTACTGTTTACTCTTAGTCGGTCTAAGAACGTTCATCGACCGACTAGATGCTAAACTAGTCGGTCAGTATTTGTTCATGGACCGACTAACTCTAAAATCCTATTTTCGTTCAGAAGTTACTGTTTGCACTTAGTCGGTCTGCGTTGGTCGACCGACCGACTAGTTGCCAAACTAGTCGGTCAGTGGTTGCTCTTTGACCGACTAACCTGTGTTAAAACCCTAATTTCTGGGCAGCCGCCAGCCCATCCTATTTAAACCCAACCCAAACGATTTCATCTTCCCCAACACGACCCAAAACCCTAAAATCTTCCCCCCTTGAGCCCCCATCTTCCTCCAAGCTTCATCCCTTCATTCCAAGCCCTAGAATCATCATCCAAACCATCCATCCACTCTATCTACCTCTCATCTTCCCCAAAATCTCACCAAATCCATCAAAATCCCCCAAAACCCTAATTTCCCCAAACTTCTCCAATCTTTTCCAAATCTGATCCTAGGGTTCCCCGGAGTGTTTCTTCCGCCTCCTCTCGGTAAGAAATCGATCTACCGTTGTTTTCATAACCTATTTATATTTTTATGAAACCCTAATAAAATATCATGTTGTTTGATGATTGTTCCCCCAAAACAGCGATTTCCCCGTAGATTGGCATCCGTGTGACGAAGTGGTCGTCATCCCCGGTGCTAGGCAAGTGAAACTTGCCACTAAGGGTTTAGGCCATGTTTTTTGGCCATTTGCTTGTTGTAGGCGTAAAAGAGGCTAGGCGACGAAATGATACTCGCCTAGGCGCAAATTGGGGAACTAGCTTGACAACGAAGCTAGTTCCGACATTTAGCATGTTGCACAATTACCATGTCATGTTTACTTTCCATTAACGGTATGCAAATTAAATGTCATGTCAATGCATTCTTTTGGTGATCCCGTGATTGCGTAGCATCGCTACAATACTTGTGTTTCCTGGCTCGTGACCAGAAGCGAGCATAATGAGTTGCTAACCCCAACGCTCGATATATTGAATTGTGAACTAAGAAACAAGTTCCCGTGCGGGGCAACCCTGGCTCACTTGCTGGGCTCATGTACAGGGACCCTGGCTTGTTTACGTGTGGGATGGGGTAAGGGTTAAGCGGCCAGGCAACTGGGGGTCTGTTTGATCAACAACTGCAGTTGTAAGGCGTAAACTCTGGGGTGGGGTAGTGTTTAGTGCCGATCGGCGTGAATGATGAACCATTCAGCTGAAGGGCGTAAACATCTACAAACAACCGTGAAACGTGAATTGGGTTTAGTGCCGATCGGTGTGAATGATGTACCATTCAGCTGAAGGGCGTAAACTCCTACAACAATGTGAATTGATTGAGATTGATAGTAGCTTGGCTACTCTTGTCTTGTCCCGATAATTGTTCTCTTGTACAAATTGTCTTGCCATGTTTCAATTGTGCACTCATGTTATAACTGCCATGTCATGCATACTAAACTGCTAGGTTGCTAGAGCCTTACTTTCAGTTTCCTTGCTCAAGTCTTTTAGACTTGCTGACATGTGCCCCTTTACTCTTTTGGGTGACACATGTTAGATCCTGAGCCTGAGTACCTTGTTGAGGACGAGGTGTTTGCTGACGCCGAGCCCGAGCTTGTGGTTGACGGGGAGTACGTGGACACTGGGGACCAGTCCTAGTGTCTTCGTTGTATTTTACTTTTGTTTAGACAGTTGTTTTGTTATCGGTGCGTAGCACCTATACTTTGTTATGTTGTCGCTTTTGTTGGCCTTGTTCTGGGCCTTAGACTCTTCTCTTTTAGCCTGGTGGCTTTTCTGGATGTTGGACTTATTTTCTCGTTGGACAATGTATGAGATGTGAGATTTTATTTCAGTCTCTCCTTGTGTTATTATTGTTATTCCGTTGTGGTTACAGGGACCTGCTTATGTATTATTTACGCTTATCGGGTTTGGGGCTTCACAGCTCCACTCCCGTGCGGACCTTTTCACGTCTCGCCTCCATTTTAGGGAAGCGGGTCGTGACAGGTTTTGTTGGTGGCCCATGCAGGTCCTTCTGTAACTGCGATTTTTGGAATAGCGATAATAATATTAGAAGGTCCAATAAATTAAGTTCGACGTCTGAGTCATAAGCTATGAGTCTAATCTGATTCGTTTTCTGTGTCACTAGATGGCAGGAAGACGTTTCACCCGTGGTGGGGGTAGTGGCGCGATCCCTCATGATGAGGAGCCTGAGCGGGAACCCACCAGCGGTGAGATGATGCGGATGATGCTGCAGATGATGCAAGTGCAGCAGGGCGTGCTTCTGCAAGTCCAGAATGCTCCACTTGCTCAAGCTGCCCGGGCTCTTCCGGATGCCCCTCGCTCTGAGCCAGGAGCGAAGCAATTTCGGGAGCTGGGTCCCGCATATTCTGATGGGTCTGAGGGTCCTCTGGCTGCCGATGAGTGGATTCGGAACATCGAGGACAATCTGAAGATGGCCAAGATCACCCCGGCTGGATGGGTTGATTTGGCGAAGAGACAACTCAAGGATAACGCCAGGAATTGGTGGGATGCGGAAGAGATGATGTTGGTGGAGCCGATAGCTTGGGCTACCTTCAAGGCCAGATTTGAGGGTGAGTTCTTCCCGAAAGCTGCCAGGGAAGAGATGCTGCAGCGTTTTATCGATTTGAAGCAGGGGAACTCGTTGGTGGACATGTATCACCAAGAGTTCATGAGGCTGAGTCGGTTTGCACCGAGGATGGTGCAGGACGCTGAGGAGAAGGCTCAGAGGTTCCTGCAGGGACTTGCTTCGGAGCTCCAGAGTTTTGTGACCTCTTCTGACCGGGAGTCTTATCAGAAGGTTCTGGTAGCGGCTAAGAGGCAGGAGCTGCTCGTGAACCAGAGGAGGGGGTCTGTTGTTGGTGCTGGGAAGAGGCCTGTGGAACAGGCGAGAGCTGTGGTTAGACCTGGATTCAGGCCTAATCAGTCCGCTCAGTTTAAGAGGCCAGGAGGGCCTATTCTGAAGACTTGCCATTTCTGCGGCAAGCCTGGCCATATCAAGGATCAGTGTCGGAAGTTTTTGGGCCAGTATCTGGTTTGTGGAGATGCTTCCCTGTCGCAAAGGATTGTCGGCATGCGGGTCCGCTGCGGAGGGCACCTGTTGCAGCTCAGCCGTTGCAGCAGCGAGCGTCTGTTCCTGCTGGTCGTGGAGCAGCTCTTGTTCCATAGAGGCAGGCTTTTCAGCAGGCTGTTCTGCCGAGGAGGCAGGCTTTTCTGATGACCGCTGCGGAGAGCGAGGCTGTGGATGAGGTTATCGCAGGTAATCCTCAATCTCGCTGTTACTTTCCTAGCTGGTTTTGATTGTTAGATTGTGTTGTTTGCTTGAACATGGTTGTTTGCTAGACTAGGGTTTGATTGTTAATTGCTTGATTAGGTGTGGTTTTGGTTTGCACATTTCTTGCACGAGTCCTCTTTGACTCTGGTGCATCGATGTGCATTATTTCTCGGAGTTTCGTGGAGAGGCATTCCTTGTCGACGTCCCCTCTTCCCAAGAGTTGGAATATCGTTACAGGGAATGGTGTGGTCTCGGTGCATTGTGGTTGCAATTCTTGCTCGTTGGTGGTTTGTGGACATGAGCTTTTCGCTGATTTCATTGTCCACGACATCATCAACTATGATGCAGTTCTTGGGATGGACTGGCTTGCGAGCTTCTATGCTACGATTGACTGCAGGAGGAAGAAGGTGGTGTTCGAGATTCCTGGACATCCAGTATTTGAGTTCAGTCGTGGTAGCAGTTCGCTTGGTCCTGTCAGATTTCGGGCCAGGCCGGTGGAGGCTGTGGCTATGCAGATGGAGCTGGAGTGGCCAGCTGTGGTGCGTGATTTTGGCGACGTCTTCCCCGAGGAGATGTCTGGTCTGCCACCTGATCGAGCTCTAGAATTTTCTATCGATCTCGTTCCAGGTGCACAGCCGATTTCGAAGGCGCCGTATCGTATGGCACCTGCAGAGTTGGAAGAGTTGCGGAAGCAGTTGGATGAGCTTTTGCAGAAGGGTTATATTAATCCTAGCGTGTCTCCATGGGGAGCACTGGTGTTGCTGGTTAAGAAGAAGGATGGTTCGCGTCGCATGTGCGTGGACTATCGGGAGTTGAATGCGGTGACCATTAAGAATAAATACCCGTTGCCTCGCATCGATGATATTTTTGATCAGCTTGGAGGTTCAAGGGTGTTTTCTAAATTGGATTTGAGGAGTGGTTACCATCAGTTGAAGGTGAAGAAGGGAGATGTTCCGAAGACAGCGTTCAGGACGAAGTATGGACACTATGAGTTTGTGGTTATGCCTTTCGGCGTAACTAACACGCCCGCAGTTTTCATGAATCTGATGAACCTGATTTTCTACGACTTTTTGGATAAGTTTGTCGTTATCTTTATTGACGACATTCTAATCTATTCGAAGTCGGAGGAAGAGCATGCCTCGCACTTAAGGACGGTGTTGGAGATTTTGAGGAAGCATCGTTTGTATGCTAAGTTTTCGAAGTGCGAGTTTTGGCTAGATCGAGTTGCTTTTCTCAGGCATGTGGTGACTGGAGATGGTATTTCAGTGGATCCCGAGAAGATTCGGGCCATCAGGGAGTGGCCTGTTCCGTCGTCTGCGTCTGAGATTCGGAGTTTCCTTGGACTTGCTGGTTACTATCGGCGATTCATTAAGGACTTTTCCCGTATTGCTGAGCCGATGACCAGGTTGACGCGGAAGGATGTTGCTTTTGTTTGGTCGGGTGATTGTGAGGGTGCTTTTTGTGTTCTGAAGGAGAGGTTGACGACTGCCCCTATTCTTGTTGTGCCTGATCGCAGCGGTGGATTTGAGATCTTTTGCGATGCTTCTGGCAAGGGTCTCAGTTGTGTGTTGCATCAGCATGGGCATGTTGTGGTGTATGCGTCTCGTCAGCTTAAGGTTCATGAGAAGAATTACCCGACGCATGATTTGGAGTTGGCTGCCGTTGTGTTTGCTCTTAAGATTTGGAGGCACTTCCTGCTGAGTGAGAAAGTGAAGATTTTCACCGATCACAAAAGCTTGAAGTATATTTTCACTCAGAAAGAGCTCAACATGCGACAGCGTCGATGGTTGGAGCTTATGGCGGATTATGAGATTGATTTGCAGTTTCACCCTGGCAAGGTGAATGTGGTTCCGGATGCTTTGAGTAGGCTTCCGACGGTGATGATTTTGACTTCGCAGTGGAGATTGCAGCAGGATTTTTGTGAGTCGGGTGTGGAGATTGTTCTTCCTGGGGAGGCTTCTTCGTTGATGTACATGCAGGTACAGTCGACGATCGTGGATCGGATTAAGGCTGGCCAGGCTGAGGATCCGAAGCTGATGAAGATTCGGGAGCAGGTGGAAGCCGGTCTGCGGACTGACTTTTTGATTCATGAGGATGGCTCGCTGAGGTTCGGAGCCAGGTTGTGTGTGCCAGCTGGGGATATCAGAGAGGAGCTGATGGTGGAGGCACACAGTTCGCCGTATTCTGTGCATCCTGGTGACACCAAGATGTACCAGGATCTTCGTCTGAATTATTGGTGGCATGGTATGAAGAGGAGCGTGGGTCGGAGTGTAGCCAAGTGCTTGGTTTGCCAGCAAGTGAAGGCGGAGCATCAGCGTACGGCCGGGTTGCTACAACCGCTTCCGATTCCGGAGTGGAAGTGGCAACACATCACTATGGACTTCGTGACTGGACTACCTCGGAGGCCGAAGCAGAATGACGCGATTTGGGTGATCGTAGATCGATTGACCAAATCTGCGCACTTTATTCCGTTCCGAGTGGGACAGTCCACTGAGGCGCTAGCAAGGAGATATATGGAGGTAAAATTCTTTTACTCTCCGTTTTATGTCCTTTTCCTAGTTTGGATAGTGATGTAACGTGAATCGTAAAGGAGGTTGTGCGACTTCATAGAGTCCCCGTGAGTATCGTGTCTGACAGAGACACGAGGTTCACATCTCAGTTCTGGCAGAGTTTGCAGAAGAGCTTGGGTACGCGTCTGAGTTTCAGCACGGCGTACCATCCGCAGACGGATGGCCAGTCTGAAAGGACGATTCAGATTTTGGAAGACATGCTGAGGGCGTGCATGTTGGATTTCAAGGGTTCGTGGGAGGACCATCTACATCTGGTGGAGTTCTCTTACAACAACAGCTTCCAGGCGAGTATTGGCATGGCGCCTTTCGCCGCTCTTTATGGGAGGAAATGTCGATCGCCATTGAGTTGGGATGACGTTGGTGATCGGGAGTTGTTAGGACCTGAGATGATCGTGGAGGCCGTGGAGATCGTCAGGAATATTCGGGAGAGGTTGAGAATTGCTCAGGACCGTTTTAAGCATTGGGCGGATGCTAAACGTCGTCCTTTGGAGTTTCAGCTGGGCGACCATGTGTTCTTGAAGATTTCCCCGAATCGTGGTGTGATTCGTTTCGGGAAGCGTGGGAAGTTGAGCCCGCGATACATTAGACCGTTTGACGTTTTGGAGAGGGTTGGCGAGGTAGCTTATCGCTTGGCCTTGCCGCCATCTTTGGAAGGAGTTCACAATGTTTTCCATGTGTCGTAGCTTCGTCGATACATTAGCGATCCGTCTCATGCGGTAGATTTTTCGAAGATTACCGTTTGCCCCGATATGACGTATGACCAGCATCCAGTGCAGATTCTGGACAGGCGTCAGAAATCGCTTCGGAACAAGATTGTCAATCTTGTGAGGGTGATGTGGCGACACGGTTCACCTGGAGAGTCTACTTGGGAGAATGAGGATGAGATGCGAGAGCGTTTCCCACTTTTGTTTCCGGACTCGTGAGTCTTTGGAAATTCCGAGGACAGAATTTTTCTGAAGTTGGGGAGGATGTAACGACTGCTTTTCATGTATATGGATTTAATATAATATAATATATGTTTTGGTGGATTTTCTCCTCTTGTGTGGTTTTCGTCTCCGTAGCTTTCATTTTCGATCGATTCGTCGTATTTTCTCGTTTCTTCCTTAGGATCGTCGATTTCGAAGTGTGTCATTCGTGACGGGCTTCATAACGGTCGTATCTTACTATTAGATCAAGCCTAGGAGTCTTAGGAATCGATCCCGGGGCCCCGCGACCCGTATCGGAACTTTTTGTGCTCATTAGCCGGTATAAGAAGGGGCACCGACCGACTAGATGACGATCCAGTCGGTCGGCAATCCTTCTTGGACCGACTAGTTAGCTTTCTAAAATTCTCAGGAGTTACTGTTTATCGTTAGTCGGTCTAAGAACGTTGGTTGACCGACTAGGTTGTAAACTAGTCGGTCAGCAATGCTTCTTTAACCGACTAACACATCATCTTAATTTTAGTTGAGTTACTGTTTACTCTTAGTCGGTCTAAGAACGTTCATCGACCGACTAGATGCTAAACTAGTCGGTCAGTATTTGTTCATGGACCGACTAACTCTAAAATCCTATTTTCGTTCAGAAGTTACTGTTTGCACTTAGTCGGTCTGCGTTGGTCGACCGACCGACTAGTTGCCAAACTAGTCGGTCAGTGGTTGCTCTTTGACCGACTAACCTGTGTTAAAACCCTAATTTCTGGGCAGCCGCCAGCCCATCCTATTTAAACCCAACCCAAACGATTTCATCTTCCCCAACACGACCCAAAACCCTAAAATCTTCCCCCTTGAGCCCCCATCTTCCTCCAAGCTTCATCCCTTCATTCCAAGCCCTAGAATCATCATCCAAACCATCCATCCACTCTATCTACCTCTCATCTTCCCCAAAATCTCACCAAATCCATCAAAATCCCCAAATCCCCCAAAACCCTAATTTCCCCAAACTTCTCCAATCTTTTCCAGATCTGATCCTAGGGTTCCCCGGAGTGTTTCTTCCGCCTCCTCTCGGTAAGAAATCGATCTACCGTTGTTTTCATAACCTATTTATATTTTTATGAAACCCTAATAAAATATCATGTTGTTTGATGATTGTTCCCCCAAAACAGCGATTTCCCTGTAGATTGGCATCCGTGTGACGAAGTGGTCGTCATCCCCGGTGCTAGGCAAGTGAAACTTGCCACTAAGGGTTTAGGCCATGTTTTTTGGCCATTTGCTTGTTGTAGGCGTAAAAGAGGCTAGGCGACGAAATGATACTCGCCTAGGCGCAAATTGGGGAACTAGCTTGACAACGAAGCTAGTTCCGACATTTAGCATGTTGCACAATTACCATGTCATGTTTACTTTCCATTAACGGTACGCAAATTAAATTTCATGTCAATGCATTCTTTTGGTGATCCCGTGATTGTGTAGCATCGCTACAATACTTGTGTTTCCTGGCTCGTGACCAGAAGCGAGCATAATGAGTTGCTAACCCCAACGCTCGATATATTGAATTGTGAACTAAGAAACAAGATCCCGTGCGGGGCAACCCTGGCTCACTTGCTGGGCTCATGTACAGGGACCCTGGCTTGTTTACGTGTGGGATGGGGTAAGGGTTAAGCGGCCACGCAACTGGGGGTCTGTTTGATCAACAACTGCAGTTGTAAGGCGTAAACTCTGGGGTGGGGTAGTGTTTAGTGCCGATCGGCGTGAATGATGAACCATTCAGCTGAAGGGCGTAAACATCTACAAACAACCGTGAAACGTGAATTGGGTTTAGTGCCGATCGGTGTGAATGATGTACCATTCAGCTGAAGGGCGTAAACTCCTACAACAATGTGAATTGATTGAGATTGATAGTAGCTTGGCTACTCTTGTCTTGTCCCGATAATTGTTCTCTTGTACAAATTGTCTTGCCATGTTTCAATTG
This sequence comes from Scilla litardierei, assembly GCA_030789695.1. NCBI lineage: Eukaryota > Viridiplantae > Streptophyta > Magnoliopsida > Asparagales > Asparagaceae > Scilla > Scilla litardierei. The sequence goes on along the minus strand of CM061140.1, from coordinate 55,102,002 downwards.
TGCACTCATGTTATAACTGCCATGTCATGCATACTAAACTGCTAGGTTGCTAGAGCCTTACTTTCAGTTTCCTTGCTCAAGTCTTTTAGACTTGCTGACATGTGCCCCTTTACTCTTTTGGGTGACACATGTTAGATCCTGAGCCTGAGTACCTTGTTGAGGACGAGGTGTTTGCTGACGCCGAGCCCGAGCTTGTGGTTGACGGGGAGTACGTGGACACTGGGGACCAGTCCTAGTGTCTTCGTTGTATTTTACTTTTGTTTAGACAGTTGTTTTGTTATCGGTGCGTAGCACCTATACTTTGTTATGTTGTCGCTTTTGTTGGCCTTGTTCTGGGCCTTAGACTCTTCTCTTTTAGCCTGGTGGCTTTTCTGGATGTTGGACTTATTTTCTCGTTGGACAATGTATAAGATGTGAGATTTTATTTCAGTCTCTCCTTGTGTTATTATTGTTATTCCGTTGTGGTTACAGGGACCTGCTTATGTATTATTGACGCTTATCGGGTTTGGGGCTTCACAGCTCCACTCCCGTGTGGACCTTTTCACGTCTCGCCTCCATTTTAGGGAAGCGGGTCGTGACAGTTGTATGTTGCAAACCTTTTCACTACTTTAGGGTTAATAAAATTCATCAATGTATGTTGCAAATTGAGTCAAATGGCATACCCAATCTTACAGTATGTTTTAGTGAGTTGAGATAAATATTCTGAAAATGTGAATAGGCAAATCAGTGCATTACGTGCAATGTCATGTTACAAAGTTGTTGCATGCAATGCTTGAAGATGGGGTTTTAAGTCTATAAACCTGGAAGATGTTGTTGCATACAAAGTTGTTGGAAAATAATTCAAATCACAAAATACCCAACTTACTCAGTACTTTGATCGAATCAAATTATTGTTGGAAAATAATACATTCCTTCTACTAAAATCTTTTCCCCCTCCCAATTAAATTCAAAGAAAAGAGTCACTGAAGTAAAAAAGAGCCCAAAATTCTCACCTCCTGAACAAACCACTTGAGCAGCTCGCACGTGATTCATGTGCCAGTCTGAGCCAGTGGCACATCCACCATCACACTGCTCTGGACATCGACTAACGCTTGGCTTAAAAACCAACGAAATCTTCCTGGAATCTGTTGCCAACCTGCATAAAAATCATAGAAAAAAATTCAAAAAATGCTGCGATACATTCTCCTGTAGGAGTGAAAGAAGGTTTTTGAAAAAACCCATGACATTGCAAGCTACAATATGAAATCAGTGAGCTAAGAATATGACAATATGACATATGAAATCGGCAAGCTAAGAATTCAAAAATTCAAAAATTCAAAAATTGGGACATATGAAATCATTGCATATTGTTGATTGCTTCATATTGCTTTAAAAATTGGGACAAATGAATTTTTTCTGCTTCAAAAATATGTCCCAAATTTTAAATTCTTTCTGATTCATATTGCTGCAATATGCACTGATTTATAGACTTGGGACATATGAAATCAGTGCATACTGCATTGCATATTTTAATTCTGTCTGTTTGCTTCAAAAATTCAAAAATTCAAAAGTTGGGACATATGAAATCAGTGCATATTCAAAAATTCAAAAATTCAAAAATCAGCAAGCAGGTTTATAGACTTGGGACATGAAATCAGTGCATATTACTGATTTCATATTGTAATAAAGTCTACAATATGATATTACTGATTTCATTAGTTAAAAAATTCATTGTTTCATCAAAAATAATAAAAATAAAGAAAATTGGTATGTAGAGGCCAAACTTTCAATATATGTCCCTCAAATATGCTCACCTGTTTGGTGTAGAATTATCGTAATCACACTTGATCTTAGCAATAGAAAGAAACACTTAACTAAAAAATCATGATCACAATTCTAATTAATAACTGACGTAATCTTCACTCCTAGTGCCAATGGAAGGTACTCATCAAAAGATATAAAACCTCATATGAAAGGTCTCTAGTTTCATCAAGAAAGTGAAAATGCATGTAGACTAAAGTATAAGCAAATCACATATATCACATCTTACCAATATGTTCACCATGACGCTCAACATAGCAACATGTCAAAAAAAATTATTTGACATTAAGCTTGCAGTATAGCAAAGGAGGGCACAAAGTACAACAACTTTTATACATGAATCTTAGAACACAGTGATTGGAAAAACAAATATATCCAACTTCATTAGCTGAGTAGAGCTCCAGCAACTCATACATGTTATTCGAATGAACAATGCTACACCCTTTATTGCCGCAGTGTTATTTCGGAAAAGGTTTCTTTCACCTAATTAGATTGATTGAACTTCCTACAATGACATTGGACTAAAGGGATTACAGATACAGTTCAATGCAATTTAAAAAATGATAGAAATAACTCAATTCATACCTTCATCAGTTCACGTATTGGCCACAAAATGCATAAGCCATATTTGAAGCCATGGACCTTTGCCCCTTTATATATACAAATCCAAAAGCAAAACTGATGGAGAAAATCTTGCACCTTAATTAACCCAAGCTAAAATTTTAGTTGTGAATATAATATGAAGACAACACATGACAAATTTTAAACTATGAAACATTTTAAATATCCTTTTCATATATTATCAAAACATTAAAAAGTCTCACCTTTTTGGGCATTAGTATTAAAACCATAGGAATTTAGTACACATTGGTCTCTAGCAGAGTGACATCAATTATGTGATTGCAGGAACAACTCCGGAAACAACTTGATTGAAATAACCCCTACTCCAGAATTCTGCAAAACCTTTGATAGAGTGAACAATGATTCTGGCTTGCAAACACAGACTATTGTTTCGAATGAACGCAGCAACATACACAATGTTCACTTTGCAGTTTAATTAGGAACCAGTTGAATTACCCCTAGTGTTTCATCCTCTATGTATATTGATCTATAGTAATCTTATATATGGAATGCAGTCAAGATTTCGATTTCAAAAAGTTCAATTGAATAAAAAAACTATGCCCAATTTACATCCATCCATGCTCCTTAAAAATTTCCAGCTCTCTACAGATGAATTGTAGAGCAATTGACCATCATTTAGCAACATAGCCTATATCACAAAGTAACAGCGCCTATATCATTAATTCTGAAATCTGAAATCCTATGTAGAATTTGTGGTAAGACTGGTAAATTGAGAATTTTGTTATTCTGATCTTCAAACGGAGTAATCTATGTGCAATTTCAACCATTTACTGGTTTTGTTAATTTGCTCAACGTGTTTGTTTTGTAAAATTAGGATTCTAATGGCTTTGACCATTCAAAACATGTAAACTATGAGCTATGAGATGATTTTGAATGGCAAACCTACAAAAAAATCTAACTTGATTTCAAACTATGCAGCAAATGAATCTAATAACTTGATATTTGTTCAAAATGCAAATATATTTCAGATAATTATCTTCCACTATATCCCATGAACCTTTAGAACTTTCTTGTTCACCTCTTTTTTGCTGAAAAAACATTAATAGAATTCAATAAGCCTAAATCTCACTATTAAGTGAAAAGGCTGTGAAGAAGGAAAGTAAGTATGTAGTACAAAAAAGGCCAAAAAAGAAAGAACTTAAAAGATCAACTAAAAAATAACAAATCTTATTGGTCATGAACTGTTTGGTAAAAGGGATTCTTCATGACTAATGTAAATGTAACACAATTTCTTCTTCGATTTGTTGGCCAAGTAACTCAGAGCCCCCTACATTCGACAATAGGACCCAATTGTGGAACAAATGACATGAAAATACTAAAGTCGGCTGCAAAATTATTCTAGTATTCATAACAAATATCGTCATAGGTTTTAATTTATGCCACAATTGCTTCAATGGCAATTTAATAAAGAGCAAATTAAACTAATTCAGCTTGTATCTATCATTTCAGAAAGCATTTGATTAATAAATAATTCCAAGAAAGCCCATAAATCTAGCAGTGCTCATATCATTTCTATTTGGACACTTGCTAATAATAGAAGTGCTCATATCTGAGAATCAAACTTTCATGGAAAAGACATGGAAATCAATATAAGATCATATGATAAAGTGATATGAAAATCAATGAAGGAACCCAATACGCAACTGTGTTTCTACGACCGCATTGCTTCTCGCAACATTTGGCTTCCAAACATTCCATAGAGCACATAAATTTAGGATGAAACATTCTGTTTAAATTTAGCAAATTCAATTCATATCAAATAGCATGTGAGTTCAGATTAAATTTGTATTGATTCACCATGTTCCATAACTTGTAGTAATCAACTATGTATTTATGCATTAATAAATATTGTATGCAAGTTAAAAGGTATTAAAATGTTTTACAGAATTTTTAACTATGTATTCATAATCAATTAAAATGTACTAAAATGTTATACAATTCATATCAATCCATTCATGAGTTATTAAGAATCATATTAAAATGTCTGGTATTAAAGCATTACCATCCTCATGTTGCTGCTAATGTTTTTTTCAAGCATTACCAATCACAATTAATCCCATCTGATCCATCCTTATGTTTTTTTCAATGTACCAGAGGGTAGCAAAAGAAAAATCAAAATAAAAATAAGCAAATAAAGATTGTACTGCCTTCTTTTCCTTCTCTTCGTCTTTATGGTGCTTCTCTTCTTCATCCTGCTTCATCTTCAGTTCCTTCTTAAGATCACTGCCATAGAAAAATCAAAAAAATAAAGAAGAAGAAATACAGAGATGGGTAGGTGACATGGTTACAAAGAAGACTTACTGGGTCTGGGGATTCACCCTTGAAGAAACCCAATCAGCCCACGTCTGCAACAATAATATTGGATCAAAACTCCCACCAATAATATTAATTCAGTGTGCAACAATAATTTCAAATCATTGCGATTTGTTGAGCTAATCTCAAGGCTTGAGTTTATCCCCAAATCTCAAGGCTTCAGTGTGCAACAATAATAGTTTCAACTTTGGGGATAAACTCAAACCGAATAATATTGGATCTAATCCATCTAATCCAATGTGCAATAATAATATGGGAAAAACTATCTGTAATTTGGTTTGGTGTGATTCATTTGGTGTGCAACACTAATATTTGGTGTGCAACAAATTCGTTTAGTGTGCAAAAAATTCGTTCAGTGTGATTCGTTGGTAATATGCAACAATAATATTCGAAACTTGGATCTCAACCAAATTCGTTGGTGTGATTCGAATCAAATACATGAATTCGAGAATACCGATGTCAATGTTTATTTCTTGAATGAATATACCGATGTCAATAATCTTGACTGAAAATACCGATGTCAATGTTTATTTCTTGTTCTAAATCATTTCTCGCAAGTATTCACTTACATATAATTCGAGAATTGAATGCAGTAACTACCTCGTTAAAGAAATATTAGACTAAAGATTAAAAGCTTTTAAGTCTTTAACAACTATGGAAAGCGGGAAAATTACCTTGAGATTTTATTGCTAGTTAACAATTTCCCTATTGTTCTTCCATCTGAATAACATAGAAATAGATGTATCTTCACTATACACTACAATTAGAAGAGAGAAATTGCGCTTTCTTAAAAGATATATCTCAGAAATTGTTCTTTCTTAAGAGATATATCTCAGAAAAACAGTGTGATTTTCAAATCATGAAAAGTTAATCAAACAGCCAAAAAATAAGAATAAAAAGAAATATATAAGATAAATCATGATATCTAAAAATCCTATAAATGTAATTTGATAACTTCAACGCCAATTCAAGCTTATCATCAAAAATAACTCTAGCAACCATGATCAAAGATAATTATACTAAATGACTACTCATAATCTTGAGTCATTTATTTGGAATAAGTTAATACCACATACAATTAAAATCACCCCCAAATCGGATCAAATTAAAAAATTCAAGGTATAAAACAAAATTCAAAAACCTAAATAAATAGAAGAGTGAGTGAAAAGGAGGATTTCAACCTCAACCACGATAAAAGAAAATCATCCATATTATCAAATCTAAAATCTGTCAGTCAGACATGGTTCCTCCTTGGTAGAACCAACCAGCAAGACCCTTAACATATCTAACATGTCCCAAAAGTGGGGAGTGTTCTTACTATTATTCCATCTTTATTGCCTGACCTTTATAATGATCTATATGGCAATTAACTATTAGTACAACCAAATGATCATAAAAAGCAAGAAACAAAAATGAAAATCTTAACCAAACAGAGACCACCCAAAATTTTCCACATTTAGTATCAATACCTTCATTCGATGTCACAGATCCAGCAACACTCTTAGGCCAAGACGAATCCATATCCCTAATAAACTTCTTATGCTCCCGATCCTCATCCTCCCCATCCTCCTCACGAATCAGGCGGCATGAAACCCTAGCTTCGATCCTTCTCCGGCGGGCTTCGAATGACAGATTCAGATTTCATACCCATCAACGCCTAAATCAAAGTCAAAATTTAATTTTTTCCCCTTCAAAAAATCCCTTAGTTTAAACAAAATACCAAAGCAGCCTGAACCTTAGCAAAACCCTCGACGGTCCCCGTTTGCGTGCCGAAGAAGATGGTGACCTTCATCTTTCCATCGTCGAACTTCGGTTCCGGCTATTCCCGCCTCAGTCCCCGTCTTGCGAGGTTTTTTGGGGGTAGGGAGGCAGAGAAGGGGGGAGAGAGAGACAGAGAGAGATTTGGGGAGGCCCGATGTGTTTGGGGCGGACCGAGGAGACATTTCCCCCCTTTGTTGCGAAAAACAAATTTCAAATTTTCAAGCTTTAAAATCTAATTTCAATTTTCAAACCATCCAAGTTTCCCCCCAAAACTTATCTAATATCTCTTATCCAATATCTCTTATCTTATCCAATTTCTCTTAACAACATCCCTCATATATATCCCTTATATATACCCAATTTCTCATCTCTTATACAAAAACTCTTATCCAATAACCCATGATAACATCCCTGTTTTATTATATATATATATATATATATATATATATATATATATATATATATATATATATATATATATATACTACAACCCCAGCCCAAGCTATTTCTAAAAAAACCCTACAGCCATCCCTCCGCCTACAAACCCTAGCACTGCCTCCTTCACCTCGTCTCCACCCCATCTCGGGTGCCCCGACGTTCAGCAGGCCGTAACCCACCGACCCCCCTCGTGCTTTCTTCGACCACACAACCACCCTACCTCCCTCTTAAAACCATAGTCCCCCAACTGCAAAACGCATGTGCCTTCATCCCCCCAGTTTCCACTTGTGACCACCCACAGTCGCCCCCCTCACCAAGACATAGCCTTCCTCAACCACCCGTCGTCCGACCTCCTTCCATCCTCTCCCATCTCTGACCTCCACCAAGCAGTGTCGACACCTCCTCCCATCGATAATCTAAGCCATCATCGACGGCTGCCCTCTCTCCCCCCAAACAACTCCTCCTCTGTCAACAGTCCAAGCCCCCATCATTGCACAAGCATTTGACACTCTCTACAACACCCCGCCACCGCCTAGGCTTCTCCAATGAGGCTAGAGCTCTGCCTAGCGCCCCTCCTTGCTGTCGTTGCACAACCCCGAAGACGTCGCCCTACCACCAGTGCCGTCGGTCATCTCCAGTCGTCGCTGTCGTCGTCGTTTCATCCGCACTCGCCGTGGATCTTCACCTGCAACCAAACCCTAGGAGGAGATCACATAAGTAGTTTATTTGCTTAGTTAATATACTAGTAGTAGAGATATATATGTTATTAGTTATGCTATTATGTCAGAAGTTATTTTAAGTTAGTGTTATTAGTTTAAAACTATGAGTTGCATGATAAACATTGGGTTATATAAATCTATATACAGTTTATCATATACCAAGGGTTTTGTAAGTTATAATATATGTGAATTTCCCATGCAAGTATAGTAACTCCCATGCAAACAATATATTCATTATATTAATAATTTTATGTTAACCTAATATAACAGTAGGTTATATTTTAGTTTATAATGTTAACTTTATAATATTTGTTAATTGCAATCATGGGTATATTATGTAATATGAGTAACCGTTATTATAATGTTGGTAATGTTAGTAGTATAGTTAGCAGTAAGTTAATATATATGTTAGTTGAGATAATAGTTTAAGTTACCAAACAGTAGGTTTAAATAAGTTAATTTCTTTTAGCCTGATATCGGAAAACCTAATGACGCAGAAAACAACCGCGCCTCTTATACGAACTCATCGACACCAAAGTCATTGGAAAAAGGCAAGTGCGCAATTTAATACACGTTGTAAATGTTGTTCGTTTAGACGTTTTTATACTTAGCTAGTTCTATATGACTTAAACCGTGATATCTTGTACACGGAAATGCCATGTGACATAATGACACTAAAACCCCTTATATGCACTTTTCTGAATTGCTTGACTAGAATCCGTGTGCTTGTGTGTGGACATCATTAAGTAGATTGATAACGTCTTGTTACGACATGAAATGCAAAACCTGCAGGAAGTACATGAAATAAGTGAATAACTTGATAATCATGTAACCTGATAGACGGTTTGGCTAAATCATAGACATGCATGCCAAGATTTGGCAATTCCCGTGGGCCGGTTGGCTAGTCTGAGTATATAACTCATGATGGCCGGTTGGCTGATTCTGGCTCATGGTCCAGAAAGTACACGTGTATGGGGTTGGGTTCGTGGGCACTAGCCGGTAGTAAAAGGGTCGCCTTCGGGGGCATTTGAAGGTGGATTCACTTACTAGTCGTCTAAAGACGGGAACCTTAGTCACGGAATTGCACACACAATTGAACAACTTGAAAATGTTGTACCAAACATGTTAACTTATAGAACTATTTTTTATTTAAAGTTAAACAATCATGTTTCCATTTATAACAGAACTGTCATGCTACTGTAAACTTTTATAATTGCTTTAACTGCCATGTATAATATGTTGCAAATCTTGCCAAGGGTCCCACTCTTAACCATAACTTGCCAAGGACCCTTGCTGACATATATTCCATGTTGTTTGAAATGTATGTCAGGTCACGAGACAGAGTACCAGGAGGATGAGTTGCTTGATCAAACTTATCTGTTAAACCAGGAGTACGACGACCCAGAGGTTCTCCCCACGAGGACTAGCCACCGAGATCTGCCTAATGCTACTTAGAGTTTTATTTCTGCTTTTCTGTTGGGTGTGTACCCACTTTTGTAGACATTGTGTTGTTGGTCATGTTTGGGGGCTTATTTCTTTGTGTACTTTCTTTTTGGACGTTGGCTTAATTTTTAATTATCTCTGTTGTTCTGATTGCATGCAAGAATTTGCGTTTGGTTGTTATTCACAAACGCTTATTTGGCTTAAGCTTCCCCGCTTCAGCCCATACGGACCTGCTCGCGTCCTCACTCCCAAGTATTATGGTAAGCAAGGCGTGACAAGTTTTTATGGTGGCCCATGCAGGTCCGTGCTTTATGCAAAACTCAGAACAATGGAAATACTAACATTAGCCAAAACGTCTAGATTTAACTTGTACACAAAAATTTACTCGAGTTTTCTTGTTTCAGCATGGCAGGAAGACACAACACCCAGAATGGGAATGGAGCCAGTGGTAGTGGTACTGCCGATATCAAATAACTCCTCGAATTCATGATTGGAATGCTGGAGATCTAGCAGCAGCTGATCCAGCAAGGCCAGCAACCTGCTCCGATAGCACCACCACCACCCCGAGCTGAACCTGGAGTGAAGAAATTCCATGAATTGTAACCCAAGAGCTTCTCTAGAAAGGAAGGCCCATTGGATACTGAAGAATGGGCCCAAGGGACTAAAGACAAGCTGAATGCTACACGTATCCCTCAGGCAGGATGGGTCGAGGTAGCGAAGCTCCAGCTAACTGACAATGCAAGAAGCTAGTGGTAACTAGAAGAGAGACGGTTTGCCAGATCGATCTCTTTGGGCATGTTTTGGGAACAGTTCAGTGCCTCATATTTTTCCAAGACTGCCAAGAGAGAACTTCAGCAGCGCTTCGCCAATCTGGTCCAAGGAGACAAGACCGTTGACGAGTATGAGGCCGAGTTTGCTATCCTCAGCTGCTTTGCACAACACATGGTTGAAGATCCAGAAGATTGTGCCTTTCAGTTTCGCCAAGGTATGAATCCCAAAGTTCAAGCATCGATGACCTCGGCGAAGCTGACGACTCTTTAGGACGTTTTGAATGTGGCACGGAGTCACGAAGTTGTAGCGAGACTTCCAGTGGGACCTCCAGCTGGAGGAAGCAAGCGTCCCATGGAGCTGCCTAGGATGGTGCCCAGAGAAATTTTTCGGCCTTCCCAGACCACATAGTTCAAAAGGCCAGCCGCTTCTGTCGATCGATCACAGCTGACCTGCTACTTCTATGGCAAGACTAGACATTAGAAGAAGGATTACAGGATGATGCTGAACCAATGCATGATCTGCAGATCATCTGCACATGCTGCAAGGGACTCCCCCACAGCAAGGAACGTCGAGCACCTGCTGGAGTACCTGGACCTATTCAGCGAGCAGTGCATGCACCTGTTTATCGAGGAGCACCCAAACCTGCTCAGCATGGACCGCCTCTGAGTCCATGGAACTAGGCCTATCAGCAAGCCAATCAGCCGAAGCACCAGACATTCACGATGACAGTTGCAGAAGAGGTTGAGGATGAAGTGATCACATGTAACAGTTATATCTAGTATTTCTTATTTCTCTTATATTCATGCTTGTTGGTTAGATTCCCCTGCTAAGTTTTTATTATGTCATCATAGGTGTTATCTTAGTAGCCTACCACCCAGCTCTAAATTTATTTGATTCCGGAGCTTCTCTGTATATTATATCCAGGAAGTTCGTAGTCAAGCACTCGATTCCTACCTACCCACTTCCCAAAAGATGGAATATCACTATCGAAAATGGCTTGGTGAGTGTTACACTGGGATGCAAATCATGTCCTTTAGTGATTTGCAGACATGAGCTCTATGCAGACTTCATAGTCCTGGGCACACCTAATTTTGATGCTATTCTCGGCATGGACTGGTTAGGGACCTTCTATGCTACTATCGACTGTCACAAGAAGTAAGTAGTATTTGAGATTCACGACCATTCGGTGTTCGAATTCATCAGTGGCAGTCATTCACTCGGACCTAGCAGATTTCGGGCCCAGCCGAACGAAGTGATCGTTGCGTCTATGCAAGTCGAACCAAAGAGGCCTATAGTGGTTCGAGACTTTGAAGATGTATTTCCAGAAGATATTTCTGGATTGCCGCCTGACCAAGCTCTGGAATTCAGCATCAATCTGATGCCGAATACTCAACCGATCTCGAAGGGACCTTACCGTATGGCTCCAGCAGAACTTGAAGAGCTACAGAAGTAGTTGGATGACCTTTTGCAGAAAGGATTCATTCATCCCAACGTGTCTCCCTGGTGTGCTCCTGTACTACTGGTCAAGAAGAAGGATGGATCGAGGAGAATGTGCATGGATTATCAGGAGATGAACAACGTCACTGTGAAGAATAAGTACGTGTTACCTCGCATCGATGATATCTATGATCAACTTGGTGGATCACGAGTTTTCTCGAAGTTGGACCTCAGGAGAGGATACCATCAGGTAAAGGTTAATGATGAAGATATCTATAAGACGGCCTTTCGGACCAAGTATAGACACTATGAGTTCGTTCTCATGCCATTTGGTGTGACCAATGCTCCTGCAGTATTCATGAATCTCATGAATCTTATATTCTACGAGTTTCTGGATAAATTCGTAATGATATTCATTGACGACATATTGGTCTACTCGAAGAGTGAGGAGAGCATGCCGAGCACCTGCGGATTGTTTTGGAGACGCTTCATCGTCATCAGTTATATGCTAAGTACAGCAAGTGCGAATTTTGGCTGGACCGTATTGCAGTCCTTGGACATGTGGTATCGGGCGATGGTATCTCTGTCGACCCAGAGAAAGTTTCTTCGGTCAGATATTGGCCTACCCATTGGTCGGCATCAGACATCAGGAGTTTCTTAGGATTGGCAAGTTACTACCGTCGATTCATTCAGGATTTCTCGAAGATAGCAGAGCCTATAACTCGACTGATGAGCAGAGCCTATAACTCTTGCGAGCAGGCATTTGTGACTTTGAAAGCAAGGCTGACGTCTACACCAGTCCTGGCTATACCAGATAGGACTGGAGGATTTGAGATCTTTTGTGATGCCTTGGGCAAAGGTCTTGGATGTGTTATGCATCAGCATGGTCATGTAGTCGATTATTATTCTCGAAAGTTAAAGGTTCACTAGAAGAATTATCCAACTCACGACTTGGAGTTAGCCACTGTCATCTTTGCACTGAAGATTTGGAGACATTTTTTACTGAGTGAGAAAGTGAAGATCTTCACTGATCAAAAAAGTTTGAAATATATTTTTACTCAGAAGGATTTGAATATGAGACATCGCAGATGGTTAGAGCTGATGGCTGATTACGATATCGACCTCCACTATCACCAAGGGATGGTTAATGTCGTACCCAACGCCTTAAGTAGACTCCCTGTAGTTATGACTCTTACAGTTCAGTGGAGACTACAGCAATATCTGCATGAGATGAGTACAGAAGTTGTTTTACATGGAGTCACATCATTGTTGATGAATATACAGATTCAGTCGATGATAGTGGATCGGATCAAAGCTGCACAGTCTGGAGATGCTAAACTGCAGAGGATCCGAGAGAAAGTTGAAAATGGACTTCGGACGGATTTTATCATTCATGAGGATGGTTCCTTGAGATACGGCAGTAGGATATGCGTACCTTTAGGTGATATCAAAGATGAGCTGATGAATGAAGCTCATAGCTCTCCCTCTTCCATTCATCCTAGTGGCACCAAGATGTACAAGGATCTTCGTCTAAATTTTTGGTGGCATGGTATGAAGAGGAGCGTAGCTAGGAGCATCGCCAAGTGTCTAGTGTGTCAGTAAGTGAAGGCTAAACATCACTGTATTACTGGATTGCTTCAACCTCTGCCAATTTTGGAGTGGAAGTGGCGGCACATCACCATGGACTTCGTGACTGGACTACCTCGGAGCACCAAGCAAAATGACGTGATTTAGGTTATCATTGACCGATTAACCAAGTCTGCGCACTTCATTCCATTTCGAGTATGACAATCTATGGAGATACTTGGAAAAAAGTATATGGAGGTAATTATCTTTCTCATACCTTTATAACTTCTTTCTAGTGCATGTCGTGATGTGGACGATAATCGTACAGGAGATTATGCGATTGCATGGAGTCCCTGTGAGTATCGTCTCCGACCGAGACACGAGATTCATATCCCAGTTCTGGAAGAGTCTGTAAACGAATCTAGGTACCAAGCTAAGTTTCAGTGCTATGTATCACCTGTAGACTGATGGACAGTCGGAGCGTACTATTCAGATATTGGAGGATATGTTGCAAGCTTGCATGTTGGATCTTAAGGGTTCGTGGAAGGATCAATTGCATCTAGTGGAGCTCGCCTACAACAACAGCTATCAAGCCAGCATTAGCATGGCACCATTTACTGCACTTTATGGAAGGAAATGTCGATCTCTGCTTAGTTGGGATGACATCGGTGATAGAGAGTTGTTGGGACCAGAGATGATAGTTGAGGCTGTGGATGTAGTGCATACCATCAGTGATAAGCTTCGGATCGCATAGGATCTGTACAAGCATTGGGCTGATGCTAGACACCGTCCTTTGGAATTCAAGGCTGGAGATCATGTATTGTTGAAGCTATCCCCAAGCATAGGAGTGATTCGTTTTGGGAAGCACGGTAAGCTCAGTCTGAGATTCATTGGACCATTTAATGTGCTAGAGCGAGTTGTAGAGGTAGCTTATCGTCTAGCACTGTCGCCTTCATTGGAGGGAGTACATGATGTTTTTCATGTATCTCAGCTACATCGTTACATCAGCGACCCTTCTCATGATGTCGATTACTCGGAGATTACGGTTCGACCGGACCTGACTTATGAGCAACAACCGGTGCAGATCTAAGACCGTCGTCAGAAGACACTCAGGAACAAGGTCGTCGAGCTCGTGGAGTGATGTGGTGTCATGATTCGCCTGGAGAATCCACCAGGGAACGAGAAGACGAAATGCGAGAGCGTTACCCCTATTTGTTTCCTGCCCCTTAGTGATAGAAATTCCGAGGACGGAATTTTCTTAAAGTGGATAGAATGTAACGACCTGTATTTTCTGATACGCTCGAGTTGAGTTCTATTTATGAATGTCTTTCATTATTATACTTTTGATGTGTCTATCTAATTATTATACTTACATTAAGTTAGATTATTAAATCTGTTATTACTAATATATTTAAATTTTCAAATTCTAAAGTTTTAAAATTCAAATTCGAATTATTTTAAAAACTTTCCTATTGTAATCCTAATTAAAAATATATACTAATTTAGTAGTATTATATAATTAAACCCCACTATTTTCTCCCCATTATTATTATTATTCAAATTTTCCTTAATTCAATTGTCATTATACCCCTAATCAATTATCCCATTATTTCCTCTCCCTAAATTACTATTTTTCTAATTCAACTTACCTTAAAAAAATTTCTATTAAATCTCATTAAAACAAAATCTATTAAATTAAAACACTTGCCTTTTTTAAACCCTAAACCCTAACTCCACGTCACTCACACCCACAACCACATAACCTATTTCTAACACCCTAAGAGGAATACAACACCGGCTCTCTCTCTCTCTCTCTCTCCCCCCCTAAACTACAACCCCAGCCCAAGAAATTTCTTAAAAACCCCTACAGCCATCCCTCCGCCTACAAACCCTAGCACCGCCTCCTTCACCTTGTCTCCACCCCATCTTTGGTGCCCCGACGTCCAGCAAGCCGCAACCCACCGACCTCCCCCCGTGCTACCTTCAACCACGCAACCACCCTACCTCCCTTCAAAAAAACCCCAGTCCCCCGACTGTAAAACACATGCACCTCCATCCCCCCAGTTTCCACTGGTGACCACACTCAGCCGCATCCCCGTCGCCAAGCCGCAGCCTTCCTTAACCGCCCGACGTCCGACCTCCTTCCATCGTCTCCCATCTCTGACCTCCACTAAGCAGTGATGACACCTCCTCCTATCGACATTCCAAGCCCTCATCATCGTCTGCCCTCTCTCCCCCCTCAAACAACTCCTCCTCTCGTCGACATTCCAAGCCATCATCACCGCACAAGCCTCTGACACTCTCTCCAACACCGTGCCACTGCCTAGGCTTCTCCGACGAGGCCAGAGCTCCGCCCAGCACCCCTCCTTGTTGTCGTTGCACGACCCCAAAGACGCCACCCTGCCATCATCACCGCCTGTCACCTCCAGTCGTCGCTGCCGCCGTCGTTCCATCCGCACTCGCCGTGGATCTTCACCTACAACCAAACCCTAGGAGGAGATCACGTAAGTAGTTTATTTGCTTAGTTAATATACTAGCAGTAGAGATATATATGTTAGTAGTTATGCTATTATGTCAGAGGTTATTTTAAGTTAGTGTTATTAGTTTAAAACTGTGAGTTGCATGATGAACAATGAGTTATATAAATATATAAACATTTTATTATATACCATAGGTTATGTAAGTTATAATATATGTGAATTTCCCATGCAAGTACAATAACTCCCATGCAAACAGTATATTCATTATATTAATAATTTTTATGTTAACATAATATAACAGTAGGTTATATTTTAGTTTATAATGTTAACTTTATAATATTTGTTTATTGATATCATGGGTTATATTATGTAATATGAGTAACCGTTATTTATAATGTTGGTAATGTTAGTAGTATAGTTAGCAGTAAGTTAATATATATGTTAGTTGAGATAATAGTTTAAGTTACTAAACAGTGAGTTTAAATAAGTTAATTTCTTTTAGCCTGATATCAGAAAACCTAATGACGCAAAAAACAACCGCACCTCTCATACGAACTCATCGACACCAGAATCACCGAAAAAAAGGCAAGCGCACAATTTAATACATGTTGTAAATGTTGTTCGTTTAAACATTTTTATACTTAACTAGTTCTATATGACTTAAACAGTGATATCTTGTGCACGAAAATGCCATGTGACACAATGACACTAAAACCCCTTTATGCACTTTTGTGAATTGCTTGACTAGAATCCGTGTTCGTGTGTGTAGACATCATTAAATGCAAAACCTACAGAAAGTACATGAAATACGTGAATAACTTGATAATCATATAACGTGATAGCCGGTTTGGCTAAATCCTAGACATGCATGCCAAGATTTGGCTATTCTCGTGGGCCAGTTGGCTAGTCTGGCTCATGTCTAGTATATAACTCATGATGGCCGGTTGGCTGATTCTGGCTCGTGGTTGACGTGCGTTTATATTTCATATATTTACGCACGTTTTCTTCCGTGTTTTTTCATATTTTACGGCCGTCTTATATTCGTTTTCTCGTGTTTTCTTGTTTTCTTTCACTTTTCCGTGTTTTTTGTATTTTACAGGAGTTAACTGGTATATGGGGCATAAAACGATGATATCATGTGTCCCCGGAGCAACGGGAGGAGTCACACGTGATCCAGGGGGTCAAACGACGAAGATTGCATCTTTCAGCCCCTCACCCGGTCGGTTGGTCATCTTCAACCGATCAGGTGATGCACGCGTGCACCACCCGGACGCAGCTTGGAGCTCACAAGAAGTCACCCGATCAGTTCAGTGACCGGGTCAAAAGCTCAAACTCTCTGGAAATCGAAGATGATTGCCAACCGATCGGGTGACCTTCACCCGATCGGTTCACATGTAGCCGAATCTCGAAGGCCAAGACACGGTCAGCTCAACCGGCCTCCTCACCCGACGGCACCAAGATCCAACCGATCACATTCATATGTCAACCGACCGGGTGAAGATGACCGGGTGAAGTTCCGCATCGCGTTGTAAATCTGTGAAGCGGCTCAACCGATCGGGTGATGTCGTTTTCTATATATAGAACCCTAGGTTTCCCAGATTCGGGAGTTGGTTATTTTTTGTCGTTTTCTTCATTTTGTGACGGCTGTAATTTTCCAGTTTTTGTAAGTTTTCAGATCTTTGTCAAACTTTAGTATTATCTTAATTGCTTTACTACCATTGCATTTCTATTGTCTGATCATGATTTTTACGGTCGATTTCTGTTTAGATCGCCTTTTACTAAATATGTGTGAGTAGTTCCCAAATCTGGGATTTTGGCAGAAACCCCTTCGTGGGCTCTTCCCGATGCGTCCATAGGACTAGGAAATTGATAGGGATTAGGAATCTAACGGTTACGCTGGGTGTTTTATTGTCATCGGCGGGAAAAAGACCGCATTTGACCGTTGGGCCAAGGGGGAATAAACTTGGCGGTTGACTCCCTAGCCATAGCTCACGCCCTTAGCGTAGACGTCGAATCCTAGCGCGCGGGAGCGGCAGGATGAGACGTTGGGAGTTATTGTTGCGAGCTTAGTGCTCCCGGAGTCGATCAGTGTTAATGGACACGGGAGTGCCCATTGATCGAACCTGGGAAGTCCGGTGTATCATCTTGGGCACCGACCGGAATATCGGGCTCATGGGACGCCGGTACCACTCTTAAAGGCAACGTCTCACCTTTAGACCCTAATTCCGATCGCTATCCTACCCGTAGGCCGTATCGGTGAGAGTCACTCGATAGGGTGGAAACCAAAGTCCTGGGTTTTTCCTTTATATTGTCTATACCTTGCATTCCTTTACCGTGACAACCCATCATTCGATCTGGGCTAGCTCGCCCATGGGGTGATTTTGATCCTCTTTGACACAAGCACATCCACGCCTCCCTGAGTTCGACCCCCAAGCCACACTACAACACCGTGCGCTTGCGGTTACAAATATTTAAATCTCACGCCCCCGTTCGTATCATTGCACACATCTAGCGCGCAGCCGCCGGGGGGCGGGTCAAGTTTATGGCGCCGTTGTCGGGGAGGCAACGTGCTTGTTATTTTAGGATTTCATGAACCCTAGTGTCTAGCTCACATCCCTACCTCGCGATAACTTTCGCATTCTTCTTTTTCCTTTTTATTTTCTTATTTTTATTTTTATTTTTATTTTTATTTCTTATCTTATCTGTTTCTTTCCCACTTTTCGCTTCACAGGTGTTTGTTGTTTTTCATGCGCAGGAGTTCAAGAAGTCTCGACGACTTGATCCCTGTTGATCCAGAGATAAACGCCACCCTAAGTGTTTGGCCGCCGAGAAGTGAAGAAGAGAGGATCCTGAAGCCATGGGGGAGAACACCCCGCCTCACAAGTCCCTGTTGGAGTACTCGATGCCTTCGATCGAGTCCACCTCCGCCATCCGTCCTCCAGCTATTACGGCCCAAAGCTTCGAGCTTAAGCCATCTTTGGTGACGTGGATCTAGCAGGATCAATTTCCGGGTGCACCCATGGAGAGCCCGATTGAGCATTTAGACTCCTTCTTGCAGAAATGTGACACCTTTCGGATAAACGGTGTCACAACTGAGGCGATCCGACTGAAGCTGTTCCCCTTCTCCTTGAGAGATAAGGCCAAACTGTGGCTTAGGGGAAAGGACCCGAATACATTCAACACCTGGGAGAAGCTCTCAAATACTTTCCTGACGAAGTTCTTTCCCCTGGGGAAGACCATGAAGCTGAGGAGTGAGATCTCCTCCTTCTCCCTGGCCAGCCACGAGTCCTTGCATGAGGCTTGGACAAGATACAAGGAGATGCAGAGAAGATGTCCCCACCATGAGCTCCCCAAGTGGCAGATCATAAATCTGTTTTATAATGGGTTGATGGACGATTTAAAATATTCTATGGACGTCGCGGCTGGATGGTCCTTCATGTCAAGAAGCGAAGAAGATGCCGGACAGATTCTGGAAAATATGGCATCTAACAACGAGCGATGGTGTGACGAGAGAGCCACACCAAGATCTGGGGGCATCCATAGAGTCGAGGACGTCGACAAATTGTCAAGCAAGTTTGAATTGCTGTCGACCCAGATCTCCGCATTGATGGTAGGCACCGGTGGCGCCGGTTCACAACAGATTGCTGCGGTGGAGTCCGAAGTTTTTGGAGAGTTCGACGGTGGTGACATCTCACCACCGTTGGATCAGGCGAGTGCATTATTTTACAATCCTACAGGGAATGCGCCTTTTCCACCACGAACCAACTCCAACCCGGCCTACTCTTCCAGCAACCGGAATCATCCCAACCTTAGCTACCGAGCGCCTTATCAACAACAGGCTTAGCAACAACAGCAGATATATCAGCTGGCTAGGCCCCAGCAGTAGTTTCAGCAGCAGCAATTTCAGCAGCAACAACCTCCACAACAGTATCAACAGTATGCTCCTAGGAATCAGCAGCCCACCCAGCAGCAATACGGCCAGCAGATGGCCATTTCTCCGGTTGAGTCCCTCCTGACTCAGTACATCGCCAATCAGGAGAAGATAAATCTGAAACTGGAGATGGGACAAAGAGTCCTCACTGATTAGGTGACCCAGCTGGGGTTGCAAGTGGCGAACCTTCAGAGACCGCAAAATTTATTACCGCCACAGCCTGAGGTGAACCCGAGTTGGATAAATCAGACCTTGGCACTCACGCATGAGCATGAGAATGTGTCCGCCATCATCTTGAGGAGCGGAATGCAAATACCTACGAGAGAGCCCTCCAAAGGACCGGAAGCACCGTTGGTCGTGGAACGACCAACTGAGAAATTAAATGACGACGGTGCTTCGTTACCAAAGCCAACTACTTCGGAGGGAGTCCATAGAGAGGAGAAGAAGAAAGATGAGGAAGGGAACCTAAGAGTGTTCAAGCCCGTTGTGTCTTTCCCACAACGGCTTGCCAAAGCCAAAATCGATGGAAGTATGGCAAATTCTTTGCCATGGTGAAAGATCTGAGCTTACAAATCCCCTTCCTCGAGGACATCAAGACAATTCCCTCATATGCCAAATTTCTGAAAGACTTGGTGACTCGGGGATCTAGAAAAGAGAAAGTCGTGTTAACGACAGAGTGCAGCGCACTCATTCAGCGCGCAAATCCACCCAAGCTTAAGGACCCCGGAAGTTTCTCCATCCCTTGCTCTATTGGGGAAGTGCAAATCCAGAGGGCGCACGTCAATCTAGGAGCGAGCTTCAGCTTAATGCCCCTATCGATGTACAAGAGAATAGGGATGGAAGACTAAGAGCCCATCGGCATGACATTACAACTTGCTGACCGTTTGGTCAAGTACCCGGTGGGAGTAGTGGACGATCTCCCTGTAGATGTGAGAGGAGTACATGTACCGGTTGATTTTGTGGTGATGGACATGCCGGAAGACAAGCATACCCCAATTATCCTTGGACGGCCCTTTATGGCAACCGCCGGAGTTTTGATAGACATGAATAATGGGAAGCTTTCCCTCAATGTGGGCCAAGGAAGAGTCGAATTTGACTTAGGCTTGTCGATGAAGCATCCAAATCCCCTGGACGATCCTAGTATCAGTATGCTGGAGAACGAAGAAGATAGAGCTGTTGAAACAAGTGCCTGGGAAGTACTCTCGAGGAATCCCCCGATAGCTTGGGGGACCTTGGAGAGCAAGTTGGCTCCCCAAAGAATGAAGTTGCTAATGAGGCGGTCGTGCGACATGTGATCCCTCCCGGATTCCCTAAGTCTCCTCCTACGAGGAGAAAAGGGAAAGAACCCATGGACCTCACCGGTGATGAGGTCCGGATCCTAAAAAAGATGGCGGTAGACGCCAATTTGAGGGAGAAGCCCCCGGATCCTGTCGACAAAGGGAGGGTAGTTGAGCAAATCTTTTTACAGCCGCTGACTACACCAATAGCCACAAGCTCTGGAGTTGAAGAGATGCCGGATTTTGGGCATCACCCGTATCGCCCACCATGAACATCATCAACGGGCGTCGAGCTAAACGACGTTAAACAAAATCGCTTCATGGGAGGCAACCCATGCTCTAAACTTTTACTTCCGCTTTTTAGGACTTTATCTTAACTTTATTTTATCTATTTTTATAAATAAATCCAGCCGCAAGAACTTCCGTCGTGAAACTTAGGCGATTTTTGGGTTTTTGCAGAAAACAAGGCCCCAACCGATCAGGTGATAACTCACCCGATCGGTTGGGATGTATCAGCTAACAGCCATATCAGTAACTAAATGAACCGATCGGGTGGAGAAAGAAGAGACCGGTTGGCAGACCGGGTGACCTGGGAAAACTCTCGGGAAAATTTCAGGGATTTGTCAACCGATCGGGTGACAAGAAGCGAGACCGGTTGAGGGACCGGGTGAGAAACCCTATGCTTTCGGGAAAATCTGTGGAACGGCCACCCGATCGGGTGAGTTATCACCCGATTGGTTCGCCTGTAGCACTTTTTCAGCCAAAAATTTCGACCTAAAGTCAACCGATCGGATGACTTATCACCCGATCGGTTCGACTTAAGGTCTATAAATATCCCCCGACCCACCCGTTCATAGCCCTTCGCCTGATCACCCTCTTCGCCGTCGTTTCGACTTCCAACTTCTCCCAACGGCCGAAAACTCCCCTCCCACTTCCTCCACTCCTCCATTAGCCTCTCTCTCCACCTCCCCCTTGCATTTCTCCATCTCTTTCTCTTTCTCTCTCTCCTATTTAGCATTTTTCTAGCACTAATTCCCAACATCCACCCCTACTTTCGAATTTTTGCTGAAAAAGAGTGTCGCGGCTCCACACTTCTCCCATTGCACAGCATTGGGTCATGTACAAGCGAGGAACTCGAATTTCTATGGGGTAACTTCGCTCCACTTCTCAAATTTCAATTTTTACCCTAGATATTTAATTTGCTTGGTTGTTTGTGTGTGTGCACTTTGATAATATTTTGCACTCATTTGCATCACTCACTCGCACACATGGCCCGGGAGAGAGATAAAGGGAAGGGTATCTTGCGGGAGGAGGAACCGTCTCGAAAGAGACGTAAACAAACACGTCCTCCTACCCACACACATGAACTGACACTAGCCCCTCCCCCGCC